>CM044011.1:76643519-77341019 GCA_024085815.1 Flaveria linearis | reverse complement strand
TGCGAGCGAGGTAATTTTCTTAACAATGAAGGTATGATTTTAACTTTTAAGCTCTATAACTGAAAAAGCAAAAAATAGATCTAATATTTAAAAAAAAAGTTATTTTTGTTCTTTTTTCTCATATCATTATTTGTAGTCAAATTTCTTTTAGACGAACAAGTATTCTTCTTGTTACTTTGTCATCAATTTTGCTTTACAAAGTAACAAAAAATTGTGTTAATTGCACGGATATATACATATACAAGTGTTTATTCTAAGAAATGAAAATCTATAAAAAGCGTTAGAGATGCATGACTGAAACATACTTCTGGACATCCTGCATTATGGGATTGTTGCACCATGGATGAAGACACGACTGAAAAACTTAGACGCACTATGTAACTGATTTGAATGTACCCTTTTACGCAAAGTGCATTGGCATTTTAACGTGATGATGCGTTTAAACATAACAATAGTATTCTCGAATTAAGATGAATAATATTCTTAATGGTATAGTTTCGTTTCTAAATAATTACATAGAGTTATTTTCGTTTAAAAATATAAAGCTAAAGTTTGATCCTAAAACTTCAACAACGACTTACATTTCCTTTTTCCTCATTTCAACCATAACTAACTTTCGGTTGATCAAGAAATGGTTGCACGGCATCATTCTCAGTCTAATTGGTTGTGTTGAAATATCCAAAACTTCAATGTATGTAATGCCTTGCGTTCGAGTCTTGCTCGAGCTATAAATATTCTGGATTGAGCGAGAGTTTGTTTTTCTTTCTTTTTTTTTGACAGTTGTTGGTTTTCTTCTTAGATGATTGAGGATGCAGTTTCGGTTGGGCCATACATGTGTCATTGTAGAAAAAAATATAAATTTAAACTCATAAACTTCCAAACATCTATAATGAAAATAATCATAAATATACGAATAATAGAACTATATCTATTGTATTTTGTAACTTTTTAATACAAATTGATGATTAATAACGTGAGGAGGCAGTAAACATCTGTTTATAAAATATTATTATTAGAAGCCTAGATAAAAAATACAAACAAAAATACGCAATAAAAATCTATTCAATAGTAAAGTTTACCTCAGGACGTAAAGTAAGATGATATCTAACTACAAACCCTTACCTCTATTGTATGAGATATAAAGATTATACTATCCTGTGTATTACACGTGCTGAATAAATAATTAATTAAATAAGTTTTTTTTACCGGTAATATATTGAATAGTTAGGAATGGAAATTTATGAAATAAAATGATATTTTGAGATAAGACATGATTAAAATACTTACGAGTAAGAATTTTAAGTAATAAAACGATGATATTATTTTTAAACTTTTGTTTCTAATTTTTATTTCTTTTTTTTCTAAAATTATTTATTTTTAAAACATTTTGTGTTAACAACTTAAAGAAAATATCATCAATTTCATTTATAAATTTGAAATTTTATTACTTTCATGTTATAAAAATTTCTATTTTGTAAAAACATAGGTCTAAAGTTTTTCGTATTTAAAAAAAGTTTGACGTTTCAGAACAATATCTTATTTTATATAAAGTAAATTTTAGAAATTGCATTTATATAAAGATCTTTTTTTAGTTTATTAAAAAATAATAATAATAAAAATTACATAATCTCATTAGTAATTAAGGTAGTTATTTAATAAAATAAATAAGCGGGAAATAAGATTTAGAATGTCTACAATTGTGTCATGTGTCAACAAAAACTTTTTTATAAGTATTTATAGATTTATAGATTGCGGGTAGAAACGTGAATAAAAGTATAAAACCTTTTTTTTGCATTGTAAAATAGATTTTTATTATATAATAGGTAAAGACGGGGAATTATACAGGATGTAATAATAAATTATAGAAATTATAAAAATAATAAAATAAATACAAGGGTATAATCTGTCCAGCTAAATTTAGTTAAAAGTGGGTCCCTCGTAGCTCACCTCTGCTTTTTGGGCGTTGTTTTTTGGACTTCAGTGGGTGTTGTTGTTTGCCTTACAATAGAAACTAACGTGAATTGACGTTTTTACCCCTAACATGCTTCACATTTATTTTTTACCCTTTGTTGTCATCTTATCTTCTCTCTTCTACCACCCTCCCTAATAATGCAAGTTTTTTATTTCAATCATTTCTTTCATCTTTATTTAACTATAATATATTTTGACGCGCGCGTTGTCGTGCGTATGCGAGTTTTAAAATAACCCTAAATCAAAATCAAAATAAAGATTCAAAACCATAAAATCAATAAAATACACAAAGTAAAACACACAAAAACCTCAAATCCATAACAAATCAGAACATGCAGAACCCAAAAAACTAAATCAAAGACCAACACCATACACAAAACAAACGAAAATCAAAGCCGTAAAAAAGCGACACAGTTCAAAATAGAAAACCGACGAAAATCAAAGCCCCAAAAAGAGCAAAGAAAAGGAAAACCCAAACCTTAATAGCGAGAATCGTCAGGGTAGCGATAACGAAAGAAAAGAAAGCAGGAACCCGGAGAAAGAAAACGTCAACGAACCCTACAAATCAAAAACACGTGTACAGATACAAAAAACATCATCCCAAAATTTCGAACCCACACACAAAACAAACCATATTAAAACATAAACAAAAAATAAAAAAATAAAACACAAACAAAATAAACAAAAGAAAATTTTAAACAAAAAAAAAACAAAAAAAAAAAAAAAGGAAAAAAAAAAAAAAAGGAAAAATCCACCACCGACCAAACCTTTTAATTAGAATAGTAATTTGTACTTCTGATTTATCCCAAAATTAAAAAAATTCATGATTTTATTTATTCAAGGAATAATATTTGAAGTTATATCTATATATATATATCGACGTTGATCATCGACGAAATCAGAGGCTCCGCTAACCATCTCTAGTCATCGGTATTTTTTCGTTAAAAGAAAAAACAAGAGTTGGACCTGCTAATATAAATCAAAGCATGATTAAAAATTCTTAAATATCTCAATAATATTGGTAGTTGATAAATCCAAAGGTGATAATTCCCATCCTTTTTAAAATGGCTTCCACCATGTACATATACTAGCACGAAAAGTAAATTACATTTATGCCCATGAATAAATCATTCTATGCATTTCTTCTTTGCCAATACAATGATTCCCATGTGTAATTTCCTACAAAGGTTCAATACACTTTTTAATCATTTATATGTTTAATGTGTAAGATGAAACTTACAACGTGACGGATCGCCTAACGTTACATAAAGTGTTACATACCATAACTAGTAAATTTAATTGAATGGCATTGCCTAACGATCTTGTTCGCATATCAGAATGTATTGTTACGCATGTGCAAAGGACCATTATTTCGTATATAATACCTTTACCGCAATGTGATGTCAATATCTTACCGAATAAAAAACTCCATTCATAAACATATTAAAAGTAAACTTCCGTATTAAAAGTAAATTTATATTTTATTTAGAATAAATTATAATTTTTGAGTTTCTAATACACTTGCTCATCTCCCAAAAATTTGAGTTATAATTTATAATCATAAATAGAATTTATGTTGAAAATTAAAAACTATAAAAAAAACTATATGTTGAAAATACCGGGAATCATGATCATCTACCACGCGATGCATGCTGGTATGAATTCCGCCGACTAAGAAAAAGGTACTGTTTAATAAATGTTTGTTAGATAAAAACTTATAATTTTTGTTAAAAAAGATAAAAACATATAATTCTTAAAAATAGATAATATCATTTTTGGCAGATAGTAAATAATGTTTTACAAAATTTTGTTTAATAAAAAACTTTCCTTCCTTAGATCTCATATCCAATGCTTTTTTTGAGTTTTATTATAGTAATTTTAATTATTGGTAGTATTAGAAACTTAATTAATTGTGCATATACTATAAATTTTATAGGTAGAATGTTATTTTAGGGCATGTTAAATTAGTAAAATTGATAATAATTTTTGAAACAGGAACATAAACTATAAACAACTTCATTTGGTTGTGTAAATCAATTTCTATGCTATTATTATAAATTAATTCAAAGAGCTACACTAGTATAAAATATATTCTCCCAGACCATTAAAGCCTCAGGATAAATATTCGAAAAACAAGGTCATGTTAATCATGGCATGATCTAAAATGTATTGACACAAACCTAACATAAACAAATGGTTAGGTTAGTAACTAAAGATTTTTTCCCACACAAAGATTAACTCGTTTAGTAAACTACTGACTTATTTTCAACCTACTAACTCATGCTTCAACTTTAACTAGAAGAGTGCGCGCGTAATGCGGCGGGACGATATTTTACATCGACGCGTGTTTTTAATTTTTGTTATTCTTGTACTAATTGTACAAAAGTCTATTATTTTTTCTAAACCAAAATTTAAAACACCAAATAAATGGGTTTTTATGACGACTTGTACATTTACACATTAACTTGTTATACATCGCAAAATACAAATCGGTTCAACAAAAATTTACACCAAAACGTTTAAAAAATACACATGTTACAATTGTAGTCTCAAAAGTTTTTAAACATGATAGATTAAAAGGTATAACTGAATTTTAAATCAAATTAAGTTTTTTTATTTATGGGTAGATAATGTAAAATTTTATGTAAGTTACAATAAGTGTAAGGTTATTATATAATAATAGTAAGAGGTAATCTATAAATAATATTAAAATACAATTTTACCCTTAAAACTAGTTGTATCTTATGCATTGAGTAAAATAATTATTATTAGTTTTATGGTATCTTAAAATACTCATCTCATATATGCTTATATATAGTTTGTAAGGGTTAATATGTAAATAATATTAAAAATACTATTTTACACTCAACAGTAGTTGTAGCTTATGCATTGACTAAAATAATTATTCTTGATTTTATGATATTTTAGAATACATCTTTTATATATTTTGTATATAGCATAGATAATTACACTTATCATCCTTTATATTCAAATTAAGTTATCATTTTGATGTCTGGCCTTATCACCAACTGATGTTAAATATTTTGGTTAATGTTATGCAAAATGACTAGTTTAGTTAATTTGAAGGTAATATTTTTCATAATCAAAATCTTCTTTTTCTCACACAGCGATAAACCAATTTGGATTTATGCCATGGCGCTCTACAACAGAAGTCATACACCTCATAAGAAGGGTAATGAAGAAATATAAAGAAAAGAATAGGGACCTTCATATGGACTTCATTGACCTAGAAAAAGCCTATGACAGTGTCCCGTGACAACTCGTTTGGGAAAGTCTACGGGATAGAATGGTCCAGAGAAATATATCATGATAATCAAGGATATGTACGAAGGGGCAAAAACATGTGCAAGCTCTAGTCGGAGACACAGACTTCTTCTCGGTAGAAGTGGGACTTCACCAAGGATCAGGATTGAGCCTTTCTCTTCACAGTAGTGTTGGATGAGATGATCAAGTCTATACAGAAGCAGTCCAGTGGTGCACGTTGTTTGCAGACGATATTATGCTAATATCAGAATCTAAAAAGGCACTGAGCGAGAAGTTAGAACAGTGGAGAGCGGCACTAGAGAGCAAAGGCTTAAGGATAAGTCACTCTAAGACGGGATACATGCACTGTAACTTAAGTGGTGCGAATGAAGAGGACACCCAGCCTAGCGGTCTCACAAACATCTAGGTTCAAATATCTAGGCTCGTACGTCCAGGACGACAGAGAGATACACAGTGATGTAGCCTATCGTGTTCAGGAAGGATGGTACAAGTGGAAAGCTGTAACAACCCTAAAACTTTTCTTAAAATATTACGATTTGATTTTTGTTATAATTATTCTAATATTATGACTAGTATATATATGGGTTGTACGTATACATGTTTGCATGCATGCATATTTATTAGCAAATTTACATATGCATGTATGTATATATATCTGAAAATCATATATACATGTATATACACCAAAAATTTACGTATGCATGCAAGTGAAAATGAGGTATGCATGTTTGTATACAAACATATAATTCACTTATGACAGGATCTCAGCCTCTCGTGTTGATCAATTAGATTATGTTTGCAGCGGATTTAGCTCATTAATTAGCAATTAAAGCAAGAACAAAAGATATTTCAAATTAAAGCATGAACATAGAGAGAAGAGTTTCTGCAAAACAATAAATGTTCTATTGGTTCGCACGTTTCGGCCATTAAAACAGTATGGTTACCCATCCTTTTATAGGCGTCAAAAGGATGGGCATGATGTCCTTTTTCTGACATCACTGAATATTCAAATTACAACTGACAAAACATAAAACTACTGAAGATGTCAACAACTGACATCTTCTTACAAAAGTTCCTAAGTACTGACAAAAGTAAACTACTGAAACTATAACAGCTGAAGAATATTCTCTTCAGCTGTTGTACAACTACTGACACAAAATAAACTTCGGAAAAGGAAAAACCACCACAACAACTGAAGAGGACTTCTTCAGTTGTTGAGACAAACTCTGTCTTCAGTACTTGGTCTTCAGACTTGGCTTCGGAAGATGAAACTTCGGAAGATGTTACTTCGGAAGATGTAACAACTGATGACTTCAGTAGATATCATCAGTTGTTGTCTTCAGTCTTTTTCTTCAGACTTTGCTTCGGAAGATAGAACAGCTTCGGAAGATAGAACAGCTTCGGAAGATAGAATAGCTTCGGAAGATGTAACAACTGATGATCTCAGTAGATATCATCAGTTGTTGTCTTCAGTCTTTGTCTTCAGACTTTGTGCTTCGGAAGATCTTCAGTTCTTTAGATCTTCAGCCTTTTGATATCTTCAGCTGATGATCTTCAGTTCTTTGATCTTCAGAATTTGTTCTTCAGACTTCATCATCTCAGCAGAGAGCTGGCACTAAGATGCTCTCGAGCCTGACATTATTCAGGCAAGAGAACACAATAGCTGATGAGAGTCCTCAGTTCCTCTCTGACCTTCCGGCAAGAGAACACAATAGCTGATGAGAGTCTTCACTTGTTGTTGTAGTGGCATGTGGGACTTAGAGGTTTCCTGATCTTGGCTCATTGGTTCTTTTGGTCCAACAAACTCCCCCTGAACCAATGCAGCCAAAACCTCTAATTATTGGATGTCCCACTTATTGGTGGCATAAAGATTGGTCTATTTCCTCCTAGATCAGATTAGGAGTTGACCCAGATAAGCACTGGCCGGAGAGGTAGTCTCAAGTGTTTGTTTGGCTAAGTATGGATGGGAGCTCTGTCTTGGGGAATTGGACACAGAGCTGTTCCCCCATCCATGAGATCTACCTCCCATGTACAAGCCGGTAGGATTCTCGGGTGTAGGCCTGAAGAAAGATCATTTGTTCTTCTTTGGACATGTCTTCAGGCTCACCTTCGAATAACCCCTCCCGACCGTACAGCTCTGAGAGATACTTGACCTGTTTTCCATTTTTGAGCTCAAGTGTTGTGATTTGCCTATATGCAAACATCAGGGTGTATACCTCTAACAACAAAGTGAGCTCATTCCGATGAAATTCTCAAGCTTCTTATAGACCAGACCCTTCCTAACCACCCTATTATCTAGCATTGAAAAGGGTGGTTGGCCGGCTCTATAAGCTTTCTCGAATTCATCTACTATTTCCCAGGGTGTTATTACAATAGCCACAGAGACCTCTTCATCTACGATTCTCTTTAGTTGGCTTTTGTATCTCACAGGCATGTCCTTCTTGACTATCCTGTGAGCCACCCTTGGGTCAGGCCAAGTTCTCACCCTCTCCCTTTTATATTGAAAGGTTTGTCTGAGGGTGAATAACCTCAGAGCTTCTCTCTGCATATTTATTATAGAGGTCGAAGCAGCATAACATTTGTCAATGCTTTTCAGCATTTCCTCATCATGTCGCTTTTGCTGCTCCTCCTCTTCTAACTTAGCCCTCACAGTGTCCTGCTGTGAGGTGGGAGTGATGGTTTGTGATTTGGCTTTGGGTAAAGGTATAACTGCTGAAATAGGCAAGCTATCCTCCTCATCCTCCTCTTCTTCTTGCAGCCTCAACACCCTTCTCTTCTTCATCAAGGGTGGATCATTGGCTGTGGGTTTTGGTGGTGAAGGGGTTGGTTTTGTGGGTTGTGGTTTGGTGGTTGGTGTGGGAATGTTGGCAGGCACCGCTAGCAGCCTGGAGATAAGGGCTGGTTTGGTTAGCTTTACTAGCAGTGTCCTGTTCCCAACACCGGCTTCAGATAGGGCCTCAGCGACCAGTCCCTTGGTAAAATCACCAGCTGAACAGATCTTGGTGGTTATTGCCAAGAGTCTGTCCCTGGTCCATGCCTTAACATCAAGGATTGGTCTGCCCAGGTACTTCGAAGTGAACCTACTCATAGCCTCAAGTTTTTGTCTTTCCTCTTGGCTAAGAGTAGTCCATCGGTACTCAATCTCCCTCTTCTCCATATTCCTGATCTCTTGATCTAGCAAGGCAGTGTCCTTGTCAAAGCCTTGCCTGAACAGCTGTTCAATGACTTTGTTCATTGAACGGGTATGTTCAGCATCAGCCTCCTTGACAAGGGCTGCTAGATCAGGATCAGCCACCTTCTTTCCCTTCCCTTATTCTTATCAGTGACACTGAAATCCTTTTGGATGTCAGTCACTTTTATTGGCTCTACCTCCCTCTCTTTCCTCTTCCCTTCTCCCTCACCTTCCCAGTCTCCTCAACCAACTCCCTCTCAACCACCACCTCTTTCTCTGCCTCTCCCTCTTCCTCACCCCTCTTCCTCTTGGCTTGCATTGATGTCTCCCCCTTTTTGGGTGCATTGGTTGGGGTTTGACTATCACCAAGTGCCTTAGAAACGGCAACCTCCACCAAGGGTTGTATGTATGTGGGAAGCCTCTCATCAAGGGTCTGAATTACTATATTTTGAAGTATGGGTGTGATGAGAGGTAGGGATTTCTGGAAGATAGCATCCAGCTGCTCAGGGGGGTTCTGACCCTGAGAGCTAGTGCCAGAAGCAGGGGCTGGTGGCCGAGTTTGTGGGTTGGCTCAGTGTTTGTGAGACCTTCGGGTGAAGGTGCCATTTGTTGGGTAGTGGTGGCAGATGGACTTCTATCCTGAGTCATCTGAGCAAGCAGCTCTTTGAGTCTGCTTATCTCATCCTCTAGGATAGTGTTTTGAGCGACTACATCATAGAAGAAGCTCAGGTCATCATCAGCATGAGCTGAATCACCTGACCTCCTGACATTGTCAGGATGAACATGTCCTGAGTGTGGCTCAGTAATGACATGTGCCCCTTGTTCATGGTACTGGGGACTTCTGGCCTCCGGATTGGATCCATCATCGGCCATTGCCTCTGGTGAGGTCTTAGAGATGTTACCAGCTTCACCCTGCTCAGATGTTGATGCAGGGGAAGTGGCAGCCTCACCAGATTGTTCTCTCTCCCTAGCCACACTGGGAGAGTGAACTGATTCTCTGTGCCGTGGGCTCTGATCAGCACTTGTGCCCACCCTCTCTTCGGTTGGAGTCTCCCCAGTGGTGATAGGTTTCTGGGGAGAGGGTGGAGTGCTCAGATCAGTCAGCACTCTGGCTATTACCAGTGTTGGGCTTAGTGGGGCAGTCTCCTCAGTATGTGGGCTAGAAGCAGTATGCACATGGGGAGGACTGTGCTCTTCAATGGCAGCCTCCTCAAGTGAGGAAGACCCCAGTAATGTGGTTGCCCTAAAATTGGTTACATCAGGCTCCTGTTGAGAGGAAGCCTGTGCGGTTGTGGTGGGTGGAGTCGTGGTACCTGCTGGGAGAATCGAACCAGCAGGCACATCCTGCCTTTGTGTGGCAGGGGCATCCTCAGGGGACTCATCTCCCTGAGTAGCCTTTGTGGGCTTCTTTTTGGCTTTTGGCTTGGTGGGGACTTTGGATTTGGAGGTGGAGGCTGTGGGTTCCAGCTGCGTGGGTTTTCGCAGCCGGCCAGCCTGTTTGAGTGTGGGGTCAGTGTTGTGCCTGGAGTATACCTCGGCTTGAACAGCCATGGCAGGGACCCCAGTGCCACTAGTCCCTCAGCCTGAAGCTGGTATTCGATCATGGCCATTATGAATCGTGGATACAAGTTCCAACGGTTAGAAAAAGATTTTGTGGCCATGTCCTTGAGTTCCAAAAATAAAATATCAATAAAATTTAGTGGTTGTTTCTCAAGGATAGAATACAATACCTGTTGCCACCTTGTTGACATCTGGTCCCACGAAGAGGTTTTGGGAGCCAGACAAACATTCACCATGTGGAAGATCAATCGTTGAGGGTCAGGGAAGTGTTTCTTCAACAAGGTAGAGGCTGATAGGTTACCCTGGTAGTCGTTGGATGTGAATGATAGATCCAGGGTACCTTTGGGGTAGGAGGTTGGGTAGGTGGCATCTTCCAGCTTTAGGGTTTGGCGTATAGTAGCTGGATTGATAACCACGGTATGACCGTTGACGGAGGACCGGAGAGAGACCTCGCCATCATGCTCTCCAGTGTGGACGGTCACATTTGTCCAAAACTCCGTCAAGGAGTCGGTGTATATGGTGGGGTTGATGAGAAATGCCGTTTTGTATGGGGAGTCGTGCATGAGATCGACGGCATTGTGAAACTTGGGCCATAATGGCGATTTAGTGAGATGTGCGACACAGTTGTGTCTAGGCTTTATGTGCAAGGACGCCATTAATGGTGTGTGTGGGAATTTCAGAGGGTTTGGTAAGATTAGGGCAAGTGAAGTAAATGCTCTGAAAGTAAGATATTTATAGGGTAGGCTAAAGGTTGAAAGAAAACTACTGAAGGTTTTGGTGTTAGTCATCAGTTGTGATAACCCCTGATGACGTGGTTTTAACCTTCAGTGTTTGTAACTTCCGAGGACTTGGTATTAGTCTTCAGTAGTTGAAACTACTGAGACCTTGGTTTTGTCCTTCGGAAGTTGTAAACGTCGGAAGAATTACTATCTTCAGTAGTTATGAACTACTGATAACCTAGTAGTCTTCTTCAGACGTTGTAACAACTGAAGACTTGGTGTTAGCCTTCCGTAGTTGTGAACTACTGAGATCAGTAGTTGTGAACTACTGAAGACATGGTATTGCTTCAGGTGTAAACAGCTGAGGACTTGGTGTTAGTCATCAGTAGTTGTGAAACTACTGAAGACATGGTTTTGTCCCTCAGTTGTTTGGATATGAAACAGCAGCTGTTGGTATCAGCTGATGTGAAATTTCTCATCAGCTGTTTCCGTCAAATCAGTTGTTTCATACTGGCCTCCACATTTACTCATCAGCTCCTTTTGGCTGACTTTCAGATGTTTCATTGACCCTTCAGCTCTGGAGAATATTTGCCTTCAGCTCTTGTGATCAGATGTTCACAAGTGCTGATGAAATAGTCTTCCGAGCTGGTGAACAAATTTTGCAGTACTTGTGTAAGATTACACATCAGTACTTGTGAGCAAAATTCGTTCTTCAGTACTTATTTATTGAAAATCATACATCAGTAGTTGTAATCCACCTCACTACATCAGTTGTTTACAATAAATTAAGTACATCAGTACTTTGAGTTATTTTAGTCTTCAGTAGTTGTGAAAGAGCTGAAGACTAAATTACTCATCAGTACTTGTATTTGACCTTTGCTCTTCAGTAGTTGTGAGTTTGAGAGCATCAGCATAGGTCAAATCAATCAAGCTGCAGCATACCAAGCCTTAGTACCAAATTTTGGAATGTGGCACTATCTAAAGGCTTAGTAAAAATGTCTGCAAGCTCATCAGCACTAGGCACAAACTTAGGATCAATCAGACCTTTCTCATAGCAATCCCTGATAAAATGATGTCTGATCTCAATATGCTTGGTCCTAGAGTGCTGGACTGGATTCTTAACAATACAAAGAGCTGAAGCACTATCCATTAATAATGGAGTCTTAGTCTCAGTAATGCCATAATCCAGAAGTTGGTTCTGAAGCCAGAGTATTTGAGAGGTACAACTTGCAGCAGCAATATACTCAGCTTCAGCAGTGGATGTAGCAATTGATGTTTGTTTCTTACTCTGCCAAGAAACTAAACAATTGCCTAGGAATTGGCAACCACCAGAAGTGGATTTTCTGGTGACTTTGCATCCTGCATAGTCACTATCAGAGAAAGCAACTAATTTGCATGAATGCCCAGCTGAATACCAAAGTCCTAGTGATTGGGTACCTTGCAGATATCTAAAGATCCTTTTGACTGCAATCAAATGGGATTCTTTAGGTGCAGCCTGAAATCTAGCACAAGCACATGTTGAAAACATGATGTCTGGTCTAGAAGCTGTAAGGTACATCAAGGACCCAATCATACATCTGTAAAGGGTTTCATCAACCGCTTTACCTTTCTGATCAACATCTAGTTGTGTGATGCTGCTCATGGGAGTAGAACAGGGCTTACAGGATTGTAAATCAAACTTATTCAGCAACTCTTTGGTATACTTGGACTGATGGATGAAGATTCCATCATCCAGTTGTTTGATTTGCAAGCCCAGAAAGTACTGTAATTCTCCCATAGCACTCATTTCAAATCTCAGCTTCATAAGCTTTGTAAATTCATCACACAACTTTGGATCAGAGGATGCAAAGATGATATCATCAACATAAATCTGAACAAGGAGCTTATGTTGTCCCACAGTTTGATGAATAAGGTTTTATCAATGGTGCCTCTAGTGAACTTGTTCTCTAGAAGAAAGGTTGAGAGTGTCTCATACCAGGCTCTAGGTGCTTGCTTCAGCCCATAAAGAGCCTTATCAAGCTTGTACACCCAATCAGGATGTTTATTGTCCTCAAAGCCTGGTGGTTGACACACATAAACCTCTTCTTTGATTTTTCCATATAGGAAGGCACTTTTGACATCCATTTGATAAACCTTGAGACTGTGAAAGGCAGCATAAGCTAAGAACAGTCTAATTGCTTCTAGTCTGGCCACAGGTGCAAAGGTCTCATCATAATCGATTCCTTCCTCCTGTGCAAACCCTTGAACAACCAGTCTGGCCTTGTTTTGACAATTTGGCCCTTCTCATCTGTTTTGTTCCTGAATACCCACTTGGTGCCTATAGCACACTTACCTTTGGGTAATGGAACAAGCTCCCACACTTGCTGTTTCTTGAATTGAAGTAGCTCAAGCTGCATAGCTTCCACCCATCCATTGTCTCTTAAAGAAATATGATAGTTCTTTGGTTCTTGCTGACTGATGAAGAGAGCATAGAAGCAGAAGTTGGACAATTGATTCCTGGTTGAAACTCCAGCATGAATATCACCAATGATTTGTGAAGTGGGGTGATTCTTGAGCTCTTGATAAACTATGATATCTGTGCAAGTGTTTGTAGACCCATCAGCAGCAACAGATGGTGATGGAGATTCCTGAAACCATGTAGAGGATGGCAGCTCAAATGAAGTAGAGCAAGCAGAAATCTCATCAGCATTTGTAGTGGATGGAGCTGCTGAGGCTACAGGAGCATCAGGTTCAGTGGAATTAGGCAGGTTGTCACTGAACTTGAAGAGGTGAGTACTGACTTCATCATCTTCAGTACCACCAGGTGGAGATCTGTTGACAGGCTCAACAGATGGAGGTTGATAAGGAACATATTGCAGTATGTCCAGATCAAACAGCTCCACAGGGTTTTGTGGAATCTTGTCCTTTGGAGATTCATTGAACTTAACATGCAAAGTTTCTTCAACCCCTTTGGTTCTACAGTTGAAGACTCTGTATGCTTTGCAAGTTGATGAATAACCAACAAAGTACCCTGCATCCACCTTACTAGCAAACTTATGGAGTGGGTTGCTAGTGTTGAGAATGAAACAAGGACACCCAAAGGCTCTAAAGAATGAAATAAGAGGGGCCAAATGATGAAGAACTTCATAGGGAGTCTTCATCAACCTCTTATTTACTAAGGCTCTATTCTGTACATAGCAAGCTGTATTGACAGCTTCAGCCCAAAAGGTCAGTGGCAGCCCTGAGTCAGCCAACATTGACCTTGCTGCTTCAATGAGGGTCCTGTTCTTTCTCTCCACCACTCCATTCTGTTCAGGAGTTCTTGGAATGCTAAACTGCCTTCTAATTCCCTTGGACAGGTAGAAGTCATCAAGTGTGTGGTTTCTAAATTCTGTTCCATTGTCACTCCTCACACACTTGACCTGTAGGGAATACTGCTTTTCTACTTGTAACACAAAGTTCATTATTGTCTTTGCTGCTTCATCCTTGGAGTGCAAGAAGAAAGTCCATACAAACCTGGAGTAATCATCCACAATTACCAGGCAGTATTTCTTCTTTGCCATGCTCATTACTCTGACAGGACCAAAGAGATCCATGTGCAGAAGTTGTAAGCAGGCAGTGGACTTAGGTTCTTCTATTGAAGGGAATGAAACTTTGTGTTGTTTTCCTTTCAAGCAAGCAGTGCAGTCATCTTCACACTTGAACTCCTTCAGAGGCAATCCTCTTACTAAACCATGGCTTATAAGCTGATTCATGTTCTTGAAATTAACATGACCCAGCCTTCTATGCCAAAGTGTAGACTCTTGAGGAGATGCCTTGGAGAATAGGCAAGGATGGCCTTTTAGATCCATCTTTTTGGAAAGATCTAAGGCATACACTCTTCCTGTCCTGTTGGCCTTCAGGAGAGTGTGTTCATCCAATGCCTTGTCAATCAAACTCAGAACTTTGGATGACAGAATCCTACAGTTCTGGCTTGTGAAAAGGGCAACATGGCCTTTGTCACACATTTGACTGACACTCAAGAGGTTGTACTTGAGATTCTCCACATGGTTAACATCATCAAACCTTATTTCCTCGTTGGAAACAAAGCCTTTTCCGACGATGTAACCCTTTGCATCATTGCCAAAAGAAACAAATCCCTTCTTTCCTTGAGAGTAGTCATTAAGAAGGGAGCTGCTTCCCGTCATGTGCATGGATCCTCCACTGTCTACATACCAGATGCTTCTTTGGCATGTTGAAGAACCCTGCAAACATAACCATGTGTTAATTAGTCTTGGAGACCCAAACCTGCTTGGCCTTGGGTCTGATCTCAGCTACAGATGTAGCACTAACAGGTGTGTTATGTGTGACAGCTTGAGGTGAAGAAGATGGTACAGAAGAGGAAGCTTTTGGCTTGGACTTCCTTTTCTGTGGTTTCAACATAGGAGCATCTAAGTGGTTGACTCTTCCCACTAGTTGCTGAACCATCATCACCAACTGTGTCTGGTTTTGTGATAAAGCCTTCAGCTCTTCAGACACATTGGAGTTTACTGATGATGAGTTCCTATGTTGTACCATCTTTTTCTGAGCAACCTCAGCTGTTGTCTGAGAAATCCCTACCTTAGATTTAGCTTTGGGCTTAGGGATTTCAGGCTTGGATGTTGCCAGTACAAACTTGGTTTCAAACTCACTCTTCATTTTATTGATGCTCTCAGAAATTTTCTCCTTCTGCTTGAGTTTGGAACCCCTTTTGTACCAGCAATCATCAGTAAGATGATTGAACAAGCCACATATCTCACATGGCTTTTTCTTCATCTTATGCTGATCATCAGCTGAAGAGGATTTAACTGCTGAAGACTTGTTCTTCAGCTGTTTGACATCAGTACTAGCAGTTTTCTTCCTAGTGCCTGCTTTCCTGGTATCCTCTTTAGCTGTCTTCAAACCTTTCCTACTGTTAGTTTTCTTCTCTTTAGTGCTAACAGTATTTGAGGTTTGAACTTCAGATGTTGTCACTTGCTCTCCAGTACCTTCAGTACTTCTAGTGACAACTTCTGAGTTGATCAGCCTTTTGGTCATGTGATAGTCTATCTCTGATGATGCTGATTCAGAGGATAGTAAGTCACATGATGAGAAGGATTGGTTATTGCTCTCCCCATCAGATTCAACTTCTGCTCTTGAAATGAAATCTGTGGGAGGAGCAGTGTGATTATAACCAATGCCAAACTTCACATTGGAAGCTGTTTGCTTGCTAAGAAGCATTTCAAAACCCTTGCAAGATTGCACCCATCGATCACACTCAACTTGGGTGGTTGCAAGAGTTTCCTTGAGATCTTTGTACTTCTCAAGAAGTACATCTTCCCTAGCTTTAGCATCTTTGATTTGGCAGTTAAGCTTGTAAATCTCATCATTTTTATCTTTTAGAACAACCTCAAAATCAGCTTTTCTTTTGGAAATAGTGTGCTCAAGCTCAAGATTTTTATTTATTAAAGCTACATTTGCTTCCTAATAGAAGCAAATGCTGCTATGCATGACTCTGAACAAAGCTTGGCTTTTGCCTCAGTGGATACCTGAGATGAGGCATTGGATGATGACCCTTCAGCAGAATCAAGGGCCATCAGAGCAAGATTTCCAAAAGGTTGATCACCACCATGTTGACCAGCACCTTGGAGTAGTGGTTCCTGACCAGATAGCTCTTCTGGTAGACTACTCCAGTCAACAGCAGTTGGGGTGAAAAAGCTTTGTTGTTGAGGTTGTGTGTGGTGATGAGATTGGGAAGAATGAGGCTCTGGAAGAGCATGAGGTGGTTGAGCCGGGTGTGCTTGAGGTTGACCAGGCTGAGGCATGTAGTAACAGGGGTAAGAATAAGGCATATGACCCTGTGGCACAAAATAAGCAGGTGGTGCTTGTGCTTGAGATGGATGGGGAGAACTGTAGGAAGGTTGCCCTTTGTGCTGTGAGCTATTGCTGGGAAAGGTCACAAAGGGTGCAGATGAGTTAGATCCAGATGATCTACACTCTCTTGCAAAGTGTCCAAGCCTTTGGCACTTGTGACACCTCAACTTGCTCTTGTCAAAACCAACTTTGGTTTTGCCAGAGAGTCCTGGGAATTTCCTACCAGTTCTTTTGTAGAACTTCTGAGAGCGGATATTTATCATTGCCATTTGGTTCAAAATATCCATCTCTTCCAGATCATCATCTGGAATGCCCTTCAAATCCTCCATCAGAAAACACAAATTGTCACCACCACCTCCTGAACTACTAACACCAACAAAAGCTTGTTCTGAGTTTGTAGAGAAATCAATATGCTCATCATAAGAACTTTCTGATGAAGCATATTCTGACTCATGACTTATCAAGGCAGTATTACCTTGGACAAAGTCATCAGCAAGTTTGCCAGAAGATGACAACTTCCTCTTTTGCTCTACCTCTCTCTCAAAAGTGAGTAGTTTCCCATGAAGTTGGGTGAGAGATAGAGTGTCAAGGTCAGCACTAGAGCGTAGGACAATGGTATATGTGTCCCATCTCTCAGGCAATGACCTGAGGAACCTGTTGTTCATCTGGCTTTTGGAGTACTCTTGTTTAACCATCTTCAGCTCAGAGATTAAACAAGAGAACCGCTCAAACTGCTGGGTCAGAGTCTCACCCTTTCTATATGAGAAAGTCTCATATTGTTGGGCAAGGATTTCCCTATTGTTTGCTAAGACCGAATCAGTTCCTCCAAATTGTTCCTTTAGAGCAACCCATAGGTCATGAGCAGACTCATGATGCAAGAGCCCTGAATATATCTCGTTTGGAATGGCCATGGCTAAAATTTCATGGGCTCTAGCATCAATTTCAAACAGCTTTAGATCTTCGTCCGAATACTGTTCAGGTTTCTTCGCAACCTGTTCATTAGATTCCGGGACGTTCACCATAGGCTTGTATGGCCCATGCACCACTGACTTCCAACAGCCAGCACTGTTGACAGCCAAGTGGTGCAGCATACGTCTTTGCCATATGTTATACTCGTTCCTAACCAGCATCGGAGGCTTGGTTGTGGAACCAGTATTGTGAGGATCATTGGTTGGTGTTGTCATCTCAGGGTTTGGTCAAAACAAGTTTAAACACGACAATCGTAACTCAAAACCACCAAAAGACCTCAAGATTTTGGCCGGAAACAGCAGAAACTCACTCTCTATGACTAACTCTTGCAAATTGCTAATTGATCAAACTGAGAGATCAAAAGAGCAGTTTCAAATGATCAATGGTAAGATCGATCAATGATTAACCTGCTCTGATACCATTTGACAGGATCTCAGCCTCTCGTGTTGATCAATTAGATTATGTTTGCAGCGGATTTAGCTCATTAATTAGCAATTAAAGCAAGAACATAAAGATATTTCAAATTAAAGCATGAACATAGAGAGAAGAGTTTCTGCAAAACAATAAATGTTCTATTGGTTCGCACGTTTCGGCCATTAAAACAGTATGGTTACCCATCCTTTTATAGGCGGCAAAAGGATGGGCATGATGTCCTTTTTCTGACATCACTGAATATTCAAATTACAACTGACAAAACATAAAACTACTGAAGATGTCAACAACTGACATCTTCTTACAAAAGTTCCTAAGTACTGACAAAAGTAAACTACTGAAACTATAACAGCTGAAGAATATTCTCTTCAGCTGTTGTACAACTACTGACACAAAATAAAGTTCGGAAAAGGAAAACCACCACAACAACTGAAGAGGACTTCTTCAGTTGTTGAGACAAACTCTGTCTTCAGTACTTGGTCTTCAGACTTGGCTTCGGAAGATGAAACTTCGGAAGATGTTACTTCGGAAGATGTAACAACTGATGACTTCAGTAGATATCATCAGTTGTTGTCTTCAGTCTTTTTCTTCAGACTTTGCTTCGGAAGATAGAACAGCTTCGGAAGATAGAACAGCTTCGGAAGATAGAATAGCTTCGGAAGATGTAACAACTGATGATCTCAGTAGATATCATCAGTTGTTGTCTTCAGTCTTTGTCTTCAGACTTTGTGCTTCGGAAGATCTTCAGTTCTTTAGATCTTCAGCCTTTTGATATCTTCAGCTGATGATCTTCAGTTCTTTGATCTTCAGAATTTGTTCTTCAGACTTCATCATCTCAGCAGAGAGCTGGCACTAAGATGCTCTCGAGCCTGACATTATTCAGGCAAGAGAACACAATAGCTGATGAGAGTCCTCAGTTCCTCTCTGACCTTCCGGCAAGAGAACACAATAGCTGATGAGAGTCTTCACTTGTTGTTGTAGTGGCATGTGGGACTTAGAGGTTTTCCTGATCTTGGCTCATTGGTTCTTTTGGTCCAACAACTTATGATATATAAGGTGGACTTATAAGCTATCTAAGTTATTTCGCGTATGTATACATGTATATATATCCTCTACTTATGCACATGCTTTAATACTTTAGATTATTGACATTATTATATATGTGTACTATAGATAAATATAGTTACATGTCTACTAAAGACTTACGTATACATGCATGAATATATGCCTATAAATACATCCATATATATGTACAAATCAAGTGAATCAAAACCAAAACAAAACACAAACAAATCAAACCCTCAGAACCTAATAACAAATACTAAACTTAATACTCGAAGTTAAGCCTTTAATTTGGTTATTAACAAGTTAAACACCTAGTCACTAAACCCTCGGTTAAATGATACCACAAACCACCAAACCACCTATATTTTTTTTTGATCACATGGCCATCATCATTTCAAAATAGAGGTGGCAACCCCTCGGTAATTTCTTGGACACCAAATCACCACAAACCGCCACCACATTACCACAATAATTACTAGGGGGCAAGGTGGCACACTCTCGGTTGAAGGCCCTAGAACCCCCACCTCTCCCTTGAATCACCAAAGCTAGGTACTAGGCTATAATTGCCTAGGTATCGGTCAAGCCACATAAAACACCACCGAGCACCACTTCAATCACCATCCAAACCTCTTGCTCTCTCTCTCGGGAATCTTGTGAGCAACACCTTCCAACAACCGCAACCATCACCTCCAAAGCACATCACCACCTTCTGTCCATCTCTACCTCTCGGTCCTCAAACAACAACCACACCACAACCATCACACACCATCACCAGTAACCAACACCCGTCACTACCTTTGCCCACTTCTCTCACAACCATCACCTTTCACCACTCCCTCTACAACTCTCGGTTCTACACCACCACCAACCACGATTACCACCACCTCCACAGCCTTCTCCTCGGTTTTAAAGTAATCAAACCCCAATCAAGAGGTATAGATCACTAGTTTTTTTTTATTTTATGTGTATAAAACACATATATAGTAGTTTTGGTATTACAACACCAAAACCAACTTTGAAAGAATTTTAAGTTCTTTAATCACAAGTAATGAATTATCAAAATTTAGAAAACTTGTGATAAAAAGGAATACTTTGAGTTATAAAAATTAATCTTGGAATTATTAAAGAAAATCTAGTAAAATATTAATGAATGCAATTGTGGGAATAAACATTAAAAAATATTTATTTATATACTAAAATATTATTCTGGAAATTTTTGTAAAATTATGATAACTAAAACAATTTATAAATTATTTTAATAATAGAGAAAATATCAAAAATATAAATAAATTCGGGGAAATTCTGATAAATTCACATAATGATCCTTTTGAAGTATAAAAGTCTCTAAAATTATTTTAGAATTTATTTCCTTATTATAAGTAAGATATGAATTTTTATGTTTTCTGCAGTAGAAAAATCAGAATAAATACTTAAAATAAATAATAAAATTTGATAAAATCAGGGATATAATATTAAATTTTGATATAAATAATATATAAATTTCATAATTTTTAGAGTTATATAACTATTTTTTCTAAATATTAAGATTATTTTAAAAATTACAGAAACTAATAGGATACGAGTTGGACCTTGATATATTTACCTGCTATTCTATTCTATATAGGAGACTGTTTATAAAATTTTTAGAATTTATCAATTACAGAAGCTATTTTTAGTCAATTATGGGAATATTATAAAAATTACAGAAAACAGTCTGTTGAGAGTTAGATGTTAATAAATTTATGGGATGTTACTAACTATTGGAATAATATTCTGTAAATTTTGGTGATTTTTGGTTAACAATAGGTAATTTTGGTGATTTATGGAGACTTGAGACCAATTTTAAGTAAATTATGTATAATAAATTATTTGTTGGAAATTTTGTAATAACATTACTGGATTACCTTATAGCTGAATTTCCAAAAAGATACTTACATCTGAGGTTTTGAAAATTTTAAAGAAATTAATATCTAATTTTGTGAATCATTTTATAGGTTTCACTTTGGAGATACGGTGAGATTCATTGCCCTTTTTTCAACCCTTTTGGTATTTATAAAGTTTTGGAGGAAAAAGCATACTGATTACGTTGATGTGTTATTTTGAAAATAGTTTTGAGACTTACTGTCATTTTTGATACAACCATTAGTTCGAATGAGGAACCGTCTGATAATATTAGCAGCGCTACTTAGGAGAATATTTGCACCAACAGAATGAGTGTTGCTGCTATTTTCCTGCACCTAACCGAATGAGGGTTGAGATGTAATAATATCTGATTTTGTGAATTAATTCGTGACAGTATGATTATGTTGTGAACAGGTTTGGTTGTAATTGGTGCATCAACAAAATATTTTGTTTGGATATAAACCTATGTTCTCACCAATATTTTTGTTGACTGGTTTAAGTATGTTTTTTTCAGGAAATAATGAGTAACTCTTTTGATCTTAGCTTTGAAGTGTATAATGGTTGGGGAGAAGTGGTAGGAAGGGTTTGTGTCACGTTAACTGCCGACATCTTCCACCGTATCTGAAGACATGCCGTAGTCCAAATGTAGAAAAATTACATCTAATTTTGAAAACTATGTACAAGATGTAATTCCAAATATTATAAATAAAAGCATGTCTTATGTTATGATTTTATGAGTGAATATATATAGTGTATTTACTTCACTACAATTAATGTACTCTGATAAAGCATGTCACACCCGAACCGCATTTCACGCTTCCGCCGGGATGTGACAAAAGCAGCATCAGGGATCTTGTGTAATAAGAGGTTCCCAGCAAGACTAAAGGGAAAACTATATAAAGTGACAGTTCGTCCGGCTATGTTATAAGGAACAGACTGCTGGCCCATGAAGAAATCACACTAGAGGTGGCTTGTGTCACACCCTCGCTCATAGCGGAAACACGAGGATGCGACGGACGGGCTTGTCATAACACTTGGTATAATTACAGAGACATAATATATGCAAATCCTCGTGTCATGACGCCGCCCGACACAACGGTGACTTGTGTCGTGGTTAGTCAGTTCCACGACTATCGCAGTCTTATTGATTATATAATCCAAAATACACAATGTTCAAATATGAAAACAACTGACAAACAATACATATGCAAATCTATTGAAATCCTGAGGATCTCTGCTAAGGCATCTGCTCTAGATATCCTCTTTGATTATGTTCACCTAAAAAGATATGCTCAAAATATCAACACATAATGTTGGTGAGTTCCGCAGGTTTAAATTGAAAACATGTAATAGATGCTGTATAGAATTTGATGTGGAATCATACTGCAAGCACAAACCACATAACATGTGTTTTAGACAACCAAACCTAATGACGTTATGCATATAAATTAGCCGGAATATATTCACCCTTGGCCTGATTGTTGGCAGCTGTGTTGGCAACTCGCAAGTTAACCAATCGTCGAAGGGTGGGGGTGTCAACCCAGTAGTACTACCAATACCTAACCGTTGGTTCCCAAACCCGGGAATTAATGGTTGTAAGAATCCATAGAATAACACCATGTATGCATACAAAACAGTATCACATTGATTCCAAGTATAGAATATAGAATGTACAGCATTAAAAACAGATGAGCATACTTTTCCCCCATTGATTGAAAACATTGAAAACTTGTATAAGCATAAAAAGGGGCCACGAAACTCACCTTGAATTGATGTAATGCACAAAGACTTCACAGAATAAGCAATGCACGATCAAACACGATCAATACCTATTATTGATTATAACTAAGCCTTTAAAACATATTTAGCGCGAATAGATTTGTTTGATTGAATTCAATTCGGTTCGGTTTGACGCTCACGATTAGTTATATTTATTTGAGTGGAATTATAAATTTAGTGATTTATATATTTAAATTTCATTAATTTAACTATATTTTATAAGAAATAACTTACAATTATATTCGTAAATAATTTGTGAAATCATATGTTGTGTAATTTCTATAATTCTCGTGATTATTTCATAGTTAAACACGATTTAATGTCTATTTTTATAAAAATTAATTATTTATATTATTTATAAATAATATTTTATAAAGATTTTAAATAAAATAAATTTACAGAAAATAATTTTGTGAGATTTGAAATAAAGGAAGTTTATAAAATTTATTTTATAATTTTTAAGAATTTTTGTAGAATTTTTAGAAGCCTAATAAAGCTTCAAAAAATAAATGCAGTGGCCCGGGGTCGAACCCGGGACCTCTCGGATGGGTGGAACATGGGAACCGGTGAACCAAAGGCCGTGGCCGCGACAGAACACCGTTCTTTTATTTTTAACCAATGAATCCCAGTTTCCCTAATTCCTCATAAACCCTAATTCGATCTCACCAAAATTGAACTCGAATTCGATCTTGATTACTGAAATAAACATGGGGCTTTGATTCCCCATGTGTAAACGAGTAGAATAGTGTGTTTAACTACCTGATTTCATTTGATTTGATGCTAAGAACAGCGAAAAACAAGTCGCGGTATAGCTCGAAATCGAATGATGATCAAACGATGGTGAAAACCAAATTAATTGCACAGGAAGCTTTCAATGACAATAATGATGAATAGCCCTCTGTCAATTTCGTGTATTGGAGTTTTGTGACATCCGTCACCAAAGGTCCGTCATTTAACGTGTTTTACTTAACCTTTGTTAACAGTCATTCCTCATTTTGACGAACCAACTACGTGAATACCGTATTTGTTTTACTCAGTTGTCCTTATATGTGTGGTATCGTTGCTTGACTTGTCGTTATCTTAAGACGTTTCTCCAAGATTTGCCCCGTTAACACTAACACGTCATTTCTATAATAAAATAATTGTCACGAATAAAATCATTTTAACTTATAAATAACATTAATAACATTTTATCTTCAATAAAACAAGACTAAATTATAACGTTTTCAACCAAAACAAAATTTGGGAACCCGGGGGCAAGGTGCGGGGACTAAACTTGAAATTTTGAGAAACTAGGTTGGGTATAAATACCCCTTCCCAGCCATTTTTCACTCTTTTTCCACCTCCTTCACCACTTCATCTTCACCTTCTTCATTCTCTCTCTATCCTACATCAAAAACCGATCCGTTTCTCGCGTTTTCGTCTTCCAATCTCGAGTATCATCGTGAATACTCGTTCCTAGCAGGTACATAACCTCACTACTTCGTTTTTAACCCGATTTCACTGCTGCGTTTTAGGGTTTTCGGGTGCTCGGGTTCATCCGAGCACATGAGGTCGTGTGGGCTTGCATGTCTTGTTTCTGAGTGTGCTTCTTATCTAGATAGGTTAGAATATTAGTTCTGGAGGTTCTGGTTGGGTAACACTCGTGTTCGGTCAGCCGAAGGCCGACCTGCAACTTCCTGCAGTCACGACCCCCGTCGGCGCGAATGGGATTGTCGCGCGAGAGGGGCATGCGACTGGGTGTGTGTGTGCGACTTGAGTGTGCGATTAAGTAAGTTGCGCGGTTCTGTCGCGCGGTTGTCGGCGGACGCGATTAGTGTTGTCACGTGACTGGAGTTGTCACGCGACAGGGGTTGTCGCGTGACTGGGCCATGCGACTGTATGTGTGTGCGATCTTGTGTGAGTCGCACCATCAGACGCCTGTCGCACGAAAGAAGGTCCACTCGCGCGAATGAAGCTGATTCGCGCGAAGGGACGTTGAGTCGCGCGGTTGGCTGTTGGGTCGTGCGACTGGTATTGCATGGTACGACTGAAGGCTTAGTCACACGAATGAAAGTTCAATTGTACGAAAGTAGCTAATTCGTACGACTGAAAGTCCACTCGTGTGAATGGAGTGTCAGTCGTGCGTCAGGTCCAGTTGTGTGATTAACGATGCGTGTATGTGTGATTTTCTTTTTGAGTGCCTTGTGTGATGAGATAACATCAAAATAATGTCACTGCTCGAATGTCATAGCCATGACGGCTATCTTTAAATGCTTGGGCTTACATAAGGCCTGAGGTGTGTGTGACTGCTTGTGTGTACTACCCACGACCGAACCGAAACTGCCCACACCTATCGAACATCACATTATGCTTCATATACATTATTAATGCTTGTCAGTAACTGTCGATAGGTGCTGACTGTTCATAGCGTTCTACACTTGGGATACTTCATCGTTTGTGCTTATCATCTGTTCAGTGAGTTTCGTGGCCCCTTTTTACGCTTATACAATTGTTTCAATCTTTTACAAACATGGGGGAAGAGTATGCTCACACGTTTTCAATACTGTACAATATACATACAATTTTCATACTTGGAATCAACGTGATACTGTTTTGTGAGTACTTATCTGATGCATACATGATGTTACTGTGTGGTTCATCTTACAACCATTAATTCCGGTGTTGGAACCAATGGATAGGTATTAGTAGTACTACTGGGTTGACACCCCCACCCTTGACAGATGGTTACTTATGAGTACCATCACACTGCCAGGAACGGGCCTTGGGTGAATATATTCCGACAAGTTGCTGTGTGTACGTCATTAGGCTTGGTTGTATAAAACGCATGGTATGTGATCTTGCTTGCTTATAACTGTATGCACGGTATTCCATTACAAATACTATACAGCATCAACTACATGTTTACAATTTAAACATGCGAAGCTCACCAACATTATTGTTGACCGTTTTAAGCATTACTTTTCAGGTGATCAAGGAAATTGAAGTTCTAGGAGTGCTGCCTTTTAGTGGAGACCCTAGGATGCATTTTTGAGACTGAACATACATTTTGTACATTGTTGCAGTCCACTAAACAATTAACATACTTTTGAACACTTGTTCCCGAGATGTGGGAATTTACATTACAAGTTATCCTTAATGTTTATGTGATCATTTATGATGTGCTTATGACTATGCTGTCGTGAACATTGATTATACATGTATATGTCTCCATTTGTGTTCGGGTGTCGTCATGACACACTTGTCATCATATTTTTATTGCTACTGTATCCTATACCATGTGTTATGACGATCCCGTCAAGCTCGCATTCCTCGTGTTTCCGCTATCAGCGGGGGGTGTGACAGACTGGTAGCAGAGCCATTGGTTATAGAGAATTAGGCAATTACACTTGACATAGACTATAACCTAGGAACCTTCATGTAGATTTGCATGCTTAAGTTTGTGTGCATTTATATATCTCGTGCAGGTGTTCCTCTTTACATGTTTGGTTATCCTTTTGTTTTGTGATCTTTCACTTTGTGCTTGAGCCTTTGTGTTCGTCTCTTATGGGATGCTTCCTATTAGATCTTCCGTTCCCTCTGCGCCAAGTTATCATAACCAAATTCGGGTGTTGAGACCTGAAGAGATCTTCACAGATCATACACTGCGCTTGACCTCAGATACTGAGACCGACCCGAGGAGGCTATGTGTGAGTCCTTTCAAGGACGCGAGATAGACAACCTCCGCTAGACCATACGTGATTACATGTTGGGCTCTCAGTTGACTTGATGGACTATTATGGATGTGATGTGAAGGAAGGTCGGATGTCATGTACCCAGATTAGGCATCATTCTCGGTACATCGTGGGTGTGGTGGGAACGCTGCGGGGAACCCTATATATAAGCATCACCGGTATACCGAGAATATACTTGAAATGGGCTGCATGGTGATCTTGACTGACCGGAGCATCGAACGTTGGAACTTGATGGGTGGAGTACTTGATTATTTTAAGGTGACTAAAGCTTATATATTGCCTCTTGTATGAATAGAACTTGCTGCCTCGAAGATCTACCCGCAGCAACAGTAGCGGAAGTGAAGCCCCGAGGGGCAGAGGCAGGGGTAGGCCTCCAATAGCAAATGAAGGCCCTTCTGGCAATAACCAAGGGACTGGAATGGCAGCCTTAATTGCTCAACAATTGACTGCCCTGATTCCAACTATCGTAGCTCAGGTGAGCGACGCATTGCAACAGCAAAACCACCCCCACGGGGATGGTGGTAATGATAACGAGGATAATGGGAACCCGACTGGGAATGAAAGCAACCAAGAGACCAGAAATGTTGGTACAGCCAGTAATGAAACTGGGGCTGCTAACGCCAAACGGGGCTGTTCTTACAAGGAGTTTGTGGCCTGTAAGCCCCGGGATTTCGATGGTAAAGGTGGGGCGATAGCCCTGATTAGATGGCTGGAAAAAATGGAGGCTGTGATCGACATCAGTGAATGCCTCGATAGCCAGCGGATCAAGTATGTTACGTGCTCACTGCAGGGCAGAGCACTAACCTGGTGGAACACCCAGGTGCAAGCTAGGGGAAGGGAATCTGCGATGCAGATGACCTGGGATGAATTAAAGCCTTGATTACCGAGGAATACTGCCCTCACAACGAGATGCAAAAGCTTGAGCATGAGTTCTGGAATCATGCTATGGTGGGGACGGGGCACGCAGCTTATACTGACCGATTCCACGAGTTGGCTAGACTAGTTCCACACTTAGTCACTCCGGAATCTAAGAGGATAGAAAGATACATTTGGGGACTCGCGCCTCAAATACGAGCAATGGTAACTGCAGCTGCTCCTCCCACGATTCAGAGCGCAATTTTGAAGGCTGGCGCTCTGACCGATGAGATGGTAAGAACAGGGGTAATGGGTAGGGGAGCAGAGAAGCGAAAGGATGTTGGGGAAACTAGCCGGTCGAGTGTCGGGAAATCTGATAAAAGGGCCAAGATCACCAGGAACTTCGTGGCTGTGACACCGGGTAAGAGAGAGTATGTTGGGCCACACCCTAAATGTGACAGATGCAACTATCATCATCCCCCAGAGATGCAGTGCCGGGTATGCGTAAACTGTAGGCGCCCGGGGCACCTAGCAAGAGATTGTAGAGTGGCACCGAATCTGGTTGCACCCGTCAACGCGGTTAACCCCGCCGGGAATGCCAGAGTCTGTTACGAATGTGGAAATCCTGGTCATTATCGGAACATGTGCCCCAAACTGAATAGGGCACCGGGTCAACAAGGGGATAATCAACAGCAAGTGATGGCCATAGCGGGCGCTCAAGGCCAAGGAAACCCAAGAAATGCTGCAGGGGACGCGCATTCGTCATGGGAGCTAATGATGCCCGTCAGGACCCGAACGTTGTTACGGGTACGTATCTGCTCAATCACCATTTCGCATCCATACTATTTGATACTGGAGCAGACAATAGCTTTATATCTTCTGAGTTCGTACATATGCTTGGTTTGAGTGCCAGTAGACTAGAAACTAGTTACTCCGTAGAAATGGCTAATGGTAGGGTCGAACGAGCAGACGAGATCATTAAGAATTGCACCCTAATGTTGGAAGATCAGGTCTTTAGTATAGATTTAATACCATTTGAGTTAGGCAGCTTCGATGTGATAGTGGGTATGGATTGGTTGTCAAATCATGGAGCCGAGATTGTTTGTCGGGAGAAAGTAGTACGAATCCCCATGCCAAACGGGGAGGTACTCAAGATTCAAGGAGAACGACCGGGAAGAACACTAAAGCTCATTTCTTGCATGAAAGCCCGCCGAAGTCTACGGAAGCAGTGTTACACTTTTCTGGCTCACATCGTAGAAAAGAAAGAAGAAGAGACGAAATTGGCAGACATTCCAATTCTACGGGATTATCCGGAGGTGTTCCCTGGTGATTTGTCTGGATTGCCTCCTCCACGACAGGTGGAATTCCATATAGAGCTGGTTCCTGGAGCTACACCGATAGCTAAGACACCGTATCGGTTAGCACCCTCAGAGATGCAAGAGTTATCCAGCCAACTACAGGAACTACTGGAGAGGGGTTTCATTCGACCGAGTCATTCACCGTGGGGAGCACCGGTGTTATTTGTCAAGAAGAAGGATGGGTCGTTCCGTATGTGTATCGACTACAGGGAATTGAACAAATTGACCGTGAAGAATCGGTATCCTCTTCCTAGAATCGACGACCTGTTCGATCAGTTGCAAGGAGCCTCGTATTTCTCTAAGATCGACCTTCGATCTGGTTATCATCAATTAAGAGTGTTCGAGGACGATATTCCAAAACAGCATTTAGAACTCGTTACGGGCACTATGAGTTCTTGGTCATGCCATTCGGATTGACCAACGCACCAGCTGTCTTTATGGATCTGATGAATCGGGTGTGCAAGCCTTATCTTGATAAGTTCATGATTATGTTCATAGACGACATACTTATCTACTCCCGTTCAAAAGAGGATCACGAAGAACACCTTCGAGCAATTCTCGAGCTGTTGAAAGAGGAGAAACTTTTCGCCAAATTCTCGAAATGTGAATTCTGGCTTCGAGAAGTGAAGTTTTTGGGTCACGTAGTTAACGAAAATGGAATTCATGTGGACCCCGGCAAGATTGAAGTTGCGAAGAAATGGGATACACCCCAGACACCTTCAGAGATACGACAATTCTTAGGATTGGCCGGGTACTATCGTCGCTTCATTGCCAATTTCTCCAAGATTGCCCAACCGTTAACTTTGTTGACTCAGAAAGACAAGAAGTTCGATTGGGGGAAAGCACAAGACAGGCGTTCCAAACATTGAAGGAGAAGTTGTGCAACGCACCGATACTGTCCCTCCCGAACGGAACTGATGATTTTGTGGTGTACTGTGATGCTTCACATCAAGGTTTGGGCTGTGTACTAATACAGAAAGATAAGGTAATTGCTTACGCTTCACGACAACTCAAGGTGCATGAAAAGAACTACACAACTCACGACTTGGAGTTAGGTGCCGTAGTGTTTGCACTCAAGATATGGAGGCATTATCTATATGGAACCAAATGCATCATCTACACAGACCATAAGAGCCTTCAACACATCATGAACCAGAAAGAACTGAACATGCGACAGCGGCACTGGGTAGAGCTACTTAGCGACTATGATTGTGAAATCCGGTATCATCCGGGGAAAGCTAATGTGGTGGCTGATGCTTTAAGCCGCAAAGAACGCGTGAAACCATTACGTGCTCGAGCGCTAGGTTTGACTATTCAAACTAATCTAAAGGCTCAGATTCAAATTGCACAAAACGAGGCGTTGAAAGAAGAGAACCTTGCGGGGGAAGAATTCCGAGGGTTGGATAAACAAATGACTCGCAAGGAGGACGGCGTACATTACTTCATAGATCGTATATGGGTCCCCAGATGGCGAGGTGTACGTACACTAGTCTTGGATGAAGCACACAAGACTCGATACTCTGTTCATCCTGGTGCGGACAAGATGTACCACGACCTGAAAGAGCTATACTGGTGGCCAGGTATGAAGAAAGATGTTGCAGTATACGTGAGCAAATGCTTGACTTGTTCAAAGGTCAAGGCTGAACACCAGAAACCATCAGGACTATTGCAACAACCTGAAATTCCCGAGTGGAAATGGGAGAACATCACTATGGATTTTATTACCAAACTCCCAAGAACGCCAAGTGGGCACGACTCGATATGGGTCGTGGTGGATCGAATGACAAAATCCGCTCACTTCCTGCCTATCCGAGAAGACTATAAAATGGACAAGCTGGCAAGGTTGTACATCAAAGAGGTCGTGACACGGCACGGGGTGCCGGTGTCAATCATATCCGACCAGGACAGTCGATTTACTTCACGCTTTTGGCAGACGTTACAAAAAGCTATGGGCACTCGATTAGATATGAGTACAGCCTATCACCCCCAGACAGACGGCCAAAGTGAACAAACGATACAGACTCTTGAGGACATGCTGAGGGCATGTGTCATTGATTTTGGTGGCAGTTGGGATACTCATCTACCGCTGATCGAGTTTTTCTACAATAACAGTTACCATACTAGTATTGGATGCGCACCATTCAAAGCGTTGTATGGCCGGAAATGTAGATCACCAGTTTGTTGGGCTGAAGTTGGTGAAAGCCAGCTTACGGGCCCAGAGATCATTCAAGAAACCACTGATAAGATCTTCCTAATCAAAGACCGACTTAAAGCAGCTAGAGATCGCCAAAAGAGCTATGCCGACAATCGTCGGAAGCCTCTAGAATTCAATGTTGGGGATCATGTCTTACTCAAAGTCTCTCCCTGGAAAGGGATCGTACGATTTGGTAAAAAGGGAAGTTAGCCCCTCGATACGTAGGACCATTCGAGATTACAGAAAGAATCGGTCCGGTGGCTTACCGATTGAGGTTGCCACAAAAACTCAGCGGTGTGCATGATACTTTTCACGTGTCGAACCTCAAAAGTGTTTAGCAGACGAGTCCTTACACGTACCAATTGAGGAAATCAAGATCGACGAAAAGCTTCGTTTTATTGAGGAACCTATTGAGGTCATGGACCGAAAAGTCAAAAGGCTAAGGCGCAGCAAGATACCGATTGTTCGTGTAAGATGGAATTCCAAACGAGGGCCAGAGTTTACATGGGAACGTGAAGATCAGATGAGACTTAAATATCCACATCTATTCGAGGATGACGCTCTTAGACCTAGCACCAGTTGAATTTCGGGACGAAATTCGCTCAACTGGGGGATACTGTGATATCCGTCACCAAAGGTCCGTCATTTAACGTGTTTTACTTAACCTTTGTTAACAGTCATTCCTCATTTTGACGAACCAACTACGTGAATACCATATTTGTTTTACTTAGTTGTCCTTATATGTGTGGTATCGTTGCTTGACTTGTCGTTATCTTAAGACGTTTCTCCAAGATTTGCCCCGTTAACACTAAACACGTCATTTCTATAATAAAATAATTGTCACGAATAAAATCATTTTTAACTTATAAATAACATTAATAACATTTTATCTTCAATAAAACAAGACTAAATTATAACGTTTTCAACAAAAACAAAATTTGGGAACCCGGGGGCAAGGTGCGGGGACTAAACTTGAAATTTTGAGAAACTAGGTTGGGTATAAATACCCCTTCCCAGCCATTTTTCACTCTTTTTCCACCTCCTTCACCACTTCATCTTCACCTTCTTCATTCTCTCTCTATCCTACACCAAAAACCGATCCGTTTCTCGCGTTTCGTCTTCAAATCTCGAGTATCATCGTGAATACTCGTTCCTAGCAGGTAGATAACCTCACTACCTCGTTTTTAACCCGATTTCACTGCTGCGTTTTAGGGTTTTCGGGTGCTCGGGTTCATCCGAGCACATGAGGTCGTGTGGGCTTGCATGTCTTGTTTCTGAGTGTCCTTCTTATCTAGATAGGTTAGAATATTAGTTCTGGAGGTTCTGGTTGGGTAACACTCATGTTCGGTCAGCCGAAGGCCGACCTGCAACTTCCTGCAGTCGCGACCCCCGTCGGCGCGAATGGGATTGTCGCGCGAGAGGGGCAGGCGACTGGGTGTGTGTGTGCGACTGGAGTGTGCTATTGAGCAAGTCGCACGGTTGTGTCGCGCGGCTGTCGGTGGACGCGATTAGTGTTGTCACGCGACAGGGGTTGTCGCGTGACTGGGCCACGCGACTGTATGTGTGTGCGATCTTGTGTGAGTCGCACCATCAGACGCCTGTCGCGCGAAAGAAGGTCCACTCGCGCGAATGAAGCTGATTCGCGCGAAGGGACATTGAGTCGCGCGGTTGGCTGTTGGGTCGCGCGACTGGTATTGCATGGTATGACTGAAGGCTTAGTCACACGAATGAAAGTTCAATTGTACGAAAGTAGCTAATTCGTACGACTGAAAGTCCACTCGTGTGAATGGAGTGTCAGTCGTGCGTCAGGTCCTGTTGTGTGATTAACGATGCGTGTATGTGTGATTTTCTTTTTGAGTGCCTTGTGTGATGAGATAACATCAAAAATAATGTCACTGCTTGAATGTCATAGCCATGACGGCTATCTTTAAATGCTTGGGCTTACATAAGGCCTGAGGTGTGTGTGACTGCTTGTGTGTACTACCCACGACCGAACCGAAACTGCCCGCACCTATCGAACATCACATTATGCTTCATATACATTATTAATGCTTGTCAGTAACTGTTGATAGGTGCTGACTGTTCATAGCGTTCTACACTTGGGATGCTTCATCGTTTGTGCTTATCATCTGTTCAGTGAGTTTCGTGGCCCCTTTTTACGCTTATACAATTGTTTGAATCTTTTACAAACATGGGGGAAGAGTATGCTCACACGTTTTCAATGTTGTACAATATACATACAATTTTCATACTTGGAATCAACGTGATACTGTTTTGTGAGTACTTATCTGATGCATACATGATGTTACTGTGTGGTTCATCTTACAACCATTAATTCCGGTGTTGGAACCAACGAATAGGTATTAGTAGTACTACTGGGTTGATACCCCCACCCTTGACAGATGGTTACTTGTGAGTACCATCACACTGCCAGGAACAGGCCTTGGGTGAATATATTCCGACAAGTTGCTGTGTGTACGTCATTAGGCTTGGTTGTATAAAACGCATGGTATGTGATCTTGCTTGCTTATAACTGTATGCACGGTATTCCATTACAAATACTATACAGCATCAACTACATGTTTACAATTTAAACCTGCAAAGCTCACCAACATTATTGTTGACTGTTTTAAGCATTACTTTTCAGGTGATCAAGGAAATTGAAGTTCTAGGAGTGCTGCCTTTTAGTGGAGACCCTAGGATGCATTTTTGAGACTGAACATACATTTTGTACATTGTTGCAGTCAACTAAACAATTAACATACTTTTGAACACTTGTTCCCGAGATGTGGGAATTTACATTACAAGTTATCCTTAATGTTTATGTGATCATTTATGATGTGCTTATGACTATGCTGTCGTGAACATTGATTATACACGACACAAGTCTCCATTTGTGTTCGGGTGTCGTCATGACACGCTTGTCATCATATTTTTATTGCTACTCTATCCTATACCATGTGTTATGACGATCCCGTCAAGCTTGCATTCCCCGTGTTCCGCTATCAGCGGGGGGTGTGACAAGTTTATATGATAGGATTCGAATAAGTTGCAGGTCGCGGAACAAGGAGGGGATTGAATTCAGTTGTTTTTGAGTTTGTGATTGTAATTACAGGTTGCATTCGATTAGGAACTTATATAGGAACGTTCAGGTTGAATTAATTCGATTAAAGTAGTTTCTTAGTGGGTGATTTAGCCGTTGAACTTTCGGGTAATAAAGTGGAAAAGGTTTTAGCCGTTTAATCGACCGTTAAACGCGTTTTGTGTGTGCATTGAGTTCGATTCTTGTCCACGAATCGATTTGGTGTAATTTGGGCTATTAAAATCGGGTTTTTAGTGGGTTTTAGTGGTCACTGGCGAGTCGCCGGAGACTCGCCGGAATTGTGCCGAAAAAACGAAAGGGGAAATGGGCGGGGGTGGGGGGTTGGTTTTGTAATTTGGAATTTTCATTCTTGGTCCCTGCGGTTTAAGCATTTGTTATTTTATGTTTTATACTTTCCTCTTAAGTTTCAAAAATATCAAAACACCCCTGGACTTATTATTATATTATTATTATTATTATTATTATTATTATATTATTATTATTATTATTATTATTATTATTATTATTATTATTATTATTATTATTATTATGATTATTATTATTATTATTATTATTATTATTATTATTATGGTTAACACGAATGTGTATACGAAAAATTCGGCTATATAATGAATACGTGAGGATAGTTCACACACTCGGAACGAGTACACGAAAATGATTCGGTTAACACGATAACTAGACTATGAACATATATGAGGATCGTTAATACACACGATGAGTTAACGAGCTTAATGCCGATTGACGGTCTATTGGTGACAGATGCTACACACCATCACATTCACCACATGATCTTCAACAAGAAGAATCTTATATTTCCTTTCTGATTTGGGAATATCTTGAATGTTTCTAAAGCTTTATTTATTAAATCCATCTGTATCATCTGATCTGTCACACTAATGTGACAGTAACCCACCATGTTCTTTGCTTGATATTGTGAGGTGTCACAGTATCCCCCAGTTGAGGGAATTTCGTCCCGAAATTCAACTGGTGCTAGGTCCAAGAGTGTCATCCTCGAATAGATGTGGGTATTGGAGTCTCATCTGATCTTCACGTTCCCGTGTAAACTCTGGGCCACGTTTAGATTCCCAGCGGACTTTGACAATGGGTATTCGGCTGTTTGAGTTGTTTGATTTTCCGATCCATAATTTCTAGAATATAATGTCTAGAAATCAGGATAAGACCAACATTATGAGAAAGGTTATCCGTCGAAATTTAAGAATCCCAACGTCACCATATGAAACGACCGTAACGCATATCTTGTGAATATGTATTCTCCTTTGACCAACCATCGGTCTAAGAATAATACGCTATGCGAAGATCTTGGAATGGGTTCACAATGAGGGTTAAGAATATTATTAAAACAGAAACTGAATCAATCATTCAGAATAACGATTGATGTTTTAACGTCATACCACGGTGTACGAATATTTGAAACAGATGCAGGTTAATTTCTCGACGTTGTGAGATAATAGGTCGATTTGGATTTTTAGTCAATCGATTTATAATGCACCAATTGTCATTATGACCTCTAAGAGGCACTTAGTGAATGAAAGTTACACAGGAGATTTTACGGGAACACGGAGGTTCGGTTTTGTTATATGTGAAGGTAAGACACTTGAACATATACCAAGTTACGTCGTCTTTTCCTTTAGACCAAACCCATGTCTACAAGTTACGAAGGTTTATGAACCTTTATATCTTCATCGCAATGAGGATAATAACGAGTCTTGTTGTTCAAATCCATGATAGAATTCTAATGATTCTCAAGATTAAGGATTCAAAAGCGGTTCAAGAAGTGACGCGAATAATAGGAAAGGTATTTGTAAACATGTTTTGCAAGGTAGCAATATCCAAGTAAGTTTACATACGCAGTTCAACAAACCATGAGTTCAGCTGAGAACATTTATATGACTAGAAAGTCATGTTCATAAGTTGATAATATCTTCAGAAGAGGGATTGTTTAGGAAGACTACCATCGCACAATCACGTTTTGATGATAATTCAAAATGAAAGTCGATAGATAAGAAATAAATGTTTCCATATAGCTAGGTCAAAATATGAGGATAAAGGGAGAGAAATCGATTTAAGAATTTTAAGTGCTCCAAGCTTGGAATCAAAATCAATCTAATACGATCGGGTCTACTTTCAGGTTCAGAGATCATGCTTTGGCTTGATAGGTCGAATCACCAACATTGGTTCACCCTTCAAGTTACTTCATGCTTCTCGTTACTTGATTACAACCATGGTAAGTTGAAGATCAAAAATTGAGATCAGTCGTCAAGGTATGGAATTCATGCCTATCTTGATAATAACAAGAAAACAGTCGAAGGTTGACATTTGTCACCAAAATACGGGTTTCAATCCTATTTTGGTGAGATCATGTCATTTGTGAAATGTAAGTTCCAATGAGAATAATTGAAGTCAATCCTCAAGATAAGGAAGTCACCCTAATCCAGAGGATGAAATTTCACAAAACAAACAAATGGGAAACCATTTATCGAAATAGAGATTCATCAAAGTAAGGGAATCTCCCCTGCTTTGATGAGATAGAATCATTTAGGAGATACGAGTGTTCTTAGTCATAGATTGACTTGCAAACTCTTGCATTTCCAACGGTGCAAGCAGTATGAAGTTCGACTTAACGACGAAAGGAAAATTAATATCAATTAGGAATTCGGAAACTTTCAAGTTTCATCAGTGTAACAAAGGAAGGATCGTGCTAACAGGCTTAAGATCAAAGTTTGAGATAGCAGAATTTGTTAGGATGGTGTTCATATCTTGAATAATTTAGATCAGAAAGACGAAATCAAGGACAATAAATGATTCGACATCACAATGAGATGTGAACATTCGATTCACAATCGAAGGGAATATATGGACTTCTCAGGATAGTACCTCAATGACAAGGCAAAAAAATAATAATATACATTTCATCATTATAAATCCTAAGGTTTCAAGCACGTTCAAATACCCAAGTACACCCCAAATAAGCAAATACTCATAGTCTAGATGGGTCTAAACATAAGCACGAAGTAACTAGAGATGACTTTTTCCAGTCATTATTTCTCCATCAGTGCCTGTGTGACGTCAGTCCTGGTCGTCATCACTGCTGGAGGAACTAGAGAGACTCGGGGGTAGGTCGGGATAGTTGCCCCTTAAGTTGGTCTCGTCGGCGGGCGGCCAGATCCTAATCCGGTTTGCCGGGAACCCTCTAATTCGAGCCGTCCGTCTCACGGCTCCTCTGTTGTTCACTTGTTGGGGTCTTGTCTCGGGGGCATACCTTGCAACTGTAGATGCTATGGGAACTACAGGTGCAGCAGGGTTAGGTTCCATAGAATTAGCAGTGGTGACAGCAGGTGGAGTGAGCACAACAGGGTCTATGGGTTCTTCCTCTTCAAACGGGTCTGGTGCATCAAGCATCACCTCCTCAAGGTTAGATTTTGTATTAGAAGATGTTTGCACTAGATATGCTAAGAGAATCTTTTCAGGCTTCGATTCGTTTTCAGAAGAAGTAATAGAAGGGCTGATAGAAGGCATCCTGAAATATCATTAAGATATTTTATGAGATTTGAGGTAATATGAGCTATACATCATGAAAATGACAATCAGAGATTTGGTATAATAATAATGAGATGTTCCGAGTGTAATCATTTGATTCGTAAATCAAAGCGAGTACGTCGACTAATCACAGCATTAAGTCAACCACAACTTTGTTGAAGACATGCGTTCCGATAAGCAGATACTCATCCCACTCTTCCAACCTTGCATGTATTGGGTGGTGAGGCACAGACTTTGACGAGATTTTGAATAACCACGAATAACGATTCAAAGCTCATTTTGAAAATTATTCGATTTAGACACATAATGCCTTGACTATGATTTAAGATTTGTGTGTGCTTTGATAGGAATCAAAGTATAAAAAGAATCACATATGGTTCTACTCATCAAGTTCCAATAACCCATGCTTCGGTCCATCAAGATCATTACGTAGCCTAGTTTAAGCACATTCTTAGTATACTGGTGATGTTTATATATAGGGTTCCCCGCAACGTTCCCACCACATCCACGATATACCTTGAATGACGCTTAAACTGGTTACATAACATCCCAATTTTTCCTTAGCATCATCCCAAAGAATAACGTAATATAAGTTTAATGAGAGCTACCGCAACTTATGTATAGGCGGTTTTACAAGTTATAATTGGCTACAGTCAAACCTATACATCGGTTCCACACGGCAATTGATGGCTGTAAAGAAAACATTCCTAAAGTGTAAATAGTTTAATGTGACGCAGCAAGATCCACAAAGCGCATACGTATAGTTTACAACCAAACCAATCCATGCCTCAGTTAATCGGGATCATCACGTAGCCCAGTTTAAACACATTCTTGGTATACCAAGGGTGCTTATACATAAGGTTCCCCGCAGCGTTCCCACCACATCCGTGGTATACCTAGAACGATGTCTAAACCAGTTACGTGACATCCGTTTAACCTTAGCATAATCTGAAAGAATAACGTATTGTACGTGTAGAGAGTATCATTACTCCTCTACATTCATGTAATCCACTTTCATTCTAAGCATTAATCAGTAGTTACTGAAATGCTAAGTGGAGGAATGTCTTATAAGGTCAATATGATTGGAAATACCATGAAGGCTTTAAGTAGGACAGGACTTGAGTAAATGATAATGTTTGATTGCCTTCAACAAGGACTTACTAGAATTATGACCCTAGCACCCTAGGGTATAGAATAGAAACGTGTAATACTCATTATCGTTACCTCATGGTAAGATTAACCAGACTTCTCATGCATGGTGAATTGCAATTACGTGTGCACCCGTAATGGTAATTTACCTTGCATGATCACCCTTAGCTTCACTTACCCCAAGTTAACATCATAGTATTATTTAGATTCAACAAGCACAAATTATATGATGTCCTCCTGTCGATGAGACAATAGTATCCCAATAGTAGCATGTAATAGCAAATAAGCACATAAGCATATTATGTCTAATGATAACTGCATATCCGTCACATTTTCAGAATTTCAGTCATAACCATGATAGGGTCGGATTCAATATCCGAGATTGACGCTACGCGTGATCACCGAAGTTCCCTAATAATATGATGTTGTACAAGCGTCTAGTTTGTAATTTTCCTTTTCAGTAGTTTGTACAACAGCTGAAGAGTTTGTTCTTCAGCTGTTATAGTTTTAGTAGTTTGTAAACGACTGAAGAGTTTGTTCTTCAGTCTTCAGTCGTTGTACCTTTTCAGTAGTTCCTTTTCAGTACTTGTAACAGTTAGAACACTTAACATTTTGTAAGAGGGTGTCAGCTGTTTGACATCTAGTATCAAAGTATCCCATGGAGAAAGACTAAGAGTAATAATGTCTTCCTCGGGATGTTCAGATGATACGTGTATATGTATAAAATCAAGTATGTAGGAACATACTTGTATATTAAGTTCATAGACTTAATATACTTGACCTATTTGTCTTGTAGTTTTATGTATTGACCATAGTTTATCACTCATCCCAGAAATCCCCAAGTAGCGTAACGGGTCTCGCAATGAGATCTATATGAATACGCTTGCCTTAGCCCGAAGGCCTTTTGCCAGGAAATCTAGAATACAGGTGTCTATGTGTCACGCAAATCATGAAAGACATTTAGGTAAAATCAAATGCACACGATCCCTAACATGCATTCTATATGAAGGTTCTTAGGTTATAGTCTAGGTCGAATTATCCACCTAATTCTCTATAACCAAGGCTCTGATACCAATCTGTCACACCCTCGCTTATAGCGGAAACACGAGGATACGACGGACGGGATCGTCATAACACTTGGTATAATTACAGAGACATAATATATGCAAATCCTCGTGTCATGACGTCGCCCAACACAAGGATGACTTGTGTCGTGGTTAGTCAGTTCCACGACTATCGCAGTCTTATTGATTATATAATCCAAAATACACAATGTTCAAATATGAAAACAACTGACAAACAATACATATGCAAATCTATTGAAATCCTGAGGGTCTCTGCTAAGGCATCTGCTCTAGCTATCCTCTTTGATTATGTTCACCTGAAAAGATATGCTCAAAATGTCAACACATAATGTTGGTGAGTTCCGCAGGTTTAAATTGAAAACATGTAATAGATGCTGTATAGAATTTGATGTGGTTTCATACTGCAAGTACAAACCACATAACATGTGTTTTAGACAACCAAACCTAATGATGTTATGCATATAAATTAGCCGGAATATATTCACCCTTGGCCTGATTGCTGGCAGCTGTGTTGGCAACTCGCAAGTTAACCAATCGTCGAAGGGTGGGGGTGTCAACCCAGTAGTACTACCAATACCTAACCGTTGGTTCCCAAACCCGGGAATTAATGGTTGTAAGAATCCATAGAATAACACCATGTATGCATACAAAACAGTATCACATTGATTCCAAGTATAGAATATAGAATGTACAACATTAAAAACGGGTGAGCATACTTTTCTCCCATTGATTGAAAACATTGAAAACTTGTATAAGCATAAAAAGAGGCCACGAAGCTCACATTGAATTGATGTAATGCACAAAGACTTCACAGAATAAGCAATGCACGATCAAACACGGTCAATACCTATTATTGATTATAACTAAGCCTTTAAAACATATTTAGCGCGAATAGATTTGTTTGATTGAATTCAATTCGGTTCGGTTTGACGCCCACGATTAGTTATATTTATTTGAGTGGAATTATAAATTTAGTGATTTATATATTTAAATTTCATTAATTTAACTATATTTTATAAGAAATAACTTATAATTATATTTGTAAATAATTTGTGAAATCATATGTTGTGTAATTTCTATAATTCTCGCGATTATTTCATAGTTAAACACAATTTAATGTCTATTTTTATAAAAATTAATTATTTATATTATTTATAAATAATATTTTATAAAGATTTTTAAATAAAATAAATTTACAGAAAATAATTTTGTGAGATTTGAAATAAAAGAAGTTTATAAATTTATTTTATAATTTTAAGAATTTTTGTAGAATTTTTAGAAGCCTAATAAAGCTTCAAAAAAATAAATGCAGTGGCACGGGGTCGAACCCGGGATCTCTCGGATGGGGTGGAACATGGGAACCGGTGAACCAAAGGCCGTAGCTGTGACAGAACACCGTTTCTTTTATTTTTAACCAATGAATCCCAGTTTCCCCTAATTCCTCATAAACCGTAATTCGATCTCACCAAAATTGAACTCGAATTCGATCTTGATTACTGAAATAAACATGGGGCTTTGATTCCCCATGTGTAAACGAGTAGAATAGTGTGTTTAATTACCTGATTTCGTTTGATTTGATGCTAAGAACAGTGAAGAACAAGTCGCGGTATAGCTCGAAATCGAATGATGATCAAACGATGGTGAAAACCAAATTAATTGCACAGGAAGCTTTCAATGACAATAATGATGAATAGCCGTCTGTCAATTTCGTGTATTGGAGCTTATATGATAGGATTCGAATGAGTTGCAGGTCGCGGAACAAGGAGGATATTGAATTCAGTTGTTTTTGAGTTTGTGATTGTAATTACAGGTTGCATTCGATTACGAACTTATATAGGAACCTTCAGGTTGAATTAATTCAATTAAAGTAGTTTCTTAGTTGGTGATTTAGCCGTTGAATGTTCGGGTAATAAAGTGGAAAAGGTTTTAGGCGTTTAATCGACCGTTAAACGCGTTTTGTGTGTGCATTGAGTTCGATTCTTGTCCACGAATCGATTTGGTGTAATTTGAGCTATTAAAATGGGGTTTTTAGTAGGTTTTAGTGGTCGCCGGCGAGTCGCCGGAGACTCGCCGGAATTGTGCCGGAAAAACGAATGGAGAAATGGGCGGGGGGTTGGTTTTGTAATTTGGAATTTACATTCTTGGTCCCTGCGGTTTAAGCATTTGTTATTTTATGTTTTATACTTTCCTCTTAAGTTTCAAAAATATCAAAACACCCCCTGGACTTATTATTATATTATTATTATTATTATTATTATTATTATTATTATTTTTATTATTATTGTTATTATTATTATTATTATTATTATTATTATGATTATAATTATTATTTTTATTATTATTATTATTATTATTATTATTATTATTATTATTATTATTATTATGGTTAACACGAATGTGTATACGAAAAATTCGGCTAGAACGATATATATATATATATATATATATATATTATATATATATATATATATATATATATATATATATATATAATGAATACGTGAGGATAGTTCACACACTCGGAACGAGTACACGAAAATGATTCGGTTAACACGATAACTAGACTATGAACATATATGAGGATCGTTAATACACACGACGAGTTAACGAGCTTAATGCCGATTGACGGTGTATTGGTGACAGATGCTACACACCATCACATTCACCATATGATCTTCAACAAGAAGAATCTTAGGTTTCCTTTCTGATTTGGGAATATCTTGAATGTTTCTAAAGATTTATTTATTAAATCCATCTGTATCATTTGATCTGTCACACTAATGTGACAGTAACCCACCATGTTCTTTGCTTGATATTGTGAGGTGTCACAGCTTGTATCACGGATAAAATACGAGAGGGAAGATTGAGATGGTTTAGGCACGTGAAGAGGAGACAGATGTCAGCACCACTTAGAACAGTAGAGTGTATCATCTTAGATGGCAAGAGGAGTAGAGGAAGACCTAAGTTGACCTGGGATGAGATGATTAGCCGGGATATGGTAGAGTTGCACCTCTCCGAGCACATGGTTGAGGATAGAAGTGCGTGGAGGAATAGTATTAAAGTTAGGGACTTCTAGTGGGCCTTGATGTGATAGTCTTCACATGATGTGTAGGGTAACGTTATTTGTCCAATGTAGGTGAAGCCTTAGTGCTAACTGCCCTATTAGTATTGTTAATATCATAGTAAAATTTATCTGTCTAATTCCTTGTCTAATATCATAGAAAATTTATCTGCCTCAAACCTGTTTCAATGCTGTTGTTTTTGCTTTTGTGACGTGTGCTTAATTGCTTATATGAGGTATGTAATATATTCTGGTTGGTATGCGTATGCTATTGCTTATGTGATGTGTGTGATGTATGCAATATAATCTGGTTGTTTTGCTTATGAACATGCATATTCAAAACTCTTACGTGATGTATGATTATGTGATATATGCACTATAATTTGGTTGTTATCGTTGTCGAGACGGGGGTTTCTTTAGAAGCGGTCTCTCTGTCTCCCAAGATAGAGGAAAGACTGACACCATCTATCTCTCTCAGACCCTATTTTCAGTGGGATATACTGGGTATGTTTGTTTGTTTGTTTTAGAAAGATGTCCGTGTGGAGATGAAGAAGAAATGGATGGTGGGTTTGTATCGATCTTTTTATTTCAAAATAGTAATAGTAAATAATTCTTAAAAAAAGTAACTAAAATTGTAGTGTAAGATAGTGATAATAATGTCATCTATAACAACTATTGATAAACAGACAACCAGTGTAATATTGAAGTTGAAAGAAGAAATACTCGGTTTAAAATTAGTATTAAACTAGGAAGGTCACATAAGTAGGAAGAGATATTTTACAAAGGAGGAAAACTTTAGAAAGTCTAGGAAAATACTAGAAAGAAAGGAAAAAAAGGGTATAATCGTACCGTGTCACACACTAAACACATGCTTATGTAGAAAAACACCATGAACAACTAAAAATGTAATGTACAAAATTAACACTAACATGTATGAACCTAAAACACAATGAAAAATTAATACGTAGTGCTGAAATTGATGTTTAGATGAGAAAACGCCATGTATCATTATCATCTTCGTTAGAAAGATAAAAACGTTTGATTTTATGGTATATTTAAACAAAAGTTATGTCATATAAAAAAGTTATAATAAAATAAAGGAATTATAAAAAAGTTAAGGATGGTTGCCTATTCCTATTCTACCCTTCACCTCTTTAAAGGAAAAAAACCATACTACATGAAGGCCTCCTATCCTCAATTCTACAAATCAATGAAACAGATTTATTTGTAGTCTTTCTAAGATTTTATTTTTTTAATAATTTAACCTTACAAAATACTGCATCTTTCTTGATAATAGTCTTGTTACTTGCCAAAAGTCTTATTGGTGGTGAGTCTTGTTTCTTGATCATCAAAATCTTATAAGCTATTACATGGTATAGTGCCAAAGCGGAGTATAGAGGGTGTCAACGATAAAGTTAATGAGTGTGATTGGCTTTGCAATGTTGTTCTTAGATATGATTTTCTTCTAGCCATAATTTCTAATGTGACACTGTGTTTATTATTTGTCCATCATTTGACCCAATACAACATCATGTATTAAACATCTTGAAATTGATTTACATATGCTAGCAAAAAATGTCACATTTAGACTTTTTTATGCTTGTCTCCAATCAATATAATACTTTTGGTGATGTATTTAAGAGAAATTTACCCTCTTAATTGTGTGTGTGTGTTTTTAATTAGATCCCATAAAGAACCCTTTGCTAGAACTATGGAGATATGTTAGGTGAAGGTTATAAACATAATTTCAACTGTATATATAGTTAAATTTTGATTTAATTCTAGTTTCATTTATCTCTTTATTGCTAAGGACAAAGAATTAATGATATTAATCAGCCGAACAAGAGAGAGTGAATAGTTCAATATTACCAGCTCATCTAATAAACATATCCATGTTATAAATTAACTCTTTGAGATAACCATCTAACCAAGTCGGACTTATACCTTCAAATCATCAATCAAATCTGACACGAATTAGCAATTTATGAAATAGGAACTCATAACTTATTTGGTCATGTTGACAAAGACATGAACATCTTAGGAAAATCTAGTTAAATAGAACTTATAATTTCCGTATTTTAAATTATTCCTTATTCAAATGAATTTCATATGAATTTAAAGCTAGGGAACTTTTTGATAATAACGATTATATAATTTTATACATCTCAAATGGACATTCTAATGGTTAAGTGACGTATCGATAATCAGAAAACTAAAGATCGACATCCTGCAATAAGTTGATCTTTTATATATAATTTGTATGGAAAAGTAAAATAATAACATTAATAATAAAAATGACTTTTCAGTTTTATTTTAACAAGTTGCCAACAGGGAGTGTGGTGCTTGTGTGCCCACGTAAGGGTATCGGGTCCTACATAGATGGTGACTTCGGTGGGTTTGACAATTTATTTTAGCAAATTAAAGGTGTAAAAGCATCGGATATAGATTGTTCTTGTACGAAACTGAATATCTTGTTAGTCATAAATACTATTAGTAAATAGTTTTGTTTTTTTATTTGTCAGTCTTGACGAACTTTTATATTTTCGAATTAAATTAACTTAATATTGTCATACTAAACTAATTAGAGGAAATTGAACAAATTATCAATGTGATTTGGGATACATTATGAATTTAATTTTATTTTTGTTGTTTGTTTACAACTCTAGCTATGTCCGATTGAATTTAACCATCTATTAGAGATGCAAAGAAGTTGAAACCAGTGTTTTCACGACGGACGATCGGTTCAACCGGGGATCGGTCCGGTGGCCGGTCCGGTCATGTATGATTCGTTTTTGAGTGATTAAACCGGCCGGTTCTTCCCGAACCGGTGGTCGGACCGGGAAACCGGACCTGTTCGGACCGGTTTTCGTTTTTTTTTTTGAGTAAAAACGGGGTGTTGAACTATAATATAGTGTGTTATATATACAAATATACTTAAGTTTTATATATAACTATAAAATACATATATAAATCATATATAAATTACTTATATTTGATTATATTTATAACTATATATATAATATACTATATATATAAATACGACGTCATCCGGTTCTTAAATCCGGTCCCCCCGGTCCGACTAACAAATCAGTAAGGCGTCCGGTTCGACGTCCGATCCGGTTCTGAAAACATTGGTTGAAACGGCCTTGAATTTATCTTGTTTAACTTAAAGAAGTTTTTTTTACTCACTTTAATTAAGTTATATATCTAACGTACACTAGAGTTTTGCTTGGCATATTTTCAAGCTTGAGTTTGGTTTATTATCATCATTGTATACTACAATTTACAACAGATACAAATAGTCAATTATATATATTTGAAACATAAGAGTATGATGTATTAGATATATTACTTGATTACAATTATGTTGGAAGGGGTGTGTATGGTATCAACATAAGTCAAATACTATTGTCGAGGTTAGGTCATACAAACAGACTACATAAAGACCCATTGACGAATCAATATGGGAAATTATAGTCATTGGTTTGAATAATTGATTATTGTGTGATTACAATAATATGAATATTGTTCATTTAGAATAGTTAATTAAATAGTAGTTTATATATATTGAACTAAATCATTTTAGTTTGATCTAAAGACCTCCAGTACTCCAAAAAGTTTATGCTTTTACAATGTGAGTTAGTTATTTGACAATTTCTAAAGTTGGATATGATTGTATCCGCCTACATTACACCAAGTCGTTTAAATTTTGTTTTTTTAAACGGCCAAAGAATAATTTTTAAGCCCGGTCATCCGGGTAAACCCATTGACGAAAGACCACCCACGTCCGCGAACAAAGACAGCGCTGGTGACCCGGCTCGCCCACCATTCCAAGGAAGCCCACCACCCAAAGGCCCACTGTGGTAAAACCCTTGGCCCACTTAGAGCATATTGCACCTAGTGAGACTCCAACCCAAGACCTCCACCTTGGAAAGTTATAAGATGCCTCCTCCTAAACCAGTTGATCTAGTACTCATTGGCACCAAGTCGTTTTAAATTACATAGTTAATTCGACTTTTACATGCAAAACTTGTTATTTCCTTTGTTACAAGATTCGTTATTAAGTTATCATTAAGTCTTCATCCATTGAAATTAACCTCTTTTGTCTGCGCTGCGCAGATCACGCACAGACGTTTAGGTCCGCATAGTGTTTGTTTTTTGAAAGATTTTTCATTATAAAAGTCTGTGCGAGTTCTGCATAATGCAGACTTGACACAATCACTTCTAAAGTATTTAAAAGATTAAACACTATCACCCACCACCGCCCATGTCCACCTCCACTATAAGTGAGTATCAAGACGAATCAATCAAGAACATGAAGAACTTTCTTTATTCAAAGAATGATTTCAGAAAACAAATTGGGTCTCTTCTAAACACCCATCAACTCACTACTTATAACTACCACTTAACAAACTTTAATAGAAAAATACAAGAATAGTCCCTGAACTAAGAAACACTTTAAAACTACACACCAAACTTCACTAAAACTGGAATTATACTAACATGCTCCCCCCTAATTCCAAGAATCTCCTTGCAAATCTTCCACTCCAAGCATCAACCTCATCTCTGCAAATTTCAACCTCGGAAGAGCCTTAGTTAATGCATCAGCCTTCTGCCTATTACCAGATACAAATTCCACTTGTATCTCACCCTTTTCAATACAATCTCTAATAAAATGATATTTAATATCAATGTGTTTTGATCTGCCATGAAAAACAGGATTTTTCATTAAAGCTATAGCAGAACGATTATCTACATATAAAACCACAATCTTTTGTTTCTTTCCTGTTATTTCTTCAAGCAATCCATGTAACCACAAGGCTTGACAAGCAGCTGTAGTTGCTGCCATAAACTCTGCCTCACAGCTAGACAATGCAACTGTGGTTTGCTTTTGTGAGCTCCATGAAACTGGACTCCCATTATAAAAGAACACATTTCCTGAAGTATTCTTGCCATCACCTTCACCAGTTGAATAATTGCTATCACTGAACCCCACAAGTCCAGTACAGTCATCACCACAGCCATACTTAATCCCATAATGCATTGTACCTTTAATGTATCTTACAACATACTTGATTGCCTTCAAATGATCACTCTTAGGACACTGCATAAATCGACTCAAATACCCAACTGCATACATAAGATCTGGCCTGGTCTGTGTTAAGTACCTCAAAGATCCAATCAATCTTTTAAACTCAGTTGGATTCACTTCAGCCTCACCTTCCTTAGCTACAAACTTAAGACCTGGTTCCATAGGAATTTTAGTCTCATTGCAATCACTCGAACCAGCTATCTGAACCAGTTTAGAAGCATAACCTGCCTGCTTAATACAAATCCCATCATCCCTTTGAGAAACTTCAATACCCAAGTAATAACACAACAAACCAAGATCTGTCATTTCAAACTTCCTTTTCATCTGAAGTTTAAACTCATCAACTTCTATAGATTCACTACCAGTGACTATCAAATCATCTACATATACTCCAATAATAAGCAAAGAAGTTGATTTTGATCTTACATACACTGCAGCTTCTCTATAACATCTGGTGAAACCCAATTCTTTCAACACCTCATCTAACCTCCTATTCCAAGCTCTAGGTGCTTGTCTCAAACCATAAAGTGCCTTAATCAACTTATACACCTTATGTTCTTCACCTTTAACTTCATAACCCTGAGGTTGCATCACATACACCTCCTCAGTTAATTTCCCATGCAAGAAAGCTGCTTTCACATCCAAATGATACACCTTCCATTTCATACTTGCCGCAACTGCCAACAACAGTCTAACTGTTTCAATTCTAGCAACTGGCGCAAATGCTTCTTCAAAATCTACCCCTTGAAGTTGCACATATCCTTTTGCTACCAGCCTTGCCTTATACTTTGTAACCTTTCCTTCAGCATTTCTTTTCAATTTATACACCCATTTCAACCCAATAGGTCTAGCATAGTCTGGTAAATCCACCAACTGCCAAGTTTGATTTCTTTCTATTGTATTTATCTCTTCATCCATAGCAACTTTCCACAACTCATCCTTTACAGCCTCATGACAATTCAATGGTTCTCCACTTTGTGCCAGCAGCAACTCAACTGCCTCACCATTTTCATCCTCTTGCTCATTACTTATGGCCCTTGACCCACTCAGACCCCTTTCATCAATTACATAATCATTGAATCTTGATGGTAACACTGACCTTCTTTGAGACCTTCTTGGATGATCTTGTTCTTGTTCCAAGACTGTTGAGGAACCACTACTCCCACTAGCTGCAGAGTCAGAATTTGCTATTCCCTCACCATGCTGTATCACATGCTCACCTTGATCTTCTACTATGAAACTTGCCCAACTTGACCCATTACTTCCCATATCCTGTAAGTATAAGGACCAATCCCACTTTCTTCCTTCCTCAAAATGGACATCTCTACTTACAACTATCCTTTTGGATACTGGATCATACAGTCTGTGAGCTTTTGATCCTGTTTCAACACCCAATATACCATGGGTTTACTTCTATCTTCAAGTTTCAATAAATGTGGTTGCACCCTCTTCACATGAGCAACACACCCAAAGATTCTTAGGTGTTGTAGATTAGGCTTTCTACCTTTCAAGGCTTCATAGGGGGTAACTTTGAGTAGAGCTTTTGTAGAAACTCTATTCAATATGTATACAGAATGCCTAACAGCTTCTGTCCATAAGTTCTGAGGTAAGTCCATGGCTTTCAACAAACTCCTGGTCATGTTCAAAACAGATCTGTTCCTCCTCTCCACAATTCCATTGTGTTGAGGAGTATAGGGGGCTGCTAACTGCCTCAGTATCCCCTCCTCCTTACAATAATTTCTGAAGTGAGTTGAGGTAAATTCTCCCCCCCTATCTGATCTTAGGGCTCTAACTTTCAAGTTATACTCAGTTTCTACCTGCTTCTTGAATATTTTAAAGTATTCAAGTGCTTGGTCTTTTGACTTAAGCATATAGACCCACATGAATCTAGTACTATCATCTACAATCAACATGAAGTACTTGTTTCCAGACAGGGTTGTAGGTGAAATAGGCCCACATAGATCAACACACAATAACTCTAGTGGTTTAGCAGATCTGTAGGTAGATTGAGATGGAAAAGGTAGTCGAGAGTGTTTACCAGCTAGGCAAGCTTCACACACTTGTTCTGGTTTGTCTAGCTTTGGCAATCCTTTGACAAGATTCTTTGCAGCCATCTCCTTCAATGCTACAAAATTCACATGTCCAAGACGTCCATGCCATCTCCAAGCTGTGTCATCCATGTTGCTTAGTAGGCAACTTGGTTGACCAACCTTCAAGTTGACCTTATAGAGTCTATTCTGTGATCTCTGAACCTTCATTAATAACTTCCCACTGTGCTCATACAACCACAGAAAATCACCCTTCATTTTTACTTCCGAACATGCTTCCGTGAGTTGACCCAAACTTAGGATATTGTTCCTAAGTGTAGGTATGTAGTAAACATCATTCAAAACTCTTTGTTCACCAGTCTTACACTCTAGCACAACTGATCCTTTACCTTGAATCTCAACGGTAGACCCATCTCCAAACCTGATTCTCCCACCAATCTTTGTATCTAGTTCTGAGAAGTTATGATGATTCCCGGTCATATGGTTTGAGGCACCGTTATCTAGGTACCATATATGATCAGTAACATCTTTCTCACTAGCATACAAGGATGGATTCACTTTTGACTCATTCAAGAATACACACTCCTGTTGATTCCCTTGAGTCATCATCATCAGCAATGTGGGTTCATCTTCAACAGTTTGTGTCAGGTTGGCTTCAGAGTCTTTGATCTTCTTTGGACATTCCGAAGCATAGTGTCCAAGTTCTTCACATCGGAAGCATTTTATCCGAGACTTATCCTTAGGCTTTCCTTTTGACTTGACTGCATCTTGCTCAGTTAGTCTTTCTTTATTGGAAGACCACCCCTTCACTTTAGTCTTTGGGCCCTTTTCAAACTGCTTCTTGGTTCTCAAATCAAGTCTCTTCTGTTTCGATTGCCACTCAGAATAGGTGAGGAGTATTTGATCTTCCTTCGAGTCTTTACTCTGAGCCTTATTCTTCATACCAGTTCTTTCTTCAAACGCTTTCAAACGCCCAATTGCCTCTGGTAACAACAAGGTTTCAAGATCAACAAATTGTTCTATCGAAGCTATAATTTGGATGAATCGATCTGGTACAGAATCAAGTAGCTTTCGAACGATGACCGATTCCTTCATTGGTTCACCCAATTGAATTGCCTTGGAGGTGATCGCACCTAATCTGCTTGCGAAGTCATCTATACTCTCTCCTTCTTTCATCTTGAGGGATTCAAACTCGTTCCGTAGAGTTTGAAGTCGAGCCTTCTTCACTCTGTCTACTCCCACAAATCGTTTTCAGAGTATCCCAGATTTTCTTCGCAGTGGTACAATCGGCCACTTGTAGCACCAATTCTTCCGGTATGGCTTGGAAGAGATACGCAATCGCTGTGCTGTTCTTTTTCGCATCAAGAACCGCACCCTCTGGTGGTTCGATCACTTCCCAGAGACCATGAACATTGAAGATTGCCTTCAATTTCACGGCCCAAATTGGGTAATTCGTCGTTGAGAGCATTGGGCACTGCACAGGAATCGTTGTACTCTCGCGAATTGTTACAACCTGATTGTTCTGCGGTGGTGTTGGTGTCGCCATCTCCTTTCTTCGTCGATGATACTTCTTCCCAACCTTCGAATCGAGCTCCAGTACCTTTCAAGTCTCAGTGTGAGAATCGTAGCCGGTGTTCGTGTTCCAATCCGTCGGAACAGAGCACTCAATCGCTTATCCTCACCGAAGCTCTGATACCACATATAAGTGAGTATCAAGACGAATCAATCAAGAACATGAAGAACTTTTTTTATTCAAAGAATGATTTCAGAAAACAAAATTGGGTCTCTTCTAAACACCCATCAACTAACTACTTATAACTACCACTTAACAAACTTTAATAGAAAAATACAAGAATAGTCCCTGAACTAAGAAACACTTTAAAACTACACACCAAACTTCACTAAAACTGGAATTATACTAACATCCACCACCACCGTCCGTCACCACTACCGTCCGCCTCCACCACCACACACCGTCCGCCTCCACCAGCACACACCGTCCACCATCTACCATCACCACCACCGTCCAACACCCGCCGTATACCACCAACAGTTGATTTTAGCAATCTGCAGACGTTAAAAAATAGACACTCTTCTTGTTGCAGATTGTACAGGTTTGGTCTGTCTCTTCTCCTGCAAATGTCTGCAGATTAGGTTCGCAGACTGCAGACATTTTGCTGCAGAAAAAACAAACAACACATAAGTCTCCCTCGAGAATGTACATTAACTTTTAAACTATGTGCCTTCATATCTATTTCTTTTAGGAGATCTGTTTAATTCTCTATATTTTAATTGTTGCATAAAAGATGTATAAACTTTTCACAAAAATCATGTTAAAGGAAAGCTAACAAAATACTGTATAGAAAACTTTTTTGAAATAAATAAAAATTAGTATAATTTACAAAACAAAATAAATTAAAAACCTGATATTCAGTTTCTACTTCTAAAAAACGTTAAAAATAACTTTGATCCAACAATCTCACACTTGCACTTGATAATTAACAAATGCAACTTGTCTTTGAAAGGGACGATAGTTTATAAAATAAGTTTTATCATAACTTGCATAAAAACCCTATTTAGATCTTCCAAACCAATCACGAGTAAGAATTAATATTTGACTTGAAACACCTCAAAATTATTTTAGTAGCATCCATGTTGTCTTCCTTAAACCATTTGGCGAATTCTATTATAACAAACATCCGAGGCATCAAGTTCTATTTCAATATATGTTTTCTTAATTATATCTATATAAATGCGTTAAATGTGGAGATTGCACATCTAATTCATGCCTTTACATGACAAATGAAGGCTTTTGCAATACATATCGTATACTCAAGCATCATTTAAATTTGTTTGATGTCCCAAAGCAACATGCTATAATTGCAAATATGGTTTGTAACAAAAATGGATGATACACAAACCAAGCTCGTATATTATCCGTTTACTATCATCAAAAACACAGCTCTGACATCAACAACAGATAAATGATTATACGCAAGCTCTAATTGCATATAATATATAGTTACTTACACATGATAGGAACAAATACTATAAAAATAAATTTGTGACCATAACATCAGGTACATGATGAATATAGAATAGGAAAAAGCTACCTTCCTTATTTTCTCTTTATATAAGCCTCCTTGACAGGGCTGCTAGATCAGGATCAGCCACCTTCTTTCCCTTTCCCTTATTCTTATCAGTGACACTGAAATCCTTTTGGATTCAGTCACTTTTATTGGCTCTACCTCCCTCTCTTTCCTCTTCCCCTTCTCCCTCACCTTCCCGTCTCCTCAACCAACTCCCTCTCAACCACCACCTCTTTCTCTGCCTCTCTCCCTCTTCCTCACCCCCTCTTCCTCTTGGCTTGCACTGATGTCTCCCCCTTTTTGGGTGCATTGGTTGGGGTTTGACTATCAGCAAGCGCCTTAGAAACGGCAACCTCCACCAGGGTTGTATGTATGTGGGAAGCCTCTCATCAGGGTCTGAATTACTATATTTTGAAGTATGGGTGTGATGAGAGGTAGGATTTCTGGAAGATAGCATCCAGCTGCTCAGGGGGGTTCTGACCCTGAGAGCTAGTGCCAGAAGCAGGGGCTGGTGGCCGAGTTTGTGGGTTGGCTCAGTGTTTGTGAGACCTTCGGGTGAAGGTGCCATCTGTTGGGTAGTGGTGGCAGATGGACTTCTATCCTGAGTCATCTGAGCAAGCAGCTCTTTGAGTCTGCTTATCTCATCCTCTAGGATAGTGTTTGAGCGACTACATCATAGAAGAAGCTCAGGTCATCATCAGCATGAGCTGAATCACCTGACCTCCTGACATTGTCAGGATGAACATGTCCTGAGTGTGGCTCAGTAATGACATGTGCCCCTTGTTCATGGTACTGGGGACTTCTGGCCTCCGGATTGGATCCATCATCGGCCATTGCCTCTGGTGAGTCTTAGAGATGTTACCAGCTTCACCCTGCTCAGATGTTGATGCAGGGAAGTGGCAGCCTCACCAGATTGTTCTCTCTCCCTAGCCACACTGGGAGAGTGAACTGATTCTCTGTGCTGTGGGCTCTGATCAGCACTTGTGCCCACCCCTCTTCGGTTGGAGTCTCCCCAGTGGTAATAGGTTTCTGGGGAGAGGGTGGAGTGCTCAGATCAGTCAGCACTCTGGCTATTACCAGTGTTGGGCTTAGTGGGGCGGTCTCCTCAGTATGTGGGCTAGAAGCAGTATGCACATGGGGAGGACTGTGCTCTTCAATGGCAGCCTCCTCAAGTGAGGAAGACCCCAGTAATGTGGTTGCCCCAAAATGGTTACATCAGGCTCCTGTTGAGAGGAAGCCTGTGCGGTTGTGGTGGGTGGAGTCGTGGTACCTGCTGGGAGAATCGAACCAGCAGGCACATCTCCTGCCTTGTGTGGCAGGGGCATCCTCAGGGGACTCATCTCCCTGAGTAGCCTTTGTGGCTTCTTTTTGGCTTTTGGCTTGGTGGGGACTTTGGATTTGGAGGTGGAGGCTGTGGGTTCCAGCTGCGTGGGTTTTCGCAGCCGGCCAGCCTGTTTGAGTGTGGGGTCAGTGTTGTGCCTGGAGTATACCTCAGCTTGAACAGCCATGGCAGGGACCCCAGTGCCAACTAGTCCCTCAGCCTGAAGCTGGTATTCGATCATGGCCATTATGAACGTGGATACAAGTTCCAACGGTTAGAAAAAGATTTTGTGGCCATGTCCTTGAGTTCCAAAAATAAAATATCATAAAATTTAGTGGTTGTTTCTCAAGGATAGAATACAATACCTGTTGCCACCTTGTTGACATCTGGTCCCACGAAGAGGTTGGGAGCCAGACAACATTCACCATGTGGAGATCAATCGTTGGGTCAGGAAGTGTTTCTTCAACAGGTAGAGGCTGATAGGTTACCCTGATAGTCATGGATGTGAATGAGAGATCCAGGGTACCTTTGGGTAGGAAGTTGGGTAGGTGGCATCATCCAGCTCTAGGGTTTGGCGTAGAGTAGCTGGAGTGATAACCACGTTTGCCGTTGACGGAGGACCGAGAGAGACCTCGCCATCATGCTCTCCAGTGTGGACGGTCACATTTGTCCAAAACTCCGTCAAGGAGTCGGTGTATATGGTGGGGTTGATGAGAAATGCCGTTTGTATGGGAGTCGTGCATGAGATCGACGGCATTGTGAAACTTGGGCCATAATGGCGATTTAGTGAGATGTGCGACACAGTTGTGTCTAGGCTTTATGTGCAAGGACGCCATTATGGTGTGTGTGGGAATTTCAGAGGTTTGGTAAGATTAGGGCAAGTGAAGTAAATGCTCTGAAAGTAAGATATTTATAGGGTAGGCTAAAGGTTGAAAGAAAACTACTGAAGGTTTTGGTGTTAGTCATCAGTTGTTATAACACCTGATGACGTGGTTTTAACCTTCAGTGTTTGTAACTTCCGAGGACTTGGTATTAGTCTTCAGTAGTTGAAACTACTGAGACCTTGGTTTTGTCCTTCGGAAGTTGTAAACGTCGGAAGAATTACTATCTTCAGTAGTTATGAACTACTGATAACCTAGTAGTCTTCTTCAGACGTTGTAACAACTGAAGACTTGGTGTTAGCCTTCAGTAGTTGTGAACTACTGAGATCAGTAGTTTGAACTACTGAAGACATGGTATTGCTTCAGGTGTAAACACTGAGGACTTGGTGTTAGTCTCAGTAGTTGTGAAACTACTGAAGACATGGTTTTGTCCTTCAGTTGTTTGGATTGAACGCAGCTGTTGGTATCAGCTGATGTGAAATTTCTCATCAGCTGTTTCCGTCAATCAGTTGTTTCATACTGGCCTCCACATTTACTCATCAGCTCTTTTGGCTGACTTTCAGATGTTTCATTGACCCTTCAGCTCTGGAGAATATTTGCCTTCAGCTCTTGTGATCAGATGTTCACAAGTGCTGATGAAATAGTCTTCCGAGCTGGTGAACAATTTTGCAGTACTTGTGTAAGATTACACATCAGTACTTGTGAGCAAAATTCGTTCTTCAGTACTTATTTATTGAAAATCATACATCAGTAGTTGTAATCCACCTCACTACATCAGTTGTTTACAATAATTAAGTACATCAGTACTTTGAGTTATTTTAGTCTTCAGTAGTTGTGAAAGAGCTGAAGACTAAATTACTCATCAGTACTTGTATTTGACCTTTGCTCTTCAGTAGTTGTGAGTTTGAGAGCATCAGCATAGGTCAAATCAATCAAGCTGCAGCATACCAAGCCTTAGTACCAAATTTTGGAATGTGGCACTATCTAAAGGCTTAGTAAAAATGTCTGCAAGCTCATCAGCACTAGGCACAAACTTAGGATCAATCAGACCTTTCTCATAGCAATCCCTGATAAAATGAGTCTGATCTCAATATGCTTGGTCCTAGAGTGCTGGACTGGATTCTTAACATACAAAGAGCTGAAGCACTATCCATTAATAATGGAGTCTTAGTCTCAGTAATGCCATAATCCAGAAGTTGGTTCTGAAGCCAGAGTATTTGAGAGGTACAACTTGCAGCAGCAATATACTCAGCTTCAGCAGTGGATGTAGCAATTGATGTTTGTTTCTTACTCTGCCAAGAAACTAAACAATTGCCTAGGAATTGGCAACCACCAGAAGTGGATTTTCTGGTGACTTTGCATCCTGCATAGTCACTATCAGAGAAAGCAACTAATTTGCATGAATGCCCAGCTGAATACCAAAGTCCTAGTGATTGGGTACCTTGCAGATATCTAAAGATCCTTTTGACTGCAATCAAATGGGATTCTTTAGGTGCAGCCTGAAATCTAGCACAAGCACATGTTGAAAACATGATGTCTGGTCTAGAAGCTGTAAGGTACATCAAGGACCCAATCATACATCTGTAAAGGGTTTCATCAACCGCTTTACCTTTCTGATCAACATCTAGTTTGTGATGCTGCTCATGGGGAGTAGAACAGGGCTTACAGGATTGTAAATCAAACTTATTCAGCAACTCTTTGGTATACTTGGACTGATGGATGAAGATTCCATCATCCAGTTGTTTGATTTGCAAGCCCAGAAAGTACTGTAATTCTCCCATAGCACTCATTTCAAATCTCAGCTTCATAAGCTTTGTAAATTCATCACACAACTTTGGATCAGAGGATGCAAAGATGATATCATCAACATAAATCTGAACAAGGAGCTTATGTTGTCCCACAGTCTTGATGAATAAGGTTTTATCAATGGTGCCTCTAGTGAACTTGTTCTCTAGAAGAAAGGTTGAGAGTGTCTCATACCAGGCTCTAGGTGCTTGCTTCAGCCCATAAAGAGCCTTATCAAGCTTGTACACCCAATCAGGATGTTTATTGTCCTCAAAGCCTGGTGGTTGACACACATAAACCTCTTCTTTGATTTTTCCATATAGGAAGGCACTTTTGACATCCATTTGATAAACCTTGAGACTGTGAAAGGCAGCATAAGCTAAGAACAGTCTAATTGCTTCTAGTCTGGCCACAGGTGCAAAGGTCTCATCATAATCGATTCCTTCCTCCTGTGCAAACCCTTGAACAACAGTCTGGCCTTGTTTTGACAATTTGGCCCTTCTCATCTGTTTTTGTTCCTGAATACCCACTTGGTGCCTATAGCACACTTACCTTTGGGTAATGGAACAAGCTCCCACACTTGCTGTTTCTTGAATTGAAGTAGCTCAAGCTGCATAGCTTCCACCCATCCATTGTCTCTTAAAGCAATATGATAGTTCTTTGGTTCTTGCTGACTGATGAAGAGAGCATAGAAGCAGAAGTTGGACAATTGATTCCTGGTTGAAACTCCAGCATGATATCACCAATGATTTGTGAAGTGGGGTGATTCTTGAGCTCTTGATAAACTATGATATCTGTGCAAGTGTTTGTAGACCCATCAGCAGCAACAGATGGTGATGGAGATTCCTGAAACCATGTAGAGGATGGCAGCTCAAATGAAGTAGAGCAAGCAGAAATCTCATCAGCATTTGTAGTGGATGAGCTGCTGAGGCTACAGGAGCATCAGGTTCAGTGGAATTAGGCAGGTTGTCACTGAACTTGAAGAGGTGAGTACTGACTTCATCATCTTCGTACCACCAGGTGGAGATCTGTTGAGGCTCAACAGATGGAGGTTGATAAGGAACATATTGCAGTATGTCCAGATCAAACAGCTCCACAGGGTTTTGTGGAATCTTGTCCTTTGGAGATTCATTGAACTTAACATGCAATTTTTCTTCAACCCCTTTGGTTCTACAGTTGAAGACTCTGTATGCTTTGCAAGTTGATGAATAACCAACAAAGTACCCTGCATCCACCTTACTAGCAACTTATGGAGTGGGTTGCTAGTGTTGAGAATGAAACAAGGACACCCAAAGGCTCTAAAGAATGAAATAAGAGGGGCCAAATGATGAAGAACTTCATAGGGAGTCTTCATCAACCTCTTATTTACTAAGGCTCTATTCTGTACATAGCAAGCTGTATTGACAGCTTCAGCCCAAAGGTCAGTGGCAGCCCTGAGTCAGCCAACATTGACCTTGCTGCTTCAATGAGGGTCCTGTTCTTTCTCTCCACCACTCCATCTGTTCAGGAGTTCTTGGAATGCTAAACTGCCTTCTAATTCCCTTGGACAGGTAGAAGTCATCAAGTGTGTGGTTTCTAAATTCTGTTCCATTGTCACTCCTCACACACTTGACCTGTAGGGAATACTGCTTTTCTACTTGTAACACAAAGTTCATTATTGTCTTTGCTGCTTCATCCTTGGAGTGCAAGAAGAAAGTCCATACAACCTGGAGTAATCATCCACAATTACCAGGCAGTATTTCTTCTTTGCCATGCTCATTACTCTGACAGGACCAAAGAGATCCATGTGCAGAAGTTGTAAGCAGGCAGTGGACTTAGGTTCTTCTATTGAAGGGAATGAAACTTTGTGTTGTTTTCCCTTTCAAGCAAGTAGTGCAGTCATCTTCACACTTGAACTCCTTCAGAGGCAATCCTCTTACTAAACCATGGCTTATAAGCTGATTCATGTTCTTGAAATTAACATGACCCAGCCTTCTATGCAAAGTGTAGACTCTTGAGGAGATGCCTTGGAGAATAGGCAAGGATGGCCTTTTAGATCCATCTTTTTGGAAAGATCTAAGGCATACACTCTTCCTGTCCTGTTGGCCTTCAGGAGAGTGTGTTTCATCCAATGCCTTGTCAATCAAACTCAGAACTTTGGATGACAGAATCCTACAGTTCTGGCTTGTGAAAAGGGCAACATGGCCTTTGTCACACATTTGACTGACACTCAAGAGGTTGTACTTGAGATTCTCCACATGGTTAACATCATCAAACCTTATTCCCCCGTTGGAAACAAAGCCTTTTCCGACGATGTAACCCTTTGCATCATTGCCAAAAGAAAAAATCCCTTCTTTCCTTGAGAGTAGTCATTAAGAAGGGAGCTGCTTCCCGTCATGTGCATGGATCCTCCACTGTCTACATACCAGATGCTTCTTTGGCATGTTGAAGAACCCTGCAAACACAACCATGTGTTAGTTAGTCTTGGAGACCCAAACCTGCTTGGCCTTGGGTCTGATCTCAGCTACAGATGTAGCACTAACAGGTGTGTTATGTGTGACAGCTTGAGGTGAAGAAGATGGTACAGAAGAGGAAGCTTTTGGCTTGGACTTCCTTTTCTGTGGTTTCAACATAGGAGCATCTAAGTGGTTGACTCTTCCCACTAGTTGCTGAACCATCATCACCAACTGTGTCTGGTTTTGTGATAAAGCCTTCAGCTCTTCAGACACATTGGAGTTTACTGATGATGAGTTCCTATGTTGTACCATCTTTTTCTGAGCAACCTCAGCTGTTGTCTGAAATCCCTACCTTAGATTTAGCTTGGGCTTAGGGATTTCAGGCTTGGATGTTGCCAGTACAAACTTGGTTTCAAACTCACTCTTCATTTTATTGATGCTCTCAGAAATTTTCTCCTTCTGCTTGAGTTTGGAACCCCTTTTGTACCAGCAATCATCACAGTAAGATGATTGAACAAGCCACATATCTCACATGGCTTTTTCTTCATCTTATGCTGATCATCAGCTGAAGAGGATTTAACTGCTGAAGACTTGTTCTTCAGCTGTTTGACATCAGTACTAGCAGTTTTCTTCCTAGTGCCTGCTTTCCTGGTATCCTCTTTAGCTGTCTTCAAACCTTTCCTACTGTTAGTTTTCTTCTCTTTAGTGCTAACAGTATTGAGGTTTGAACTTCAGATGTTGTCACTTGCTCTCCAGTACCTTCAGTACTTCTAGTGACAACTTCTGAGTTGATCAGCCTTTTGGTCATGTGATAGTCTATCTCTGATGATGCTGATTCAGAGGATAGTAAGTCACATGATGAGAAGGATTGGTTATTGCTCTCCCTATCAATTCAACTTCTGCTCTTGAAATGAAATCTGTGGGAGGAGCAGTGTGATTATAACCAATGCCAAACTTCACATTGGAAGCTGTTTGCTTGCTAAGAAGCATTTCAAAACCCTTGCAAGATTGCACCCATCGATCACACTCAACTTGGGTGGTTGCAAGAGTTTCCTTGAGATCTTTGTACTTCTCAAGAAGTACATCTTCCCTAGCTTTAGCATCTTTGATTTGGCAGTTAGCTTGTAATCTCATCATTTTTATCTTTTAGAACAACCTCAAATCAGCTTTTCTTTTGGAAATAGTGTGCTCAAGCTCAATTTTTTATCTATTAAAGCTACATTTGCTTCCCTAATAGAAGCAAATGCTGCTATGCATGACTCTGAACAAAGCTTGGCTTTTGCCTCAGTGGATACCTGAGATGAGGCATTGGATGATGACCCTTCAGCAGAATCAAGGGCCATCAGAGCAAGATTTCCAAAAGGTTGATCACCACCATGTTGACCAGCACCTTGGAGTAGTGGTTCCTGACCATAGCTCTTCTGGTAGACTACTCCAGTCAACAGCAGTTGGGGTGAAAAAGCTTTGTTGTTGAGGTTGTGTGTGGTGATGAGATTGGGAAGAATGAGGCTCTGGAAGAGCATGAGGTGGTTGAGCCGGGGTGCTTGAGGTTGACCAGGCTGAGGCATGTAGTAACAGGGGTAAGAATAAGGCATATGACCCTGTGGCACAAAATAAGCAGGTGGTGCTTGTGCTTGAGATGGATGGGGAGAACTGTAGGAAGGTTGCCCTTTGTGCTGTGAGCTATTGCTGGGAAGGTCACAAAGGGTGCAGATGAGTTAGATCCAGATGATCTACACTCTCTTGCAAAGTGTCCAAGCCTTTGGCACTTGTGACACCTCAACTTGCTCTTGTCAAAACCAACTTTGGTTTTGCCAGAGAGTCCTGGGAATTTCCTACCAGTTCTTTTGTAGAACTTCTGAGAGCGGATATTTATCATTGCCATTTGGTTCAAAATATCCATCTCTTCCAGATCATCATCTGGAATGCCCTTCAAATCCTCCATCAGAAAACACAAATTGTCACCACCACCTCCTGAACTACTAACACCAACAAAAGCTTGTTCTGAGTTTGTAGAGAAATCAATATGCTCATCATAAGAACTTTCTGATGAAGCATATTCTGACTCATGACTTATCAAGGCAGTATTACCTTGGACAAAGTCATCAGCAAGTTTGCCAGAAGATGACAACTTCCTCTTTTGCTCTACCTCTCTCTCAAAAGTGAGTAGTTTCCCATGAAGTTGGGTGAGAGATAGAGTGTCAAGGTCAGCACTAGAGCGTAGGACAATGGTATATGTGTCCCATCTCTCAGGCAATGACCTGAGGACCTTTGTTCATCTGGCTTTTGGAGTACTCTTGTTTAACCATCTTCAGCTCAGAGATTAAACAAGAGAACCGCTCAAACTGCTGGGTCAGAGTCTCACCCTTCTATATGAGAAAGTCTCATATTGTTGGGCAAGGATTTCCCTATTGTTTGCTAAGACCGAATCAGTTCCTCCAAATTGTTCCTTTAGAGCAACCCATAGGTCATGAGCAGACTCATGATGCAATAGCCCTGAATATATCTCGTTTGGAATGGCCATGGCTAAAATTCCATGGGCTCTAGCATCAATTTCAACAGCTTTAGATCTTCGTCCGAATACTGTTCAGGTTTCTTCGCAACCTGTTCATTAGATTCCGGGACGTTCACCATAGGCTTGTATGGCCCATGCACCACTGACTTCCAACGCCAGCACTGTTGACAGCCAAGTGGTGCAGCATACGTCTTTGCCATATGTTATATACTCGTTCCTAACCAGCATCGGAGGCTTGGTTGTGGAACCAGTATTGTGAGGATCATTGGTTGGTGTTGTCATCTCAGGGTTTGGTCAAGAACAAGTTTAAACACGACAATCGTACTCAAAACCACCAAAAGACCTCAAGATTTTGGCCGGAAACAGCAGAAACTCACTCTCTATGACTAACTCTTGCAAATTGCTAATTCGATCAAACTGAGAGATCAAAAGAGCAGTTTCAAATGATCAATGGTAAGATCGATCAATGATTAACCTGCTCTGATACCATTTGACAGGATCTCAGCCTCTCGTGTTGATCAATTAGATTATGTTTGCAGCGGATTTAGCTCATTAATTAGCAATTAAAGCAAGACATAAAGATTTTCAAATTAAAGCATGAACATAGAGAGAAGAGTTTTCTGCAAAACAATAAATGTTCTATTGGTTCGCACGTTTCGGCCATTAAAACAGTATGTTACCCATCCTTTTATAGGCGTCAAAAGGATGGGCATGATGTCCTTTTTCTGACATCACTGAATATTCAAATTACAACTGACAAAACATAAAACTACTGAAGATGTCAACACTGACATCTTCTTACAAAGTTCCTAAGTACTGACAAAAGTAAACTACTGAAACTATAACAGCTGAAGATTTCTCTTCAGCTGTTGTACAACTACTGACACAAAATAAAGTTCGGAAAAGGAAAAACCACCACAACAACTGAAGAGGACTTCTTCAGTTGTTGAGACAACTCTGTCTTCAGTACTTGGTCTTCAGACTTGGCTTCGGAAGATGAAACTTCGGAAGATGTTACTTCGGAAGATGTAACAACTGATGACTTCAGTAGATATCATCATTGTTGTCTTCAGTCTTTTTCTTCAGACTTTGCTTCGGAGATAGAACAGCTTCGGAAGATAGAACAGCTTCGGAAGATAGAATAGCTTCGGAAGATGTAACAACTGATGATCTCAGTAGATATCATCAGTTGTTGTCTTCAGTCTTTGTCTTCAGACTTTGTGCTTCGAGATCTTCAGTTCTTTAGATCTTCAGCCTTTTGATATCTTCAGCTGATGATCTTCAGTTCTTTGATCTTCAGAATTTGTTCTTCAGACTTCATCATCTCAGCAAGAGCTGGCACTAAATGCTCTCGAGCCTGACATTATTCAGGCAAGAGAACACAATAGCTTGAGAGTCCTCAGTTCCTCTCTGACCTTCCGGCAAGAGAACACAATAGCTGATGAGAGTCTTCACTTTTTGTTTGTCGTGGCATGGGGACTTAGAGGTTTTCCTGATCTTGGCTCATTGGTTTCTTGGTCCAACAACTTATGATATATAAGTGGACTTATAAGCTTCTAAGTTATTTCGCGTATGTATACATGTTATATATCCTCTACTTATCACATGTTTAATACTTTAGATTATTGACATTATTATATATGTGTACTATAGATAAATATAGTTACATGTCTACTAAAGACTTACGTATACATGCATGAATTATGCCTATAATACATCCATATATATGTACAATCAAGTGATCAAAACCAAAACAAACACAACACATCAAACTCAGAACCTAATAACAATACTAAACTTATACTCGAAGTTTAGCCTTTAATTTGGTTATTAACAAGTTAAACACCTAGTCACTAAACCCTCGGTTAAATGATACCACAAACCACCAAACCACCTATTTTTTTTTGATCACATGGCCATCATCATTTCAAAATAGAGGTGGCAACCCCTCGGTAATTTCTTGGACACCAAATCACCACAAACCGCCACCACATTACCACAATAATTACTAGGGGCAAGGTGGCACACTCTCGGTTGAAGGCCCCTAGAACCCCACCTCTCCCTTGAATCACCAAAGCTAGGTACTAGGCTATAATTGCCTAGTATATCGGTCAGCCACATAAAACACCACCCGAGCACCACTTCACAATCACCATCCAAACCTCTTGCTCTCTCTCTCTCGGAATCTTGTGAGCAACACCTTCCAACAACCGCAACCATCACTCCCAAGCACATCACCACCTTCTGTCCATCTCTACCTCTCGGTCCTCAAACAACAACCACACCACAACCATCACACACACACCATCACCAGTAACCAACACCCGTCACTACCTTTGCCCACTTCTCTCACAACCATCACCTTTCACCCACTCCCTCTACAACTCTCGGTTCTACACCACCACCAACCACGATTACCACCACCCTCCACAGCCTTCTCCTCGGTTTTAAAGTAATCAAACCCCAATCAAGAGGTATAGATCACTAGTTTTTTTTATATTTTATTGTTATAAAACACATATATAGTAGTTTTGGTATTACAACACCAAAACCAACTTTGAAAGAATTTTAAGTTCTTTAATCACAAGTAATGAATTATCAAAATTTAGAAAACTTGTGATAAAAAGGAATACTTTGAGTTATAAAAATTAATCTTGGAATTATTAAAGAAAATCTAGTAAAATATTAATGAATGCAATGTGGGAATAAACATTAAAAAATATTTATTTATATACTAAAATATTATTCTGGAAATTTTTGTAAAATTATGATAACTAAAACAATTTATAAATTTTTAATAATAGAGAAAATATCAAAAATATAAATATTCGGGAAATTCTGATAAATTCACATAATGATCCTTTTGAAGTATAAAAGTCTCTAAAATTATTTTAGAATTTATTTCCTTATTATAAGTAATATGAATTTTTATGTTTTCTGCAGTAAAAAATCAAATAAATACTTAAATAAATAATAAAATTTGATAAAATCAGGGATATAATATTAAATTTGATATAAATAAATATAAATTTCATAATTTTTAGAGTTTATAACTATTTTTTCTAAATATTAAGATTATTTTAAAAATTACAGAAACTAATAGGAACGAGTTGGACCTTGATATATTTACCTGCTATTCTATTCTATATAGGAGACTGTTTATAAAATTTTTAGAATTTATCAATTACAGAAGCTATTTTTAGTCAATTATGGGAATATTATAAAAATTACAGAAAACAGTCTGTTGAGAGTTAGATGTTAATAATTTATGGGATGTTACTAACTATTGGAATAATATTCTGTAATTTTTGGTGATTTTTGGTTAACAATAGGTAATTTTGGTGATTTATGGAGACTTGAGACCAATTTTAAGTAAATTATGTATATAATTATTTGTTGGAAATTTTGTAATAACATTACTGGATTACCTTATAGCTGATTTCCAAAAAGATACTTACATCTGAGGTTTTGAAAATTTAAAGAATTAATATCTAATTTTGTGAATCATTTTATAGGTTTCACTTTGGAGATACGGTGAGATTCATTGCCCTTTTTTCAACCCTTTTGGTATTTATAAAGTTTTGGAGGAAAAGCATACTGATTACGTTGATGTGTATTTTGAAAATAGTTTTTGAGACTTACTGTCATTTTTGATACAACCATTAGTTCGAATGAGGAACCGTCTGATAATATTAGCAGCGCTACTTAGGAGAATTTTGCACCAACAGAATGAGTGTTGCTGCTATTTTCTGCACCTAACCGAATGAGGTTGAGATGTAATAATATCTGATTTTGTGAATTAATTCGTGACAGTATGATTATGTTGTGAACAGGTTTGGTTGTAATTGGTGCATCAACAAAATATTTTGTTTGGATATAAACCTATGTTCTCACCAATATTTTTGTTGACTGGTTTAAGTATGTTTTTTTCAGGAATAATGAGTAACTCTTTTGATCTTAGCTTTGAAGTGTATAATGGTTGGGGAGAAGTGGTAGGAAGGGTTTGTGTCACGTTAACTGCCGACATCTTCCACCGTATCTGAGACATGCCGTAGTCCAAATGTAGAAAAATTACATCTAATTTTGAAAACTATGTACAAGATGTAATTCCAAATATTATAATAAAAGCATGTCTTTATGTTATGATTTTATGAGTGAATATATATAGTGTATTTACTTCACTATAATTATGTACTCTGATAAAGCATGTCCACACCCGAACCGCATTTCACGCTTCCGCCGGGATGTGACAAAAGCAGCATCAGGGATCTTGTGTAATAAGAGGTTCCCAGCAAGACTAAGGGAAAAACTATATAAGTGACAGTTCGTCCGGCTATGTTATAAGGAACAGACTGCTGGCCCATGAAGAAATCACACTAGAGGTGGCTTGTGTCACACCCTCGCTCATAGCGGAAACACGAGGATGCGACGGACGGGCTTGTCATAACACTTGGTATAATTACAGAGACAATATATGCAAATCCTCGTGTCATGACGCCGCCCGACACAACGGTGACTTGTGTCGTGGTTAGTCAGTTCCACGACTATCGCAGTCTTATTGATTATATAATCCAAAATACACAATGTTCAAATATGAAACAACTGACAAACAATACATATGCAAATCTATTGAAATCCTGAGGATCTCTGCTAAGGCATCTGCTCTAGATACCTCTTTGATTATGTTCACCTAAAAAGATATGCTCAAAATATCAACACATAATGTTGGTGAGTTCCGCAGGTTTAAATTGAAAACATGTAATAGATGCTGTATAGAATTTGATGTGGATCATACTGCAAGCACAAACCACATAACATGTGTTTTTAGACAACCAAACCTAATGACGTTATGCATATAAATTAGCCGGAATATATTCACCCTTGGCCTGATTGTTGGCAGCTGTGTTGGCAACTCGCAAGTTAACCAATCGTCGAGGGTGGGGGTGTCAACCCAGTAGTACTACCAATACCTAACGTTGGTTCCCAAACCCGGGAATTAATGGTTGTAAGAATCCATAGAATAACACCATGTATGCATACAAAACAGTATCACATTGATTCCAAGTATAGAATATAGAATGTACAGCATTAAAAACAGATGAGCATACTTTTCCCCCATTGATTGAAAACATTGAAAACTTGTATAAGCTAAAAAGGGGCCACGAAACTCACCTTGAATTGATGTAATGCACAAAGACTTCACAGAATAAGCAATGCACGATCAAACACGATCAATACCTATTATTGATTATAACTAAGCCTTTAAAACATATTTAGCGCGAATAGATTTGTTTGATTGAATTCAATTCGTTCGGTTTGACGCTCACGATTAGTTATATTTATTTGAGTGGAATTATAAATTTAGTGATTTATATATTTAATTTCATTAATTTAACTATATTTTATAAGAAATAACTTACAATTATATTCGTAAATAATTTGTGAAATCATATGTTGTGTATTTCTATAATTCTCGTGATTATTTCATAGTTAAACACGATTTAATGTCTATTTTTATAAAATTAATTATTTATATTATTTAAATAATATTTTATAAAGATTTTTAAATAAAATAAATTTACAGAAAATAATTTTGTGAGATTTGAATAAAGGAAGTTTATAAAATTTATTTTATAATTTTTAAGAATTTTTGTAGAATTTTTAGAAGCCTAATAAAGCTTCAAAAAAATAAATGCAGTGGCCCGGGGTCGAACCCGGGACCTCTCGGATGGGTGGAACATGGGAACCGGTGAACCAAAGGCCGTGGCCGCGACAGAACACCGTTTCTTTTATTTTTAACCAATGAATCCCAGTTTCCCCTAATTCCTCATAAACCCTAATTCGATCTCACCAAAATTGAACTCGAATTCGATCTTGATTACTGAAATAAACATGGGGCTTTGATTCCCCATGTGTAAACGAGTAGAATAGTGTGTTTAACTACCTGATTTCATTTGATTTGATGCTAAGAACAGCGAAAAACAAGTCGCGGTATAGCTCGAAATCGAATGATGATCAAACGATGTGAAAACCAAATTAATTGCACAGGAAGCTTTCAATGACAATAATGATGAATAGCCCTCTGTCAATTTCGTGTATTGGAGTTTTGTGACATCCGTCACCAAAGGTCCGTCATTTAACGTGTTTTTACTTAACCTTTGTTAACAGTCATTCCTCATTTTGACGAACCAACTACGTGAATACCGTATTTGTTTTACTCAGTTGTCCTTATATGTGTGGTATCGTTGCTTGACTTGTCGTTATCTTAAGACGTTTCTCCAAGATTTGCCCCGTTAACACTAAACACGTCATTTCTATAATAAAATAATTGTCACGAATAAAATCATTTTTAACTTATAAATAATTAATAACATTTTATCTTCAATAAAACAAGACTAAATTATAACGTTTTCAACCAAACAAAATTTGGGAACCCGGGGCAAGGTGCGGGGACTAAACTTGAATTTTGAGAAACTAGGTTGGGTATAAATACCCCTTCCCAGCCATTTTTCACTCTTTTTCCACCTCCTTCACCACTTCATCTTCACCTTCTTCATTCTCTCTCTATCCTACATCAAAAACCGATCCGTTTCTCGCGTTTTCGTCTTCCAATCTCGAGTATCATCGTGAATACTCGTTCCTAGCAGGTACATAACCTCACTACTTCGTTTTAACCCGATTTCACTGCTGCGTTTTAGGGTTTTCGGGTGCTCGGGTTCATCCGAGCACATGAGGTCGTGTGGGCTTGCATGTCTTGTTTCTGAGTGTGCTTCTTATCTAGATAGGTTAGAATATTAGTTCTGGAGGTTCTGGTTGGGTAACACTCGTGTTCGGTCAGCCGAAGGCCGACCTGCAACTTCCTGCAGTCACGACCCCCGTCGGCGCGAATGGGATTGTCGCGCGAGAGGGGCATGCGACTGGTGTGTGTGTGGCGACTTGAGTGTGCGATTAAGTAAGTTGCGCGGTTCTGTCGCGCGGTTGTCGGCGGACGCGTTAGTGTTGTCACGTGACTGGAGTTGTCACGCGACAGGGTTGTCGCGTGACTGGGCCATGCGACTGTATGTGTGTGCGATCTTGTGTGAGTCGCACCATCAGACGCCTGTCGCACGAAAGAAGGTCCACTCGCGCGAATGAAGCTGATTCGCGCGAAGGGACGTTGAGTCGCGCGGTTGGCTGTTTGGTCGTGCGACTGGTATTGCATGGTACGACTGAAGGCTTAGTCACACGAATGAAAGTTCAATTGTACGAAAGTAGCTAATTCGTACGACTGAAAGTCCACTCGTGTGAATGGAGTGTCAGTCGTGCGTCAGGTCCAGTTGTGTGATTAACGATGCGTGTATGTGTGATTTTCTTTTTGAGTGCCTTGTGTGATGAGATAACATCAAAAATAATGTCACTGCTCGAATGTCATAGCCATGACGGCTATCTTTAAATGCTTGGGCTTACATAAGGCCTGAGGTGTGTGTGACTGCTTGTGTACTACCCACGACCGAACCGAAACTGCCCACACCTATCGAACATCACATTATGCTTCATATACATTATTAATGCTTGTCAGTAACTGTCGATAGGTGCTGACTGTTCATAGCGTTCTACACTTGGGATACTTCATCGTTTGTGCTTATCATCTGTTCAGTGAGTTTCGTGGCCCCTTTTTACGCTTATACAATTGTTTCAATCTTTTACAAACATGGGGGAAGAGTATGCTCACACGTTTTCAATACTGTACAATATACATACAATTTTCATACTTGGAATCAACGTGATACTGTTTTGTGAGTACTTATCTGATGCATACATGATGTTACTGTGTGGTTCATCTTACAACCATTAATTCCGGTGTTGGAACCAATGGATAGGTATTAGTAGTACTACTGGGTTGACACCCCCACCCTTGACAGATGGTTACTTATGAGTACCATCACACTGCCAGGAACGGGCCTTGGGTGAATATATTCCGACAAGTTGCTGTGTGTACGTCATTAGGCTTGGTTGTATAAACGCATGGTATGTGATCTTGCTTGCTTATAACTGTATGCACGGTATTCCATTACAAATACTATACAGCATCAACTACATGTTTACAATTTAAACATGCGAAGCTCACCAACATTATTGTTGACCGTTTTAAGCATTACTTTTCAGGTGATCAAGGAAATTGAAGTTCTAGGAGTGCTGCCTTTTAGTGGAGACCCTAGGATGCATTTTTGAGACTGAACATACATTTTGTACATTGTTGCAGTCCACTAACAATTAACATACTTTGAACACTTGTTCCCGAGATGTGGGAATTTACATTACAAGTTATCCTTAATGTTTATGTGATCATTTATGATGTGCTTATGACTATGCTGTCGTGAACATTGATTATACATGTATATGTCTCCATTTGTGTTCGGGTGTCGTCATGACACACTTGTCATCATATTTTTATTGCTACTGTATCCTATACCATGTGTTATGACGATCCCGTCAAGCTCGCATTCCTCGTGTTTCCGCTATCAGCGGGGGGTGTGACAGACTGGTAGCAGAGCCATTGGTTATAGAGAATTAGGCAATTACACTTGACATAGACTATAACCTAGGAACCTTCATGTAGATTTGCATGCTTAAGTTTGTGTGCATTTATATATCTCGTGCAGGTGTTCCTCTTTACATGTTTGGTTATCCTTTTGTTTTGTGATCTTTCACTTTGTGCTTGAGCCTTTGTGTTCGTCTCTTATGGGATGCTTCCTATTAGATCTTCCGTTCCCTCTGCGCCAAGTTATCATAACCAAATTCGGGTGTTGAGACCTGAAGAGATCTTCACAGATCATACACTGCGCTTGACCTCAGATACTGAGACCGACCCGAGGAGGCTATGTGGAGTCCTTTCAAGGACGCGAGATAGACAACCTCCGCTAGACCATACGTGATTACATGTTGGGCTCTCAGTTGACTTGATGGACTATTATGGATGTGATGTGAAGGAAGGTCGGATGTCATGTACCCAGATTAGGCATCATTCTCGGTACATCGTGGGTGTGGTGGGAACGCTGCGGGGAACCCTATATATAAGCATCACCGGTATACCGAGAATATACTTGAAATGGGCTGCATGGTGATCTTGACTGACCGGAGCATCGAACGTTGGAACTTGATGGGTGGAGTACTTGATTATTTTAAGGTGACTAAAGCTTATATATTGCCTCTTGTATGAATAGAACTTGCTGCCTCGAAGATCTACCCGCAGCAACAGTAGCGGAAGTGAAGCCCCGAGGGGCAGAGGCAGGGGTAGGCCTCCAATAGCAAATGAAGGCCCTTCTGGCAATAACAAGGGACTGGAATGGCAGCCTTAATTGCTCAACAATTGACTGCCCTGATTCCAACTATCGTAGCTCAGGTGAGCGACGCATTGCAACAGCAAACCACCCCCACGGGGATGGTGGTAATGATAACGAGGATAATGGGAACCCGACTGGGAATGAAAGCAACCAAGAGACCAGAAATGTTGGTACAGCCAGTAATGAAACTGGGGCTGCTAACGCCAAACGGGGCTGTTCTTACAAGGAGTTTGTGGCCTGTAAGCCCCGGGATTTCGATGGTAAAGGTGGGGCGATAGCCCTGATTAGATGGCTGGAAAAAATGGAGGCTGTGATCGACATCAGTGAATGCCTCGATAGCCAGCGGATCAAGTATGTTACGTGCTCACTGCAGGGCAGAGCACTAACCTGGTGGAACACCCAGGTGCAAGCTAGGGGAAGGGAATCTGCGATGCAGATGACCTGGGATGAATTTAAAGCCTTGATTACCGAGGAATACTGCCCTCACAACGAGATGCAAAAGCTTGAGCATGAGTTCTGGAATCATGCTATGGTGGGGACGGGGCACGCAGCTTATACTGACCGATTCCACGAGTTGGCTAGACTAGTTCCACACTTAGTCACTCCGGAATCTAAGAGGATAGAAAGATACATTTGGGGACTCGCGCCTCAAATACGAGCAATGGTAACTGCAGCTGCTCCTCCCACGATTCAGAGCGCAATTTTGAAGGCTGGCGCTCTGACCGATGAGATGGTAAGAACAGGGGTAATGGGTAGGGGAGCAGAGAAGCGAAAGGATGTTGGGGAACTAGCCGGTCGAGTGTCGGGAAATCTGATAAAAGGGCCAAGATCACCAGGAACTTCGTGGCTGTGACACCGGGTAAGAGAGAGTATGTTGGGCCACACCCTAAATGTGATAGATGCAACTATCATCATCCCCCAGAGATGCAGTGCCGGGTATGCGTAAACTGTAGGCGCCCGGGGCACCTAGCAAGAGATTGTAGAGTGGCACCGAATCTGGTTGCACCCGTCAACGCGGTTACCCCGCCGGAATGCCAGAGTCTGTTACGAATGTGGAAATCCTGGTCATTATCGGAACATGTGCCCCAAACTGAATAGGGCACCGGGTCAACAAGGGGATAATCAACAGCAAGTGATGGCCATAGCGGGCGCTCAAGGCCAAGGAAACCCAAGAAATGCTGCAGGGGACGCGCATTCGTCATGGGAGCTAATGATGCCCGTCAGGACCCGAACGTTGTACGGGTACGTATCTGCTCAATCACCATTTCGCATCCATACTATTTGATACTGGAGCAGACAATAGCTTTATATCTTCTGAGTTCGTACATATGCTTGGTTTGAGTGCCAGTAGACTAGAAACTAGTTACTCCGTAGAAATGGCTAATGGTAGGGTCGAACGAGCAGACGAGATCATTAAGAATTGCACCCTAATGTTGGAAGATCAGGTCTTTAGTATAGATTTATACCATTTTGAGTTAGGCAGCTTCGATGTGATAGTGGGTATGGATTGGTTGTCAAATCATGGAGCCGAGATTGTTTGTCGGGAGAAAGTAGTACGAATCCCCATGCCAAACGGGGAGGTACTCAAGATTCAAGGAGAACGACCGGGAAGAACACTAAAGCTCATTTCTTGCATGAAAGCCCGCCGAAGTCTACGGAAGCAGTGTTACACTTTTCTGGCTCACATCGTAGAAAAGAAAGAAGAAGAGACGAAATTGGCAGACATTCCAATTCTACGGGATTATCCGGAGGTGTTCCCTGGTGATTTGTCTGGATTGCCTCCTCCACGACAGGTGGAATTCCATATAGAGCTGGTTCCTGGAGCTACACCGATAGCTAAGACACCGTATCGGTTAGCACCCTCAGAGATGCAAGAGTTATCCAGCCAACTACAGGAACTACTGGAGAGGGTTTCATTCGACCGAGTCATTCACCGTGGGGAGCACCGTGTTATTTGTCAAGAAGAAGGATGGGTCGTTCCGTATGTGTATCGACTACAGGGAATTGAACAATTGACCGTGAAGAATCGGTATCCTCTTCCTAGAATCGACGACCTGTTCGATCAGTTGCAAGGAGCCTCGTATTTCTCTAAGATCGACCTTCGATCTGGTTATCATCAATTAAGAGTGTTCGAGGACGATATTCCAAACAGCATTTAGAACTCGTTACGGGCACTATGAGTTCTTGGTCATGCCATTCGGATTGACCAACGCACCAGCTGTCTTTATGGATCTGATGAATCGGGTGTGCAAGCCTTATCTTGATAAGTTCATGATTATGTTCATAGACGACATACTTATCTACTCCGTTCAAAAGAGGATCACGAAGAACACCTTCGAGCAATTCTCGAGCTGTTGAAAGAGGAGAAACTTTTCGCCAAATTCTCGAAATGTGAATTCTGGCTTCGAGAAGTGAAGTTTTTGGGTCACGTAGTTAACGAAAATGGAATTCATGTGGACCCCGGCAAGATTGAAGTTGCGAAGAAATGGGATACACCCCAGACACCTTCAGAGATACGACAATTCTTAGGATTGGCCGGGTACTATCGTCGCTTCATTGCCAATTTCTCCAAGATTGCCCACCCGTTAACTTTGTTGACTCAGAAAGACAGAAGTTCGATTGGGGGAAAGCACAAGACAGGCGTTCCAAACATTGAAGGAGAAGTTGTGCAACGCACCGATACTGTCCCTCCCGAACGGAACTGATGATTTTGTGGTGTACTGTGATGCTTCACATCAAGGTTTGGGCTGTGTACTAATACAGAAAGATAAGGTAATTGCTTACGCTTCACGACAACTCAAGGTGCATGAAAAGAACTACACAACTCACGACTTGGAGTTAGGTGCCGTAGTGTTTGCACTCAAGATATGGAGGCATTATCTATATGGAACCAAATGCATCATCTACACAGACCATAAGAGCCTTCAACACATCATGAACCAGAAAGAACTGAACATGCGACAGCGGCACTGGTAGAGCTACTTAGCGACTATGATTGTGAAATCCGGTATCATCCGGGGAAAGCTAATGTGGTGGCTGATGCTTTAAGCCGCAAAGAACGCGTGAAACCATTACGTGCTCGAGCGCTAGGTTTGACTATTCAAACTAATCTAAAGGCTCAGATTCAAATTGCACAAAACGAGGCGTTGAAAGAAGAGAACCTTGCGGGGAAGAATTCCGAGGGTTGGATAAACAAATGACTCGCAAGGAGGACGGCGTACATTACTTCATAGATCGTATATGGGTCCCCAGATGGCGAGGTGTACGTACACTAGTCTTGGATGAAGCACACAAGACTCGATACTCTGTTCATCCTGGTGCGGACAAGATGTACCACGACCTGAAAGAGCTATACTGGTGGCCAGGTATGAAGAAAGATGTTGCAGTATACGTGAGCAAATGCTTGACTTGTTCAAAGGTCAAGGCTGAACACCAGAAACCATCAGACTATTGCAACAACCTGAAATTCCCGAGTGGAAATGGGAGAACATCACTATGGATTTTATTACCAAACTCCCAAGAACGCCAAGTGGGCACGACTCGATATGGGTCGTGGTGGATCGAATGACAAAATCCGCTCACTTCCTGCCTATCCGAGAAGACTATAAATGGACAAGCTGGCAAGGTTGTACATCAAAGAGGTCGTGACACGGCACGGGGTGCCGGTGTCAATCATATCCGACCAGGACAGTCGATTTACTTCACGCTTTGGCAGACGTTACAAAAAGCTATGGGCACTCGATTAGATATGAGTACAGCCTATCACCCCCAGACAGACGCCAAAGTGAACAAACGATACAGACTCTTGAGGACATGCTGAGGGCATGTGTCATTGATTTTGGTGGCAGTTGGGATACTCATCTACCGCTGATCGAGTTTTTCTACAATAACAGTTACCATACTAGTATTGGATGCGCACCATTCAAAGCGTTGTATGGCCGAAATGTAGATCACCCAGTTTGTTGGGCTGAAGTTGGTGAAAGCCAGCTTACGGGCCCAGAGATCATTCAAGAAACCACTGATAAGATCTTCCTAATCAAAGACCGACTTAAAGCAGCTAGAGATCGCCAAAAGAGCTATGCCGACAATCGTCGGAAGCCTCTAGAATTCAATGTTGGGGATCATGTCTTACTCAAAGTCTCTCCCTGGAAAGGATCGTACGATTTGGTAAAAAAGGGAAGTTAGCCCCTCGATACGTAGGACCATTCGAGATTACAGAAAGAATCGGTCCGGTGGCTTACCGATTGAGGTTGCCACAAAAACTCAGCGGTGTGCATGATACTTTTCACGTGTCGAACCTCAAAAGTGTTTAGCAGACGAGTCCTTACACGTACCAATTGAGGAAATCAAGATCGACGAAAAGCTTCGTTTTATTGAGGAACCTATTGAGGTCATGGACCGAAAAGTCAAAAGGCTAAGGCGCAGCAAGATACCGATTGTTCGTGTAAGATGGAATTCCAAACGAGGGCCAGAGTTTACATGGGAACGTGAAGATCAGATGAGACTTAAATATCACATCTATTCGAGGATGACGCTCTTAGACCTAGCACCAGTTGAATTTCGGGACGAAATTCGCTCAACTGGGGGATACTGTGATATCCGTCACCAAAGGTCCGTCATTTAACGTGTTTTACTTAACCTTTGTTAACAGTCATTCCTCATTTTGACGAACCAACTACGTGAATACCATATTTGTTTTACTTAGTTGTCCTTATATGTGTGGTATCGTTGCTTGACTTGTCGTTATCTTAAGACGTTTCTCCAAGATTTGCCCCGTTAACACTAAACACGTCATTTCTATAATAAAAATAATGTCACGAATAAAATCATTTTTAACTTATAAATAACATTAATAACATTTTATCTTCAATAAAACAAGACTAAATTATAACGTTTTCAACAAAACAAAATTTGGGAACCCGGGGCAAGGTGCGGGGACTAAACTTGAAATTTTGAGAAACTAGGTTGGGTATAATACCCCTTCCCAGCCATTTTTCACTCTTTTTCCACCTCCTTCACCACTTCATCTTCACCTTCTTCATTCTCTCTCTATCCTACACCAAAACCGATCCGTTTCTCGCGTTTTCGTCTTCAAATCTCGAGTATCATCGTGAATACTCGTTCCTAGCAGGTAGATAACCTCACTACCTCGTTTTTAACCCGATTTCACTGCTGCGTTTTAGGGTTTGGGTGTTTCGGGTGCTCGGTTCATCCGAGCACATGAGGTCGTGTGGGCTTGCATGTCTTGTTTCTGAGTGTCCTTCTTATCTAGATAGGTTAGAATATTAGTTCTGGAGGTTTGTTTGGTTACACTCGTTCGGTCAGCCGAAGGCCGACCTGCAACTTCCTGCAGTCGCGACCCCCGTCGGCGCGAATGGGATTGTCGCGCGAGAGGGGCAGGCGACTGGGTGTGTGTGTGCGACTGGAGTGTGCTATTGAGCAAGTCGCACGGTTGTGTCGCGCGGCTGTCGGTGGACGCGATTAGTGTTGTCACGCGACAGGGGTTGTCGCGTGACTGGGCCACGCGACTGTATGTGTGTGCGATCTTGTGTGAGTCGCACCATCAGACGCCTGTCGCGCGAAAGAAGGTCCACTCGCGCGAATGAAGCTGATTCGCGCGAAGGGACATTGAGTCGCGCGGTTGGCTGTTGGGTCGCGCGACTGGTATTGCATGGTATGACTGAAGGCTTAGTCACACGAATGAAAGTTCAATTGTACGAAAGTAGCTAATTCGTACGACTGAAAGTCCACTCGTGTGAATGGAGTGTCAGTCGTGCGTCAGGTCCTGTTGTGTGATTAACGATGCGTGTATGTGTGATTTTCTTTTTGAGTGCCTTGTGTGATGAGATAACATCAAAATAATGTCACTGCTTGAATGTCATAGCCATGACGGCTATCTTTAAATGCTTGGGCTTACATAAGGCCTGAGGTTGTGTGACTGCTTGTGTGTACTACCCACGACCGAACCGAAACTGCCCGCACCTATCGAACATCACATTATGCTTCATATACATTATTAATGCTTGTCAGTAACTGTTGATAGGTGCTGACTGTTCATAGCGTTCTACACTTGGGATGCTTCATCGTTTGTGCTTATCATCTGTTCAGTGAGTTTCGTGGCCCCTTTTACGCTTATACAATTGTTTGAATCTTTTACAAACATGGGGAAGAGTATGCTCACACGTTTTCAATGTTGTACAATATACATACAATTTTCATACTTGGAATCAACGTGATACTGTTTTGTGAGTACTTATCTGATGCATACATGATGTTACTGTGTGGTTCATCTTACAACCATTAATTCCGGTGTTGGAACCAACGAATAGGTATTAGTAGTACTACTGGGTTGATACCCCCACCCTTGACAGATGGTTACTTGTGAGTACCATCACACTGCCAGGAACAGGCCTTGGGTGAATATATTCCGACAAGTTGCTGGTGTACGTCATTAGGCTTGGTTGTATAAAACGCATGGTATGTGATCTTGCTTGCTTATAACTGTATGCACGGTATTCCATACAAATACTATACAGCATCAACTACATGTTTACAATTTAAACCTGCAAAGCTCACCAACATTATTGTTGACTGTTTTAAGCATTACTTTTCAGGTGATCAAGGAAATTGAAGTTCTAGGAGTGCTGCCTTTTAGTGGAGACCCTAGGATGCATTTTTGAGACTGAACATACATTTTGTACATTGTTGCAGTCAACTAAACAATTAACATACTTTTGAACACTTGTTCCCGAGATGTGGGAATTTACATTACAAGTTATCCTTAATGTTTATGTGATCATTTATGATGTGCTTATGACTATGCTGTCGTGAACATTGATTATACACGACACAAGTCTCCATTTGTGTTCGGGTGTCGTCATGACACGCTTGTCATCATATTTTTATTGCTACTCTATCCTATACCATGTGTTATGACGATCCCGTCAAGCTTGCATTCCCCGTGTTCCGCTATCAGCGGGGGGTGTGACAAGTTTATATGATAGGATTCGAATAAGTTGCAGGTCGCGGACAAGAGGGGATTGAATTCAGTTGTTTTGAGTTTGTGATTGTAATTACAGGTTGCATTCGATTAGGAACTTATATAGAACGTTCAGGTTGAATTAATTCGATTAAAGTAGTTTCTTAGTGGTGATTTAGCCGTTGAACTTTCGGGTAATAAAGTGGAAAAGGTTTTAGCCGTTTAATCGACCGTTAAACGCGTTTTTGTGTGCATTGAGTTCGATTCTTGTCCACGAATCGATTGGTGTAATTTGGGCTATTAAAATCGGGTTTTTAGTGGGTTTTAGTGGTCACTGGCGAGTCGCCGGAGACTCGCCGGAATTGTGCCGAAAAAACGAAAGGGAAATGGGCGGGGGTGGGGGGTTGGTTTGGTAATTTGGAATTTCATTCTTGGTCCCTGCGGTTTAAGCATTTGTTATTTTATGTTTATACTTTCCTCTTAAGTTTCAAAAATATCAAAACACCCCCCTGGACTTATTATTATATTATTATTATTATTATTATTATTTATTATATATTATTATTATTATTATATTATTATTTTATTATTATTATTATTATTATATTATGATTATTATTATTATTATTATTATTATTATTATTATTATGGTTAACACGAATGTGTATACGAAAAATTCGGCTATATAATGAATACGTGAGGATAGTTCACACACTCGGAACGAGTACACGAAATGATTCGGTTAACACGATAACTAGACTATGAACATATATGAGGATCGTTAATACACACGATGAGTTAACGAGCTTAATGCCGATTGACGGTCTATTGGTGACAGATGCTACACACCATCACATTCACCCATGATCTTCAACAAGAAGAATCTTATATTTCCTTTCTGATTTTGGAATATCTTGAATGTTTCTAAAGCTTTATTTATTAAATCCATCTGTATCATCTGATCTGTCACACTAATGTGACAGTAACCCACCATGTTCTTTGCTTGATATTGTGGGTGTCACAGTATCCCCCAGTTGAGGGAATTTCGTCCCGAAATTCAACTGGTGCTAGGTCCAAGAGTGTCATCCTCGAATAGATGTGGGTATTGGAGTCTCATCTGATCTTCACGTTCCCGTGTAAACTCTGGGCCACGTTTAGATTCCCAGCGGACTTTGACATGGGTATTCGGCTGTTTGAGTTGTTTGATTTTCCGATCCATAATTTCTAAATATAATGTCTAGAAATCAGGATAAGACCAACATTATGAGAAAGGTTATCCGTCGAAATTTAAGAATCCCACGTCACCATATGAAACGACCGTAACGCATATCTTGTGAATATGTATTCTCCTTTGACCAACCATCGGTCTAAGAATAATACGCTATGCGAAGATCTTGGAATGGTTTCACAATGAGGGTTAAGAATATATTAAAACAGAAACTGAATCAATCATTCAGAATAACGATTGATGTTTTAACGTCATAACACGGTGTACGTACTATTTGAAACAGATGCAGGTTAATTTCTCGACGTTGTGAGATAATAGGTCGATTTGGATTTTTAGTCAATCGATTTATAATGCACCAATTGTCATTATGACCTCTAAGAGGCACTTAGTGAATGAAAGTTACACAGGAGAGATTTACGGGAACACGGAGGTTTGGTTTTGTTATATGTGAAGGTAAGACACTTGAACATATACCAAGTTACGTCGTCTTTTCCTTTAGACCAAACCCATGTCTACAAGTTACGAAGGTTTATGAACCTTTATCTTCATCGCAATGAGGATAATAACGAGTCTTGTTGTTCAAATCCATGATAGAATTCTAATGATTCTCAAGATTAGGATTCAAAAGCGGTTCAAGAAGTGACGCGAATAATAGGAAAGGTATTTGTAAACATGTTTTGCAAGGTAGCAATATCCAAGTAAGTTTACATACGCAGTTCAACAAACCATGAGTTCAGCTGAGAACATTTATATGACTAGAAAGTCATGTTCATAAGTTGATAATATCTTCAGAAGAGGGATTGTTTAGGAAGACTACCATCGCACAATCACGTTTTGATGATAATTCAAAATGAAAGTCGATAGATAAGAAATAAATGTTTCCATATAGCTAGGTCAAATATGAGGATAAAGGGAGAGAAATCGATTTAAGAATTTTAAGTGCTCCAAGCTTGGAATCAAAATCAATCTAATACGATCGGGTCTACTTTCAGGTTCAGAGATCATGCTTTGGCTTGATAGGTCGAATCACCACATTGGTTCACCCTTCAAGTTACTTCATGCTTCTCGTTACTTGATTACAACCATGGTAAGTTGAAGATCAAAAATTGAGATCAGTCGTCAAGGTATGGAATTCATGCCTATCTTGATAATAACAAGAAAACAGTCGAAGGTTGACATTTGTCACCAAATACGGGTTTCAATCCTATTTTGGTGAGATCATGTCATTTGTGAAATGTAAGTTCCAATGAGAATAATTGAAGTCAATCCTCAAGATAAGGAAGTCACCCTAATCCAGAGGATGAAATTTCACAAAACAAACAAATGGGAAACCATTTATCGAAATAGAGATTCATCAAAGTAAGGGAATCTCCCCTGCTTTGATGAGATAGAATCATTTAGGAGATACGAGTGTTCTTAGTCATAGATTGACTTGCAAACTCTTGCATTTCCAACGGTGCAAGCAGTATGAAGTTCGACTTAACGACGAAAGGAAAATTAATATCAATTAGGAATTCGGAAACTTTCAAGTTTCATCAGTGTAACAAAGGAAGGATCGTGCTAACAGGCTTAAGATCAAAGTTTGAGATAGCAGAATTTGTTAGGATGGTGTTCATATCTTGAATAATTTAGATCAGAAAGACGAAATCAAGGACAATAAATGATTCGACATCACAATGAGATGTGAACATTCGATTCACAATCGAAGGGAATATATGGACTTCTCAGGATAGTACCTCAATGACAAGGCAAAAAAATAATAATATACATTTCATCATTATAAATCCTAAGGTTTCAAGCACGTTCAAATACCCAAGTACACCCCAAATAAGCAAATACTCATAGTCTAGATGGGTCTAAACATAAGCACGAAGTAACTAGAGATGACTTTTTCCAGTCATTATTTCTCCATCAGTGCCTGTGTGACGTCAGTCCTGGTCGTCATCACTGCTGGAGGAACTAGAGAGACTCGGGGGTAGGTCGGGATAGTTGCCCCTTAAGTTGGTCTCGTCGGCGGGCGGCCAGATCCTAATCCGGTTTGCCGGGAACCCTCTAATTCGAGCCGTCCGTCTCACGGCTCCTCTGTTGTTCACTTGTTGGGGTCTTGTCTCGGGGCATACCTTGCAACTGTAGATGCTATGGGAACTACAGGTGCAGCAGGGTTAGGTTCCATAGAATTAGCAGTGGTGACAGCAGGTGGAGTGAGCACAACAGGGTCTATGGTTCTTCCTCTTCAAACGGGTCTGGTGCATCAAGCATCACCTCCTCAAGGTTAGATTTTGTATTAGAAGATGTTTGCACTAGATATGCTAAGAGAATCTTTTCAGGCTTCGATTCGTTTTCAGAAGAAGTAATAGAAGGGCTGATAGAAGGCATCCTGAAATATCATTAAGATATTTTATGAGATTTGAGGTAATATGAGCTATACATCATGAAAATGACAATCAGATTTGGTATATAATAATGAGATGTTCCGAGTGTAATCATTTGATTCGTAAATCAAAGCGAGTACGTCGACTAATCACAGCATTAAGTCAACCACAACTTTGTTGAAGACATGCGTTCCGATAAGCAGATACTCATCCCACTCTTCCAACCTTGCATGTATTGGGTGGTGAGGCACAGACTTTGACGAGATTTTGAATAACCACGAATAACGATTCAAAGCTCATTTTGAAAATTATTCGATTTAGACACATAATGCCTTGACTATGATTTAAGATTTGTGTGTGCTTTGATAGGAATCAAAGTATAAAAAGAATCACATATGGTTCTACTCATCAAGTTCCAAACCCATGCTTCGGTCCATCAAGATCATTACGTAGCCTAGTTTAAGCACATTCTAGTATACTGGTGATGTTTATATATAGGTTCCCCGCAACGTTCCCACCACATCCACGATATACCTTGAATGACGCTTAAACTGGTTACATAACATCCCAATTTTTCCTTAGCATCATCCCAAAGAATAACGTAATATAAGTTTAATGAGAGCTACCGCAACTTATGTATAGGCGGTTTTACAAGTTATAATTGGCTACAGTCAAACCTATACATCGGTTCCACACGGCATTGATGGCTGTAAAGAAACATTCCTAAAGTGTAAATAGTTTAATGTGACGCAGCAAGATCCACAAAGCGCATACGTATAGTTTACAACCAAACCAATCCATGCCTCAGTTAATCGGGATCATCACGTAGCCCAGTTTAAACACATTCTTGGTATACCAAGGGTGCTATACATAAGGTTCCCGCAGCGTTCCCACCACATCCGTGGTATACCTAGAACGATGTCTAAACCAGTTACGTGACATCCGTTTAACCTTAGCATAATCTGAAAGAATAACGTATTGTACGTGTAGAGAGTATCATTACCTCTACATTCATGTAATCCACTTTCATTCTAAGCATTAATCAGTAGTTACTGAAATGCTAAGTGGAGGAATGTCTTATAAGGTCAATATGATTGGAAATACCATGAAGGCTTTAAGTAGGACAGGACTTGAGTAAATGATAATGTTTGATTGCCTTCAACAAGGACTTACTAGAATTATGACCCTAGCACCCTAGGGTATAGAATAGAAACGTGTAATACTCATTATCGTTACCTCATGGTAAGATTAACCAGACTTCTCATGCATGGTGAATTGCAATTACGTGTGCACCCGTAATGGTAATTTACCTTGCATGATCACCCTTAGCTTCACTTACCCCAAGTTAACATCATAGTATTATTTAGATTCAACAAGCACAAATTATATGATGTCCTCCTGTCGATGAGACAATAGTATCCCAATAGTAGCATGTAATAGCAAATAAGCACATAAGCATATTATGTCTAATGATAACTGCATATCCGTCACATTTTCAGAATTTCAGTCATAACCATGATAGGGTCGGATTCAATATCCGAGATTGACGCTACGCGTGATCACCGAAGTTCCCTAATAATATGATGTTGTACAAGCGTCTAGTTTGTAATTTTCCTTTTCAGTAGTTTGTACAACAGCTGAAGAGTTTGTTCTTCAGCTGTTATAGTTTTAGTAGTTTGTAAACGACTGAAGTTTGTTCTTCAGTCTTCAGTCGTTGTACCTTTTCAGTAGTTCCTTTTCAGTACTTGTAACAGTTAGAACACTTAACATTTTGTAAGAGGGTGTCAGCTGTTTGACATCTAGTATCAAAGTATCCCATGGAGAAAGACTAAGAGTAATAATGTCTTCCTCGGGATGTTCAGATGATACGTGTATATGTATAAAATCAAGTATGTAGGAACATACTTGTATATTAAGTTCATAGACTTAATATACTTGACCTATTTGTCTTGTAGTTTTATGTATTGACCATAGTTTATCACTCATCCCAGAAATCCCCAGGTAGCGTAACGGGTCTCGCAATGAGATCTATATGAATACGCTTGCCTTAGCCCGAAGGCCTTTTGCCAGGAAATCTAGAATACAGGTGTCTATGTGTCACGCAAATCATGAAAGACATTTAGGTAAAATCAAATGCACACGATCCCTAACATGCATTCTATATGAAGGTTCTTAGGTTATAGTCTAGGTCGAATTATCCACCTAATTCTCTATAACCAAGGCTCTGATACCAATCTGTCACACCCCTCGCTTATAGCGGAAACACGAGGATACGACGGACGGATCGTCATAACACTTGGTATAATTACAGAGACATAATATATGCAAATCCTCGTGTCATGACGTCGCCCAACACAAGGATGACTTGTGTCGTGGTTAGTCAGTTCCACGACTATCGCAGTCTTATTGATTATATAATCCAAAATACACAATGTTCAAATATGAAAACAACTGACAAACAATACATATGCAAATCTATTGAAATCCTGAGGGTCTCTGCTAAGGCATCTGCTCTAGCTATCTCTTTGATTATGTTCACCTGAAAATATGCTCAAAATGTCAACACATAATGTTGGTGAGTTCCGCAGTTTTAAATTGAAAACATGTAATAGATGCTGTATAGAATTTGATGTGGTTTCATACTGCAAGTACAAACCACATAACATGTGTTTTAGACAACCAAACCTAATGATGTTATGCATATAAATTAGCCGGAATATATTCACCCTTGGCCTGATTGCTGGCAGCTGTGTTGGCAACTCGCAAGTTAACCAATCGTCGAAGGGTGGGGGTGTCAACCCAGTAGTACTACCAATACCTAACCGTTGGTTCCCAAACCCGGGAATTAATGGTTGTAAGAATCCATAGAATAACACCATGTATGCATACAAAACAGTATCACATTGATTCCAAGTAGAATATAGAATGTACAACATTAAAAACGGGTGAGCATACTTTTCTCCCATTGATTGAAAAATTGAAAACTTGTATAAGCATAAAAAGAGGCCACGAAGCTCACATTGAATTGATGTAATGCACAAAGACTTCACAGAATAAGCAATGCACGATCAAACACGGTCAATACCTATTATTGATTATAACTAAGCCTTTAAAACATATTAGCGCGAATAGATTTGTTTGATTGAATTCAATTCGGTTCGGTTTGACGCCCACGATTAGTTATATTTATTTGAGTGGAATTATAAATTTAGTGATTTATATATTAAATTTCATTAATTTAACTATATTTTATAAGAAATAACTTATAATATATTTGTAAATAATTTGTGAAATCATATGTTGTGTAATTTCTATAATTCTCGCGATTATTTCATAGTTAAACCACAATTTAATGTCTATTTTTATAAAAATTAATTATTTATATTATTTATAAATAATATTTTATAAAGATTTTAAATAAAATAAATTTACAGAAAATAATTTTGTGAGATTTGAAATAAAAGAAGTTTATAAATTTATTTATTTTTTAAGAATTTTGTAGAATTTTTAGAAGCCTAATAAAGCTTCAAAAAAATAAATGCAGTGGCACGGGGTCGAACCCGGACTCTCGATGGGGGTGGAACATGGGAACCGGTGAACCAAAGGCCGTAGCTGTGACAGAACACCGTTTCTTTTATTTTTAACCAATGAATCCCAGTTTCCCCTAATTCCTCATAAACCGTAATTCGATCTCACCAAAATTGAACTCGAATTCGATCTTGATTACTGAAATAAACATGGGGCTTTGATTCCCCATGTGTAAACGAGTAGAATAGTGTTTTAATTACCTGATTTCGTTTGATTTGATGCTAAGAACAGTGAAGAACAGTCGCGGTATAGCTCGAAATCGAATGATGATCAAACGATGGTGAAAACCAATTAATTGCACAGGAAGCTTTCAATGACAATAATGATGAATAGCCGTCTGTCAATTTCGTGTATTGGAGCTTATATGATAGGATTCGAATGAGTTGCAGGTCGCGGAACAAGGAGGATATTGAATTCAGTTGTTTTTTGAGTTTGTGATTGTAATTACAGGTTGCATTCGATTACGAACTTATATAGGAACCTTCAGGTTGAATTAATTCAATAAAGTAGTTTCTTAGTTGGTGATTTAGCCGTTGAATGTTCGGGTAATAAAGTGGAAAAGGTTTTAGGCGTTTAATCGACCGTTAAACGCGTTTTGTGTGTGCATTGAGTTCGATTCTTGTCCACGAATCGATTTGGTGTAATTTGAGCTATTAAAATGGGGTTTTTAGTAGGTTTTAGTGGTCGCCGGCGAGTCGCCGGAGACTCGCCGGAATTGTGCCGGAAAAACGAATGGAGAAATGGGCGGGGGGTTGGTTTTGTAATTTGGAATTTACATTCTTGGTCCCTGCGGTTTAAGCATTGTTATTTTATGTTTATACTTTCCTCTTAAGTTTCAAAAATATCAAAACACCCCCTGGACTTATTATTATATTATTATTATTATTATTATTTTATTATTATTATTATATTTTTTATTATTATTGTTATTATTATATTATTATTATTATTATTATGATTATAATTATTATTTTTTATTATTATTATTATTATTATTATTATTATTATTATTATATTATTATTATGGTTAACACGAATGTGTATACGAAAAATTCGGCTAGAACGATATATATATATATATATATATATATATATATATATATATATATATATATATATTATATATATATATATAGGTATGATATATATAATGAATACGTGAGGATAGTTCACACACTCGAGGAACGAGTACACTAAATGATTCGGTAACACGATAACTAGACTATGAACTATATTGAGGATCGTTAATACACACGACTGTTAACGAGCTTAATGCCGATTGACGGTGTATTGGTGACAGATGCTACACACCATCACATTCACCATATGATCTTCAACAAGAAGAATCTTAGGTTTCCTTTCTGATTTGGGAATATCTTGAATGTTTCTAAGATTTATTTATTAAATCCATCTGTATCATTTGATCTGTCACACTAATGTGACAGTAACCCACCATGTTCTTTGCTTGATATTGTGAGGTGTCACAGCTTGTATCACGGATAAAATACGAGAGGGAAGATTGAGATGGTTTAGGCACGTGAAGAGGAGACAGATGTCAGCACCACTTAGAACAGTAGAGTGTATCATCTTAGATGGCAAGAGGAGTAGAGGAAGACCTAAGTTGACCTGGGATGAGATGATTAGCCGGGATATGGTAGAGTTGCACCTCTCCGAGCACATGGTTGAGGATAGAAGTGCGTGGAGGAATAGTATTAAAGTTAGGGACTTCTAGTGGGCCTTGATGTGATAGTCTTCACATGATGTGTAGGGTAACGTTATTTGTCCAATGTAGGTGAAGCCTTAGTGCTAACTGCCCTATTAGTATTGTTAATATCATAGTAAAATTTATCTGTCTAATTCCTTGTCTAATATCATAGAAAATTTATCTGCCTCAAACCTGTTTCAATGCTGTTTTTTTTTGCTTTTGTGACGTGTGCTTAATTGCTTATATGAGGTATGTAATATATTCTGGTTGGTATGCGTATGCTATTGCTTATGTGATGTGTGTGATGTATGCAATATAATCTGGTTGTTTTGCTTATGAACATGCATATTCAAAACTCTTACGTGATGTATGATTATGTGATATATGCACTATAATTTGGTTGTTATCGTTGTCGACGGGGTTTCTTTAGAAGCGGTCTCTCTGTCTCCCAAGATAGAGGAAAGACTGACACCATCTATCTCTCTCAGACCCTATTTTCAGTGGGATATACTGGGTATGTTTGTTTGTTTTTTTAGAAAGATGTCCGTGTGGAGATGAAGAAGAAATGGATGGTGGGTTTGTATCGATCTTTTTATTTCAAAATAGTAATAGTAAATAATTCTTAAAAAAGTAACTAAAATTGTAGTGTAAGATAGTGATAATAATGTCATCTATAACAACTATTGATAAACAGACAACCAGTGTAATATTGAAGTTGAAAGAAGAAATACTCGGTTTAAAATTAGTATTAAACTAGGAAGTCACATAAGTAGAAGAGATATTTTACAAAGGAGGAAACTTTAGAAAGTCTAGGAAAATACTAGAAAGAAAGGAAAAAAAGGGTATAATCGTACCGTGTCACACACTAAAACACATGCTTATGTAGAAAAACACCATGAACAACTAAAAATGTAATGTACAAAATTAACACTACATGTATGAACCTAAAACACAATGAAAAATTAATACGTAGTGCTGAAATTGATGTTTAGATGAGAAAACGCCATGTATCATTATCATCTTCGTTAGAAAGATAAAAACGTTTGATTTATGGTATATTTTAAACAAAAGTTATGTCATATAAAAAAGTTATAATAAAATAAAGGAATTATAAAAAGTTAAGGATGGTTGCCTATTCCTATTCTACCCTTCACCTCTTTAAAGGAAAAAACCATACTACATGAAGGCCTCCTATCCTCAATTCTACAAATCAATGAAACAGATTATTTGTAGTCTTTCTAAGATTTTATTTTTTTAATAATTTAACCTTACAAAATACTGCATCTTTCTTGATATAGTCTTGTTACTTGCCAAAAGTCTTATTGGTGGTGAGTCTTGTTTCTTGATCATCAAAATCTTATAAGCTATTACATGGTATAGTGCCAAAGCGGAGTATAGAGGGTGTCAACGATAAAGTTAATGAGTGTGATTGGCTTTGCAATGTTGTTCTTAGATATGATTTTCTTCTAGCCATAATTTCTAATGTGACACTGTGTTTATTTTTGTCCATCATTTGACCCAATACAACATCATGTATTAAACATCTTGAAATTGATTTACATATGCTAGCAAAAATGTCACATTTAGACTTTTTTATGCTTGTCTCCAATCAATATAATACTTTTGGTGATGTATTTAAGAGAAATTTACCCTCTTAATTGTGTGTGTGTGTTTTTAATTAGATCCCATAAAGAACCCTTTGCTAGAACTATGGAGATATGTTAGGTGAAGGTTATAAACATAATTTCAACTGTATATATTAAATTTTGATTTAATTCTAGTTTCTTTATCTCTTTATTGCTAAGGACAAAGAATTAATGATATTAATCAGCCGAACAAGAGAGAGTGAATAGTTCAATATTACCAGCTCATCTAATAAACATATCCATGTTATAAATTAACTCTTTGAGATAACCATCTAACCAAGTCGGACTTATACCTTCAAATCATCAATCAAATCTGACACGAATTAGCAATTTATGAAATAGGAACTCATAACTTATTTGGTCATGTTGACAAAGACATGAACATCTTAGGAAAATCTAGTTAAATAGAACTTATAATTTCCGTATTTTAAATTATTCCTTATTCAAATGATTTCATATGAATTTAAAGCTAGGGAACTTTTTGATAATAACGATTATATAATTTTATACATCTCAAATGGACATTCTAATGGTTAAGTGACGTATCGATAATCAGAAAACTAAAGATCGACATCCTGCAATAAGTTGATCTTTTATATATAATTTGTATGGAAAGTAAAATAATAACATTAATAATAAAAATGACTTTTCAGTTTTATTTTAACAAGTTGCCAACAGGGAGTGTGGTGCTTGTGTGCCCACGTAAGGGTATCGGGTCCTACATAGATGGTGACTTCGGTGGGTTGACAATTTATTTTAGCAAATTAAAGGTGTAAAAGCATCGGATATAGATTGTTCTTGTACGAAACTGAATATCTTGTTAGTCATAAATACTATTAGTAAATAGTTTTGTTTTTTTATTGTCAGTCTTGACGAACTTTTATATTTTCGAATTAAATTAACTTAATATTGTCATACTAAACTAATTAGAGGAAATTGAACAAATTATCATGTGATTTGGGATACATTATGAATTTATTTTATTTTTGTTGTTTGTTTACAACTCTAGCTATGTCCGATTGAATTTAACCATCTATTAGAGATGCAAAGAGTTGAAACCAGTGTTTTCACACGACGGACGATCGGTTCAACCGGGATCGGTCCGGTGGCCGGTCCGGTCATGTATGATTCGTTTTTGAGTGATTAAACCGGCGGTTCTTCCCGAACCGGTGGTCGGACCGGGAAACCGGACCTGTTCGGACCGTTTTCGTTTTTTTTTTTGAGTAAAAACGTGGTGTTGAACTATAATATAGTGTGTTATATATACAAATATACTTAAGTTTTATATATACTATAAATACATATATAAATCAATATAAATTACTTATATTTGATTATATTATACTATATATATAATATACTATATATATAATACGACGTCATCCGTTTCTTAAATCCGGTCCCCCCGGTCCGACTAACAAATCAGTAAGGCGTCCGGTTCGACGTCCGATCCGGTTCTGAAAACATTGGTTGAAACGGCCTTGAATTTATCTTGTTTAACTTAAAGAAGTTTTTTTTACTCACTTTAATTAAGTTATATATCTAACGTACACTAGAGTTTTGCTTGGCATATTTTCAAGCTTGAGTTTGGTTTATTATCATCATTGTATACTACAATTTACAACAGATACAAATAGTCAATTATATATATTTGAAATAAGAGTATGATGTATTAGATATATTACTTGATTACAATTATGTTGGAAGGGTGTGTATGGTATCACATAAGTCAAATACTATTGTCGAGGTTAGGTCATACAAACAGACTACATAAGACCCATTGACGAATCAATATGGGAAATTATAGTCATTGGTTTGAATAATTGATTATTGTGTGATTACAATAATATGAATATTGTTCATTTAGAATAGTTAAATTAAATATAGTATTATATTTGAACTAAATCATTTTAGTTTGATCTAAAGACCTCCAGTACTCCAAAAAGTTTATGCTTTTACAATGTGAGTTAGTTATTTGACAATTTCTAAAGTTGGATATGATTGTATCCGCCTACATTACACCAAGTCGTTTAAATTTTGTTTTTTTAAACGGCCAAAGAATAATTTTTAAGCCCGGTCATCCGGGTAAACCCATTTGACGAAAGACCACCCACGTCCGCGAACAAGACAGCGCTGGTGACCCGGCTCCCCACCATTCCAAGGAAGCCCACCACCCAAAGGCCCACTGTGGTAAAACCCTTGGCCCACTTAGAGCATATTGCACCTAGTGAGACTCCAACCCAAGACCTCCACCTTGGAAAGTTATAAGATGCCTCCTCCTAAACCAGTTGATCTAGTACTCATTGGCACCAAGTCGTTTTAAATTACATAGTTAATTCGACTTTTACATGCAAAACTTTTTATTTCCTTTGTTACAAGATTCGTTATTAAGTTATCATTAGTCTTCATCCATTGAAATTAACCTCTTTTGTCTGCGCTGCGCAGATCACGCACAGACGTTTAGGTCCGCATAGTGTTTGTTTTTGAAAGATTTTTCATTATAAAAGGTCTGTGCGAGTTCTGCATAATGCAGACTTGACACAATCACTTCTAAAGTATTTAAAAGATTAAACACTATCACCCACCACCGCCCATGTCCACCTCCACTATAAGTGAGTATCAAGACGATCAATCAAGACATGAAGAACTTTCTTTATTCAAAGAATGATTTCAGAAAACAAATTGGGTCTCTCTAAACACCCATCAACTCACTACTTATAACTACCACTTAACAACTTTAATAGAAAAATACAAGAATAGTCCCTGAACTAAGAAACACTTTAAAACTACACACCAAACTTCACTAAAACTGGAATTATACTAACATGCTCCCCCCTAATTCCAAGAATCTCCTTGCAAATCTTCCACTCCAAGCATCACCTCATCTCTGCAAATTTCAACCTCGGAAGAGCCTTAGTTAATGCATCAGCCTTCTGCCTATTACCAGATACAAATTCCACTTGTATCTCACCCTTTTCAATACAATCTCTAATAAAATGATATTTAATATCAATGTGTTTTGATCTGCCATGAAAAACAGGATTTTTCATTAAAGCTATAGCAGAACGATTATCTACATATAAAAACCACAATCTTTTGTTTCTTTCCTGTTATTTCTTCAAGCAATCCATGTAACCACAAGGCTTGACAAGCAGCTGTAGTTGCTGCCATAAACTCTGCTCACAGCTAGACAATGCACTGTGGTTTGCTTTTGTGAGCTCCATGAAACTGGACTCCCATTATAAAAGAACACATTTCCTGAAGTATTCTTGCCATCACCTTCACCAGTGTGATAATTGCTATCACTGAACCCCACAAGTCCAGTACAGTCATCACCACAGCCATACTTAATCCCATAATGCATTGTACCTTTAATGTATCTTACAACATACTTGATTGCCTTCAAATGATCACTCTTAGGACACTGCATAAATCGACTCAAATACCCAACTGCATACATAAGATCTGGCCTGGTCTGTGTTAAGTACCTCAAAGATCCAATCAATCTTTTAAACTCAGTTGGATTCACTTCAGCCTCACCTTCCTTAGCTACAAACTTAAGACCTGGTTCCATAGGAATTTTAGTCTCATTGCAATCACTCGAACCAGCTATCTGAACCAGTTTAGAAGCATAACCTGCCTGCTTAACACATCCCATCATCCCTTTGAGAACTTCAATACCCAAGTAATAACACAACAAACCAAGATCTGTCATTTCAAACTTCCTTTTCATCTGAAGTTTAAACTCATCAACTTCTATAGATTCACTACCAGTGACTATCAAATCATCTACATATACTCCAATAATAAGCAAAGAGTTGATTTTGATCTTACATACACTGCAGCTTCTCTATAACATCTGGTGAAACCCAATTCTTTCAACACCTCATCTAACCTCCTATTCCAAGCTCTAGGTGCTTGTCTCAAACCATAAGTGCCTTAATCAACTTTACACACCTATGTTCTTCACCTTTAACTTCATAACCCTGAGGTTGCATCACATACACCTCCTCAGTTAATTTCCCATGCAAGAAAGCTGCTTTCACATCCAAATGATACACCTTCCATTTCATACTTGCCGCAACTGCCAACACAGTCTAACTGTTTCAATTCTAGCAACTGGCGCAAATGCTTCTTCAAAATCTACCCCTTGAAGTTGCACATATCCTTTTGCTACCAGCCTTGCCTTATACTTTGTAACCTTTCCTTCAGCATTTCTTTTCAATTTATACACCCATTTCAACCCAATAGGTCTAGCATAGTCTGGTAAATCCACCAACTGCCAAGTTTGATTTCTTTCTATTGTATTATCTCTTCATCCATAGCAACTTTCCACAACTCATCCTTTACAGCCTCATGATAATTCAATGGTTCTCCACTTTGTGCCAGCAGCAACTCAACTGCCTCACCATTTTCATCCTCTTGCTCATTACTTATGGCCCTTGACCCACTCAGACCCCTTTCATCAATTACATAATCATTGAATCTTGATGGTAACACTGACCTTCTTTGAGACCTTCTTGGATGATCTTGTTCTTGTTCCAAGACTGTTGAGGAACCACTACTCCCACTAGCTGCAGAGTCAGAATTTGCTATTCCTTCACCATGCTGTCACATGCTCACCTTGATCTTCTACTATGAAACTTGCCCAACTTGACCCATTACTTCCCATATCCTGTAAGTATAAGGACCAATCCCACTTTCTTCCTTCCTCAAAATGGACATCTCTACTTACAACTATCCTTTTGGATACTGGATCATACAGTCTGTGAGCTTTTGATCCTGTTTCAACACCCAAATATACCATGGGTTTACTTCTATCTATCTTCAGTTTCAATAAATGTGGTTGCACCCCCTCTTCACATGAGCAACACACCCAAAGATTCTTAGGTGTTGTAGATTAGGCTTTCTACCTTTCAAGGCTTCATAGGGGTACTTTGAGTAGAGCTTTTGTAGAACTCTATTCAATATGTATACAGAATGCCTAACCCTTCTGCCCATAAGTTCTGAGGTAAGTCCATGGCTTTCAAACACAACTCCTGGTCATGTTCAAACAGATCTGTTCCTCCTCTCCACAATTCCATTGTGTTGAGGAGTATAGGGGGCTGCTAACTGCCTCAGTATCCCCTCCTCCTTACAATAATTTCTGAAGTGAGTTGAGGTAAATTCTCCCCCCCTATCTGATCTTAGGGCTCTAACTTTCAAGTTATACTCAGTTTCTCACCTGCTCTTGATATTTTAAAGTATTCAAGTGCTTGGTCTTTTGACTTAAGCATATAGACCCACATGACTAGTACTATCATCTACAATCAACATGAAGTACTTGTTTCCAGACAGGGTTGTAGGTGAAATAGGCCCACATAGATCAACACACAATAACTCTAGTGTTTAGCAGATCTGTAGGTAGATTGAGATGGAAAAGGTAGTCGAGAGTGTTTACCAGCTAGGCAAGCTTCACACACTTGTTCTGGTTTGTCTAGCTTTGGCAATCCTTTGACAAGATTCTTTGCAGCCATCTCCTTCAATGCTACAAAATTCACATGTCCAAGACGTCCATGCCATCTCCAAGCTGTGTCATCCATGTTGCTTAGTAGGCAACTTGGTTGACCAACCTTCAAGTTGACCTTATAGAGTCTATTCTGTGATCTCTGAACCTTCATTAATAACTTCCCACTGTGCTCATACAACCACAGAAAATCACCCTTCATTTTTACTTCCGAACATGCTTCCGTGAGTTGACCCAAACTTAGGATATTGTTCCTAAGTGTAGGTATGTAGTAAACATCATTCAAAACTCTTTGTTCACCAGTCTTACACTCTAGCACACAACTGATCCTTTACCTTGAATCTCAACGGTAGACCCATCTCCAAACCTGATTCTCCCACCAATCTTTGTATCTAGTTCTGAGAAGTTATGATGATTCCCGGTCATATGGTTTGAGGCACCGTTATCTAGGTACCATATATGATCAGTAACATCTTTCTCACTAGCATACAAGGATGGATTCACTTTTGACTCATTCAAGAATACACACTCCTGTTGATTCCCTTGAGTCATCATCATCAACAATGTGGGTTCATCTTCACAACTTGTATACAAACATATATTCACTTATGACGGATCTCAGCCTCTCGTGTTGATCAATTAGATTATGTTTGCAGCGGATTTAGCTCATTAATTAGCAATTAAAGCAAGAACATAAAGATATTTCAAATTAAGCATGAACATAGAGAGAAGAGTTTCTGCAAAACAATAAATGTTCTATTGTTCGCACGTTTCGGCAATTAAAACAGTATGGTTACCCATCCTTTTATAGGCGGCAAAGGATGGGTGATGTCCTTTTTCTGACATCACTGAATATTCAAATTACAACTGACAAAACATAAACTACTGAAGATGTCAACAACTGACATCTTCTTACAAAAGTTCCTAAGTACTGACAAAAGTAAACTACTGAAACTATAACAGCTGAAACATTCTCTTCAGCTGTTGTACAACTACTGACACAAATAAACTTCGGAAAAGGAAAACCACCACAACAACTGAAGAGGACTTCTTCAGTTGTTGAGACAAACTCTGTCTTCAGTACTTGGTCTTCAGACTTGGCTTCGGAATGAAACTTCGGAAGATGTTACTTCGGAGATGTAACAACTGATGACTTCAGTAGATATCATCAGTTGTTGTCTTCAGTCTTTTTCTTCAGACTTTGCTTCGAGATAGAATCTTCGAGATAGAACATCTTTCGGAAGATAGAATAGCTTCGGAAGATGTAACACTGAGATCTCAGTAATATCATCAGTGTTTGTCTTCAGTCTTTGTCTTCAGACTTTGTGCTTCGGAAGATCTTCATTCTTTAGATCTTCACCTTTTGATATCTTCAGCTGATGTCTTCAGTTCTTTGATCTTCAGAATTTGTTCTTCAGACTTCATCATCTCAGCAGAGAGCTGGCACTAAGATGCTCTCGAGCCTGACATTAAGGCAAGAGAACACAATAGCTGATGAGAGTCCTCAGTTCCTCTCTGACCTTCCGGCAAGAGAACACAATAGCTGATGAGAGTCTTCACTTGTTGTTGTAGTGGCATGTGGGACTTAGAGGTTTTCCTGATCTTGGCTCATTGGTTCTTTTGGTCCAACAAACTCCCCCTGAACCAATGCAGCCAAAACCTCTAATTATTGGATGTCCCACTTATTGGTGGCATAAAGATTGGTCTATTTCCTCCTAGATCAGATTAGGAGTTGACCCAGATAAGCACTGGCCGGAGAGGTAGTCTCAAGTGTTTGTTTGGCTAAGTATGGATGGGAGCTCTGTCTTGGGGAATGGACACAGAGCTGTTCCCCCATCCATGAGATCTACCTCCCATGTACAAGCCGGTAGGATTCTCGGGTGTAGGCCTGAAGAAAGATCATTTGTTCTTCTTTGGACATGTCTTCAGGCTCACCTTCGAATAACCCCTCCCGACCGTACAGCTCTGAGAGATACTTGACCTGTTTCCATTTTTGAGCTCAAGTGTTTTGTGATTTGCCTATATGCAAACTCATCAGGTGTATACCCTCTAACAACAAAGTGAGCTCATTCCGATGAAATTCTCAAGCTTCTTATAGACCAGACCCTTCCTACCACCCTATTATCTAGCATTGAAAAGGGTGGTTGGCCGGCTCTATAAGCTTTCTCGAATTCATCTACTATTTCCCAGGGTGTTATTACAATAGCCACAGAGACCTCTTCATCTACGATTCTCTTTAGTTGGCTTTTGTATCTCACAGGCATGTCCTTCTTGACTATCCTGTGAGCCACCCTTGGGTCAGGCCAAGTTCTCACCCTCTCCCTTTTATATTGAAAGGTTTGTCTGAGGGTGAATAACTCAGAGCTTCTCTCTGCATATTTATTATAGAGGTCGAAGCAGCATAACATTTGTCAATGCTTTTCAGCATTTCCTCATCATGTCGCTTTTGCTGCTCCTCCTCTTCTAACTTAGCCCTCACAGTGTCCTGCTGTGAGGTGGGAGTGATGGTTTGTGATTTGGCTTTGGGTAAAGGTATAACTGCTGAAATGGCAAGCTATCCTCCTCATCCTCCTCTTCTTCTTGCAGCCTCACCCCCCTCTTCTCTTCTTCTCAAGGTGGATCATTGGCTGTGGGTTTTGGTGGTGAAGGGTTGGTTTTGTGGGTTGTGGTTTGGTTGGTTGGTGTGGGAATGTTGGCAGGCACTGCTAGCAGCCTAGAGATAAGGGCTGGTTTGGTTAGCTTGACTAGCAGTGTCCTGTTCCCAGCACCGGCTTCAGATAGGGCCTCTGCGACCAGTCCCTTGTAAAATCACCAGCTGAACAGATCTTGGTGGTTATTGCCAAGAGTTCTGTCCCTGGTCCATGCCTTAACATCAAGGACTGGTCTGCCCAGGTACTTCGAAGTGAACCTACTCATAGCCTCAAGTTTTTGTCTTTCCTCTTGGCTAAGAGTAGTCCATCGGTACTCAATCTCCCTCTTCTCCATATTCCTGATCTCTTGATCTAGCAAGGCAGTGTCCTTGTCAAAGCCTTGCCTGAACAGCTGTTCAATGACTTTGTTCATTGAACGGGTATGTTCAGCATCAGCCTCCTTGACAGGGCTGCTAGATCAGGATCAGCCACCTTCTTTCCCTTTCCCTTATTCTTATCAGTGACACTGAAATCCTTTTGGATTCAGTCACTTTTATTGGCTCTACCTCCCTCTCTTTCCTCTTCCCCTTCTCCCTCACCTTCCCGTCTCCTCAACCAACTCCCTCTCAACCACCACCTCTTTCTCTGCCTCTCTCCCTCTTCCTCACCCCCTCTTCCTCTTGGCTTGCACTGATGTCTCCCCCTTTTTGGGTGCATTGGTTGGGGTTTGACTATCAGCAAGCGCCTTAGAAACGGCAACCTCCACCAGGGTTGTATGTATGTGGGAAGCCTCTCATCAGGGTCTGAATTACTATATTTTGAAGTATGGGTGTGATGAGAGGTAGGATTTCTGGAAGATAGCATCCAGCTGCTCAGGGGGGTTCTGACCCTGAGAGCTAGTGCCAGAAGCAGGGGCTGGTGGCCGAGTTTGTGGGTTGGCTCAGTGTTTGTGAGACCTTCGGGTGAAGGTGCCATCTGTTGGGTAGTGGTGGCAGATGGACTTCTATCCTGAGTCATCTGAGCAAGCAGCTCTTTGAGTCTGCTTATCTCATCCTCTAGGATAGTGTTTGAGCGACTACATCATAGAAGAAGCTCAGGTCATCATCAGCATGAGCTGAATCACCTGACCTCCTGACATTGTCAGGATGAACATGTCCTGAGTGTGGCTCAGTAATGACATGTGCCCCTTGTTCATGGTACTGGGGACTTCTGGCCTCCGGATTGGATCCATCATCGGCCATTGCCTCTGGTGAGTCTTAGAGATGTTACCAGCTTCACCCTGCTCAGATGTTGATGCAGGGAAGTGGCAGCCTCACCAGATTGTTCTCTCTCCCTAGCCACACTGGGAGAGTGAACTGATTCTCTGTGCTGTGGGCTCTGATCAGCACTTGTGCCCACCCCTCTTCGGTTGGAGTCTCCCCAGTGGTAATAGGTTTCTGGGGAGAGGGTGGAGTGCTCAGATCAGTCAGCACTCTGGCTATTACCAGTGTTGGGCTTAGTGGGGCGGTCTCCTCAGTATGTGGGCTAGAAGCAGTATGCACATGGGGAGGACTGTGCTCTTCAATGGCAGCCTCCTCAAGTGAGGAAGACCCCAGTAATGTGGTTGCCCCAAAATGGTTACATCAGGCTCCTGTTGAGAGGAAGCCTGTGCGGTTGTGGTGGGTGGAGTCGTGGTACCTGCTGGGAGAATCGAACCAGCAGGCACATCTCCTGCCTTGTGTGGCAGGGGCATCCTCAGGGGACTCATCTCCCTGAGTAGCCTTTGTGGCTTCTTTTTGGCTTTTGGCTTGGTGGGGACTTTGGATTTGGAGGTGGAGGCTGTGGGTTCCAGCTGCGTGGGTTTTCGCAGCCGGCCAGCCTGTTTGAGTGTGGGGTCAGTGTTGTGCCTGGAGTATACCTCAGCTTGAACAGCCATGGCAGGGACCCCAGTGCCAACTAGTCCCTCAGCCTGAAGCTGGTATTCGATCATGGCCATTATGAACGTGGATACAAGTTCCAACGGTTAGAAAAAGATTTTGTGGCCATGTCCTTGAGTTCCAAAAATAAAATATCATAAAATTTAGTGGTTGTTTCTCAAGGATAGAATACAATACCTGTTGCCACCTTGTTGACATCTGGTCCCACGAAGAGGTTGGGAGCCAGACAACATTCACCATGTGGAGATCAATCGTTGGGTCAGGAAGTGTTTCTTCAACAGGTAGAGGCTGATAGGTTACCCTGATAGTCATGGATGTGAATGAGAGATCCAGGGTACCTTTGGGTAGGAAGTTGGGTAGGTGGCATCATCCAGCTCTAGGGTTTGGCGTAGAGTAGCTGGAGTGATAACCACGTTTGCCGTTGACGGAGGACCGAGAGAGACCTCGCCATCATGCTCTCCAGTGTGGACGGTCACATTTGTCCAAAACTCCGTCAAGGAGTCGGTGTATATGGTGGGGTTGATGAGAAATGCCGTTTGTATGGGAGTCGTGCATGAGATCGACGGCATTGTGAAACTTGGGCCATAATGGCGATTTAGTGAGATGTGCGACACAGTTGTGTCTAGGCTTTATGTGCAAGGACGCCATTATGGTGTGTGTGGGAATTTCAGAGGTTTGGTAAGATTAGGGCAAGTGAAGTAAATGCTCTGAAAGTAAGATATTTATAGGGTAGGCTAAAGGTTGAAAGAAAACTACTGAAGGTTTTGGTGTTAGTCATCAGTTGTTATAACACCTGATGACGTGGTTTTAACCTTCAGTGTTTGTAACTTCCGAGGACTTGGTATTAGTCTTCAGTAGTTGAAACTACTGAGACCTTGGTTTTGTCCTTCGGAAGTTGTAAACGTCGGAAGAATTACTATCTTCAGTAGTTATGAACTACTGATAACCTAGTAGTCTTCTTCAGACGTTGTAACAACTGAAGACTTGGTGTTAGCCTTCAGTAGTTGTGAACTACTGAGATCAGTAGTTTGAACTACTGAAGACATGGTATTGCTTCAGGTGTAAACACTGAGGACTTGGTGTTAGTCTCAGTAGTTGTGAAACTACTGAAGACATGGTTTTGTCCTTCAGTTGTTTGGATTGAACGCAGCTGTTGGTATCAGCTGATGTGAAATTTCTCATCAGCTGTTTCCGTCAATCAGTTGTTTCATACTGGCCTCCACATTTACTCATCAGCTCTTTTGGCTGACTTTCAGATGTTTCATTGACCCTTCAGCTCTGGAGAATATTTGCCTTCAGCTCTTGTGATCAGATGTTCACAAGTGCTGATGAAATAGTCTTCCGAGCTGGTGAACAATTTTGCAGTACTTGTGTAAGATTACACATCAGTACTTGTGAGCAAAATTCGTTCTTCAGTACTTATTTATTGAAAATCATACATCAGTAGTTGTAATCCACCTCACTACATCAGTTGTTTACAATAATTAAGTACATCAGTACTTTGAGTTATTTTAGTCTTCAGTAGTTGTGAAAGAGCTGAAGACTAAATTACTCATCAGTACTTGTATTTGACCTTTGCTCTTCAGTAGTTGTGAGTTTGAGAGCATCAGCATAGGTCAAATCAATCAAGCTGCAGCATACCAAGCCTTAGTACCAAATTTTGGAATGTGGCACTATCTAAAGGCTTAGTAAAAATGTCTGCAAGCTCATCAGCACTAGGCACAAACTTAGGATCAATCAGACCTTTCTCATAGCAATCCCTGATAAAATGAGTCTGATCTCAATATGCTTGGTCCTAGAGTGCTGGACTGGATTCTTAACATACAAAGAGCTGAAGCACTATCCATTAATAATGGAGTCTTAGTCTCAGTAATGCCATAATCCAGAAGTTGGTTCTGAAGCCAGAGTATTTGAGAGGTACAACTTGCAGCAGCAATATACTCAGCTTCAGCAGTGGATGTAGCAATTGATGTTTGTTTCTTACTCTGCCAAGAAACTAAACAATTGCCTAGGAATTGGCAACCACCAGAAGTGGATTTTCTGGTGACTTTGCATCCTGCATAGTCACTATCAGAGAAAGCAACTAATTTGCATGAATGCCCAGCTGAATACCAAAGTCCTAGTGATTGGGTACCTTGCAGATATCTAAAGATCCTTTTGACTGCAATCAAATGGGATTCTTTAGGTGCAGCCTGAAATCTAGCACAAGCACATGTTGAAAACATGATGTCTGGTCTAGAAGCTGTAAGGTACATCAAGGACCCAATCATACATCTGTAAAGGGTTTCATCAACCGCTTTACCTTTCTGATCAACATCTAGTTTGTGATGCTGCTCATGGGGAGTAGAACAGGGCTTACAGGATTGTAAATCAAACTTATTCAGCAACTCTTTGGTATACTTGGACTGATGGATGAAGATTCCATCATCCAGTTGTTTGATTTGCAAGCCCAGAAAGTACTGTAATTCTCCCATAGCACTCATTTCAAATCTCAGCTTCATAAGCTTTGTAAATTCATCACACAACTTTGGATCAGAGGATGCAAAGATGATATCATCAACATAAATCTGAACAAGGAGCTTATGTTGTCCCACAGTCTTGATGAATAAGGTTTTATCAATGGTGCCTCTAGTGAACTTGTTCTCTAGAAGAAAGGTTGAGAGTGTCTCATACCAGGCTCTAGGTGCTTGCTTCAGCCCATAAAGAGCCTTATCAAGCTTGTACACCCAATCAGGATGTTTATTGTCCTCAAAGCCTGGTGGTTGACACACATAAACCTCTTCTTTGATTTTTCCATATAGGAAGGCACTTTTGACATCCATTTGATAAACCTTGAGACTGTGAAAGGCAGCATAAGCTAAGAACAGTCTAATTGCTTCTAGTCTGGCCACAGGTGCAAAGGTCTCATCATAATCGATTCCTTCCTCCTGTGCAAACCCTTGAACAACAGTCTGGCCTTGTTTTGACAATTTGGCCCTTCTCATCTGTTTTTGTTCCTGAATACCCACTTGGTGCCTATAGCACACTTACCTTTGGGTAATGGAACAAGCTCCCACACTTGCTGTTTCTTGAATTGAAGTAGCTCAAGCTGCATAGCTTCCACCCATCCATTGTCTCTTAAAGCAATATGATAGTTCTTTGGTTCTTGCTGACTGATGAAGAGAGCATAGAAGCAGAAGTTGGACAATTGATTCCTGGTTGAAACTCCAGCATGATATCACCAATGATTTGTGAAGTGGGGTGATTCTTGAGCTCTTGATAAACTATGATATCTGTGCAAGTGTTTGTAGACCCATCAGCAGCAACAGATGGTGATGGAGATTCCTGAAACCATGTAGAGGATGGCAGCTCAAATGAAGTAGAGCAAGCAGAAATCTCATCAGCATTTGTAGTGGATGAGCTGCTGAGGCTACAGGAGCATCAGGTTCAGTGGAATTAGGCAGGTTGTCACTGAACTTGAAGAGGTGAGTACTGACTTCATCATCTTCGTACCACCAGGTGGAGATCTGTTGAGGCTCAACAGATGGAGGTTGATAAGGAACATATTGCAGTATGTCCAGATCAAACAGCTCCACAGGGTTTTGTGGAATCTTGTCCTTTGGAGATTCATTGAACTTAACATGCAATTTTTCTTCAACCCCTTTGGTTCTACAGTTGAAGACTCTGTATGCTTTGCAAGTTGATGAATAACCAACAAAGTACCCTGCATCCACCTTACTAGCAACTTATGGAGTGGGTTGCTAGTGTTGAGAATGAAACAAGGACACCCAAAGGCTCTAAAGAATGAAATAAGAGGGGCCAAATGATGAAGAACTTCATAGGGAGTCTTCATCAACCTCTTATTTACTAAGGCTCTATTCTGTACATAGCAAGCTGTATTGACAGCTTCAGCCCAAAGGTCAGTGGCAGCCCTGAGTCAGCCAACATTGACCTTGCTGCTTCAATGAGGGTCCTGTTCTTTCTCTCCACCACTCCATCTGTTCAGGAGTTCTTGGAATGCTAAACTGCCTTCTAATTCCCTTGGACAGGTAGAAGTCATCAAGTGTGTGGTTTCTAAATTCTGTTCCATTGTCACTCCTCACACACTTGACCTGTAGGGAATACTGCTTTTCTACTTGTAACACAAAGTTCATTATTGTCTTTGCTGCTTCATCCTTGGAGTGCAAGAAGAAAGTCCATACAACCTGGAGTAATCATCCACAATTACCAGGCAGTATTTCTTCTTTGCCATGCTCATTACTCTGACAGGACCAAAGAGATCCATGTGCAGAAGTTGTAAGCAGGCAGTGGACTTAGGTTCTTCTATTGAAGGGAATGAAACTTTGTGTTGTTTTCCCTTTCAAGCAAGTAGTGCAGTCATCTTCACACTTGAACTCCTTCAGAGGCAATCCTCTTACTAAACCATGGCTTATAAGCTGATTCATGTTCTTGAAATTAACATGACCCAGCCTTCTATGCAAAGTGTAGACTCTTGAGGAGATGCCTTGGAGAATAGGCAAGGATGGCCTTTTAGATCCATCTTTTTGGAAAGATCTAAGGCATACACTCTTCCTGTCCTGTTGGCCTTCAGGAGAGTGTGTTTCATCCAATGCCTTGTCAATCAAACTCAGAACTTTGGATGACAGAATCCTACAGTTCTGGCTTGTGAAAAGGGCAACATGGCCTTTGTCACACATTTGACTGACACTCAAGAGGTTGTACTTGAGATTCTCCACATGGTTAACATCATCAAACCTTATTCCCCCGTTGGAAACAAAGCCTTTTCCGACGATGTAACCCTTTGCATCATTGCCAAAAGAAAAAATCCCTTCTTTCCTTGAGAGTAGTCATTAAGAAGGGAGCTGCTTCCCGTCATGTGCATGGATCCTCCACTGTCTACATACCAGATGCTTCTTTGGCATGTTGAAGAACCCTGCAAACACAACCATGTGTTAGTTAGTCTTGGAGACCCAAACCTGCTTGGCCTTGGGTCTGATCTCAGCTACAGATGTAGCACTAACAGGTGTGTTATGTGTGACAGCTTGAGGTGAAGAAGATGGTACAGAAGAGGAAGCTTTTGGCTTGGACTTCCTTTTCTGTGGTTTCAACATAGGAGCATCTAAGTGGTTGACTCTTCCCACTAGTTGCTGAACCATCATCACCAACTGTGTCTGGTTTTGTGATAAAGCCTTCAGCTCTTCAGACACATTGGAGTTTACTGATGATGAGTTCCTATGTTGTACCATCTTTTTCTGAGCAACCTCAGCTGTTGTCTGAAATCCCTACCTTAGATTTAGCTTGGGCTTAGGGATTTCAGGCTTGGATGTTGCCAGTACAAACTTGGTTTCAAACTCACTCTTCATTTTATTGATGCTCTCAGAAATTTTCTCCTTCTGCTTGAGTTTGGAACCCCTTTTGTACCAGCAATCATCACAGTAAGATGATTGAACAAGCCACATATCTCACATGGCTTTTTCTTCATCTTATGCTGATCATCAGCTGAAGAGGATTTAACTGCTGAAGACTTGTTCTTCAGCTGTTTGACATCAGTACTAGCAGTTTTCTTCCTAGTGCCTGCTTTCCTGGTATCCTCTTTAGCTGTCTTCAAACCTTTCCTACTGTTAGTTTTCTTCTCTTTAGTGCTAACAGTATTGAGGTTTGAACTTCAGATGTTGTCACTTGCTCTCCAGTACCTTCAGTACTTCTAGTGACAACTTCTGAGTTGATCAGCCTTTTGGTCATGTGATAGTCTATCTCTGATGATGCTGATTCAGAGGATAGTAAGTCACATGATGAGAAGGATTGGTTATTGCTCTCCCTATCAATTCAACTTCTGCTCTTGAAATGAAATCTGTGGGAGGAGCAGTGTGATTATAACCAATGCCAAACTTCACATTGGAAGCTGTTTGCTTGCTAAGAAGCATTTCAAAACCCTTGCAAGATTGCACCCATCGATCACACTCAACTTGGGTGGTTGCAAGAGTTTCCTTGAGATCTTTGTACTTCTCAAGAAGTACATCTTCCCTAGCTTTAGCATCTTTGATTTGGCAGTTAGCTTGTAATCTCATCATTTTTATCTTTTAGAACAACCTCAAATCAGCTTTTCTTTTGGAAATAGTGTGCTCAAGCTCAATTTTTTATCTATTAAAGCTACATTTGCTTCCCTAATAGAAGCAAATGCTGCTATGCATGACTCTGAACAAAGCTTGGCTTTTGCCTCAGTGGATACCTGAGATGAGGCATTGGATGATGACCCTTCAGCAGAATCAAGGGCCATCAGAGCAAGATTTCCAAAAGGTTGATCACCACCATGTTGACCAGCACCTTGGAGTAGTGGTTCCTGACCATAGCTCTTCTGGTAGACTACTCCAGTCAACAGCAGTTGGGGTGAAAAAGCTTTGTTGTTGAGGTTGTGTGTGGTGATGAGATTGGGAAGAATGAGGCTCTGGAAGAGCATGAGGTGGTTGAGCCGGGGTGCTTGAGGTTGACCAGGCTGAGGCATGTAGTAACAGGGGTAAGAATAAGGCATATGACCCTGTGGCACAAAATAAGCAGGTGGTGCTTGTGCTTGAGATGGATGGGGAGAACTGTAGGAAGGTTGCCCTTTGTGCTGTGAGCTATTGCTGGGAAGGTCACAAAGGGTGCAGATGAGTTAGATCCAGATGATCTACACTCTCTTGCAAAGTGTCCAAGCCTTTGGCACTTGTGACACCTCAACTTGCTCTTGTCAAAACCAACTTTGGTTTTGCCAGAGAGTCCTGGGAATTTCCTACCAGTTCTTTTGTAGAACTTCTGAGAGCGGATATTTATCATTGCCATTTGGTTCAAAATATCCATCTCTTCCAGATCATCATCTGGAATGCCCTTCAAATCCTCCATCAGAAAACACAAATTGTCACCACCACCTCCTGAACTACTAACACCAACAAAAGCTTGTTCTGAGTTTGTAGAGAAATCAATATGCTCATCATAAGAACTTTCTGATGAAGCATATTCTGACTCATGACTTATCAAGGCAGTATTACCTTGGACAAAGTCATCAGCAAGTTTGCCAGAAGATGACAACTTCCTCTTTTGCTCTACCTCTCTCTCAAAAGTGAGTAGTTTCCCATGAAGTTGGGTGAGAGATAGAGTGTCAAGGTCAGCACTAGAGCGTAGGACAATGGTATATGTGTCCCATCTCTCAGGCAATGACCTGAGGACCTTTGTTCATCTGGCTTTTGGAGTACTCTTGTTTAACCATCTTCAGCTCAGAGATTAAACAAGAGAACCGCTCAAACTGCTGGGTCAGAGTCTCACCCTTCTATATGAGAAAGTCTCATATTGTTGGGCAAGGATTTCCCTATTGTTTGCTAAGACCGAATCAGTTCCTCCAAATTGTTCCTTTAGAGCAACCCATAGGTCATGAGCAGACTCATGATGCAATAGCCCTGAATATATCTCGTTTGGAATGGCCATGGCTAAAATTCCATGGGCTCTAGCATCAATTTCAACAGCTTTAGATCTTCGTCCGAATACTGTTCAGGTTTCTTCGCAACCTGTTCATTAGATTCCGGGACGTTCACCATAGGCTTGTATGGCCCATGCACCACTGACTTCCAACGCCAGCACTGTTGACAGCCAAGTGGTGCAGCATACGTCTTTGCCATATGTTATATACTCGTTCCTAACCAGCATCGGAGGCTTGGTTGTGGAACCAGTATTGTGAGGATCATTGGTTGGTGTTGTCATCTCAGGGTTTGGTCAAGAACAAGTTTAAACACGACAATCGTACTCAAAACCACCAAAAGACCTCAAGATTTTGGCCGGAAACAGCAGAAACTCACTCTCTATGACTAACTCTTGCAAATTGCTAATTCGATCAAACTGAGAGATCAAAAGAGCAGTTTCAAATGATCAATGGTAAGATCGATCAATGATTAACCTGCTCTGATACCATTTGACAGGATCTCAGCCTCTCGTGTTGATCAATTAGATTATGTTTGCAGCGGATTTAGCTCATTAATTAGCAATTAAAGCAAGACATAAAGATTTTCAAATTAAAGCATGAACATAGAGAGAAGAGTTTTCTGCAAAACAATAAATGTTCTATTGGTTCGCACGTTTCGGCCATTAAAACAGTATGTTACCCATCCTTTTATAGGCGTCAAAAGGATGGGCATGATGTCCTTTTTCTGACATCACTGAATATTCAAATTACAACTGACAAAACATAAAACTACTGAAGATGTCAACACTGACATCTTCTTACAAAGTTCCTAAGTACTGACAAAAGTAAACTACTGAAACTATAACAGCTGAAGATTTCTCTTCAGCTGTTGTACAACTACTGACACAAAATAAAGTTCGGAAAAGGAAAAACCACCACAACAACTGAAGAGGACTTCTTCAGTTGTTGAGACAACTCTGTCTTCAGTACTTGGTCTTCAGACTTGGCTTCGGAAGATGAAACTTCGGAAGATGTTACTTCGGAAGATGTAACAACTGATGACTTCAGTAGATATCATCATTGTTGTCTTCAGTCTTTTTCTTCAGACTTTGCTTCGGAGATAGAACAGCTTCGGAAGATAGAACAGCTTCGGAAGATAGAATAGCTTCGGAAGATGTAACAACTGATGATCTCAGTAGATATCATCAGTTGTTGTCTTCAGTCTTTGTCTTCAGACTTTGTGCTTCGAGATCTTCAGTTCTTTAGATCTTCAGCCTTTTGATATCTTCAGCTGATGATCTTCAGTTCTTTGATCTTCAGAATTTGTTCTTCAGACTTCATCATCTCAGCAAGAGCTGGCACTAAATGCTCTCGAGCCTGACATTATTCAGGCAAGAGAACACAATAGCTTGAGAGTCCTCAGTTCCTCTCTGACCTTCCGGCAAGAGAACACAATAGCTGATGAGAGTCTTCACTTTTTGTTTGTCGTGGCATGGGGACTTAGAGGTTTTCCTGATCTTGGCTCATTGGTTTCTTGGTCCAACAACTTATGATATATAAGTGGACTTATAAGCTTCTAAGTTATTTCGCGTATGTATACATGTTATATATCCTCTACTTATCACATGTTTAATACTTTAGATTATTGACATTATTATATATGTGTACTATAGATAAATATAGTTACATGTCTACTAAAGACTTACGTATACATGCATGAATTATGCCTATAATACATCCATATATATGTACAATCAAGTGATCAAAACCAAAACAAACACAACACATCAAACTCAGAACCTAATAACAATACTAAACTTATACTCGAAGTTTAGCCTTTAATTTGGTTATTAACAAGTTAAACACCTAGTCACTAAACCCTCGGTTAAATGATACCACAAACCACCAAACCACCTATTTTTTTTTGATCACATGGCCATCATCATTTCAAAATAGAGGTGGCAACCCCTCGGTAATTTCTTGGACACCAAATCACCACAAACCGCCACCACATTACCACAATAATTACTAGGGGCAAGGTGGCACACTCTCGGTTGAAGGCCCCTAGAACCCCACCTCTCCCTTGAATCACCAAAGCTAGGTACTAGGCTATAATTGCCTAGTATATCGGTCAGCCACATAAAACACCACCCGAGCACCACTTCACAATCACCATCCAAACCTCTTGCTCTCTCTCTCTCGGAATCTTGTGAGCAACACCTTCCAACAACCGCAACCATCACTCCCAAGCACATCACCACCTTCTGTCCATCTCTACCTCTCGGTCCTCAAACAACAACCACACCACAACCATCACACACACACCATCACCAGTAACCAACACCCGTCACTACCTTTGCCCACTTCTCTCACAACCATCACCTTTCACCCACTCCCTCTACAACTCTCGGTTCTACACCACCACCAACCACGATTACCACCACCCTCCACAGCCTTCTCCTCGGTTTTAAAGTAATCAAACCCCAATCAAGAGGTATAGATCACTAGTTTTTTTTATATTTTATTGTTATAAAACACATATATAGTAGTTTTGGTATTACAACACCAAAACCAACTTTGAAAGAATTTTAAGTTCTTTAATCACAAGTAATGAATTATCAAAATTTAGAAAACTTGTGATAAAAAGGAATACTTTGAGTTATAAAAATTAATCTTGGAATTATTAAAGAAAATCTAGTAAAATATTAATGAATGCAATGTGGGAATAAACATTAAAAAATATTTATTTATATACTAAAATATTATTCTGGAAATTTTTGTAAAATTATGATAACTAAAACAATTTATAAATTTTTAATAATAGAGAAAATATCAAAAATATAAATATTCGGGAAATTCTGATAAATTCACATAATGATCCTTTTGAAGTATAAAAGTCTCTAAAATTATTTTAGAATTTATTTCCTTATTATAAGTAATATGAATTTTTATGTTTTCTGCAGTAAAAAATCAAATAAATACTTAAATAAATAATAAAATTTGATAAAATCAGGGATATAATATTAAATTTGATATAAATAAATATAAATTTCATAATTTTTAGAGTTTATAACTATTTTTTCTAAATATTAAGATTATTTTAAAAATTACAGAAACTAATAGGAACGAGTTGGACCTTGATATATTTACCTGCTATTCTATTCTATATAGGAGACTGTTTATAAAATTTTTAGAATTTATCAATTACAGAAGCTATTTTTAGTCAATTATGGGAATATTATAAAAATTACAGAAAACAGTCTGTTGAGAGTTAGATGTTAATAATTTATGGGATGTTACTAACTATTGGAATAATATTCTGTAATTTTTGGTGATTTTTGGTTAACAATAGGTAATTTTGGTGATTTATGGAGACTTGAGACCAATTTTAAGTAAATTATGTATATAATTATTTGTTGGAAATTTTGTAATAACATTACTGGATTACCTTATAGCTGATTTCCAAAAAGATACTTACATCTGAGGTTTTGAAAATTTAAAGAATTAATATCTAATTTTGTGAATCATTTTATAGGTTTCACTTTGGAGATACGGTGAGATTCATTGCCCTTTTTTCAACCCTTTTGGTATTTATAAAGTTTTGGAGGAAAAGCATACTGATTACGTTGATGTGTATTTTGAAAATAGTTTTTGAGACTTACTGTCATTTTTGATACAACCATTAGTTCGAATGAGGAACCGTCTGATAATATTAGCAGCGCTACTTAGGAGAATTTTGCACCAACAGAATGAGTGTTGCTGCTATTTTCTGCACCTAACCGAATGAGGTTGAGATGTAATAATATCTGATTTTGTGAATTAATTCGTGACAGTATGATTATGTTGTGAACAGGTTTGGTTGTAATTGGTGCATCAACAAAATATTTTGTTTGGATATAAACCTATGTTCTCACCAATATTTTTGTTGACTGGTTTAAGTATGTTTTTTTCAGGAATAATGAGTAACTCTTTTGATCTTAGCTTTGAAGTGTATAATGGTTGGGGAGAAGTGGTAGGAAGGGTTTGTGTCACGTTAACTGCCGACATCTTCCACCGTATCTGAGACATGCCGTAGTCCAAATGTAGAAAAATTACATCTAATTTTGAAAACTATGTACAAGATGTAATTCCAAATATTATAATAAAAGCATGTCTTTATGTTATGATTTTATGAGTGAATATATATAGTGTATTTACTTCACTATAATTATGTACTCTGATAAAGCATGTCCACACCCGAACCGCATTTCACGCTTCCGCCGGGATGTGACAAAAGCAGCATCAGGGATCTTGTGTAATAAGAGGTTCCCAGCAAGACTAAGGGAAAAACTATATAAGTGACAGTTCGTCCGGCTATGTTATAAGGAACAGACTGCTGGCCCATGAAGAAATCACACTAGAGGTGGCTTGTGTCACACCCTCGCTCATAGCGGAAACACGAGGATGCGACGGACGGGCTTGTCATAACACTTGGTATAATTACAGAGACAATATATGCAAATCCTCGTGTCATGACGCCGCCCGACACAACGGTGACTTGTGTCGTGGTTAGTCAGTTCCACGACTATCGCAGTCTTATTGATTATATAATCCAAAATACACAATGTTCAAATATGAAACAACTGACAAACAATACATATGCAAATCTATTGAAATCCTGAGGATCTCTGCTAAGGCATCTGCTCTAGATACCTCTTTGATTATGTTCACCTAAAAAGATATGCTCAAAATATCAACACATAATGTTGGTGAGTTCCGCAGGTTTAAATTGAAAACATGTAATAGATGCTGTATAGAATTTGATGTGGATCATACTGCAAGCACAAACCACATAACATGTGTTTTTAGACAACCAAACCTAATGACGTTATGCATATAAATTAGCCGGAATATATTCACCCTTGGCCTGATTGTTGGCAGCTGTGTTGGCAACTCGCAAGTTAACCAATCGTCGAGGGTGGGGGTGTCAACCCAGTAGTACTACCAATACCTAACGTTGGTTCCCAAACCCGGGAATTAATGGTTGTAAGAATCCATAGAATAACACCATGTATGCATACAAAACAGTATCACATTGATTCCAAGTATAGAATATAGAATGTACAGCATTAAAAACAGATGAGCATACTTTTCCCCCATTGATTGAAAACATTGAAAACTTGTATAAGCTAAAAAGGGGCCACGAAACTCACCTTGAATTGATGTAATGCACAAAGACTTCACAGAATAAGCAATGCACGATCAAACACGATCAATACCTATTATTGATTATAACTAAGCCTTTAAAACATATTTAGCGCGAATAGATTTGTTTGATTGAATTCAATTCGTTCGGTTTGACGCTCACGATTAGTTATATTTATTTGAGTGGAATTATAAATTTAGTGATTTATATATTTAATTTCATTAATTTAACTATATTTTATAAGAAATAACTTACAATTATATTCGTAAATAATTTGTGAAATCATATGTTGTGTATTTCTATAATTCTCGTGATTATTTCATAGTTAAACACGATTTAATGTCTATTTTTATAAAATTAATTATTTATATTATTTAAATAATATTTTATAAAGATTTTTAAATAAAATAAATTTACAGAAAATAATTTTGTGAGATTTGAATAAAGGAAGTTTATAAAATTTATTTTATAATTTTTAAGAATTTTTGTAGAATTTTTAGAAGCCTAATAAAGCTTCAAAAAAATAAATGCAGTGGCCCGGGGTCGAACCCGGGACCTCTCGGATGGGTGGAACATGGGAACCGGTGAACCAAAGGCCGTGGCCGCGACAGAACACCGTTTCTTTTATTTTTAACCAATGAATCCCAGTTTCCCCTAATTCCTCATAAACCCTAATTCGATCTCACCAAAATTGAACTCGAATTCGATCTTGATTACTGAAATAAACATGGGGCTTTGATTCCCCATGTGTAAACGAGTAGAATAGTGTGTTTAACTACCTGATTTCATTTGATTTGATGCTAAGAACAGCGAAAAACAAGTCGCGGTATAGCTCGAAATCGAATGATGATCAAACGATGTGAAAACCAAATTAATTGCACAGGAAGCTTTCAATGACAATAATGATGAATAGCCCTCTGTCAATTTCGTGTATTGGAGTTTTGTGACATCCGTCACCAAAGGTCCGTCATTTAACGTGTTTTTACTTAACCTTTGTTAACAGTCATTCCTCATTTTGACGAACCAACTACGTGAATACCGTATTTGTTTTACTCAGTTGTCCTTATATGTGTGGTATCGTTGCTTGACTTGTCGTTATCTTAAGACGTTTCTCCAAGATTTGCCCCGTTAACACTAAACACGTCATTTCTATAATAAAATAATTGTCACGAATAAAATCATTTTTAACTTATAAATAATTAATAACATTTTATCTTCAATAAAACAAGACTAAATTATAACGTTTTCAACCAAACAAAATTTGGGAACCCGGGGCAAGGTGCGGGGACTAAACTTGAATTTTGAGAAACTAGGTTGGGTATAAATACCCCTTCCCAGCCATTTTTCACTCTTTTTCCACCTCCTTCACCACTTCATCTTCACCTTCTTCATTCTCTCTCTATCCTACATCAAAAACCGATCCGTTTCTCGCGTTTTCGTCTTCCAATCTCGAGTATCATCGTGAATACTCGTTCCTAGCAGGTACATAACCTCACTACTTCGTTTTAACCCGATTTCACTGCTGCGTTTTAGGGTTTTCGGGTGCTCGGGTTCATCCGAGCACATGAGGTCGTGTGGGCTTGCATGTCTTGTTTCTGAGTGTGCTTCTTATCTAGATAGGTTAGAATATTAGTTCTGGAGGTTCTGGTTGGGTAACACTCGTGTTCGGTCAGCCGAAGGCCGACCTGCAACTTCCTGCAGTCACGACCCCCGTCGGCGCGAATGGGATTGTCGCGCGAGAGGGGCATGCGACTGGTGTGTGTGTGGCGACTTGAGTGTGCGATTAAGTAAGTTGCGCGGTTCTGTCGCGCGGTTGTCGGCGGACGCGTTAGTGTTGTCACGTGACTGGAGTTGTCACGCGACAGGGTTGTCGCGTGACTGGGCCATGCGACTGTATGTGTGTGCGATCTTGTGTGAGTCGCACCATCAGACGCCTGTCGCACGAAAGAAGGTCCACTCGCGCGAATGAAGCTGATTCGCGCGAAGGGACGTTGAGTCGCGCGGTTGGCTGTTTGGTCGTGCGACTGGTATTGCATGGTACGACTGAAGGCTTAGTCACACGAATGAAAGTTCAATTGTACGAAAGTAGCTAATTCGTACGACTGAAAGTCCACTCGTGTGAATGGAGTGTCAGTCGTGCGTCAGGTCCAGTTGTGTGATTAACGATGCGTGTATGTGTGATTTTCTTTTTGAGTGCCTTGTGTGATGAGATAACATCAAAAATAATGTCACTGCTCGAATGTCATAGCCATGACGGCTATCTTTAAATGCTTGGGCTTACATAAGGCCTGAGGTGTGTGTGACTGCTTGTGTACTACCCACGACCGAACCGAAACTGCCCACACCTATCGAACATCACATTATGCTTCATATACATTATTAATGCTTGTCAGTAACTGTCGATAGGTGCTGACTGTTCATAGCGTTCTACACTTGGGATACTTCATCGTTTGTGCTTATCATCTGTTCAGTGAGTTTCGTGGCCCCTTTTTACGCTTATACAATTGTTTCAATCTTTTACAAACATGGGGGAAGAGTATGCTCACACGTTTTCAATACTGTACAATATACATACAATTTTCATACTTGGAATCAACGTGATACTGTTTTGTGAGTACTTATCTGATGCATACATGATGTTACTGTGTGGTTCATCTTACAACCATTAATTCCGGTGTTGGAACCAATGGATAGGTATTAGTAGTACTACTGGGTTGACACCCCCACCCTTGACAGATGGTTACTTATGAGTACCATCACACTGCCAGGAACGGGCCTTGGGTGAATATATTCCGACAAGTTGCTGTGTGTACGTCATTAGGCTTGGTTGTATAAACGCATGGTATGTGATCTTGCTTGCTTATAACTGTATGCACGGTATTCCATTACAAATACTATACAGCATCAACTACATGTTTACAATTTAAACATGCGAAGCTCACCAACATTATTGTTGACCGTTTTAAGCATTACTTTTCAGGTGATCAAGGAAATTGAAGTTCTAGGAGTGCTGCCTTTTAGTGGAGACCCTAGGATGCATTTTTGAGACTGAACATACATTTTGTACATTGTTGCAGTCCACTAACAATTAACATACTTTGAACACTTGTTCCCGAGATGTGGGAATTTACATTACAAGTTATCCTTAATGTTTATGTGATCATTTATGATGTGCTTATGACTATGCTGTCGTGAACATTGATTATACATGTATATGTCTCCATTTGTGTTCGGGTGTCGTCATGACACACTTGTCATCATATTTTTATTGCTACTGTATCCTATACCATGTGTTATGACGATCCCGTCAAGCTCGCATTCCTCGTGTTTCCGCTATCAGCGGGGGGTGTGACAGACTGGTAGCAGAGCCATTGGTTATAGAGAATTAGGCAATTACACTTGACATAGACTATAACCTAGGAACCTTCATGTAGATTTGCATGCTTAAGTTTGTGTGCATTTATATATCTCGTGCAGGTGTTCCTCTTTACATGTTTGGTTATCCTTTTGTTTTGTGATCTTTCACTTTGTGCTTGAGCCTTTGTGTTCGTCTCTTATGGGATGCTTCCTATTAGATCTTCCGTTCCCTCTGCGCCAAGTTATCATAACCAAATTCGGGTGTTGAGACCTGAAGAGATCTTCACAGATCATACACTGCGCTTGACCTCAGATACTGAGACCGACCCGAGGAGGCTATGTGGAGTCCTTTCAAGGACGCGAGATAGACAACCTCCGCTAGACCATACGTGATTACATGTTGGGCTCTCAGTTGACTTGATGGACTATTATGGATGTGATGTGAAGGAAGGTCGGATGTCATGTACCCAGATTAGGCATCATTCTCGGTACATCGTGGGTGTGGTGGGAACGCTGCGGGGAACCCTATATATAAGCATCACCGGTATACCGAGAATATACTTGAAATGGGCTGCATGGTGATCTTGACTGACCGGAGCATCGAACGTTGGAACTTGATGGGTGGAGTACTTGATTATTTTAAGGTGACTAAAGCTTATATATTGCCTCTTGTATGAATAGAACTTGCTGCCTCGAAGATCTACCCGCAGCAACAGTAGCGGAAGTGAAGCCCCGAGGGGCAGAGGCAGGGGTAGGCCTCCAATAGCAAATGAAGGCCCTTCTGGCAATAACAAGGGACTGGAATGGCAGCCTTAATTGCTCAACAATTGACTGCCCTGATTCCAACTATCGTAGCTCAGGTGAGCGACGCATTGCAACAGCAAACCACCCCCACGGGGATGGTGGTAATGATAACGAGGATAATGGGAACCCGACTGGGAATGAAAGCAACCAAGAGACCAGAAATGTTGGTACAGCCAGTAATGAAACTGGGGCTGCTAACGCCAAACGGGGCTGTTCTTACAAGGAGTTTGTGGCCTGTAAGCCCCGGGATTTCGATGGTAAAGGTGGGGCGATAGCCCTGATTAGATGGCTGGAAAAAATGGAGGCTGTGATCGACATCAGTGAATGCCTCGATAGCCAGCGGATCAAGTATGTTACGTGCTCACTGCAGGGCAGAGCACTAACCTGGTGGAACACCCAGGTGCAAGCTAGGGGAAGGGAATCTGCGATGCAGATGACCTGGGATGAATTTAAAGCCTTGATTACCGAGGAATACTGCCCTCACAACGAGATGCAAAAGCTTGAGCATGAGTTCTGGAATCATGCTATGGTGGGGACGGGGCACGCAGCTTATACTGACCGATTCCACGAGTTGGCTAGACTAGTTCCACACTTAGTCACTCCGGAATCTAAGAGGATAGAAAGATACATTTGGGGACTCGCGCCTCAAATACGAGCAATGGTAACTGCAGCTGCTCCTCCCACGATTCAGAGCGCAATTTTGAAGGCTGGCGCTCTGACCGATGAGATGGTAAGAACAGGGGTAATGGGTAGGGGAGCAGAGAAGCGAAAGGATGTTGGGGAACTAGCCGGTCGAGTGTCGGGAAATCTGATAAAAGGGCCAAGATCACCAGGAACTTCGTGGCTGTGACACCGGGTAAGAGAGAGTATGTTGGGCCACACCCTAAATGTGATAGATGCAACTATCATCATCCCCCAGAGATGCAGTGCCGGGTATGCGTAAACTGTAGGCGCCCGGGGCACCTAGCAAGAGATTGTAGAGTGGCACCGAATCTGGTTGCACCCGTCAACGCGGTTACCCCGCCGGAATGCCAGAGTCTGTTACGAATGTGGAAATCCTGGTCATTATCGGAACATGTGCCCCAAACTGAATAGGGCACCGGGTCAACAAGGGGATAATCAACAGCAAGTGATGGCCATAGCGGGCGCTCAAGGCCAAGGAAACCCAAGAAATGCTGCAGGGGACGCGCATTCGTCATGGGAGCTAATGATGCCCGTCAGGACCCGAACGTTGTACGGGTACGTATCTGCTCAATCACCATTTCGCATCCATACTATTTGATACTGGAGCAGACAATAGCTTTATATCTTCTGAGTTCGTACATATGCTTGGTTTGAGTGCCAGTAGACTAGAAACTAGTTACTCCGTAGAAATGGCTAATGGTAGGGTCGAACGAGCAGACGAGATCATTAAGAATTGCACCCTAATGTTGGAAGATCAGGTCTTTAGTATAGATTTATACCATTTTGAGTTAGGCAGCTTCGATGTGATAGTGGGTATGGATTGGTTGTCAAATCATGGAGCCGAGATTGTTTGTCGGGAGAAAGTAGTACGAATCCCCATGCCAAACGGGGAGGTACTCAAGATTCAAGGAGAACGACCGGGAAGAACACTAAAGCTCATTTCTTGCATGAAAGCCCGCCGAAGTCTACGGAAGCAGTGTTACACTTTTCTGGCTCACATCGTAGAAAAGAAAGAAGAAGAGACGAAATTGGCAGACATTCCAATTCTACGGGATTATCCGGAGGTGTTCCCTGGTGATTTGTCTGGATTGCCTCCTCCACGACAGGTGGAATTCCATATAGAGCTGGTTCCTGGAGCTACACCGATAGCTAAGACACCGTATCGGTTAGCACCCTCAGAGATGCAAGAGTTATCCAGCCAACTACAGGAACTACTGGAGAGGGTTTCATTCGACCGAGTCATTCACCGTGGGGAGCACCGTGTTATTTGTCAAGAAGAAGGATGGGTCGTTCCGTATGTGTATCGACTACAGGGAATTGAACAAATTGACCGTGAAGAATCGGTATCCTCTTCCTAGAATCGACGACCTGTTCGATCAGTTGCAAGGAGCCTCGTATTTCTCTAAGATCGACCTTCGATCTGGTTATCATCAATTAAGAGTGTTCGAGGACGATATTCCAAAACAGCATTTAGAACTCGTTACGGGCACTATGAGTTCTTGGTCATGCCATTCGGATTGACCAACGCACCAGCTGTCTTTATGGATCTGATGAATCGGGTGTGCAAGCCTTATCTTGATAAGTTCATGATTATGTTCATAGACGACATACTTATCTACTCCCGTTCAAAAGAGGATCACGAAGAACACCTTCGAGCAATTCTCGAGCTGTTGAAAGAGGAGAAACTTTTCGCCAAATTCTCGAAATGTGAATTCTGGCTTCGAGAAGTGAAGTTTTTGGGTCACGTAGTTAACGAAATGGAATTCATGTGGACCCCGGCAAGATTGAAGTTGCGAAGAAATGGGATACACCCCAGACACCTTCAGAGATACGACAATTCTTAGGATTGGCCGGGTACTATCGTCGCTTCATTGCCAATTTCTCCAAGATTGCCCAACCGTTAACTTTGTTGACTCAGAAAGACAAGAAGTTCGATTGGGGGAAAGCACAAGACAGGCGTTCCAAACATTGAAGGAGAAGTTGTGCAACGCACCGATACTGTCCCTCCCGAACGGAACTGATGATTTTGTGGTGTACTGTGATGCTTCACATCAAGGTTTGGGCTGTGTACTAATACAGAAAGATAAGGTAATTGCTTACGCTTCACGACAACTCAAGGTGCATGAAAAGAACTACACAACTCACGACTTGGAGTTAGGTGCCGTAGTGTTTGCACTCAAGATATGGAGGCATTATCTATATGGAACCAAATGCATCATCTACACAGACCATAAGAGCCTTCAACACATCATGAACCAGAAAGAACTGAACATGCGACAGCGGCACTGGGTAGAGCTACTTAGCGACTATGATTGTGAAATCCGGTATCATCCGGGGAAAGCTAATGTGGTGGCTGATGCTTTAAGCCGCAAAGAACGCGTGAAACCATTACGTGCTCGAGCGCTAGGTTTGACTATTCAAACTAATCTAAAGGCTCAGATTCAAATTGCACAAAACGAGGCGTTGAAAGAAGAGAACCTTGCGGGGAAGAATTCCGAGGGTTGGATAAACAAATGACTCGCAAGGAGGACGGCGTACATTACTTCATAGATCGTATATGGGTCCCCAGATGGCGAGGTGTACGTACACTAGTCTTGGATGAAGCACACAAGACTCGATACTCTGTTCATCCTGGTGCGGACAAGATGTACCACGACCTGAAAGAGCTATACTGGTGGCCAGGTATGAAGAAAGATGTTGCAGTATACGTGAGCAAATGCTTGACTTGTTCAAAGGTCAAGGCTGAACACCAGAAACCATCAGGACTATTGCAACAACCTGAAATTCCCGAGTGGAAATGGGAGAACATCACTATGGATTTTATTACCAAACTCCCAAGAACGCCAAGTGGGCACGACTCGATATGGGTCGTGGTGGATCGAATGACAAAATCCGCTCACTTCCTGCCTATCCGAGAAGACTATAAATGGACAAGCTGGCAAGGTTGTACATCAAAGAGGTCGTGACACGGCACGGGGTGCCGGTGTCAATCATATCCGACCAGGACAGTCGATTTACTTCACGCTTTTGGCAGACGTTACAAAAAGCTATGGGCACTCGATTAGATATGAGTACAGCCTATCACCCCCAGACAGACGGCCAAAGTGAACAAACGATACAGACTCTTGAGGACATGCTGAGGGCATGTGTCATTGATTTTGGTGGCAGTTGGGATACTCATCTACCCGCTGATCGAGTTTTTCTACAATAACAGTTACCATACTAGTATTGGATGCGCACCATTCAAAGCGTTGTATGGCCGGAAATGTAGATCACCAGTTTGTTGGGCTGAAGTTGGTGAAAGCCAGCTTACGGGCCCAGAGATCATTCAAGAAACCACTGATAAGATCTTCCTAATCAAAGACCGACTTAAAGCAGCTAGAGATCGCCAAAAGAGCTATGCCGACAATCGTCGGAAGCCTCTAGAATTCAATGTTGGGGATCATGTCTTACTCAAAGTCTCTCCCTGGAAAGGGATCGTACGATTTGGTAAAAAAGGGAAGTTAGCCCCTCGATACGTAGGACCATTCGAGATTACAGAAAGAATCGGTCCGGTGGCTTACCGATTGAGGTTGCCACAAAAACTCAGCGGTGTGCATGATACTTTTCACGTGTCGAACCTCAAAAGTGTTTAGCAGACGAGTCCTTACACGTACCAATTGAGGAAATCAAGATCGACGAAAAGCTTCGTTTTATTGAGGAACCTATTGAGGTCATGGACCGAAAAGTCAAAAGGCTAAGGCGCAGCAAGATACCGATTGTTCGTGTAAGATGGAATTCCAAACGAGGGCCAGAGTTTACATGGGAACGTGAAGATCAGATGAGACTTAAATATCCACATCTATTCGAGGATGACGCTCTTAGACCTAGCACCAGTTGAATTTCGGGACGAAATTCGCTCAACTGGGGGATACTGTGATATCCGTCACCAAAGGTCCGTCATTTAACGTGTTTTACTTAACCTTTGTTAACAGTCATTCCTCATTTTGACGAACCAACTACGTGAATACCATATTTGTTTTACTTAGTTGTCCTTATATGTGTGGTATCGTTGCTTGACTTGTCGTTATCTTAAGACGTTTCTCCAAGATTTGCCCCGTTAACACTAAACACGTCATTTCTATAATAAAATAATGTCACGAATAAAATCATTTTTAACTTATAAATAACATTAATAACATTTTATCTTCAATAAAACAAGACTAAATTATAACGTTTTCAACAAAAACAAAATTTGGGAACCCGGGGCAAGGTGCGGGGACTAAACTTGAAATTTTGAGAAAACTAGGTTGGGTATAAATACCCCTTCCCAGCCATTTTTCACTCTTTTTCCACCTCCTTCACCACTTCATCTTCACCTTCTTCATTCTCTCTCTATCCTACACCAAAAACCGATCCGTTTCTCGCGTTTTCGTCTTCAAATCTCGAGTATCATCGTGAATACTCGTTCCTAGCAGGTAGATAACCTCACTACCTCGTTTTTAACCCGATTTCACTGCTGCGTTTTAGGGTTTTCGGGTGCTCGGGTTCATCCGAGCACATGAGGTCGTGTGGGCTTGCATGTCTTGTTTCTGAGTGTCCTTCTTATCTAGATAGGTTAGAATATTAGTTCTGGAGGTTCTGGTTGGGTAACACTCATGTTCGGTCAGCCGAAGGCCGACCTGCAACTTCCTGCAGTCGCGACCCCCGTCGGCGCGAATGGGATTGTCGCGCGAGAGGGGCAGGCGACTGGGTGTGTGTGTGCGACTGGAGTGTGCTATTGAGCAAGTCGCACGGTTGTGTCGCGCGGCTGTCGGTGGACGCGATTAGTGTTGTCACGCGACAGGGGTTGTCGCGTGACTGGGCCACGCGACTGTATGTGTGTGCGATCTTGTGTGAGTCGCACCATCAGACGCCTGTCGCGCGAAAGAAGGTCCACTCGCGCGAATGAAGCTGATTCGCGCGAAGGGACATTGAGTCGCGCGGTTGGCTGTTGGGTCGCGCGACTGGTATTGCATGGTATGACTGAAGGCTTAGTCACACGAATGAAAGTTCAATTGTACGAAAGTAGCTAATTCGTACGACTGAAAGTCCACTCGTGTGAATGGAGTGTCAGTCGTGCGTCAGGTCCTGTTGTGTGATTAACGATGCGTGTATGTGTGATTTTCTTTTTGAGTGCCTTGTGTGATGAGATAACATCAAAAATAATGTCACTGCTTGAATGTCATAGCCATGACGGCTATCTTTAAATGCTTGGGCTTACATAAGGCCTGAGGTGTGTGTGACTGCTTGTGTGTACTACCCACGACCGAACCGAAACTGCCCGCACCTATCGAACATCACATTATGCTTCATATACATTATTAATGCTTGTCAGTAACTGTTGATAGGTGCTGACTGTTCATAGCGTTCTACACTTGGGATGCTTCATCGTTTGTGCTTATCATCTGTTCAGTGAGTTTCGTGGCCCCTTTTTACGCTTATACAATTGTTTGAATCTTTTACAAACATGGGGGAAGAGTATGCTCACACGTTTTCAATGTTGTACAATATACATACAATTTTCATACTTGGAATCAACGTGATACTGTTTTGTGAGTACTTATCTGATGCATACATGATGTTACTGTGTGGTTCATCTTACAACCATTAATTCCGGTGTTGGAACCAACGAATAGGTATTAGTAGTACTACTGGGTTGATACCCCCACCCTTGACAGATGGTTACTTGTGAGTACCATCACACTGCCAGGAACAGGCCTTGGGTGAATATATTCCGACAAGTTGCTGTGTGTACGTCATTAGGCTTGGTTGTATAAAACGCATGGTATGTGATCTTGCTTGCTTATAACTGTATGCACGGTATTCCATTACAAATACTATACAGCATCAACTACATGTTTACAATTTAAACCTGCAAAGCTCACCAACATTATTGTTGACTGTTTTAAGCATTACTTTTCAGGTGATCAAGGAAATTGAAGTTCTAGGAGTGCTGCCTTTTAGTGGAGACCCTAGGATGCATTTTTGAGACTGAACATACATTTTGTACATTGTTGCAGTCAACTAAACAATTAACATACTTTTGAACACTTGTTCCCGAGATGTGGGAATTTACATTACAAGTTATCCTTAATGTTTATGTGATCATTTATGATGTGCTTATGACTATGCTGTCGTGAACATTGATTATACACGACACAAGTCTCCATTTGTGTTCGGGTGTCGTCATGACACGCTTGTCATCATATTTTTATTGCTACTCTATCCTATACCATGTGTTATGACGATCCCGTCAAGCTTGCATTCCCCGTGTTCCGCTATCAGCGGGGGGTGTGACAAGTTTATATGATAGGATTCGAATAAGTTGCAGGTCGCGGAACAAGGAGGGGATTGAATTCAGTTGTTTTTGAGTTTGTGATTGTAATTACAGGTTGCATTCGATTAGGAACTTATATAGGAACGTTCAGGTTGAATTAATTCGATTAAAGTAGTTTCTTAGTGGGTGATTTAGCCGTTGAACTTTCGGGTAATAAAGTGGAAAAGGTTTTAGCCGTTTAATCGACCGTTAAACGCGTTTTTGTGTGCATTGAGTTCGATTCTTGTCCACGAATCGATTTGGTGTAATTTGGGCTATTAAAATCGGGTTTTTAGTGGGTTTTAGTGGTCACTGGCGAGTCGCCGGAGACTCGCCGGAATTGTGCCGAAAAAACGAAAGGGGAAATGGGCGGGGGTGGGGGGTTGGTTTTGTAATTTGGAATTTTCATTCTTGGTCCCTGCGGTTTAAGCATTTGTTATTTTATGTTTTATACTTTCCTCTTAAGTTTCAAAAATATCAAAACACCCCCTGGACTTATTATTATATTATTATTATTATTATTATTATTATTATATATTATTATTATTATTATATTATTATTATTATTATTATTATTATTATATTATGATTATTATTATTATTATTATTATTATTATTATTATTATGGTTAACACGAATGTGTATACGAAAAATTCGGCTATATAATGAATACGTGAGGATAGTTCACACACTCGGAACGAGTACACGAAAATGATTCGGTTAACACGATAACTAGACTATGAACATATATGAGGATCGTTAATACACACGATGAGTTAACGAGCTTAATGCCGATTGACGGTCTATTGGTGACAGATGCTACACACCATCACATTCACCACATGATCTTCAACAAGAAGAATCTTATATTTCCTTTCTGATTTGGGAATATCTTGAATGTTTCTAAAGCTTTATTTATTAAATCCATCTGTATCATCTGATCTGTCACACTAATGTGACAGTAACCCACCATGTTCTTTGCTTGATATTGTGAGGTGTCACAGTATCCCCCAGTTGAGGGAATTTCGTCCCGAAATTCAACTGGTGCTAGGTCCAAGAGTGTCATCCTCGAATAGATGTGGGTATTGGAGTCTCATCTGATCTTCACGTTCCCGTGTAAACTCTGGGCCACGTTTAGATTCCCAGCGGACTTTGACAATGGGTATTCGGCTGTTTGAGTTGTTTGATTTTCCGATCCATAATTTCTAGAATATAATGTCTAGAAATCAGGATAAGACCAACATTATGAGAAAGGTTATCCGTCGAAATTTAAGAATCCCAACGTCACCATATGAAACGACCGTAACGCATATCTTGTGAATATGTATTCTCCTTTGACCAACCATCGGTCTAAGAATAATACGCTATGCGAAGATCTTGGAATGGTTCACAATGAGGGTTAAGAATATTATTAAAACAGAAACTGAATCAATCATTCAGAATAACGATTGATGTTTTAACGTCATACCACGGTGTACGAATATTTGAAACAGATGCAGGTTAATTTCTCGACGTTGTGAGATAATAGGTCGATTTGGATTTTTAGTCAATCGATTTATAATGCACCAATTGTCATTATGACCTCTAAGAGGCACTTAGTGAATGAAAGTTACACAGGAGATTTTACGGGAACACGGAGGTTCGGTTTTGTTATATGTGAAGGTAAGACACTTGAACATATACCAAGTTACGTCGTCTTTTCCTTTAGACCAAACCCATGTCTACAAGTTACGAAGGTTTATGAACCTTTATATCTTCATCGCAATGAGGATAATAACGAGTCTTGTTGTTCAAATCCATGATAGAATTCTAATGATTCTCAAGATTAAGGATTCAAAAGCGGTTCAAGAAGTGACGCGAATAATAGGAAAGGTATTTGTAAACATGTTTTGCAAGGTAGCAATATCCAAGTAAGTTTACATACGCAGTTCAACAAACCATGAGTTCAGCTGAGAACATTTATATGACTAGAAAGTCATGTTCATAAGTTGATAATATCTTCAGAAGAGGGATTGTTTAGGAAGACTACCATCGCACAATCACGTTTTGATGATAATTCAAAATGAAAGTCGATAGATAAGAAATAAATGTTTCCATATAGCTAGGTCAAAATATGAGGATAAAGGGAGAGAAATCGATTTAAGAATTTTAAGTGCTCCAAGCTTGGAATCAAAATCAATCTAATACGATCGGGTCTACTTTCAGGTTCAGAGATCATGCTTTGGCTTGATAGGTCGAATCACCAACATTGGTTCACCCTTCAAGTTACTTCATGCTTCTCGTTACTTGATTACAACCATGGTAAGTTGAAGATCAAAAATTGAGATCAGTCGTCAAGGTATGGAATTCATGCCTATCTTGATAATAACAAGAAAACAGTCGAAGGTTGACATTTGTCACCAAAATACGGGTTTCAATCCTATTTTGGTGAGATCATGTCATTTGTGAAATGTAAGTTCCAATGAGAATAATTGAAGTCAATCCTCAAGATAAGGAAGTCACCCTAATCCAGAGGATGAAATTTCACAAAACAAACAAATGGGAAACCATTTATCGAAATAGAGATTCATCAAAGTAAGGGAATCTCCCCTGCTTTGATGAGATAGAATCATTTAGGAGATACGAGTGTTCTTAGTCATAGATTGACTTGCAAACTCTTGCATTTCCAACGGTGCAAGCAGTATGAAGTTCGACTTAACGACGAAAGGAAAATTAATATCAATTAGGAATTCGGAAACTTTCAAGTTTCATCAGTGTAACAAAGGAAGGATCGTGCTAACAGGCTTAAGATCAAAGTTTGAGATAGCAGAATTTGTTAGGATGGTGTTCATATCTTGAATAATTTAGATCAGAAAGACGAAATCAAGGACAATAAATGATTCGACATCACAATGAGATGTGAACATTCGATTCACAATCGAAGGGAATATATGGACTTCTCAGGATAGTACCTCAATGACAAGGCAAAAAAATAATAATATACATTTCATCATTATAAATCCTAAGGTTTCAAGCACGTTCAAATACCCAAGTACACCCCAAATAAGCAAATACTCATAGTCTAGATGGGTCTAAACATAAGCACGAAGTAACTAGAGATGACTTTTTCCAGTCATTATTTCTCCATCAGTGCCTGTGTGACGTCAGTCCTGGTCGTCATCACTGCTGGAGGAACTAGAGAGACTCGGGGGTAGGTCGGGATAGTTGCCCCTTAAGTTGGTCTCGTCGGCGGGCGGCCAGATCCTAATCCGGTTTGCCGGGAACCCTCTAATTCGAGCCGTCCGTCTCACGGCTCCTCTGTTGTTCACTTGTTGGGGTCTTGTCTCGGGGGCATACCTTGCAACTGTAGATGCTATGGGAACTACAGGTGCAGCAGGGTTAGGTTCCATAGAATTAGCAGTGGTGACAGCAGGTGGAGTGAGCACAACAGGGTCTATGGGTTCTTCCTCTTCAAACGGGTCTGGTGCATCAAGCATCACCTCCTCAAGGTTAGATTTTGTATTAGAAGATGTTTGCACTAGATATGCTAAGAGAATCTTTTCAGGCTTCGATTCGTTTTCAGAAGAAGTAATAGAAGGGCTGATAGAAGGCATCCTGAAATATCATTAAGATATTTTATGAGATTTGAGGTAATATGAGCTATACATCATGAAAATGACAATCAGAGATTTGGTATAATAATAATGAGATGTTCCGAGTGTAATCATTTGATTCGTAAATCAAAGCGAGTACGTCGACTAATCACAGCATTAAGTCAACCACAACTTTGTTGAAGACATGCGTTCCGATAAGCAGATACTCATCCCACTCTTCCAACCTTGCATGTATTGGGTGGTGAGGCACAGACTTTGACGAGATTTTGAATAACCACGAATAACGATTCAAAGCTCATTTTGAAAATTATTCGATTTAGACACATAATGCCTTGACTATGATTTAAGATTTGTGTGTGCTTTGATAGGAATCAAAGTATAAAAAGAATCACATATGGTTCTACTCATCAAGTTCCAATAACCCATGCTTCGGTCCATCAAGATCATTACGTAGCCTAGTTTAAGCACATTCTTAGTATACTGGTGATGTTTATATATAGGTTCCCCGCAACGTTCCCACCACATCCACGATATACCTTGAATGACGCTTAAACTGGTTACATAACATCCCAATTTTTCCTTAGCATCATCCCAAAGAATAACGTAATATAAGTTTAATGAGAGCTACCGCAACTTATGTATAGGCGGTTTTACAAGTTATAATTGGCTACAGTCAAACCTATACATCGGTTCCACACGGCAATTGATGGCTGTAAAGAAAACATTCCTAAAGTGTAAATAGTTTAATGTGACGCAGCAAGATCCACAAAGCGCATACGTATAGTTTACAACCAAACCAATCCATGCCTCAGTTAATCGGGATCATCACGTAGCCCAGTTTAAACACATTCTTGGTATACCAAGGGTGCTTATACATAAGGTTCCCCGCAGCGTTCCCACCACATCCGTGGTATACCTAGAACGATGTCTAAACCAGTTACGTGACATCCGTTTAACCTTAGCATAATCTGAAAGAATAACGTATTGTACGTGTAGAGAGTATCATTACTCCTCTACATTCATGTAATCCACTTTCATTCTAAGCATTAATCAGTAGTTACTGAAATGCTAAGTGGAGGAATGTCTTATAAGGTCAATATGATTGGAAATACCATGAAGGCTTTAAGTAGGACAGGACTTGAGTAAATGATAATGTTTGATTGCCTTCAACAAGGACTTACTAGAATTATGACCCTAGCACCCTAGGGTATAGAATAGAAACGTGTAATACTCATTATCGTTACCTCATGGTAAGATTAACCAGACTTCTCATGCATGGTGAATTGCAATTACGTGTGCACCCGTAATGGTAATTTACCTTGCATGATCACCCTTAGCTTCACTTACCCCAAGTTAACATCATAGTATTATTTAGATTCAACAAGCACAAATTATATGATGTCCTCCTGTCGATGAGACAATAGTATCCCAATAGTAGCATGTAATAGCAAATAAGCACATAAGCATATTATGTCTAATGATAACTGCATATCCGTCACATTTTCAGAATTTCAGTCATAACCATGATAGGGTCGGATTCAATATCCGAGATTGACGCTACGCGTGATCACCGAAGTTCCCTAATAATATGATGTTGTACAAGCGTCTAGTTTGTAATTTTCCTTTTCAGTAGTTTGTACAACAGCTGAAGAGTTTGTTCTTCAGCTGTTATAGTTTTAGTAGTTTGTAAACGACTGAAGAGTTTGTTCTTCAGTCTTCAGTCGTTGTACCTTTTCAGTAGTTCCTTTTCAGTACTTGTAACAGTTAGAACACTTAACATTTTGTAAGAGGGTGTCAGCTGTTTGACATCTAGTATCAAAGTATCCCATGGAGAAAGACTAAGAGTAATAATGTCTTCCTCGGGATGTTCAGATGATACGTGTATATGTATAAAATCAAGTATGTAGGAACATACTTGTATATTAAGTTCATAGACTTAATATACTTGACCTATTTGTCTTGTAGTTTTATGTATTGACCATAGTTTATCACTCATCCCAGAAATCCCCAGTAGCGTAACGGGTCTCGCAATGAGATCTATATGAATACGCTTGCCTTAGCCCGAAGGCCTTTTGCCAGGAAATCTAGAATACAGGTGTCTATGTGTCACGCAAATCATGAAAGACATTTAGGTAAAATCAAATGCACACGATCCCTAACATGCATTCTATATGAAGGTTCTTAGGTTATAGTCTAGGTCGAATTATCCACCTAATTCTCTATAACCAAGGCTCTGATACCAATCTGTCACACCCTCGCTTATAGCGGAAACACGAGGATACGACGGACGGGATCGTCATAACACTTGGTATAATTACAGAGACATAATATATGCAAATCCTCGTGTCATGACGTCGCCCAACACAAGGATGACTTGTGTCGTGGTTAGTCAGTTCCACGACTATCGCAGTCTTATTGATTATATAATCCAAAATACACAATGTTCAAATATGAAAACAACTGACAAACAATACATATGCAAATCTATTGAAATCCTGAGGGTCTCTGCTAAGGCATCTGCTCTAGCTATCCTCTTTGATTATGTTCACCTGAAAAGATATGCTCAAAATGTCAACACATAATGTTGGTGAGTTCCGCAGGTTTAAATTGAAAACATGTAATAGATGCTGTATAGAATTTGATGTGGTTTCATACTGCAAGTACAAACCACATAACATGTGTTTTAGACAACCAAACCTAATGATGTTATGCATATAAATTAGCCGGAATATATTCACCCTTGGCCTGATTGCTGGCAGCTGTGTTGGCAACTCGCAAGTTAACCAATCGTCGAAGGGTGGGGGTGTCAACCCAGTAGTACTACCAATACCTAACCGTTGGTTCCCAAACCCGGGAATTAATGGTTGTAAGAATCCATAGAATAACACCATGTATGCATACAAAACAGTATCACATTGATTCCAAGTATAGAATATAGAATGTACAACATTAAAAACGGGTGAGCATACTTTTCTCCCATTGATTGAAAACATTGAAAACTTGTATAAGCATAAAAAGAGGCCACGAAGCTCACATTGAATTGATGTAATGCACAAAGACTTCACAGAATAAGCAATGCACGATCAAACACGGTCAATACCTATTATTGATTATAACTAAGCCTTTAAAACATATTTAGCGCGAATAGATTTGTTTGATTGAATTCAATTCGGTTCGGTTTGACGCCCACGATTAGTTATATTTATTTGAGTGGAATTATAAATTTAGTGATTTATATATTAAATTTCATTAATTTAACTATATTTTATAAGAAATAACTTATAATTATATTTGTAAATAATTTGTGAAATCATATGTTGTGTAATTTCTATAATTCTCGCGATTATTTCATAGTTAAACACAATTTAATGTCTATTTTTATAAAAATTAATTATTTATATTATTTATAAATAATATTTTATAAAGATTTTTAAATAAAATAAATTTACAGAAAATAATTTTGTGAGATTTGAAATAAAAGAAGTTTATAAATTTATTTTATAATTTTTAAGAATTTTGTAGAATTTTTAGAAGCCTAATAAAGCTTCAAAAAAATAAATGCAGTGGCACGGGGTCGAACCCGGGATCTCTCGGATGGGGTGGAACATGGGAACCGGTGAACCAAAGGCCGTAGCTGTGACAGAACACCGTTTCTTTTATTTTTAACCAATGAATCCCAGTTTCCCCTAATTCCTCATAAACCGTAATTCGATCTCACCAAAATTGAACTCGAATTCGATCTTGATTACTGAAATAAACATGGGGCTTTGATTCCCCATGTGTAAACGAGTAGAATAGTGTTTTAATTACCTGATTTCGTTTGATTTGATGCTAAGAACAGTGAAGAACAAGTCGCGGTATAGCTCGAAATCGAATGATGATCAAACGATGGTGAAAACCAATTAATTGCACAGGAAGCTTTCAATGACAATAATGATGAATAGCCGTCTGTCAATTTCGTGTATTGGAGCTTATATGATAGGATTCGAATGAGTTGCAGGTCGCGGAACAAGGAGGATATTGAATTCAGTTGTTTTTGAGTTTGTGATTGTAATTACAGGTTGCATTCGATTACGAACTTATATAGGAACCTTCAGGTTGAATTAATTCAATTAAAGTAGTTTCTTAGTTGGTGATTTAGCCGTTGAATGTTCGGGTAATAAAGTGGAAAAGGTTTTAGGCGTTTAATCGACCGTTAAACGCGTTTTGTGTGTGCATTGAGTTCGATTCTTGTCCACGAATCGATTTGGTGTAATTTGAGCTATTAAAATGGGGTTTTTAGTAGGTTTTAGTGGTCGCCGGCGAGTCGCCGGAGACTCGCCGGAATTGTGCCGGAAAAACGAATGGAGAAATGGGCGGGGGGTTGGTTTTGTAATTTGGAATTTACATTCTTGGTCCCTGCGGTTTAAGCATTTGTTATTTTATGTTTTATACTTTCCTCTTAAGTTTCAAAAATATCAAAACACCCCCTGGACTTATTATTATATATTATTATTATTATTATTTTATTATTATTATTATATTTTTTATTATTATTGTTATTATTATTATTATTATTATTATTATTATGATTATAATTATTATTTTTATTATTATTATTATTATTATTATTATTATTATTATTATTATTATTATTATTATGGTTAACACGAATGTGTATACGAAAAATTCGGCTAGAACGATATATATATATATATATATATATATATATATATATATATATATATATATATATATATATATATATGAATACGTGAGGATAGTTCACACACTCGGAACGAGTACACGAAAATGATTCGGTTAACACGATAACTAGACTATGAACATATATGAGGATCGTTAATACACACGACGAGTTAACGAGCTTAATGCCGATTGACGGTGTATTGGTGACAGATGCTACACACCATCACATTCACCATATGATCTTCAACAAGAAGAATCTTAGGTTTCCTTTCTGATTTGGGAATATCTTGAATGTTTCTAAAGATTTATTTATTAAATCCATCTGTATCATTTGATCTGTCACACTAATGTGACAGTAACCCACCATGTTCTTTGCTTGATATTGTGAGGTGTCACAGCTTGTATCACGGATAAAATACGAGAGGGAAGATTGAGATGGTTTAGGCACGTGAAGAGGAGACAGATGTCAGCACCACTTAGAACAGTAGAGTGTATCATCTTAGATGGCAAGAGGAGTAGAGGAAGACCTAAGTTGACCTGGGATGAGATGATTAGCCGGGATATGGTAGAGTTGCACCTCTCCGAGCACATGGTTGAGGATAGAAGTGCGTGGAGGAATAGTATTAAAGTTAGGGACTTCTAGTGGGCCTTGATGTGATAGTCTTCACATGATGTGTAGGGTAACGTTATTTGTCCAATGTAGGTGAAGCCTTAGTGCTAACTGCCCTATTAGTATTGTTAATATCATAGTAAAATTTATCTGTCTAATTCCTTGTCTAATATCATAGAAAATTTATCTGCCTCAAACCTGTTTCAATGCTGTTGTTTTTTGCTTTTGTGACGTGTGCTTAATTGCTTATATGAGGTATGTAATATATTCTGGTTGGTATGCGTATGCTATTGCTTATGTGATGTGTGTGATGTATGCAATATAATCTGGTTGTTTTGCTTATGAACATGCATATTCAAAACTCTTACGTGATGTATGATTATGTGATATATGCACTATAATTTGGTTGTTATCGTTGTCGAGACGGGGGTTTCTTTAGAAGCGGTCTCTCTGTCTCCCAAGATAGAGGAAAGACTGACACCATCTATCTCTCTCAGACCCTATTTTCAGTGGGATATACTGGGTATGTTTGTTTGTTTGTTTTAGAAAGATGTCCGTGTGGAGATGAAGAAGAAATGGATGGTGGGTTTGTATCGATCTTTTTATTTCAAAATAGTAATAGTAAATAATTCTTAAAAAAAGTAACTAAAATTGTAGTGTAAGATAGTGATAATAATGTCATCTATAACAACTATTGATAAACAGACAACCAGTGTAATATTGAAGTTGAAAGAAGAAATACTCGGTTTAAAATTAGTATTAAACTAGGAAGGTCACATAAGTAGGAAGAGATATTTTACAAAGGAGGAAAACTTTAGAAAGTCTAGGAAAATACTAGAAAGAAAGGAAAAAAAGGGTATAATCGTACCGTGTCACACACTAAAACACATGCTTATGTAGAAAAACACCATGAACAACTAAAAATGTAATGTACAAAATTAACACTAACATGTATGAACCTAAAACACAATGAAAAATTAATACGTAGTGCTGAAATTGATGTTTAGATGAGAAAACGCCATGTATCATTATCATCTTCGTTAGAAAGATAAAAACGTTTGATTTTATGGTATATTTTAAACAAAAGTTATGTCATATAAAAAAGTTATAATAAAATAAAGGAATTATAAAAAAGTTAAGGATGGTTGCCTATTCCTATTCTACCCTTCACCTCTTTAAAGGAAAAAAACCATACTACATGAAGGCCTCCTATCCTCAATTCTACAAATCAATGAAACAGATTTATTTGTAGTCTTTCTAAGATTTTATTTTTTTTAATAATTTAACCTTACAAAATACTGCATCTTTCTTGATAATAGTCTTGTTACTTGCCAAAAGTCTTATTGGTGGTGAGTCTTGTTTCTTGATCATCAAAATCTTATAAGCTATTACATGGTATAGTGCCAAAGCGGAGTATAGAGGGTGTCAACGATAAAGTTAATGAGTGTGATTGGCTTTGCAATGTTGTTCTTAGATATGATTTTCTTCTAGCCATAATTTCTAATGTGACACTGTGTTTATTATTTGTCCATCATTTGACCCAATACAACATCATGTATTAAACATCTTGAAATTGATTTACATATGCTAGCAAAAAATGTCACATTTAGACTTTTTTATGCTTGTCTCCAATCAATATAATACTTTTGGTGATGTATTTAAGAGAAATTTACCCTCTTAATTGTGTGTGTGTGTTTTTAATTAGATCCCATAAAGAACCCTTTGCTAGAACTATGGAGATATGTTAGGTGAAGGTTATAAACATAATTTCAACTGTATATATAGTTAAATTTTGATTTAATTCTAGTTTCATTTATCTCTTTATTGCTAAGGACAAAGAATTAATGATATTAATCAGCCGAACAAGAGAGAGTGAATAGTTCAATATTACCAGCTCATCTAATAAACATATCCATGTTATAAATTAACTCTTTGAGATAACCATCTAACCAAGTCGGACTTATACCTTCAAATCATCAATCAAATCTGACACGAATTAGCAATTTATGAAATAGGAACTCATAACTTATTTGGTCATGTTGACAAAGACATGAACATCTTAGGAAAATCTAGTTAAATAGAACTTATAATTTCCGTATTTTAAATTATTCCTTATTCAAATGAATTTCATATGAATTTAAAGCTAGGGAACTTTTTGATAATAACGATTATATAATTTTATACATCTCAAATGGACATTCTAATGGTTAAGTGACGTATCGATAATCAGAAAACTAAAGATCGACATCCTGCAATAAGTTGATCTTTTATATATAATTTGTATGGAAAAGTAAAATAATAACATTAATAATAAAAATGACTTTTCAGTTTTATTTTAACAAGTTGCCAACAGGGAGTGTGGTGCTTGTGTGCCCACGTAAGGGTATCGGGTCCTACATAGATGGTGACTTCGGTGGGTTTGACAATTTATTTTAGCAAATTAAAGGTGTAAAAGCATCGGATATAGATTGTTCTTGTACGAAACTGAATATCTTGTTAGTCATAAATACTATTAGTAAATAGTTTTGTTTTTTTATTTGTCAGTCTTGACGAACTTTTATATTTTCGAATTAAATTAACTTAATATTGTCATACTAAACTAATTAGAGGAAATTGAACAAATTATCAATGTGATTTGGGATACATTATGAATTTAATTTTATTTTTGTTGTTTGTTTACAACTCTAGCTATGTCCGATTGAATTTAACCATCTATTAGAGATGCAAAGAAGTTGAAACCAGTGTTTTCACGACGGACGATCGGTTCAACCGGGGATCGGTCCGGTGGCCGGTCCGGTCATGTATGATTCGTTTTTGAGTGATTAAACCGGCGGTTCTTCCCGAACCGGTGGTCGGACCGGGAAACCGGACCTGTTCGGACCGGTTTTCGTTTTTTTTTTTGAGTAAAAACGGGGTGTTGAACTATAATATAGTGTGTTATATATACAAATATACTTAAGTTTTATATATAACTATAAAATACATATATAAATCATATATAAATTACTTATATTTGATTATATTTATAACTATATATATAATATACTATATATATAAATACGACGTCATCCGGTTCTTAAATCCGGTCCCCCCGGTCCGACTAACAAATCAGTAAGGCGTCCGGTTCGACGTCCGATCCGGTTCTGAAAACATTGGTTGAAACGGCCTTGAATTTATCTTGTTTAACTTAAAGAAGTTTTTTTTACTCACTTTAATTAAGTTATATATCTAACGTACACTAGAGTTTTGCTTGGCATATTTTCAAGCTTGAGTTTGGTTTATTATCATCATTGTATACTACAATTTACAACAGATACAAATAGTCAATTATATATATTTGAAACATAAGAGTATGATGTATTAGATATATTACTTGATTACAATTATGTTGGAAGGGGTGTGTATGGTATCAACATAAGTCAAATACTATTGTCGAGGTTAGGTCATACAAACAGACTACATAAAGACCCATTGACGAATCAATATGGGAAATTATAGTCATTGGTTTGAATAATTGATTATTGTGTGATTACAATAATATGAATATTGTTCATTTAGAATAGTTAATTAAATATAGTATTATATATATTGAACTAAATCATTTTAGTTTGATCTAAAGACCTCCAGTACTCCAAAAAGTTTATGCTTTTACAATGTGAGTTAGTTATTTGACAATTTCTAAAGTTGGATATGATTGTATCCGCCTACATTACACCAAGTCGTTTAAATTTTGTTTTTTTAAACGGCCAAAGAATAATTTTTAAGCCCGGTCATCCGGGTAAACCCATTGACGAAAGACCACCCACGTCCGCGAACAAAGACAGCGCTGGTGACCCGGCTCGCCCACCATTCCAAGGAAGCCCACCACCCAAAGGCCCACTGTGGTAAAACCCTTGGCCCACTTAGAGCATATTGCACCTAGTGAGACTCCAACCCAAGACCTCCACCTTGGAAAGTTATAAGATGCCTCCTCCTAAACCAGTTGATCTAGTACTCATTGGCACCAAGTCGTTTTAAATTACATAGTTAATTCGACTTTTACATGCAAAACTTGTTATTTCCTTTGTTACAAGATTCGTTATTAAGTTATCATTAAGTCTTCATCCATTGAAATTAACCTCTTTTGTCTGCGCTGCGCAGATCACGCACAGACGTTTAGGTCCGCATAGTGTTTGTTTTTTGAAAGATTTTTCATTATAAAAGGTCTGTGCGAGTTCTGCATAATGCAGACTTGACACAATCACTTCTAAAGTATTTAAAAGATTAAACACTATCACCCACCACCGCCCATGTCCACCTCCACTATAAGTGAGTATCAAGACGAATCAATCAAGAACATGAAGAACTTTCTTTATTCAAAGAATGATTTCAGAAAACAAAATTGGGTCTCTTCTAAACACCCATCAACTCACTACTTATAACTACCACTTAACAAACTTTAATAGAAAAATACAAGAATAGTCCCTGAACTAAGAAACACTTTAAAACTACACACCAAACTTCACTAAAACTGGAATTATACTAACATGCTCCCCCCTAATTCCAAGAATCTCCTTGCAAATCTTCCACTCCAAGCATCAACCTCATCTCTGCAAATTTCAACCTCGGAAGAGCCTTAGTTAATGCATCAGCCTTCTGCCTATTACCAGATACAAATTCCACTTGTATCTCACCCTTTTCAATACAATCTCTAATAAAATGATATTTAATATCAATGTGTTTTGATCTGCCATGAAAAACAGGATTTTTCATTAAAGCTATAGCAGAACGATTATCTACATATAAAACCACAATCTTTTGTTTCTTTCCTGTTATTTCTTCAAGCAATCCATGTAACCACAAGGCTTGACAAGCAGCTGTAGTTGCTGCCATAAACTCTGCCTCACAGCTAGACAATGCAACTGTGGTTTGCTTTTGTGAGCTCCATGAAACTGGACTCCCATTATAAAAGAACACATTTCCTGAAGTATTCTTGCCATCACCTTCACCAGTTGAATAATTGCTATCACTGAACCCCACAAGTCCAGTACAGTCATCACCACAGCCATACTTAATCCCATAATGCATTGTACCTTTAATGTATCTTACAACATACTTGATTGCCTTCAAATGATCACTCTTAGGACACTGCATAAATCGACTCAAATACCCAACTGCATACATAAGATCTGGCCTGGTCTGTGTTAAGTACCTCAAAGATCCAATCAATCTTTTAAACTCAGTTGGATTCACTTCAGCCTCACCTTCCTTAGCTACAAACTTAAGACCTGGTTCCATAGGAATTTTAGTCTCATTGCAATCACTCGAACCAGCTATCTGAACCAGTTTAGAAGCATAACCTGCCTGCTTAATACAAATCCCATCATCCCTTTGAGAAACTTCAATACCCAAGTAATAACACAACAAACCAAGATCTGTCATTTCAAACTTCCTTTTCATCTGAAGTTTAAACTCATCAACTTCTATAGATTCACTACCAGTGACTATCAAATCATCTACATATACTCCAATAATAAGCAAAGAAGTTGATTTTGATCTTACATACACTGCAGCTTCTCTATAACATCTGGTGAAACCCAATTCTTTCAACACCTCATCTAACCTCCTATTCCAAGCTCTAGGTGCTTGTCTCAAACCATAAAGTGCCTTAATCAACTTATACACCTTATGTTCTTCACCTTTAACTTCATAACCCTGAGGTTGCATCACATACACCTCCTCAGTTAATTTCCCATGCAAGAAAGCTGCTTTCACATCCAAATGATACACCTTCCATTTCATACTTGCCGCAACTGCCAACAACAGTCTAACTGTTTCAATTCTAGCAACTGGCGCAAATGCTTCTTCAAAATCTACCCCTTGAAGTTGCACATATCCTTTTGCTACCAGCCTTGCCTTATACTTTGTAACCTTTCCTTCAGCATTTCTTTTCAATTTATACACCCATTTCAACCCAATAGGTCTAGCATAGTCTGGTAAATCCACCAACTGCCAAGTTTGATTTCTTTCTATTGTATTTATCTCTTCATCCATAGCAACTTTCCACAACTCATCCTTTACAGCCTCATGACAATTCAATGGTTCTCCACTTTGTGCCAGCAGCAACTCAACTGCCTCACCATTTTCATCCTCTTGCTCATTACTTATGGCCCTTGACCCACTCAGACCCCTTTCATCAATTACATAATCATTGAATCTTGATGGTAACACTGACCTTCTTTGAGACCTTCTTGGATGATCTTGTTCTTGTTCCAAGACTGTTGAGGAACCACTACTCCCACTAGCTGCAGAGTCAGAATTTGCTATTCCCTCACCATGCTGTATCACATGCTCACCTTGATCTTCTACTATGAAACTTGCCCAACTTGACCCATTACTTCCCATATCCTGTAAGTATAAGGACCAATCCCACTTTCTTCCTTCCTCAAAATGGACATCTCTACTTACAACTATCCTTTTGGATACTGGATCATACAGTCTGTGAGCTTTTGATCCTGTTTCAACACCCAAATATACCATGGGTTTACTTCTATCTTCAAGTTTCAATAAATGTGGTTGCACCCTCTTCACATGAGCAACACACCCAAAGATTCTTAGGTGTTGTAGATTAGGCTTTCTACCTTTCAAGGCTTCATAGGGGGTAACTTTGAGTAGAGCTTTTGTAGAAACTCTATTCAATATGTATACAGAATGCCTAACAGCTTCTGTCCATAAGTTCTGAGGTAAGTCCATGGCTTTCAACAAACTCCTGGTCATGTTCAAAACAGATCTGTTCCTCCTCTCCACAATTCCATTGTGTTGAGGAGTATAGGGGGCTGCTAACTGCCTCAGTATCCCCTCCTCCTTACAATAATTTCTGAAGTGAGTTGAGGTAAATTCTCCCCCCCTATCTGATCTTAGGGCTCTAACTTTCAAGTTATACTCAGTTTCTACCTGCTTCTTGAATATTTTAAAGTATTCAAGTGCTTGGTCTTTTGACTTAAGCATATAGACCCACATGAATCTAGTACTATCATCTACAATCAACATGAAGTACTTGTTTCCAGACAGGGTTGTAGGTGAAATAGGCCCACATAGATCAACACACAATAACTCTAGTGGTTTAGCAGATCTGTAGGTAGATTGAGATGGAAAAGGTAGTCGAGAGTGTTTACCAGCTAGGCAAGCTTCACACACTTGTTCTGGTTTGTCTAGCTTTGGCAATCCTTTGACAAGATTCTTTGCAGCCATCTCCTTCAATGCTACAAAATTCACATGTCCAAGACGTCCATGCCATCTCCAAGCTGTGTCATCCATGTTGCTTAGTAGGCAACTTGGTTGACCAACCTTCAAGTTGACCTTATAGAGTCTATTCTGTGATCTCTGAACCTTCATTAATAACTTCCCACTGTGCTCATACAACCACAGAAAATCACCCTTCATTTTTACTTCCGAACATGCTTCCGTGAGTTGACCCAAACTTAGGATATTGTTCCTAAGTGTAGGTATGTAGTAAACATCATTCAAAACTCTTTGTTCACCAGTCTTACACTCTAGCACAACTGATCCTTTACCTTGAATCTCAACGGTAGACCCATCTCCAAACCTGATTCTCCCACCAATCTTTGTATCTAGTTCTGAGAAGTTATGATGATTCCCGGTCATATGGTTTGAGGCACCGTTATCTAGGTACCATATATGATCAGTAACATCTTTCTCACTAGCATACAAGGATGGATTCACTTTTGACTCATTCAAGAATACACACTCCTGTTGATTCCCTTGAGTCATCATCATCAGCAATGTGGGTTCATCTTCAACAGTTTGTGTCAGGTTGGCTTCAGAGTCTTTGATCTTCTTTGGACATTCCGAAGCATAGTGTCCAAGTTCTTCACATCGGAAGCATTTTATCCGAGACTTATCCTTAGGCTTTCCTTTTGACTTGACTGCATCTTGCTCAGTTAGTCTTTCTTTATTGGAAGACCACCCCTTCACTTTAGTCTTTGGGCCCTTTTCAAACTGCTTCTTGGTTCTCAAATCAAGTCTCTTCTGTTTCGATTGCCACTCAGAATAGGTGAGGAGTATTTGATCTTCCTTCGAGTCTTTACTCTGAGCCTTATTCTTCATACCAGTTCTTTCTTCAAACGCTTTCAAACGCCCAATTGCCTCTGGTAACAACAAGGTTTCAAGATCAACAAATTGTTCTATCGAAGCTATAATTTGGATGAATCGATCTGGTACAGAATCAAGTAGCTTTCGAACGATGACCGATTCCTTCATTGGTTCACCCAATTGAATTGCCTTGGAGGTGATCGCACCTAATCTGCTTGCGAAGTCATCTATACTCTCTCCTTCTTTCATCTTGAGGGATTCAAACTCGTTCCGTAGAGTTTGAAGTCGAGCCTTCTTCACTCTGTCTACTCCCACAAATCGTTTTCAGAGTATCCCAGATTTTCTTCGCAGTGGTACAATCGGCCACTTGTAGCACCAATTCTTCCGGTATGGCTTGGAAGAGATACGCAATCGCTGTGCTGTTCTTTTTCGCATCAAGAACCGCACCCTCTGGTGGTTCGATCACTTCCCAGAGACCATGAACATTGAAGATTGCCTTCAATTTCACGGCCCAAATTGGGTAATTCGTCGTTGAGAGCATTGGGCACTGCACAGGAATCGTTGTACTCTCGCGAATTGTTACAACCTGATTGTTCTGCGGTGGTGTTGGTGTCGCCATCTCCTTTCTTCGTCGATGATACTTCTTCCCAACCTTCGAATCGAGCTCCAGTACCTTTCAAGTCTCAGTGTGAGAATCGTAGCCGGTGTTCGTGTTCCAATCCGTCGGAACAGAGCACTCAATCGCTTATCCTCACCGAAGCTCTGATACCACATATAAGTGAGTATCAAGACGAATCAATCAAGAACATGAAGAACTTTTTTTATTCAAAGAATGATTTCAGAAAACAAAATTGGGTCTCTTCTAAACACCCATCAACTAACTACTTATAACTACCACTTAACAAACTTTAATAGAAAAATACAAGAATAGTCCCTGAACTAAGAAACACTTTAAAACTACACACCAAACTTCACTAAAACTGGAATTATACTAACATCCACCACCACCGTCCGTCACCACTACCGTCCGCCTCCACCACCACACACCGTCCGCCTCCACCAGCACACACCGTCCACCATCTACCATCACCACCACCGTCCAACACCGCCGTATACCACCAACAGTTGATTTTAGCAATCTGCAGACGTTAAAAAATAGACACTCTTCTTGTTGCAGATTGTACAGGTTTGGTCTGTCTCTTCTCCTGCAAATGTCTGCAGATTAGGTTCGCAGACTGCAGACATTTTGCTGCAGAAAAAACAAACAACACATAAGTCTCCCTCGAGAATGTACATTAACTTTTAAACTATGTGCCTTCATATCTATTTCTTTTAGGAGATCTGTTTAATTCTCTATATTTTAATTGTTGCATAAAAGATGTATAAACTTTTCACAAAAATCATGTTAAAGGAAAGCTAACAAAATACTGTATAGAAAACTTTTTTGAAATAAATAAAAATTAGTATAATTTACAAAACAAAAATAAATTAAAAACCTGATATTCAGTTTCTACTTCTAAAAAACGTTAAAAATAACTTTGATCCAACAATCTCACACTTGCACTTGATAATTAACAAATGCAACTTGTCTTTGAAAGGGACGATAGTTTATAAAATAAGTTTTATCATAACTTGCATAAAAACCCTATTTAGATCTTCCAAACCAATCACGAGTAAGAATTAATATTTGACTTGAAACACCTCAAAAATTATTTTAGTAGCATCCATGTTGTCTTCCTTAAACCATTTGGCGAATTCTATTATAACAAACATCCGAGGCATCAAGTTCTATTTCAATATATGTTTTCTTAATTATATCTATATAAATGCGTTAAATGTGGAGATTGCACATCTAATTCATGCCTTTACATGACAAATGAAGGCTTTTGCAATACATATCGTATACTCAAGCATCATTTAAATTTGTTTGATGTCCCAAAGCAACATGCTATAATTGCAAATATGGTTTTGTAACAAAAATGGATGATACACAAACCAAGCTCGTATATTATCCGTTTACTATCATCAAAAACACAGCTCTGACATCAACAACAGATAAATGATTATACGCAAGCTCTAATTGCATATAATATATAGTTACTTACACATGAATATGAACAAATACATAAAAATAAATTTGTGACCATAACATCAGGTACATGATGAATATAGAATAGGAAAAAGCTACCTTCCTTATTTTCTCTTTATATAGTTCACGAACTAACGTTACTTTATTATTTATCATGTACTTTTTCATGTCAAGTTGGGTTTTTTAGCTTTTATTTCACAGAATAATAAATACCATAGCGTCATAGTAATTAATGAGAATTCATCTTTGAACAAATAAAATTACTTTTAGATTTACTTTTACTTTTACCGCCTGGCTTTCAGTAGCTTTATAAAACGACACCATTTTTTGTCCACACAGAGAGCATAACAATAAATTAATACTTATAACTATTCCTTCATTTTTTTTAATATATATATATATATATATATATATATATATATATATAGGGTCAGGATCTTTTCAGGACTCCTAAAGATCGTGAGAACTGTAAGAACTCATCCTAACCATTGATTGTTTTAGTTTTTATATTTAATTTAATTTATTCGTAAGGGTTTTATTGTAATTGTACGGTATAGTATTAATTCTTTCCTTTTTTAATTCCATTTTAACTATGGAGGTTGCAATATTTTTTCTCCATTCAATTCTAGCAATATTTTCTGGAGAATATTATTCAATTTATATGTCAACTTCAAAATTACTACACCATCGATCCATTCTTTTGAAATCCAAATCAATTTTTTTGCTCTATTAAATCAGAATCAATTTTGTAATACAAATCAAGTTCTTACTTTATCAAATCAAGATCACCACATTTAGAGGTAATGACGTTCACCTTATCATCATTTTTATTGATTTATCATATATCGATCATCATATTCATCTTGAAAATTCTTATTAAATCATGTTCAATTTGTAGTGAAATATCTTCCTGCGAAGGTAATTTTACATCAATCAACCAAGTTACTAATTTTATACAAAATCGAATTGACCAAATGGTTAATGAAGTTTATATTGATGAAGTATGTAATACCACGGGTCTTCATGAACTAAGGATGAAACGTTTTTTTGCTACTATTATGGTGTTTTCGGTTATCAAAATGCTAGAAATCGTGTTATAAACAAGAGTAGTCTATCTAATTATATCAATAAAATGGATTTTATATATTTTAGTTACTAGTGTTTTGGTTTTGATTGATTCAACCAATTATTTGTTATTATTGTGTTGTTGTTCGTTTAAGTATTGTTAGATGGTTCTCTTATATATAAAGTTGACTGGTTTACGTATATGTAAATGTACTTAACTATTAATCAGCTTATATATTTTTAGGTTTGTCATTTGCACTATGTGTTGATATTGTACTTTGTGTTTACACATATGTAAAACAATGATGTTTGTCATCAACATAGTTAGTTTACATATATGTAATAGTTAATTTACACATATGTAAATAACTAATTTATACATTTGTAAAACAAAACTAAACATAATACAAATAGTTAATTCACATATATATAGATAGTTAATTTACGCATATGTAAATAGATAATTTCTAGATATCGTGTTTGTTATCTTTTAACTTATTTTTTTATCACCTACTGTTTAAAAGTTACAGAACAAAAATAAATAATTATTTTCACCGAATCATTATTTATGTAAGTTTTACATATATTTTAATATATGTAAAATTTATATAGATGAAAGGTCAGAGATGAGAGAGAAATGTCTAATTAATCATTTAGTTAGAAAGATAACTGATTAATTAAACAATTAATTGGAAAGAGAATAAATTAATAGTTTACTAATATGCCCTTTTCACTAAAATAAACTAATTAAATGAAATATTAGTTTACATTTTTAATTTTCTTTAATAACAACCATTGATCAAAACAATCAAGGGTTATTAACAGTTCTGCGAGTCCTCATTTAAAAGTAAGTTCTGGAAAGAACCTGATCCTATATATATATATATATATATATATATATATATATATATATATATATATATATATAGGGGGAGGATCTATTGGAAACCACATTTAAGATGAAAACCATGAAAACCTATTAATAACCATTGATCATTTAGATCAATGGTTATTAATTGACATCCCTTATTTTAGTTAAGTGAATAAGTAAAAAAAGATATTTAATATTAATAAGGGTATTTTGGGTACAAAACAATTCTGTAACTAATCCCTAAATCAATTCCTAAAAAATTTGAGATACTGAGATTCCCTTTCAATCAACAAACAAAAATTACCGAATCAAGAATCGATATTAAGCAATATTGTTATTGTTATTAATTGATTCGACATTGAAATTCATCACATTGTTGAAGAAGAAGTGTGAAGACGAAGAACACGATTTCGAAGAAACCACATTCAAGGTGCGTACTGTATGTGTAAAAGTTGTAATTTTTTGCGAAATTGGTACATATAAACACCAAAAACTATATAGAGTTGAGAATATTAATGATTTTGATGTGTAATGAGAGGGATTTTTGAATGAATTTTATGTTTATTGAAGTATTTTTTGGCAGTAACATTGCGAAAGGTTGATACATTTTGATTGTTTGCGAGTTGATGATTATAGATGGAATTGTGGGTGATGAATGTTAAAACTAGTAGAAATCGAAGAGATAAATTAGGTTTTTTTGGGTTGTTGGCTGTGTTATGTACAGAATATAGTGAAGAGTTAACCGATGGTACATATATGTACGGAAAAATTTAAATTGATTTCAGTTGTGTTGAATGAACATTTTTAACATTTCAAATAAGATTATTAGGAGTTTAAAGACTTAATTTACTTGAAGATAATACTGAGAAATCTTATAATTTTAAATATTACTGTGAGTATATGGAAGCTTATTTGTAATGGTACATATATGAACCTTAAAGACATACATATACGCAAGGACTTTTTTTGTGTAAATGTGTGCAGAGAATTATGTTAATTATGTTGTATTTTGAATACGTTTAAACACTATAATTTGGTATGCAGTTAAAATGAAAAGTGAAAGGATCGCAAAACGGACAAGTTTTAGTAAGTTCACAAACACTTCCGATGATCCGATTGAGGTAGACGATATTGAAGACCCATCGCCTAAAATCGAAGGTAAAACATTTGGACCAAAAGTGAATCCTGTTATGTTCTATATATGTTGTTTTAATAAAACAGGTACATATATGTGTTAGGGTGCATATGTTTTTGGTTGCTTGTTCATATATATAAAGTTTCTGGTACATATATGTATCAACTGCATATATGAACAATAGTGATCCTGTTATGTTATGTATATATTATTTAAATAAAACAAATACATGTATGTATATAAACTGTTACCAGTATAATAAATGTAATGAACATATATATAATTTAGTATTTAATTGTATTTTTCAGTGAGTAAACGTAAGAAGAGATTAATTGAGAAGTTGAAAATAATAAATGAAGTGAAGGAACAATTTAGAAAAATTAATGAAAGGCGCACAGGGGATCAAGGTTTTTTCTTTATCCTTATACTAATTATGATCTGTGTTTTATATATTTTAAATTATTTCCTTATACTAATTATGATCTGTTGACCTAATATGACTTGTAATTGTTAATATCTTTCCCGTATATAAAAAACAGACAAGGAAGAACATATGACCACTGACATAGAAGGTGGAACCCAAAATGAAGGATACAGAGAAAGGGTTAAAGGAGTTGATCAATTGAACGCGGGTACATGATTTACTTGTGAATTATGAACCTCTTTACAATATGTGTTTTGTTTAGTAATATGTATAGAATTATAATAATATATCATTTATGCCTTAAAATGTCACACCTCAACCTTAACGGCGGAAACGTCGAGGTGTGAGGGTTAAGATTGTTCACAGCCACATAACGCTATGTTAAAGTATAAAATGCCATTAATCAATTGTCTCAAACACCACATACATCAATGTCTCAAAATAAATCAAATGAAACAAGAATCCAATTGTCTTTATTTATGCCTAGGTCCATGTTCTAGGTTTAGGCATTCCTTCAATCATCGCTAAGCTTGCACATTACCTGAAACATGTTGAAAATAAAGTCAACTAACTAGTTGGTGAATTCCCATGGTTTTAAATACAATAAGTATACAGAATGTGGCAATTCTAGTCAATGGTCATAAGATAGCAAGTATATAGAACATGCATAGTTACAATCAAGCCTCGACTGAATAATATGAATAAGCATGATTAGCTAAGTGTATTTGGTTCCCTAGTGCACAAGCATACGGCTCCTAGGAGTCGGCAATACATCGACTTTAGCACCAAATAGGCTTGTCAGGCCCAAAGATCTAAGACTTCGCTAGGCTAGCAATAGTTAATGATTGCACACGTATGTCACATCTCATATAATACTTAACATATCCAAACAACCACAACTATGTAAAGAATTGCACGTGTGTAATAAGTATCAAAGCGTGTATGTGTAAGTTTGTATAAGCAACATGTTTCACCCCGAAAGACGTGAAATAATCATAAAGCGGGGCATAAGAACTCACGTGTTTAATAAAGGAGGCTTGTAGACGTAATAAGAATAACCACGAATAAGATTTCCAACACAAACGTCACAACGCACCTAAACGAAATAAAGTAGCGCGTTATAATTTGTTTGATGATTAATTGTAGGTCTAATAGGATTTAATAATCATTCGTATTTATTACATGTTAATAACGTGATCGGTTAAATGGAACGAATGGATTATACTTGGTATAATCAATTGTTAGCGCGTAAGAGAAATAATAAATAAAACTTGATTTAAATTGTACGTTAAACCGGTTTATAAGGATTGTATATAATAGTGATTTAGCTATTATAAGGAACTATATAAATATATATATATATATTTATAGGTATAAGTAATTAAACAATTTAATTGTTTGAATATACATATAAATATATATACTAAACAATTATAATATTGTGTATAATAATCAATATAAATGATTTAGCTATTAAAAGAACTATGTATATATATATATATATATAAGTAACTAAACAATTAAATTGTTTGAATATATATATATATATATATATATATATAAATATATACTAAACAATTATAACATTGTATAATCATAATAAGTGATTTAATTACTAAAAGAACAATATATAAATATATATATAGGTATAAATAACTAAACAATTATATTATTTAAAAATATATATATACATATACAAGTATTATGTTTACTCATTTCTTTTGTATTTTTAAAACTAAAATAATGTATTTATAAATATAAAAGTATTTTATAAAAATTAATTTAGTCCCTAATTAATTAAACAAAAGAAAAAAATAATCTGCATCTTATAAAATTAATTTTAGAAATTTTCAGAATTTAAAAAGGTTTAATAATTAAAAAGAAATGAAGAAAAGAAGAAAAAAATCAGAAAAGAAAAAGAAAAAGGGGAAAAGGGGCTGCCCGGGGTCGAACCCGGGGCTCCCTTGTAAGGTGGAGCGCAGAGACCAGTGAACCAGGGCCAAGGCCTTGGTTTCACTTTGGTTTGTATTGAGTTTAAGCTCTGCCTCTCTGGTTTCCCCCAAATATTATGAACCCTAGGTTCAACAGGGTCAAAATTGACCTCCGATTCGATGTTAAACACCCGAATCATCATGGGGCTTTTGATCCCTGGACCAAATCGAGTCAATAACAGGTTCTAATTACCTGTTTCGATTAAGCTTTGAGTGATTTCAAGATCGACTCAGCTTCGGGTGTTCGCGAATTGGGGCTTTTTGATCGAGAAGGTTTTTGGTGAAATTGGAGGTTCAGGGAGTTTAGGAACTCCACAATGAACCGAAAGGCCACAATATATAAGCTTGATTTCTTGGTTTCGAGCAATACCCGTTTGAATTTTAAAACCGCGTTCGTGTTTACCAATTTTGAAGATTCGAGCTGTAATTTTGTAATTATAATTGATTGATTGATTGTTTAAGCCGCGTATTAAGCTTAGGAATGATTAATTTGATTGAATTCGTGTATCTGGACGGGATTTGATTTCGTATTTTTGTTAAGGGGATACGCGTTTTGATTTGGCAAGAGAATGAGCGGGAATCTCGAATTCGGAGTTGGGTTCGGGTTCGAAACCCATAGTCGAAGGTGAGGGGCGGTTTAATTGGGTCAAAAGCATAAAAAAACGATGGTTGAAAGCTCGCCGGAGCTCGGCTGGAGCTCCGGCCATGGTCGCCGGATAAGCGGGGAGAGAGAAGGGGGTGGGGGGTTTGGTTTGGGTAATTTACACAAATAGCCCCTGTGCTTTCAAGTTTTATCATTTTATGTATTAAACTTTATTTAGAGTTTTCAAAATGACAAATTAACCCCTGCACTTTAATACTAGGTTATTATTATTGTTATTATTATTATTATTATTATTTATTATTATTATTATTATATTATTATTATTATCATTATTATCATTTTATTATTATTATTATTATTATTATTATTATTATTATTATATTATTATTTATTATTATTATTATTGTTATTATTATTATTATTATTATTATTATTATTATTATTATTATTATTATTATTATTGTTATTATTATTATTAAACTTTCAAGTTAAAAGATTAACAGACAAATTAAAGTAAATAGCAAGAATGAACCATAAGTTTCATTTATGACAATAAAGGCCCTTACAAGAATAAACGACATTAACTTTTGATTAACGAAAAATACAGGATGTTACAGTCTCCCCAACTTAAAAGAATTTCATCCCGAAATTAAGAATCAAAAAGGGGTTACAAGAATAAGGAAGGGTACGTCTTCTTCATATGTTCTTCACGCTCCCAAGTGAATTCCGCTCCTCGTTTGTTCTCCCATCGAACCTTTACAATTGGGGTCGTAGAGGTCCTAGTCTTCTTCATAATCTGATCCATGATTTCGACGGGTTTCTCAACGAAGTGTAGTGACTCGTCGATCTGAATGTCTTCCAATGGTACATGCAAATTATCGTCGGCCAGACACTTCCTCAGGTTCGAGACGTGGAAGACCGGGTGAATTCCGCTAAGGTCGGAGGGTAGTTCTAGTTTGTAGGCCACTTTCCCGATTCTTTTCTGAACCTTGAAAGGCCCTACAAACCTCGGAGCTAACTTGCCTTTCCTTCCAAAGCGAACCACACCCTTCCACGGTGAGACCTTGAGAAGGACCATCTCCCCAACTTGGAATTCCAGTGGCTTGCGACGTTTGTCCGCGTAGCTCTTCTGTCGACTCCTGGCCACTTCCAGGTTCTTGCGGATGATAGCTACTTTGTCGGTCGTCTCTTGTATGAGCTCGGGACCGGTGATAAGATTCTCGCCAATGTCGGTCCAGCAGATTGGTGAACGACACTTACGACCGTAAAGTGCTTCGAACGGTGCCATTTGGATGCTTGAGTGGTAACTGTTGTTGTAGGAGAATTCTGCGAGCGGTAGGTGCATATCCCAATCGCCACCAAAGTCAAGGACACACAGACACAACAGGTCTTCCAGAGTTTGGATTGTCCGCTCGGTTTGGCCATCGGTTTGGGGATGGTAAGCCGTGCTTAAATCCAATTGTGTGCCCAGAAGTTCTTGCATAGTAGACCAGAAGTGAGAAGTGAATCGAGCGTCTCGGTCGGATATAATATGAAGAGGCACACCATGACGGCTTACGATCTCGTCAATGTAAATCCGGGCTAACCTTGATGTCTTATACGTGTCGCGTATGGGTATGAAATGTGCCGACTTGGTCAATCGGTCGACGATTACCCATATGCTATCGTGCCCGCGAGATGTCCGAGGTAACTTGGTTATGAAGTCCATGGATATATGTTCCCACTTCCACATGGGAATTTCGGGTTGTTCGAGTAATCCACTTGGACGTTGATGCTCCGCTTTAACCTTCGTGCATGTAAGGCACTTAGTAACATAGGTTGCTATGTCTCGTTTCATTCCAGGCCACCAATATTGACTCCGTAAGTCCATGTACATCTTATCGGAGCCCGGGTGGATAGAATAACGAGTCTGATGTGCTTCGTTCATGATAAAAGCCCGAAGGTTATTGCGTTTGGGAATCCAGATTCGGTTTGCGAAATACATTAACCCATTGGCTCTTGTTTCCAATTGGGCTAAGAGATTTGGCTCGAGTTCTTCCTTCATACCCCCTTCGGTTTGCACCGCTTGCTGTGCCTCTCGAATACTCGCCTCGATGTCACAATCGATCTTTAAGTTCTGCAATAACACCGTAGCATTGTTGACATCGAGTCGGACTTCAGTGTCAAACTCTCCTAATGTATCGAACCATTGGCGTCGGTCGCGAATCTCTTGAACGGAAACCATCTTTTGATGCGTCTTTCGACTCAATGCATCGGCTACGACATTTGCCTTGCCGGGATGGTAGCGGATATCACAATCGTAGTCGCTAATTAGTTCCACCCAACGACGTTGCCTCATATTGAGGTCCTTCTGATTGAAAACGTGTTGGAGGCTCTTGTGGTCCGTGTAGACTATACATTGCGTGCCGTATAGATAGTGTCTCCAGATTTTTAAAGCAAAGACCACCGCTCCGAGCTCGAGATCGTGCGTCGTATAATTTACCTCGTGAACCTTCAATTGTCTCGAGGCATATGCGATGACCTTTCCCCGTTGCATGAGAACACAACCAAGACCTTGCTTCGACGCGTCGCAGTATACCGTGAAGTCGTCATTTCCATCCGGTAGCGTCAGAATAGGAGCATTGCACAACTTGTGCTTCAATGTCTCAAACGCCTCTTCTTGCTCGGCTTTCCACTCGAAAGGCTTGTTCTTCTGAGTCAAGGACGTGAGTGGCTTTGCGATTTTTGAGAAGTTGGCAATGAATCGCCGGTAATACCCGGCTAGTCCAAGAAACGATCGAACTTCCGTGGGAGTTTTGGGAGCACTCCAATTCTTCACGGCTTCAACCTTCGCAGGGTCGACGTGAATTCCTTGACTATTCACAACGTGCCCTAAGAACTGTACCTCTTCAAGCCAAAACTCACATTTCGAGAATTTCGCGTACAGTTTTTCCTTCTTCAACAGTTCGAGGATTTGACGGAGATGAAGTTCATGATCGGAGCGAGACTTGGAATAAATAAGAATGTCGTCAATGAAAACGATGACAAACTTGTCAAGGTATGGCTTGCACACCCAATTCATAAGATCCATGAAGACCGCTGGAGCATTGGTTAAGCCGAAAGGCATAACCATGAACTCGTAATGCCCATACCGAGTGCGGAATGCAGTCTTTGGGATATCGTCGTCGTGGACTCGCAGTTGATGATAACCCGAACGCAAGTCGATTTTTGAAAAGATTGCAGCTCCTTGAAGTTGGTCGAAAAGATCGTCGATACGAGGAAGAGGATACCGGTTCTTGATGGTCAACTTGTTGAGCTCCCGGTAATCGATACACATGCGGAAAGACCCATCTTTCTTCTTCACAAATAAGACAGGTGCACCCCAAGGAGAAGAACTAGGGCGGATAAACCCCTTCTCGGATAATTCCTGGAGTTGGCTAGAGAGTTCTTGCATTTCCGATGGTGCGAGTCGGTAAGGTGATTTAGCCGCGGGGCTTGCTCCCGGAATCAAGTCGATTTTAAATTCTACTTCGCGTACGGGAGGTAACCCGCTAAGATCATCGGGAAAGACCTCAGGGAATTCTCGTACAACTGGAACATCTTTGAGTTCCTTCTCCTTGACTTTGGTGTTGACTACATATGCCAAGAATGCCGGATAACTCTTACTTAGGCATTTCTGAGCCTTAGTACATGACATAAGCTTGAGTCCTTTGGAGGACCGTTCACCGAACACCTTCATCGTGTCACCGGAGGGTAAGGGCATGCGAATACACTTCTCGAAGCAGATGATCTCGGCATGGTTCTTGGATAACCAATCCATGCCAATAATAACGTCGAAACTTCCAAGCTTCATTGGAATAAGGTCGATAAGAAATTTATGGTTGTCGAGGCACAATAGACAATCGCGGATAACCACGTCGACGGTGATGGGTTCTCCATCAGCAACTTCGACGGTGAGAGGTCTCTCTAGATTTGAGCGAGGTTTAGAAAGTGTCGGCTCGAACTCTAAGGAAACGAAACTTCTATCGGCGCCCGAATCAAATAATACGTATGCATAGGTTTCATTAATAAGAAACATACCTGTATAGGTTTTAAAGGCACTTAAGGACACAAGTAAGGAATTTTAAGAGAAATTTTATGGAGATAGGGTTGCAATTTTTTTTTACGTACCGTTCACCACCTCGTTGTTCACTTGAGCTTGGTTCGCGTTAATGTTGAAAGCACGTCCACGAGCTTGTGGAACATTGCCCACAAGACGAGGGCACTGGGGTCGGTAGTGACCTGGTTCTCCACAGTTGTAGCAGACCCGATTTGGTTCCGTCACTGCGTTTCCCAATGCTCGGCGACACGTTGCCACAAGGTGCCCGTACTTGCCACATAGTGTGCAGATGCGACACGGAAGGTTTCCCGGATGATGGTACCTACACGTGTTGCACATAGGTAGAGGGCCTGCATAAGCCCTTGCCACGGGCACTTGTGCGGCCGGTGTAGCCCCGGTAGTACACTGTCTTTGGGGCGGTTTAGGAGCAGCCACGGCGTAGTTCCGTGCCGGTATAAACTTCCGTTTCTTGTTATCAGGCTTGACCTCCTTGACCTCCTCGGGGGTCGCCTTCTCAGTCTTCTTGGCACCCTTTGCAGACATAGTGCCCGCTCGGATCTGGTTCTCCGTCAGCTGTGCCGTGATAGTGATGGCTTCTTCCAAAGTTGCGGGTCGGCTACCCACAACGGATCCTGAATCTGAGGCGGCACACCCTTAATAAATTTTTCCACATTTCGGGAAACAGTATCCACCATGTGTGGTAGTAGTATACTCAGTTCATGATGACGGGTAGAATAAGCCAGATGGTTCCCGCCATCCTTTTTCAGGTTCCAGAATTCCTCCTCCAGTTTCTGGATTTCACTTCTCGGGCAAAACTTGGCGATGGCTATGTTTTCGAATTCCTCCCAAGTTAAAGCCAAGATTGCATCGGGGCCTCGGTTCCTCTTTTCACTGTTCCACCACGTTAAGGCCCGTTGCTGCAGCATACTAGTGGCATACCTTACTTTGAGTGCTTCGGGGCACTCACAGTTGACGAAGGTGTTCTCCATCCCCTCAAACCATTCTAGCAGACCGGTGGCACCTTCCTTGCCACTATAACTCGGAGGCTTGCATGAACTAAAGTGCTTGAAGGTGCAAGACTGGTTGTTACGCCGTTGGTTCGCAATATTTCCCTTTGGCCATTGCTGTTGTTCGTGACGTTTGCGATCATAGTGCTGCTGAGTTCAGCCACCATGGTCGGGATGACCGCAGCCATTTGCCGGGCAATCATGGCAGCAAGCTTACGGCCGGATCTTCCTCGGTTTCCGTGGTAACGAGACATGCTGGAAAAATACAAATTGGGTTAGGATCGGTTAAAGGATTATAAGGGTGGGCAATTAAGGTAAGAATCATGAATTATACGGAATGATTCCATTTGGTGACGCATCACCATTTGGAAACGTTGACACATCAAGATGAATTGACCCATTCGCCTCAGAAACTTGTGTATATTGGTCATAGTTTATCACTCATCCCGGAAATCCCCAGGTAAGCATGACTGGTCCCGTAGGATTTATGCGAAATGCTTACCTTAGCCCGAGGGCCTTTTGCCAGAAAATCCAGAATACAGGTGTCTATGTACCACACTAGTTCTTTGGTTTATGAAATCAAAAATCTTGATGGGAGATACAAGATTAGACATAAAGTCTAAAGAATTCCTATCAATAGATTCTACTCGGAGACGAGAATAAGTTTAAGAAATAGTAACTGTCGAGGAGAATTAACGTTTAAGATAAGTCTAGGGGAGACGGGTAACAATATGTAATCATGTAGAAAGGCACCTATGCTAAGGCATCACATTGCACATAATGAGGCATAGCGTTAGGCAGCATGCAAACAATAAGTATGTATTCATAAGAATACTATTCTATAAGGATCATGCATAAACTATAGTCTAGGTCACCATTTCTAATAACCTAAATCCCTATAGTTATGGGCTCTGATACCAATCTGTCACACCCCAACCTTGACGGTGGAAACGTCGAGGTGTGAGGGTTAAGATTGTTCACAGCCACATAACGCTATGTTAAAGTATAAAATGCCATTAATCAATTGTCTCAAACACCACATACATCAATGTCTCAAAATAAATCAAATGAAACAAGAATCCAATTGTCTTTATTTATGCCTAGGTCCATGTTCTAGGTTTAGGCATTCCTTCAATCATCGCTAAGCTTGCACATTACCTGAAACATGTTGAAAATAAAGTCAACTAACTAGTTGGTGAATTCCCATGGTTTTAAATACAATAAGTATACAGAATGTGGCAATTCTAGTCAATGGTCACAAGATAGCAAGTATATAGAACATGCATAGTTACAATCAAGCCTCGACTGAATAATATGAATAAGCATGATTAGCTAAGTATATTTGGTTCCCTAGTGCACAAGCATACGGCTCCTAGGAGTCGGCAATACATCGACTTTAGCACCAAATAGGCTTGTCAGGCCCAAAGATCTAAGACTTCGCTAGGCTAGCAATAGTTAATGATTGCACACGTATGTCACATCTCATATAATACTTAACATATCCAAACAACCACAACTATGTAAAGAATTGCACGTGTGTAATAAGTATCAAAGCGTGTATGTGTAAGTTTGTATAAGCAACATGTTTCACCCCGAAAGACGTGAAATAATCATAAAGCGGGGCATAAGAACTCACGTGTTTAATAAAGGAGGCTTGTAGACGTAATAAGAATAACCACGAATAAGATTTCCAACACAAACGTCACAACGCACCTAAACGAAATAAAGTAGCGCGTTATAATTTGTTTGATGATTAATTGTAGGTCTAATAGGATTTAATAATCATTCGTATTTATTACATGTTAATAACGTGATCGGTTAAATGAAACGAATGGATTATACTTGGTATAATCAATTGTTAGCGCGTAAGAGAAATAATAAATAAAACTTGATTTAAATTGTACGTTAAACCGGTTTATAAGGATTGTATATAATAGTGATTTAGCTATTATAAGGAACTATATAAATATATATATATTTATAGGTATAAGTAATTAAACAATTTAATTGTTTGAATATACATATAAATATATATACTAAACAATTATAATATTGTGTATAATAATCAATATAAATGATTTAGTTATTAAAAGAACTATGTATAAATATATATATATATATATATATATATATATATATATATATATATATAAGTAACTAAACAATTAAATTGTTTGAATATATATATATATAAATATATATACTAAACAATTATAACATTGTATAATCATAGTAAGTGATTTAATTACTAAAAGAACAATATATAAATATATATATATAGGTATAAATAACTAAACAATTATATTATTTAAAAATATGTATATACATATACAAGTATTATGTTTACTCATTTCTTTTGTATTTTTAAAACTAAAATAATGTATTTATAAATACAAAAGTATTTTATAAAAATTAATTTAGTCCCTAATTAATTAAACAAAAGAAAAAAAATAATCTGCATCTTATAAAATTAATTTTAGAAATTTTCAGAATTTAAAAAGGTTTAATAATTAAAAAGAAAAGAAGAAAAAAATCAGAAAAGAAAAAGAAAAAGGGGAAAAGGGGCTGCCCGGGGTCGAACCCGGGGCTCCCTTGTAAGGTGGAGCGCAGAGACCAGTGAACCAGGGCCAAGGCCTTGGTTTCACTTTGGTTTGTATTGAGTTTAAGCTCTGCCTCTCTGGTTTCCCCCAAATATTATGAACCCTAGGTTCAACAGGGTCAAAATTGACCTCCGATTCGATGTTAAACACCCGAATCATCATGGGGCTTTTGATCCCTGGACCAAATCGAGTCAATAACAGGTTCTAATTACCTGTTTCGATTAAGCTTTGAGTGATTTCAAGATCGACTCAGCTTCGGGTGTTCGCGAATTGGGGCTTTTTGATCGAGAAGGTTTTTGGTGAAATTGTAGGTTCAGGGAGTTTAGGAACTCCACAATGAACCGAAAGGCCACAATATATAAGCTTGATTTCTTGGTTTCGAGCAATACCCGTTTGAATTTTGAAACCGCGTTCGTGTTTACCAATTTTTGGAGATTCGAGCTGTAATTTTGTAATTATAATTGATTGATTGATTGTTTAAGCCGCGTATTAAGCTTAGGAATGATTAATTTGATTGAATTTGTGTATCTGGACGGGATTTGATTTCGTATTTTTGTTAAGGGGATACGCGTTTTGATTTGGCAAGAGAATGAGCGGGAATCTCGAAATCGGAGTTGGGTTCGGGTTCGAAACCCATAGTCGAAGGTGAGGGGCGGTTTAATTGGGTCAAAAGCATAAAAAACGATGGTTGAAAGCTCGCCGGAGCTCGGCCGGAGCTCCGGCCATGGTCGCCGGATAAGCGGGGAGAGAGAAGGGGGTGGGGGGTTTGGTTTGGGTAATTTACACAAATAGCCCCTGTGCTTTCAAGTTTTATCATTTTATGTATTAAACTTTTATTTAGAGTTTTCAAAATGACAAATTAACCCCTGCACTTTAATACTAGGTTATTATTATTGTTATTATTATTATAATTATTTATTATTATTATTATTATTATTATTATTATTATTATCATTATTATCATTTTATTATTATTATTATTATTATTTATTATTATTATTGTTATTATTATTATTATTATTATTATTATTTTTATTATTATTGTTATTATTATTATTAAACTTTCAAGTTAAAAGATTAACAGACAAATTAAAGTAAATAGCAAGAATGAACCATAAGTTTCATTTATGACAATAAAGGCCCTTACAAGAATAAACGACATTAACTTTTGATTAACGAAAATACAGGATGTTACATAAAACATGATAAGCATGCCATGAACCATAATTGGTACATATATGTAATGCTGAAAAAATGGTAGTGGTACATATGTGTCTGATTATAATTACAACACCTACCTACTATACAATATCTAGGTTGATAGTCAAGTAAATAATAACCATTCTATCATGAGGTGCAAATAAAGTTAAAAAATATATTTACTGGTGGTACATCTGTGTACCAAATTATTGACATGTATATTGAAAAGTGTAAACATTTAATTGTAGGAGAAGTTCCTCAGGATGGGGATTTGGTTGCTGATAATGTGGATGAAGATAATAATGAGAATGAGTTAAGAGAAATGGTGTTTGAACGTGAAGCATCACTGGAAGGTAAGTCAAATATTAAAATTTTTACATTCTTGCATATAATTACGATTCGTATATGTAATGTATATTAATCATTTAAAGAGGAATTGAGAAAATGCGCAGGCAATAAAAAAGCGAAAGGAAATAATAAAGAAGGAAGAAAGAAGATAGTATAAAAAAAGAAAAGAGTACTAAGTAAGTGTGATCTTAACGTTGAATATGTGTGTAATAATGATATCATTTCAAACATTGACAGTAACTTATAATATATTTATATCATCGAAACAGGAAAAAGAACTGCGACGGTTGATGTTAATGAAAAACATTCTACACGTCAAGATGATGAAATGGAAGAACATAACCCAAGGAAAAGAACTATGATAAGCGGAGGCAATATTGATAACTACGTACTAAGTTATGTTTTCTTTTAAATAATATATTATGTTTTATCAACGTAGTTTGTGAAGTCATTTTTTTTGTAATGTGAAGGAAGTATTGGAAAGCAAATTAAAAAAGAGATGAAAAAGAGGGTTACGGTACAAAGAAAATGGTTTGGTATACGTACGCGTTCTTCACCCAAGCAGTTCTTCATAGCAGTTTCAAAATTAAACAAACAGCAAAGAGACGTGGTAGTGAGCATGGGTTTTGGTAGGTTGTTGAGATTCAATGTGGATGGTATACCGTCAAAGCTCGGTCATTATGTTGTTGACATGTTGGAGCCTAACCAACTGATTATTAAAACAAGTAGAGGAAGAGTGAATGTTGATAGAGGAGCAATTTATAAACTGCTTGGGGTTCCGAATGGGGGCATAGATTTGATGAGCAAGGATAGCAAGGTTAGTGCGGACTACACTAACTGGAGGGCTCGTTATGAGGGGGTTAATGTTGGACCATCAGATATAGTTGATAAAATAGTTGAAGGGGAACACAAAGACTATTTTTACTTTAAGATGGATTTTTTAGTCTTGTTCTACTACACAATGGTGTTTAGTCGAAAGAATGGGAAGTGCTTCTGTTAAATTGTAAAACCAATGACGGTTAAGACAGACATAAAAGAGTTTGATTGGTGTGGATTAATAGAAGATGCTATTAAAAATGCAAGGAGAATTGGGTACGGTGCAACCTACTAAGCCACTTTGTTGGTCCGCTGACAATACTTATGGTAAAGTAAACATAACCTTTTGTATTAAACTTATAATTAATATGATAATGTAATACAACTGATGGATTTTGCATTAAAACCAGTTGCATCATATCATAGAAACATATATGTACTGTTATTTTGGATGTGAATATCAAAGTTATGGGGATATACTGGTCCATATATGTACTTTTTGTCATAATTAATTTGAAATAGTGATTATGAGTTTAAAAATCCATTGTGGTATGATATAACATTCAAATCTAAATCTGATACATATATGAACAGTAACTGGATATAACTTACAAAATATGGTGGACATAGTGATACATATATGTACTATTTTAATGTGTTTAATAATCCATTATGGTAGGATAGAAAATTTGAATCTTAAACTGATATCTCTTTATATGTTAATTATATGCAAAATTTCACTCACTAATATGTTTGAATTTCATCATAGCTTTTGTACGTGGATTGTGTACTTTTGTCATACTGGTCCATACGTGGATTGTGTAAATACTGTATGTGACTATCAAAGTTAGTGTGGATATACTGGTCCATATATGTACTTTGTCATAATTAATTTAGAAATAGTGATTATTAGTTTTAGAATCCATTATGGTATGATATCACATTTGAATCTAAATCTGTGTATAACTTACAAGATATGGTGGACATACTGATACATATATGTACTATTGTCATGTGTTTAATATCCATTATGGTAGGATAGAAAAATTGAATCTTAAACTGATACCTCATTTATATGTTAAATATATGCAAATTTTCAGTCACTAATTTGTTTGAATTTCATCATAGCTTTTGTACGTGGATTGTGTAACATGCCCGGGAATGGAGCACGATAGGAAAATGTCCCCACTTGCTTTTTGGACAATGGACAAGCTAAAGAAAAGAGAGGAACAAGAACTGTTAGTTTCTGGAGGTTTTGGTTTAGGTGAAATAACTGAGCAGTATATGGAAGAAGATGATGCTGAAACGGAAGAATTGTTGAAAGAAAGCGAATCGAATAGTTGTGAGAAACATGACGTCGATGATGCAGAATCCTTGAATGATTTGGATAATTCAACATTAAAGGTATATATTTTAATGGTAATTATAATGACTGAAGTTAAAGGGTAATTGTTAACTCTATTAAAATTATTCATTATTGCAGGGAAATCTTGAGATTCTTGACAAAATACACTCTCTAAACATTAAGGTCAAATTGAAATATGAGAAGGCCATCAGGGCAGCAATGAAGATGTTTCCTGATGATAATAATGTGATTGCTTATCAAGAGAGGTATAGAGAGCTGTATGGGTGTGCAGTCAAATTAGTAGATGATGGAAAAGGGAGCGAGGATGAGTTATCAGAAGAATAAATGAAAACATCAAAAGAGCAAAATATATCTGAAAATATGGACATACCTATACATCAAGCAGAGGCATGGACACAGCTTGCCGTGGAGGTATCTGATATTGTGGAGTTAGAATCAGCTAGAAAGGGATCGGGTAAGACGATAAGTCATGATTTAAACAACTGTCCAAGCTACAGTCTTGGACTAACATAAGATTTTAATGAAATAGACGAAAGGTTTAAAGGACCTTCATGTGAAAATATGATAGGAGGTAAGGACGCAAGGAGCAAAGTCACAGGAACTAGCACAAGGGGAAAGGGTAAACGAGTAAAACAACCATCGTCAAAGAACGTCTCACCATACATAGATAGGCAGGTAGATTTGAATAAGGGGGTTACCAAAGAAGAATTGAAGATATGGAAGTATTTGACGGCAGGATCAATTGATGAGGAGTAAGATATAAATTTAACGTTTTTCAATCATGTGATACTGTGCCTAATCATTTACATATATGTATATGCAGGAAATTAGAGGAGCTTAAAAAATCTTTAAAGGATTGGGAGTTGAGTAAACAGTAAGTTTCTATAGCCGAATTTAGTATTTTCCGTATTTATCATCCGATTATGTGTTGGTGATTTATTAAAGTTGTTATAACAGGAATGAGATGGATCTTAAAGATGCGGCAAGAACTTTTAGGTAACTACCAATAATGTGTATTTATGTATACACATTACTGTACTTATTTATGAATCACATTAATTTAGCAATTAGAGAAATATAACAAGTTTATAAACCCCATTGGTACATATATGTACTACTTGGTAAACTAACATTCTAAGTGGTACATATATGTACTATTTGGTAAACTAACATTCTGGTTATTATCTGTTATTTGTTTTGACAAGGACAGGCATGAAGGTTCATGATTTATATGAAAAATATAGAAACCATCAACGTACTAATGTGATATATACTATTGTTTTACATATAGGCACAATCTTTGCACATTCACCTGGTACATATATGTATTAAAAACATTATACATATATGTATTAAACCATTTTTTCTTGTTAAAAAAGTAATACAAAAGAAGGTTTATGACTTTATATGTACCACTTGTATTCTTCAACATAGTGTAAAACAGTGGTACATATATGTACCACTTGTATTATAAAAATTTCTGTTTTTTTTAAACATATTAAATTAGTAAGGAGACATTTTAAACATGATTGCAACCCCCAGTTATTATCTTAAATTAGTATTGTAAAGGACTTACATGAAGTTTGTTGATTTATATGAAAAAAATACAAACCATCATCGTACAAATGTCATTACACAAATGTGTTACATATATGCACAATCTTTGCATAGTCAACTGGTACATATATGTATTAAAATTTGGTACATATATGTAACTTTGAATTCTTACCGTATATGTTCAATGATTTTTTTCAATAACTGTTTTGCCTTGTAAATGATGTACCTTTATTATACATGCACTTGGACTTATTTGTGCAGTGTACCAATATTTGGAACGAAGAATTGGCCTGGTACAACTTTATACCATCTTATCAGCTTGACACCAGGGCAACAAATATTTAATGATGTGATCGATTCCTGGGCTAAAGTTTTAAACCACACCGAAAAGGATAGAAGCCCAAGCTCACCATATCGTATTTTTAGTGGGATAAACCCTTTTGTAAGTATGCTACATTCAAATGCATGAAATATATCATGTAATAACCTTTCTAACGTAAAGTTGTTTAACTTGACAGCTTGGGTGGATAATTGAAAGCAACGTAGAAAGTGATGAAGAACGATTAATTCATTTTAGGACAAACTTTGAGAATTTTTTGGAAGGAGGCGTGGGTGTTGGTGATCTGAAGAACTGTGACCTTTTATTTTTCTCAATCTTAGAGAAAAACCATTTTTATTTGATATGCTTAGAATTAAAGTACCCGGGCATCACAGTGATTGACAATATGGCTAACAATCAAAGTATTATTAGGTTTGAAGATGATGATGAGTTTGGCAAAAAAGGAACACCCTTTAAAGTGGTATGTTGTTTTTTATTATCATATATTATATTTCATAATTAAATTTGAAAATGTCCATAACTGTAATTGTGACGTATTGTTTAAATTATAAATGGCAGAAACATATTTTGGTGGCGTATTTGAGATCATTAGATCATCCAAAATGGAAAGAGATTGAAGCCGCAATTCCTGTGAAGTTAAAAATCAGCTGGAGTACAAGGAAGAACGCGGTGGATTGTGGCATATTTGTAATGCGACACATGGAGACATTCATGGGAAGTCACGTAAAAAACTGGGATTGTGGTTTTCCTTCAGACGAAAACAAAATGAAGACAAAAATCAGAAATTTGAGGAAGAAATACGCGTTCAAAATTCTAACTTCCGATTTTAATATCTACAAGGCTAAGGTGATGCAGGAAGCTGAATCATTGGATCAAGAATCAAGAGCATAAATATAAAATCATGGCGTTCAATTTTTGAAGTAATTTGATGGCTTTTAGTTTTTTTTTATTGGGTCAACAAACGGATATGAAAATTTATAGATTAGTATAACTTATTTAGAATGATATGACAGATGGTTATGAATTTTGATGTGGTAATTATGAATGCTTTGGAATGATATGTTTACTCATTTTGTACAAGTTGTAATCTTACACTGAATGATGATGCCGAGTTACTATAAACAATGGTACATATATGTACATATACTTGCATATATTTTCATTATCATTGGATCCTCATGGGATGTTGTGGAGTTTCTACAAACATTGGTACATATATGTACCACATTCACAATTTCATCTTCATGTTTAAATTCATAGCTTTACTTATGGAAATATCATAAAAGTTAATACATATATATACTGTTTGGAAAAAGTCATGTAAAATGTATTCTGAAATTTAAGATATGAATAATGTTTTAGGTATGAATTTTAAAGACAATTGTTACATATATGCTCATACAATTGTTGGTACCATTGACCTATATACGGACAAGTATACATAATTTTATGCTTACAAAATATACATATACATATAGCCCATCCAATATAAACAAATGGTACGTATATGCACATTTTGAATATCAACATGTACCCATGTGTATGAGTGCGTTAACAAGTTAACAAAAATGTAATTAATAAAAATTTTTAAAGTCAAAGTGAAAATTTATAACGTACTGATATTATTAAAAACAAAAAACTTAAACATCTACTCCTGATCGTCCTCATTGGATTGTTCTTGATCTTCTCCATCGTTGCTTTCGTCTTCAGTTGAAATGTAATCAGATGATTGATCTGATAACTCGTCTTCTTCATTACGTTCTTTGCACATCTCCTTATTAAGTAATTTCAATTTTTCAGGGCAATTGCGAGAGTCATGACCACGAACATATTTTCCACAAAATTTACATAACCTCTTAGGCTTCTTCGTTTTGGACTTTGCCTTCTCACCAGGACCAATCAGTCGCCTATTCCTCCCACAACCTTTGTTCCTTATTCCATTCGGTGGTTTGTAGTGTACTTTATTAGGATGAGGTTGATGTAAAACCTCTTCAAAAACAACACCTTTTTGGTTGTATGATGGATCATGTGGAAATTCATTAAAGATTTCTGTCTTAATCTCTTGAACGTGCAGTTCCAGCAATTTTAGCCTCTCTGTATCCAACCTTATCCTATCAACGCATTGCTGCATATTATCCATTATACGATATCTAATTATAGAATGTTCAGACCGATTAGCACAGTATCTGTATTCCATACTAAAAACCTTTTTTGGTAGCGCATCTTTTCTCCATCGTCCATGTATATATTGTTGTGGAATTTTTTCAATCTTATGATGCCTTAATACGCAGAACACATGTCTACATATATATCCAACACGTGTGAATGACATGCAAGAACATGAGATTGAATGGTCCGAGGAATGAAGAATAACCTGGACTTGTAAAAAATATTGATGAGTAATTAATAAAAAGATGATTCAATAAAACAATTATCTGTGTATGGAAGTAGTTTGATTTAGATTAATATGAATTTGGTACATATATGTACCACTGTTTTTAGAAACCCCACAACATCATATGAGTAAAACTTTAATAATGAAAGTATATTCAAGTATATTTACATATATGTACCATTGTTTTAAAGTAACTCCACATCATCATTTGGGTAAGACTGTAACTGGTACATATACAAACAAACAAACAAACATACCCAGTGTATCCCGCTGGAGAGCGGGGTCTGGGAGGGGTATATGGTGGCATGTCTTTCCTCTATCTAGAGAGATAGAGTGTAACTGGTACATATATGGACACTTAATAAAAGGTGAAAAAACACTTTTAGTATTACCATTTTAACAATTACCTACAACTTATATATATTGTAAAATAAGAATATAGGACAGGAATGTAATTGTAAGGGTTGATATACGTAAATAAAGAAAATAACATGAGTATAATGTTTCATAAAAAAAGAAAAAATAAACAAGAATATACCTTAAATTCATTTATGACATCCGCCCTATTATCTTGATGTGCAATGATATAGTTATATTTTCCGTCCGTTACCTCACGGTTGACTATGTAACATAGCGTCTTGCACTTTTGTATCTCCTTTTGCACCTCCAAAAATATGTTACGTGTGTATATCTCAGAAGCATGACGTTCAATTAGTAAACTAGTTAGAAAAGTAGGAACTGTGATAGTGGTGTTGAATTCTAGAACACGCTGATTATATCTTTGACCATCTATAGCATTGTCGAAACAAAGTAGGAACTGTACAAGAGTGTTGTATGGACTAGAATTAACTTTGAAATATGAGTTCGAGCTTTCGCATCTTGATGTAGTTTTCATCAAACAACACATTGGGATATCCTTAAAATATCCGGGCACCCACTGCTCTCTTATAGAAAACATATCGGATAGCCATTTGTGATCTTGTAGATCAAACTTCTCCATTAATAACTTCCATCTACACTCAAAGTCAGATGGAGTTAAATAGACATTCCATACGAGCTTGTGAATGGATGCACGAATATTAGTGTTGTTCAATAAATGTCCAGACACCTTCAAAATTAAAAAATAGTTAGATGTTGTTTCGAACACAAATTTGAAAAAAGATCCAAAAAAAATTAACAGGAGATTGTGCCTCTTCAAATATGTTTGATACGTATATGTACCTAATTTGAAAATACATTGAAAACATATGGACTTGAAGCATGATAAATATTAGCAAACCTTAGACGGGAGTTTATTGGTGATATGTCACATACAAAGCCTATGAATTGATTTATCCAACACCTTTAAAACTGCCTGCTTCATAGCTACATCTTGATCCGTTAGAACTAATAATGGCTGCTTGTGGTTATGAGCTTCCATAAAACAATTGAGCAACCAAGTGTATGATTCAATGGTCTCATCGTACAACAATGCCGCACCAAAAGTGACACAACTTTTATGATGATCAACGCCAGTAAACGGAACGAAAGTCATATTATACCTGCATAATACATATATTATTCAATTATGAAAAAATATAAAAAATCTATAATAACTAACATACTTGTTAGTTTGGTATATTGCGTCAAATGATAGCACATCACCAAATGCTTGATAATTGACCTTAGACACCTCATCTACCCAAAACAGATTCCTAATCTCGTCGCCAACTGCTACAAACTTGAAGGTGAAATTGTTTTCACATAACACCCGATGTTCCATCCTATCTATAAAAATTGACAATCACTATCACCAATGAAGTTGGTTATATCCCTACTAAAGTTTTTATAGTCAGTTTTAGTCCCTCGAACCATATGATGACCCCCCTTTAATGCAACTTGCAGCCTATGTGCTTTCGAAGGACCACCACTTGCCAAACGACACTTAGCAATGTACTCCTTGTCAACAAATTCCAGCCTACGCTTCTTTCTCGTCAGGTCTAAATTATCCGAATTCACCAACCCATGGTTGTGTGCCTCGATAAAACCGTAAACTTCAAATCCTTCAGTTCCTTCAATAGACTTAAACTTTATACGAGCGCGACAATCACAAACCTTAAAGTTTCTTCGACGGACACGAGATTTTGAGTTAACATCCAAACTGTCGTTGACTTTGCCATTAGGTATTCCAGCCTTGTTGCACAAAATGTATCTATGAGTAATCACACCTTTTTTCTTTTTTACTATACTTAGACGAGTTTCGAACCCAGCCTTCTCAGCGTATGCCTCATACATCCTTAATGCGTCATGCCAGTTTTGAAACCTAGATCCAACGACTGGCTTATGATCTACGGGAACAATAGGAGTCCAATACCTAGAACCATTCGGGGATTGGTATATACTGCTGCACATTGAATCTGCAAAAACCATAAATAAAAGATATTAAAAAAAAGATGAAAAAAAAGAATTTTTTTTTAAAATGATGTCGATAACTTACCTTCATTTTCAACACCAGTAAGAAATAAGGCATCATTCTGATTATCAAGTGAATGGTTTTGGTTGCAATCAACATACGTGTCGTTATCTGCATCATCATACAAACCATTATTGTTAAAACATACTTGTTTGATACATATATGTACAATCCAAAACCAAAAAAAGTCAAAATGAACAAATATATATACACCTCAAGCGTCAAGTATCAAAAATACAAAAAGAACACAAAACATTAATAAATTAAAACCTTTGCCAACAACTGAACCACTAAAACAAATATAAACCAATTAATCTCGTAGGTACATATATGTAAGAACAACACAATAAACAATTTGTTCTATTAAAATTTTAACACTTCAGAACAATAATATACAATTAAATACAACGTCCAGTCCATTCTACCATAATACATTAATAAATTAAAAATTTTGCCACCAATTAAACCATTAGAACAAATATATACTAATTAAGCTCGTAGGTACATATATGTACAAAATAGCAAAACACAAATTAATATTCTAAATGCCTTTCGTTTTGGTTCGTAGATACATATATGTAAGGAATATAAAAAAACAGAATACATACCTTCGTCATCGTCTTTGAAAAGGTCTATAAAAATAAACTAAATTAACTAACCTAGACTTAAACGAGACACTCAAATTTTACCCTAAACGACCTAGACCTAGAACACAAAATAGGCAAGTGTACCTATCGCGTGTAGAACAGATTAAGGAAGAACGTGAATCGAACCCACGAGACACTAGAAATAGAAAAACCTAGATTCAACTAAAGGAATAACAATTAATTATAAGATTGGGGGGTTTTCAATTAGCAACTAAAGACTAAAATTAATAATTAAAAGAAATGAACTAAGAAGTGCAGAAATGAACACAAAGATGACTGATTTAAAGGTACTGATTAATTGAAGATAACACTATCTAGATAGAATCCTAGTTGAGATGCATGAATGTAAGAATGGTTCAGAATTATGAATGGGTTGGTTTTCTAAAGATACATATCCTAAGGAAGACTTAGTGGATCCCAGACCATTCACCGGGTGTGACCAAAATGACCCCTAAAGACATGTGTTATGCTTACCAACGGCTAAGTTTTCCTTCCAGTTAACTAAGCGATATTAAAGTACCAGATAGGTGTTGGACAAACTAGTCTAACATACCACAAACATTTAGCATGCAAGAGGTGACTTGATTATGGTCTAATTAAACATGATTAACAAGATTATCAAATTACCAGATTTGAACTGCTTACCAGTTATCAATTAACCTAGAATCTAATAACCAAGATTAATCAACTAACCTTTATCTTCCAATTTCCAGTTAAGATACACATTGATTTCTTATCCAATTACACATGCAATCCTAAGACTTTACTACGTCTAGCAAAATCCCTAGTAAACCACAAACACCAAGTCACGTGCTAGATATGATAACCACAATTGAAAGACATTCATAGGCTAATCATATAGGATAAACATGCATTCAAGAACAGAAATCAATACATAATACTCATTCAATTCAACCAAAATCAAGTCTTTTACAATAATATCAACCATTCATCAATTCAACCATTCAAACATCCACAATCATCAACTAATCATCATTCTAGATAGTGTATAAAGACTTAGCTACTCATAATCAGATCAAAACAGTGACAAAACTCAGATTCAATCAAGTTATACATCATGTTCAAATAATCAGACAATAACGAAAGTGATTAAAACCCGAAATCAAGAACGTTGATAATCCTAGCTTTAATTCTTTGCTCCAATGACTCCAATATGCTCAAAATCGCCTCTCTCTTTCGTCTTCAGCCGCTCCAAGTTGTTCAATCGTAATTAGGGTTCAAAAACGACTTAAACAACACTTAAACATGTTTTTCACGTCTGAGGGGCCCTCGCGTCGCGCGAGGGAAAACCAATTTCCCCGTCGCGCAGCGCGAGGGGGTTAATTTCTTGAAATCTGACGCGGTGGCATTTTTGTAAATAAACTGAACTTCTGAAGGCCCTCGCGCTGCGCGACAGAAAACCCAATTCCCCGTCGCGCGACGCGAGAGGGGGGGTATTTTTCCAAAATATTTTTCTTCTTTTCTGTTGACTCATCTGTCGCCCGCAACGCACCCGGAACCATAGTTTTCTTCAATTAAGCATATTTCCACCTTCTTTTACTCAAAAACCTACACAAACACGAAATACTAAGTAACAAACTAAAAATGAGACGAAATCTAAGCTAAACGACTCGAAAAACGTATAAAATGTGCATAGAAAATCGATGTATTTTGCAATACATCAGTCTTCAACGTTACCAGGCATAATCTCCTGATGTCGATCATTACAAATAAACAACGCATCACCTGACACCTCTTAATCGCACAAGCAGCATCTTCAATACCCGATCGTCCAGTCAAATCAATTGCATCGTTACTATGAATTGAACAATCAACAACTGAATTCTGCGATAATGAATTCATCACATCCGACAAACAAATTGAATTGGAAAAATTGAATATTCCGATTCAATAACACAACGAAAATAGAAGAGAATAACGAATTGGCAAATTTGAAACCTAAAATTTAACACTGATTTCTAATACGAATCAAAAGTATAATTGATGAAGATTTGGAAGAGAAGAACGAACGTGTAAGCGGATTTGGTTAAGAGAAAAATCAGAGAATTAGTTTGATAAATTAAGTATCTATTAAATATTATAATGTCAAAATTACTAATTTGCCCTTTAAAATTAATAAATCTGGATTATTTAAGAAAAAATGTGATTGGTGAATGCTAGTTTTCACGGTTTTCAAATATAATCTTGGTTTCCATTTGATCCCTATATATATACATATATATATATATATATGTATATATATATATGTATATATATATATATGTATATATATATGTATATATATATATATATATATATATATGTATATATATATATGTATATATATATATGTGTATATATATATGTATATATATATATGTATATATGTATATATATATATATATATGTATATATATATATATATATATATATATATATATATATATATATATATATATATATATATATATATATATATATATATATATATATATATATATATATATATATATATATATATATATATATATATATATATATATATATATATATATATATATATATATATATATATATATGCATGACATTCACCTTTGTAGCTTTGTGCATCTCTATTTTTATTATTTTTCCGTACGGTCATACAAATCTTATCTTTGATGGGAAATGGTACCTTAATTTCTCGTTGATTTATTGACTATGTATAAATCTTTTAGTAAAAATTGTTAAACAAAATATTAGTTTAATCAATAATCACCATAAATAAGATTTGACAAAACAAGCGAGTCGTGTAATAGGATAGAACCAGTGTTAAACAAAATGAGTTCAAGTTAAAATGGGCCGCTATTAATCAGTTCGTCTTGAAATAGATAATTTTTTAAGTGTCCAATGATTTACCACTTTACCTGTTATATTTGTTTTTATGACAACTAATGACCACATATGGTAGTTGTAACACATGGCTTCTCATATCACAAAAATTATCCGTTTTGCCCACGAGAAACTTATGTTTTTTTTTTTGTTGCTCGGGTGAAAACTTCCCAAGGAAGTCACCAATCAAAGGAAGTCACCCATTACTGGATTGTTTATATCTGAGCACGCTTACCGATGGAGTTCTCCTCTTATCCACAACCAATACGCCCTAAATGTGTTGGTGATATTGGAGACAAGACATTACTTATAAACCAGGAATCTCTCATGTCCATGACCGATGTGAAATTTACGTAGGGTGTCACAATCACCCTCCTTCGGACTCATCGTCCCCAATGAGCCCGAGAACTCACCATCTCTAGTGAGATTTGACCCACCATCCCGAACGGCACAGGAGTGGATCTGATACCATTTGTAATACCCGGTACTCATGCCACCAATATTATCTGCTTTCCTCATGAGAAGCTCATGTGCTTGCTTTTGGTTGCCCGGGTGAAACTTTTCAGGGATGTCACTCATCCCTTGATTACTGTCACTTGAACACGCTTAACTGTGGAGTTTTCGTTGCATCCCCAACCAATACGCCTAAAAGGCGTTAGTGATATTAGAGACCAGACATTACTTATTAACAATGAATCTCTCCTGTGCACGACCAATCTGGGATTTACGTAGGGTGTCACAATAAGTGTGCTCAAGTGGCAATAATTCAGGGATGAGTGATCTCCTTGAGAAGTTTTCACCCGGGCAACCAAAAGCAAATCGGTAAGCTTCTCGTGCTAAAGCGGACAATATTGGTGGTATAAGAGGCCGTGTGTTACATTAGTGGTGGCGGCATCAATGGTGTGGGTGACGACAGCGGACAATATTGGTGGTATAAGAGGACGTTTGTTTCATGAAGACCATTGTGTTTTTCTAAAAGAATTACTTTTGGAATAACATTATGGTGAAATAACAATGTTTTTTTGTACTTCTACTATGTAAAACATGTAAAACATAATGATAAATAACAATTATTTATCTAATACATTAAAAATAATAATGACTAATATAAAATGATATAAAAAGTAAAACACAAAAACATTCTTGAACACTATTTTATTTTTCTAGAAACACAATAATAAAATAACAATATATATATATATATATATATATATTATAAATACAATGACAAAACAATGATAAATCCATATAACAAATAATGAAAAATATTTAATATCATAACCTAATATATTAAACACAATTACCTGATTTATTTAACATAATAAATTGAGATATTTGACACAATATCAACATCTTTAAAATCAATAAAGTACACATGTCAAGACCAAAGTTATTTTTAATTATTTTAGATTAAATACATTTTTACCTTAACCCTATCCTAGATGTAATATATTTTCAAATATTTTTAGTTCTATAATTTAACTATTAAATCATATATTAAATCAAATAGTACATATTTATGCTAATGATATTTTGATCAATGATCAAAATAAAGTGTAAAGTGTCACTAACCCATCGTTCATAAATAAAAAATATATTACATGTTCGTAGCACATCATATTCTAAAATAATTCCGAAAGATAATACTGATAAACTCAAATTTTAAAGTCTGTTTTGAAACCAATCATTTAAACCCAAGTTCTATTATTTGCAGCATGTTGACGTGTTAGAAATAATACATTGGAAGTACGAACCTCAAATATGTTAAACAAATGAAGACTCGATTATTGATTATTTGATTAGGGTATAAAATCGTTGACTATAATTTAATTAGTGTGTAAATATATTTATCAATAAACATTACAATTTACTTTATTTTATATGAAAATAAAATGGGGTTTGTTTTATTTTATTCTTTTTAGGGTGTGGGATCCATTGTTGAAATATACAAAACTTAGATGGAAGGCAATGTCATGTTATTAGGCAAACCCATTAATGAAGATAGAGTAAATAGTGACAATTCTTGTTAGCTCCAACCTACCCTATTTAATGGTAGTCTCTTGCAAATTCTAAAATAAATAAAAATCATATACCATGTGTTTATCAAAGTGAGGGAATCAATTAAACTTAACTAAAACTGAAACGCTTATATCAAAACTATTTTTATATATTTTATATTTTGCTACACAAGTTTTTACATTTTGATGTAAAAAATACTAAACTTTGATATAAGATTTTTATTTGAATATTTATCATCTGCATATGCTTTATGTATTTTGTTATATGTGTGATAATATAAAGTTTTAATTTAATAACCTAACATATTTAGAGTTACTCATGTGCCTAAGAGACATTATGATGATAACATGTTTCCTCTATATTCAAGAGTGTAAATGTTAAAATTTTATAAGGTGTAATTATAGATGATTGATATATATAGATTAGAAGTTTATTCTTTTTTTTTTCTTCCCTTAACATACTCATCTTTATGATTTAGTTGAAGTAATATTGGTATTATTATAGCACTTCTATTTTAATTTCAACTCATACAATAACTAAGGTCATCCGTGCGTAGCAGAGCGTGTAAGGTCATCGTGCGTAGCAGAGCATGTAAGGTCATCCGTGCGTAGCAGAGCGTGTAAGGTCATCGTGCGTAGCAGAGCGTGTAAGGTTATCGTGCGTAGCAGAGCGTGTAAGATCATCTGTGCGTAGCAGAGCGTGAAAGGATATTTCATCAGCTCCTATCACGACCAAACACTGCACCTAGTGGCATGATGGGTACTTTGCGTGACAATACAATAAGCGTGATGCAAAGTATCTGTTTATTGAATATTTTTATTTTGGCTACCGACCTCATTAATTAAACCTTATATTCACACTAATTATAATACTGTTAAACACTTAGTGAATGTCAGTGTTATAACAATTACTGTTTTATGTGGCATCACTTTGTGATCACATTCACCAAGTCACATGGTATATTTAAGAAAATATTAAAAAAAGAAAATTTTATACCTCTATTATATTTTCTTATAGCCTTCCTTAAAACCTATATCTTTTCAAATGTTTATCGTTTTTATGAGTATATAAATACATAACGAATTCTTAGTATAAAATTATAAGAATCACATAAACCTTTGTAAATTATAAAATTCTTAGTATATTTATCGTTTCTAGTATTTATAATTTTTAGTATATAATTATAGAATTATGCGGTTAATGATACTCATAAATATAATTTGTTAATTTTCAAGTTATATTACCTATTTTAACTAGGTTGTATTAACGTATGTAATATTGTGACTTGTGTTAGATGTTAATAAACATATTTTAGGTGTTAGACACGAAATATTACGAGCATACGAGATTACGAGTATTATAATAATGGTAATTATTTGTGGTACTTATTAGCTAAATGCTTGAAAAATTAACATTTTTTCAATGTCGTTAAAAAATTTAATTTATGAATCAAAGATATTTGACACTATAAAAGTTGGAGTATATCATTTTAGGAAAAAATAGATTATGTGACTGACAGTCATTCCATTATCTATGTTTTTACCTGTGTAAAACATCAGCATGAGATCCGATTTTTTATTTTCTTAGATTTTCTCCTAGCTTTACCTGTTTTACATAGAGTTATCATAGTTTTCCAAAGATACATATTTTTTTTCGATCTCTTTTTTTATTCACATGTTCAACTGAAGAAAACAATAAAAATTCCTCAGTCGATTTTTTTGGGTCACTAGACCTGGAAGGTAGTATTTCCATCCCGAAAAAAAAAACCACCGAGTGCCACCTCATCTTCTTCCGACTATAGCTTCTCTTGGTACCACACTACCGTATGACTATATATATACATGTTCATTAACATGTACAAAATTAATATGATATTTTACGTATCACAATGGTTTATATGTATTCTACTCTAGCAAGACTCATGGGAAAACATATTCTACTTGACAAGAAACTACAAACCGATCAATATTCAATGTTCAAACCACATATTATTTTTACCTGGCTCACAATTTCTTATACGAACATATTAACATAAAAATATAATAACACGAAATTAACAAGTTTTATATCATTAACTAGTCAAATTACACAATCAAAATCATATCTAAACACGTTCACAACATGTTAACCTTTAAACATATTAGTTTAAACCTGTTAATATTTTCCACTTATATAAAATAATTAAGTATATATGTACAAATATATATTATTATCGTTCGCATTCACTTTAGAAACCCTGCCCTTTGTCCAACCGTTTCATTTGCATACCGATATCATAGTGTCACCGATCGAGTCTCTAGCATGCCCTAACTTCTCTCATGACTCTATGTGATTTTTATCATTTCCTTTGCCATGCCTTATCATGTAACTTTTAGCTAGATAGGTTCGTGTTCATGTTATAACAAAATAATATGATAATTATTGCATCGTGTTCGTGTCAACACTTATCATGTTCATGGCTTATCGTGTCGTATCTAGCCAGTTATATCAGCACTATTTTTACCGATGGAGTAAGTCATACGCCTATGAAGGTAGTACCTACCAGAATTCCATTGATAATTACCCGCATAAATTTTCCTTCAATGAAAATCCAACATCAATACTTACTCCTCTGCCAATGAGTACTAGATCAATTAGTTTGAAAGAAGACTCCTCATGGGTTTTAAAGTGAAGATCATAAGTTCGAATCTCACTTGAGAAAATATGTTTTTACCACAGTAAGCATTTGTGTGGTGGGTTTCACTTGAGATAATATGTCATTCATACTTTTATTGTTCCATCACAGGTCACTAATATTTTTATTTATTCCAGTCAGGTTTTTAATATTTTAGGAGTGCTTCAATTAGGTCAATCATATTTTTTTAAAAATTTTAAGGTAATTCAGTTTAAAATAAATTATTATTAATTCTTATAATATTTTAAAACTTTTGAATATATTGTACAATTTATGAATTACCTAATTAGAATAATCATGAGACTTTAGTGACTTGATTGAGAAAAAAAAATTATGAGTTGACAGATTGGTACCAAAGAATTTATGAGTTATCTAATTAAAACAGTTAAGAAACTTGATTAATATTTTACAAAGTTATTTTTAAAATAAACTAAGTGCATGAAATAGAGAAAAATATGATGACGAATAGAGTTAGGCTTAGCATTTGTTTTTAACAGCGTTCCTTAAAACAAAATTTGAGTCATCTAAGAGATTTTATTGTTTCCCGGTGAACAATAGCCGAAACAAATGGTACTGTCGAGGTGAACACGAGAAACCTGAATTGTACATTTGGATCAAAAAGTAGGTAGAATAAGATTGCTAGTAATTTTGGAAAAAAATAAATTAGAGAGGGCTCAAGTATATGTTTTTGGTACGTTCTCCAACCAAGTCGATCTCACAATGATATTTATGTTGGAACTTATGTTTAAACATCCATTTTACCATAAAGCCAAAAATTGAATGCTTTGAACGTCTTCAATATTATTCAACTAATTATAATGAAATATTTGAAATATCCAACTTGTTGTTTTAAAAAGTCTTTTGATCATACACATGTTATAGACAAGCAAGAGTCAAATAAGTAGCAAGACGTTAAAACATATACTTACATAACACCAAAGCTTGTTACAAATGTAGATTTTCTCTATATAACATGTTTAAACATACATGTCACCCAAAAAGTAATAGCTTTGGGTCATAGAACTCACTTGTGAAAGATGGCTATTATATACCGTAGGCTAGGTGATCTTTACTCTTACAACTCGTTTGTGCTACTTGTCGATTTGAACAATGGTTCGGATATGAAATTGTTAACTTTCTCATAACATGAAGTAGCACGAAAGGTTCTAGCTTCGCCTAGGCTTTCATACAAAAGTTATCGGGCTTTCATGTACCCCTTAGTCAAAAGTTTGAGGACATTCTATTAAACTTACGTGGTAAACTAAATGGGCTAAACTAGGACTTGCGGCTGAAACTAATACTTGCGTATGCACTTTTGTGTGAAGTATTAATTCTAGAAGTAAATTTTGGTATAATTGAATTAGGCAAAAGTTACCTTCCATTTCACTAAACTCTACTCACGGTGATTGAACTATTAAAAATAATGTAGAAGAAGATTCTGATTATATATATGAAAGGTAGTTATTAAGAAAACCCTGGAAAGTAGATAAATATTAAGGATTGTAGGCATGAGGTGGTGATGGAGATTGAAATTGATGTTGCTTCTCTTGTTTTGCTTTTACGTGTTTCCTAAACGAATATACCTATAAAGTTTTTCAGATTTGATGTGTTTACTATTTCTTTGAACAACAATTTATCTTATTAAAAAATATATCATCAAACCTACAATTATTTAGTTAGAAAATACATTATTTACCACAAAGCTATGCTGTAATTTGATGCGTTTACTATATACTTGTTCCCTTCCCAGTTTTGATACTTTAATATGCTCTTTTAAAATCAATAAATTTTATGCTTATAGGAGTCATGAAATACATGAATGTAAAATAAACTCGTATATACGCTATTGTATCATACTTGAATCAAATTATATGTTTAAATGTAATTCAAGTGTATCACCTATCTTTTGGGTAATTGAATTTTCAATGTTATTATTATTATCCTACATGGTATACATGTAGTAGCGTTTGATACAGCTTTTCGTTAATTATATCGTTATGATCAAACTATCTTATATTGCTTAAACAAATAAATAACACACAACTCAAAAAGGATTCGTTTGTTATATATTTTTCATTGATTGTATATTATACATTGGGATATGAGTAATACATTACACAATATTCTCTTTTCATCATAATCATTTTACCACAAGCTAGCTTTATTGCAAGTGTAACTGCCTTTCAACGTTATCAATCTAAGTGAAATATGTTCCCAATAATGAAACATTCATGTCATATTAAGCTAATAGCATATAAAGGTTGTTCTAGTCTTATTAAATTAGTGATATATTTAAGAAAACAATGGGTAGGGTTATACAAAAAAAAAGTGTATTTAATCAAAAAGTCTAAAAAACATTGTGGGTTTAACATGTGTTCTTTTATTGTTTTAAAAAGTATGTCATTTTGGTTATCGTGTTAAATATATCAGCTCATTATGTCATATAAGTTTATTGTGTCATATATTACATTATTTGTTATATGTATTCATCTTTGTTTTTACCTTTTAAATCATTTTGTGTTGTTATTATCATTGTTTCTATAGATTATATAAACTTGTTATCCATTATTGTGTTTTACAATTAAAAGTGCACAATAATATACTTTCGATCACCAATATATTTATCAAAACTCATAGTGTTGAAAATAACATAATATATTCTTTTGTCATTATTTTTATAGATTATATAAACTTGTTATCAATTATTGTGGTTTACCATTAGAAGTGCATAATAAATTTATTTCACCAATGTACAAAACTCATAATGTTTAAGATTAACCAATGATGATTACAAAACACAATAAGACATTGTGTTATTTTGTTATTGTTTTTAATGTATTAGATTAATTAGTTGTTAAGTTATTATTGTGTTTTACATATTAGAGATACACATTAATATTCTTTTATCATTATACTTTTTAAAATTTATCATTTTATAAAAACATAATAGTATTTAGAAAAACACAATAACTAACAAAAAGATATAATAGACCGCATTAAAAGACACAACGACGAGACAGAAGCTTAAAAACTTAAAAATATTTATTAAAATTTATTTAACAATATTGTACTCGTTTTAAAGATAAAAAAGCTAGTTTTTATGACATAATTTTTATAAAAAAAATACCTTACATAAAGTTATGAACGTTTAAAAATAAGAAAACTTGTAAAAAAATAACAAAAGTGGTTATTCCTAAAATACCACTCTAACAAATTTATTTCTATAAATTGATCTCAATGATCGATTAAAGAGATGGACTTAGAGTAATTACCCTATATATTTAAAACAGTATGAATAGTAAATAGTGTTGTTGTGGGTTTTTATGGTTTGAACACCGTAGTTCTCTACTTTTGCATTCTGCCCCCTCCCCCAAACCACCTTTATAGATAGAAAAATAGTCCTCTCCTGGGTTGTGGTTTTTGGGTACGATGGTGCTACCGGCTCGTACTGTCTTCGTCATTGCATGGCGGTGGCCAAGGCTCCTGTTGTTGCCTGTCAGCAAAGGTTTTGAGTTACAGGAGGATGGCCGTTGGAACATGTCATTCACGATTTCAACTAGGGCTACGATCCCAGACCCAACCATCGGCTTTGGTGTCCGCCTATGGTGGTGTCGAGTTGGTTGCGGTTCCGGTGGTCGTATGGATAGTACTGGTTGGTCCCGCGTTCATGCCGCTACCAGTGGTTATCTCCCGATCGACGGTTATGACGTTTCCTTGGACCTATCGATTGGGATGCCACGAGGTGCATGGTCTCTGCCCGATAACCTTTGATGGCGTCTGCACCACACCGACATCTGGTCACGGTGATTTGTTCTTCTCTTTGGTGTTTGAGGGCTTGAACTTTTTTCTTTGTGAACCCTCGGTGGCAATGTTTAGGTGATGGTTATGTTGTTGTTGTTTCTATTTGTTGCATAGTTTTTGGTGAAAGTCATTGGACGGGTGATGATGGGCAAGGCCACTCTGAACCCTCATATTCTGTTTTTGTTTAAAAACGGAGGTGCGTGTGTCGGTGTTAAGAGTTCAATGATGATGAAGATTGTTCATCTGAGATTTTCGTCCCTGCGTTGGTTTATTAGATTAATTCAAGTCATCGTGGTTTTGTAACGACCTATTTCTATTTTGGTTGATAATGATGTCTTGGGTAAGTCGATGAAAATATGATTTCATTCGCTAGGGACGTCACTGACTCGATCATGATTGTGGAACCCATTCTTTATAAGCTTTGGTGTGTTGACTATGGTGTCTATGGTGGTTTAGCATGGCATGATCAAGGATGATATTTGCCATGTACGTTCATGTGGATGGAGCTTAACAATAAGTCCTGTCATGTATTGGTTTTGGTATAATATGACTTAAACATGGTTAGGGTTTCGTTGAACTTCATTTTGGCCTCATATGAATTAACTTGGTTGTGGCCTCATTGAAATTGGTTTTGGCATAATGTAAATTCTTTGCTGAAAAATACTTGCAGGTTACTTTACATAAGGAGATAGTTTTTTTTGGATAGGGTAGATACTAATTTGGTAACATTTGTACGATATTGTTTGTTTCGTATTTGTTAACATATAATGTCAGGCTGTGATGATAACCGGCAATGGTATCGGTTGTTCTGGCGTCGCTACCGTTTATAATTAGCAGCCACAACTGAGAGCCTGTTCTTAGCCCGACCCAACACACGCGCGACGCGTGTCGACGGACACCACTAGTAATGTTTAAAAAGCAATTGAAATGAATAGTGAGTTTGTGATGTGTGTTTATTTGGCCACATGAGTTTTGAGGGTTTTCATTTTTGCCCCTCCTTCTCAAACACAAAAACCACCTGAAGCAGGAAAAGGCACATACGAGGCGAGAAAATGGGGGAACGAAGCGGCCACCGCCACCGTCGCCGCCAGCACCATCTCCACCGCCGGCAGGTTGCCGACCCTCTCTTCTCGCTTCGCCTCTCCTTCGTCATACCGTTGTTGTGGCGGTGGTCTTGCCGGCCGTGCCAAAGGCGGTGGGTGGGGGGTTTGGGTTTTCTGGTGGTGGTGATATTCTTGATCTCATGATAAGTATTACCAGTACCTCCTTCGCACAAAGACCCCGTTTTTGTTACCATCGCGACAGCTGCTTTGCCGCCGTGACCCGTTGCCAGTCGTTGGTGCTCGACACCGCTACCGGCGATACCCAAAAAGGTTAGCCATGGCAGCGGTGGTTCCTACCGACGATGGGGGTGATCGGAGATGAACGGAGGTTGAGTGCTCTGAGGGCTGCTGTTGATGGAAAAATTGAGGCCATTTGTCGGGAAATTAAGAGGGAGAAGCGGAAGAAGAGGTCGGAGAGAGATGGGGGTGGTGAAGTGGGCGGAGATACGACTGCGACGACGGTGGCGTTGGGTGGCGGAGGGAGTTGCAGCGGCGGTGAGATGGGTGAGAATTGTTGTTTTTCCCGTGAGTTTGCGGTGGCGGAGGAGGCGGAGGACGGTGGTTGGGCGGTGGTGGGGATGACGTCGTATGATTTGGAGTTGATGTGGGAAATACTTGCTAATTAGCAGTGTTGAGTTGATGATTGTGGGAGTTTAGACCCTTGATCTTGACCTGATTGATTTTATGGCCATGCCAGAGTCCCATCCTCTTTATGTAGTTCTCAGTTTGCAGATCCGTGGCTATTGATCGTGGGTTACCACTCACGGTGGTTTTGTGATGCTTATTGATCGTGGGTTACCACTCAGGTGGCTATTGATCGTGGGTTCACCAACAAAATGTGTCGATGATGATGAGGACCATCTCATCTGAGACTTAGCTTTGGCCCAATGTTCATCACTGGTTTCTTTGTTCTCTTTTCGATTTATTACTAATGTGTTTGGAGGGCTGTGATGAGATACCGGAGTTGTTGTTTCGGTCGCTTAGGCATGACTACCGATTATGGTTAGCAGCCGCAACCGAACACCGGTTCTGAGTCCTAAGTTATCAAATTTCAAAAAATTGTTTCAGACCGGCCATCACGCGCGCAACGCGCTCGAATGATAAACACTAGTTTGTATTTAAACATTTCCTTAAAACAGTATGACATTTATGGCATGACAAAGGCTTCTTGTATTGAACATTCTAGAGAAAGCAAGAGGTGTTAGTGAAATAAAAGCTCAAATAAACACTCAAATATGTGTTTGTACTAATCTGTTTTGACAAAGTATTAAATCGTACTAAAATGGTTATTACTAGTTTTCCCCTAATGTCACTCTCTATCGGAAAAAAATGTATCACTAATATTATGCTTTCAATGTTGCTTGTACTTATCCATTGTTGCCACTAAATTAATAAGCCTAAAACAACCTCTAGACACTATCAATCAAACAAAATGCTAAAAGAATATGAAAGTTAACATTTATGTTTTGGAAAAGAAACAAATTTTTTTAACCTATCTTCATGTAATACTATTGTTAAGGTACTAAAAAGACAAGACGACTCAAATTTTTATACATCGTAACATGAACACTATATAGGTTTATATCAATTAAATAGCATTAGAACTGGCATAGAGACACCACCCTTTCCTGCCAAGAATTATCAAAACCTGTAACTACATCATGACAGGCTTCGTGCTCATTCTAGTGATATGCTGATAACTTTAGTGTGGCGTATTGGCCTCGTGTGTGTTCGCTTCATAGTGAAAAAAATGCTAACAGGAGGACAACGCTTGACTACCCGTTAACAAAACGAGCTGTTAGAATTCAACCAACTCTACTTTGAGCACAAACTACTTGTACAACCAATATTTTTTGTCATATATCAATCATACTCTTACTTTTTACTAAGTTAATAATAATAATAATGCACCTGCGTAACCACGAATGTTGAATTATATATAATTAAAGACTTATGTCGGTGGGTTTTTTTTTCATTTAAAGAATTACTATTCTATTCAAAGCTTTTTATATGTTTTTTTTTGCCGTCGGTTGCGGTTCAGCTTCCGGCGGAGGAGGGCGATGGCCGCTTGGCTTGCACTACAAGAAATCTTGTTATTAGTGGCGCCACTTTTAGGGGCGACATACCCTTTAGCGGCGACTCGTGTTCGACAAATTTCTGGCCGTTGATCAACTGCAGATCTGACGGCTAAGATAACGTCGTACAAAAGACATTAGCGGCGACGCCTATAGCGGCGACGCGTCGCCGCTAATGCCTTTTTCACCAATAACATCGACCGCGGGCAAAGAGGGGCGCCATTTTCACCTCCCTCCACGATTTTCACCTCCACACTGCCTGCACCTTCGTCGTTGACCCGCCACCACTCGCCGGCCGACCACCCCTGCCTCGCCGGCGTCGGCCTTTCCTCCCGTACACCGGCCGGTCCTCGCCGACCACCCATCAGCCGTCAATCTGCCTCGCATTCGCCCTTGATCACATCGCCGACCACCCATCGATCTGCTGCTGCCTCGCGATCACCCTTCACCGGCCTACTTCAGCTGCTGCCTCGCGATCGTCGCCGCTGTTGCTACTTCACTGTCGCCGCTAGATCTGTTTTTGAAGGTAATTTTTTTGGTTTTCTTTTCTTAGATTTTGGTTCGTGTAACATTAACTGTTATTTGTCTCAATTTTGGCTGGATTTTATGTGAATTTAAGGATAGTGAATTGAATGTAGTTGGATTTTATGTGAAATTGAGTTGTATTTGTGTATTTTGTAGGTTTGAATAGAATAAATTTGGGTATTTTGCAATGTAGTTGGTTAAATTAGTTGTTTAGTTGGTTAATAATTAATTGATTTATATATGGTTAGTCGGTAGTTATAGGTTGTGATCAAGTTATTGTTGTTATGGTTTAATTAGTTGTTTAAAATTTAGTTGTTTAGTTGGTTAATAATATATTGAAGTCTCTTTCATAACTTGGGGTTCGAATGACCACGATTACATGATTTATAGGATAACTTTTATTTTGAAAGATAGATTACGCTTTTATAAGATAACCAAGATTTTTTTTTATCAATATGATGCATCCTAGACCTATACTACTATGAAGAAATACAAATGATAAAAGAAATCATACCTTTAAAAAGTGTGAAGCTTTTCACACTATATTATCACGAAATAATAAGACAGCACTACAAACGCATCTTAAAACTTTTAATCATAGATTTAGTTAGTTATAATTTATTTGGAGGTATTGTATATTATTAATGTGTTGATATTTTATAAAAATCATATACATTTTGTAGTAGAGCCCATATGTCCACCCTAGTCATAGAAATCTATATTTTTTTAATATATTAGCTGTGCTGATATTGTATAAAGATTATATGTATTTTTTTATGCTCTCAGAAACCTATATATATTTTTGGATCACACATGTACATTCCCAACGCTTCATGGTTTAATTAGTTGTTTAAAATTTAGTTGTTTAGTTGGTTACAACATTTAATGATTATAACATATAAATTTAATGATTATTTTTCTGATAATAGAAATGATGCTTGAAAAAACTTATGTTAATTCAAATAGTCGATGTAAGAAAGTTGATGGATGAACAAATTTTCATTCTTAATATTCATGAGTTAGTTGACTCATGTAAATATTTAAGTTGCTTTTGAGGTCTAGGTAATTCGCCTGAATAAATTTTCATTCTTAATATTCATGTAGTTTGGTAGCATGTATGTATATATGCACATACATGTTTGTGTTTGTATGTGTGCTTATGTATGTATGTATGTATTTATTTATGTACATATGCATCATGGTTGTCGATAACAGTGTACAGCCTACCCTTGTAAATTCTCTATATTATATTTCAGTTGTATCATGGTTGTCGATAAAAGTTGGCTTAACAATCCAAATCGAAGCTCAAAGGAGTATAATAATGGACTCAGTTCTTTTCTTGAGATGTGCAAGAATCTGGTCGACAATAGAGGTTATGTTTTTTGTCCGTGTACTAAATGTCGGAATTCGGTCATGCTATCTTTGGTAAAAGTGAAGTATCATTTGTACGCGTGGGGTTTCCAGCGTAGTTATTCAGACTAGATTTATCATCATGAACCCTCAATTTCTCAAGTTGTAGTACAAGATGAAGTTACGTCTACTAATGATATGGCTGGCGTTATTCAAGATCTTATGGAAGTGAATATCAACCTTAATAAAGAGAACCCTTGTACAGAAAGTGAAAGTGTCTGTGATGATTTTGAAAACTTGTTACATGAAGTTCAGTCAGAATTATATCCCGGTTGTACTAAGTTTTCTTCCCTTGACTTTTTAGCAAAGCTTATGCATATCAAGGTGAAAAACAAATGGACAAATAGTTCGTTTGATGAGCTTCTTAAATTGTTGCAATCTTCACATCCAGAAGGCAACAAGATTCCCTCTTCACATTATGTTGTAAAAAAGACATTAAAGAAGATTGGTTTAGGGTATGAGTCGATACACGTGTGCAAAAATGATTGTGCTCTCTTCTGGAACGATCACAAGTTGTTACAGAATTGTCCCGTTTGTAAGGAGAGTCGATGGGTTGATACAAACACAAAGGGTAAGAAAGTAGCTCACAAGGTTTTACGATACTTTCCTTTGACCCCCCGGCTACGACGTTTGTATTGTTCAAGGCACACGGCAAAGGATATGATATGTCACAGTACTGGAAGATCAGAAGAGGGTACGATGCGTCATTCTGTTGACGAATCTTCATGGAAAGAATTTGATAAGAAGTACTCTAACTTCGCGAAGGAACCCCGAAATGTTCGCCTAGGGCTTGCAGCTGACGGTTTTAATCCATTTGGTAACATGAGTTCGGCTCATAGCACGTGGCCGGTTGTACTCACAACATACAATTTGTCTCCATGGCTATGCATGAAAGAGTCCTCATTCATGTTGACTTTATTAATTCTTGGCCCTAAATCACCTGGGAAGGATATGGACGTTATTAGAATTGGAATGTTAAATGAGACAAAATAGACGTGTTGGGAATGAGTCAATATGTTATTAGTTTAGTAAATGTTACTAGTTTGACCCGTTTGACCTTAAAATATTAAATTAGACAAAATAGACATTAATATATATGTTATTAGTTTGGTAAATGTTATTACACGGGTAAATGTTATTAGTTTGACCTTAAAATGGAATTGGAATGTTAAATGAGGCAAAATAGACGTTCATAAATGTTATTAGAATTGGAATGTTAAATGAGACAAAATAGACGTTTTAGGAATAAGTCAATATGTTATTGGGGGTCTTGTATGTTATTAGTTTAAACATGATTTTTATTGTAGGAACAAATTGATGCCTTGTTTCAAGACCCATATTTTAGAGAACAACTTCAAAATTACGGGTAACATAAACAAGTTAGTGATGAGGACGGTGAAGACGATGAAGATGATGAAAATGATGAAGCTTAATTGACAAATGTATGTTGACTTAATTTAGAATGTAATATTGTAATGTATGAATGGATGTTGACTTAGTTTAGTTTTTAACGAATTGATGGCTTGTTCCAAGACCCTAAAACGTTATGTTTGTAACGACAGGATTTATGTTCATATATGGTAATTTATGTTTAGAGTTAGTAATGTATGCAGAATATGCAGATTGTTATGTAAAAATTTATATTGGGAATATGGAAAAACTGAAAAATGCAGCAAGAAGCTGTAATACCTGCACAGGTGTTTTAGCGGCGACATATAGGCATTAGGGGCGACAGTTTTTACGTCAATTTTAAGGCCTTTAGCGGCGACTAAATAGTGACGACTTTAAGGCATTAGTGGCGACTTTTTTAGCGGCGACACATTAGCGGCGAAACTTTGACCATTAGCGACGTTTTATTACTGGCGATTTTTTAGCGGCGACAAGTCGCCGCTAAAGGTAATAGCGGAGACATATGGGGTCTTTAGCGGCGACCCCCGTCACCCCTAAAGACATGTCTCCTCGTAGTGTTGCCGTTTCCGGCGACGCCGCATGGCCTGTCGTCTTCGGACATCTGCGCCGCCACAAGTCCGCCACAAGTTTGGCCGGTTGCGGTTCTGTTTCTGGCGGAGGGCGATGGCCGCTTGGCTTGCCGTTTACGGCGACGCCGCTTGGCCTGTCATCTTCGGACATCTGCGCCGCCACAAGTTCGGCCGGTTGCGGTTCTGCTTCCGGCGCAGGAGGGCGATGGTTGCTTGGCTTGCCGTTTCCGGCGACGCCGCTTGGCCTGTCGTCTTCGGACATCTGCGCCGCCATAAGTTCTTTGTTTCATTTTTTTGGTGTTACAAGATGTCGGTGGGATCAGCCTGTCGTCTTCGGACATCTGCGCCGCCACAAGTTTGGCCGGTTGCGGTTCTGTTTCCGGTGGAGGGCGATGGCCGTTTGGGTTGCCGTTTACGGCGACGCCGCTTGGCCTGTCGTCTTCGGACATCTGCGCCGCCACAAGTTCGGTCGGTTGCGGTTCTGCTTCCGGCAGAGGAGGGCGATGGTTGCTTGGCTTACCGTTTCCGGCGACGCCGCTTGGCCTGTCGTCTTCGGACATCTGCGCCGCCATAAGTTCTTTGTTTCTCTTTTTTTTGTGTTACAAGATATCGGTGGGATCAGTATAATTTTTTCGCTTTCCATTTCTGCCATAAATGTTTGTGGGTGTTTACTTAGGCCCACAATTTCTTTTCTTTTAAGGGGATGATCTGTTCATTTGATTTACAGTAGAGAGAGAGGGTTAGAGAGAGAAACATTACAAAAACGATTTGGATTGATTGTATTTTATACTACATCGCATCACATACGACGCCGCCGCAACTTTATAGGTTTGTTTTGGATGTGGGTTTGAGGTTTGGGAGTGCGGTTTTTTTACGGGTTGTTGTCGGTTTTCTATTTTGGACTATGCGTATTCTTGCGATTTTGATGTTCGTCTGTTTTGTGTATGGTGTTGGGCTTTGATTTAGTTTTTAGTTCTGTATGTTCTGGTGTGTTATGGATTTGAGGTTTTGATGTGTTTTACTTTGTGTATTTTGCTGACTTTTTGGTTTTGAACATTCATTTTGATTTTGGTTTCGGGTTACTTAAAACTCGCATAGACGCGGCAACTATTTTAGTTTATCATATAATAATAGTAGTAGTTCAAATTATATCTATCTTAAAAACTTTATTATATAATATTACGTGTTTATTTTAATGTGTAAATTTTGTTTTGAACGAGTTGGGTCAAATATTATAATTTTATTTCGTTGGTATAAATTCAAGTTACTCTATGTTTTGATGTAAATTTTGCTATGAAATATATTAGAGCGAATGTAATCTATGCTTTATCATGTCGCCTTCTTTCCCGCACTTGCTTATTTTGATGTACATTTTGAGTTGTTATACGTTCGATAAAATTATTTTATTACTTTTACGAATTACGATGAAGTAGCCGTTAAGGTTATCGACGGAGTGAGAGTCGTAACGGCGGGTTTGTTTTACCTTTCTACACGCTTTAGGATTTTACATTGGAATAGTAACTGTTACATTTTGTTTGACATTTGCATTTTGATATTTGGGATCATGACGAAAGACCCCGCGCAACGCGCGGGGCAAAAAATCTAGTTATATTATAAATTTAGAAAGGATTGGATCATCGTAATGATAACACCACAACAAATACATATCTTTCTCTCAACGAGTCCTTAAAATGAGTTATGAATTAGGGGTGTTTGTTTTTTATGAAAAGCTCTTCCTGACCTCTTTGTCTACGCTGCGCAGACCATGCGCAAACCACGGGCAGACGTTGAGGTCTGCAGAGTGTTTGTTTCTTGAAAGATTTTTCATTAAAAAAGATCTGCGTGAGGATTAAACATCACGCAGCATATAGACTTGGCACAACCACTTCTAAAGTCTGTAGAGGATTAAACATCATCACTCACCACCACCCATGTCCACCACCACCGTCCGCAACCACCACCGTCCGCCACCACCACCGTCCCGCCTCCACCACCGTCCCGCCTCCACCACCGTCCCGCCTCCACCACCGTCCGCCACCACCACCGTCCGCCTCCACGACCGTCCGCCACCACCACCGTCCGCCACCACCACCGTCCGCCTCCACCACCGTCCGCCACCACCACCGTCCGCCTCCACCACCGTCCGCCACCACCACCGTCCGCCTCCACCACCGTCCGCCACCACCACCGTCCGCCTCCACCACCGTTCGCCACCACCGTCCGGCTCCACCACCGTCCGCCTCCACCACCGTCTGCCTCCACCACCGTCCGGCTCCACCACCGTCCGCCACCACCACCGTCCACCTCCACCACCGTCCATCACCACCACTGTTCGCATGGAATAAAATGTATTTTTATGGTTTTATAGCTACTAAAAATATGAAATAAATGATTTTAATAAAATGTATTTTATGGTTTTATAAATATTATTGCAGTGTTGTATGACTTTTATTTAAATTTAAATGTTGAAGTACTTTTTAAAGTTTAAAAAATAAGTTTATTTTAATTAGTGGATATTTTAGCAGTCTGTAGATGTTAAAAAATAAACAATATTCTTCTTGCAACTACGAATGTTTGGTCCACCTTTTATTGTGCAGATGTCTGCAAATATGATCCGCTAATTACAGAAATTTTGCTGCATAAAAAAATAAACAGTACCTTAATAACAATATCTTTTAAAATTAATGTAATAATTATTAAATCTCTAAGAGCAATAGGAACATGCGAGTCTAACTTGAATATATATGAATTACTTTTTCCAAGATGAATGAACGAGAATTTTGATCGTCACGTTGTTCCACCATCACCAATGAAAATTTTGAGACCACCACCGTGGAAACATCATAAATTGTCAAATTGCCACCACAATCACTATAGAATTTAGGGCTCTTCAAATCGCTCGACGCTCGACGATAGCTCGACGTTCGTGCGGAATTGGCTCGAAAAATACTCGTTCGAATTTTTGCTCTGTTGTAAACGAGCCGATCGGCTCGGATCGGTTTGTAAACGAGCCAAGCACGAGCAAAGGTCCGCTCGGTTCGGTTCGGATCGAATTAATATATATATATAGTTTATAAGTAGCACTCTAGTAAAATTGACCCATTATATACAAATAAATAATTATATTTATTCATACTTGATCAATCAACCTAATAAAGATTTCTACATTAAACATAAAAGTAAAATCGTAAACCGTTAAAAGATATTTTTTCGATCATCTCCCGCTCTCACCATTATCATTATCTTCAATATGCTCTTCGCTTTTCGGCTACAACCGTAGATAATCGTCAGCCACAACATATTGTTATCCATGAAAATATTATCTAATGAACTGTGGCTGCTTTTTAAGTCATCAAATATTATGCGCTACAATATAAATTGTATCACACACAAGATAGTTGAGTTGTATAAATCGTTCGCCGCTCATTTGCGCTCGCTCAACGCTCGCTCGAAAATTTAACGATCGAAAAATGCTCGTTCGATTTTCCGCTCGGTTGTAAACGAGCCGATCGGCTCGGTTCGGTTTGGAAATGAGCGAAGCAGGAGCAAAGGTCTGCTCGACTCGGCTCAGCTCGTGAACATCCCTAATAGAACTGTTGAACTGCCGTAACCACTAACGGTAAATGACCACTATCACAGCTGAAGACACAAGCAATATTAATTATAAAATAAGAGAGATTGTGTCCCAACAAATTGGTCTAGTGGTTAGGGGTCTGCCCTCCCAAAGTAGAGGTGTTGCGTTTGAATCCCATTAATGTCAGTTGGAGGGACATCTGAGTGAGGGGACGAATCTGGGTTTTATCCCGGGTTCGAACCTAACAGGTGGCGAAAGTTTACCCATTTCACGGGGTTCCTGCGCATCGAGAGGACTGGGTCTTGTGGGCGGTCGAGTAGTCGACCTTGGACATAGACCCGAAAGGATATGTTTACACCTAAGATCTTAGCCGTTAAAAAAAAAGAGAGATGGTAAAGGGCTAGAACCCATCATGAACTCCACCATGAAAGTGATCATAAAGAACTAGAAAAAGTTTTAAAAAAACCTCTAAAAGTCGTAAAAAAATTAAAAACAATTAAGATGAATTTTTCAACACACCAAGAATCATAAAAACATTTAATTACCTAACCGAGCTTCATGTTTTAAGATACGACAATAAGATGCATAGAAATGCTTATATCCCTTGATACATTTGAACAATATGCAGAAATGACAATAGGATGAATACAAAGATGTCAATAATCCGTAGGTAACACTCAATTGATGATCTATGGTGAAGGACACCGTAAGTGATATTGACACGCACGTGAATTGGTAGTAAATTTTATTGGTAATCTATCAATGATCCCTCTGCATCTCCTACACATATATATATTTTTTTGACAGTTACCACTTTCACTAAAGGACTTTCGATTGATATTTACGTTTCAAGCTTAGTGTAATATGTTATTGGACTTAATATTATAGTATATCTTTGTGACATATATACTAGCATAATAATAAAAATTGAATACTAGAGGGCCAGGGCCGTTAGACAATTATCTAGAAATGCCGACCCAGAATAAATAATTGATTTAATGCCGTAAAAATGATTGATTAAATGCATATAAAATCAACAATAATTACCGGCTTATAAATGAGAGAATATATTCAATTCAATATGTATTAAATACCTTGCGGGTTAGAGGGTAACCATCATCACGACTTTATTTTTATTGTAGCTTTGTTTATATATAAGTTTGTTATTTATTTGATTCGTAACTTAGTCGGTAAATTCAAAAATCAATGAAAAAATTATAATATAATTTGTTAATATTATGATAAAATTAGATTGAGTGTATCTCCCTTCATTTGTTCCCATTTGTTTAGTTACGACTTTGTTTACAAGACTAATTTGAATATGATCTCAAGAGTCATAATATATGAATAATCAAGGTAGAGAATACAACATATCCTATAAGCACTTGTATGTTATGCATGAATAATTCATGTATATAGTAGGAGAGGATGCGATTAACAAACCATAGTATGTACGACATCTAAAGCATTAGATATAAGTAACTATATGATTCTCGTAATTCTTTATTTCAAATTAGTAATGTAGAGAATTTTGTTTATTTATTTAGTTTTATTTATCTCTTTAGTTTTCTTTTTAATTATGTGAATTCTATTTCAAGCTAATTATATATAAGGAGAACAAATTAGTCGATAGGGGTAAGGTCACTTCGTTTGGGATTCGATTAAGATTCTTGGTAGTTTTTATCATCTTCTTTCGTACACAAATATAATGAAAATAAACTAAAAAATTTATAATCTTGTTTGGAGGTAAAGTTCACGAGAAATGATATTTAAATAAAATGGTGATACCTTATTTTCATGCATTAGATGTTATAAACAATAAATAGTCTTTTCTTCAACTGAACAAATAAATAAATTAAGATGAGTGTTAAACTTCTCTCTAACTTTTGAGTTTCTTTTTATATATATGATCCTTACACCTTCATAAAACCGGGAATCTCCGATTGATGTCTTTACTTTATTTTTAATTAAATAATAAATATAATACACATTTTTGTAAGAACCACAATGCCTAACCTTAATGTCGTGTAAAATATTATTTGATACCCTTTGAATGAATGTGCTCCCACTAATGTTTTACTTTTATTGTGTAAAAAGACGAAATTAACCCGGCCGGTTTCAATGATTGGATCATGCTTGATGCCGCCCGTTTACTTTCTTATCAAGTTACTCCATTACTTTATGTACCACATGACTTGAATTACCTTTTTTTTAATGCTACTCAAGAAAAAGCCTACACCATAAACAACTTGCCAATATTGTTTCTGTTCTCTTATTTACATATATACACACATGTATGTATATGTCGTACTTTTTTAAAACTAATAATATGTTGAAAACAGTTGAGAACCATATAATATATCTATATATATATTGTCTCTTACGTGCTTCACAAGACGGTAATTTAAATGTCTCTATTTTCTCTCACGTTATTATAATTATCTTTTATGCATTAAATATATAAGTATATAATAAGACTCTTTTGGTTCATTAACATATTATTAGTTTTGAACAGGCGTGTGATCACATAGGTACTAGTGATGATAAAAATTTTAAAGTTCATAATTTTATATGTTATAAACTAATATACATCGAATTATAAAATTGATATATTTACGCAATACATTATTATGTTTTGATTCACCATATTATAACATGAATAGAAATGCATTTCAAAAAGGGTTCATTTTTAGCGACGACACATCGCTATCATAAAATTAAAGTCTTTTTTAATAAATCTTTAAAAATTATTTAATTAACTAAAATTCAATCCATAGTGATGAACATCAGTCAATAAGATTTTATTTTTATTAGATCTTCTCCTGTATTTAAGCCTACTATGTAACGATGACATATAATCGCCGTAGGTGACCATGACATATAATCATTGGTAAAATGCATGCCTTTCATGAATCGGGACTCATGGGTGGGCAAAATCATGCGTTTAATTTAGGACTTAAGTTTCTCCGTTGGGCCATCTCCTAAGCACATGAATCAGGTTTTAGTCCCAACTGGGGACTTGCAAAGGTCAAAATCGTGTCACATACGCTCTCATCTAGATGGAAGATTGAATCTATTCAGTTGCATCAACTCTATAGTCGCTAATTTTAATTTCACATTGACTCTAATCTATTCAGTTATTCTATTTCAATCTTTGATCCCTTCATTTTAGTGATTTGTTTTCCTAATCCGATGTAGTGTGGGTCTATAATTATTAACTGCCATTAAATTGAGCAAATGGAAGATTGAAGATTAGAAGAGGTGGTTTGCACTCATTTAAGTGAGATAATCCACTCAGATTATATCATCACTCCTCTTTTTAGAGGTTTCTTTGTGTGTGTTTTTCCTAATGTTTGTAATAAACGTAAAATATGTTTTAGTAGCAACATGTACTATTTTACTTTTTTTAAAAGTTATTACCTAGTTATTATGACTATCAAGATGAAAAATATTATTCATAGTAATTAAATAGATAATTAATCTAATACATATATAATCATAATTATACGCAAAATTAAACGTGAACAAAAGCGAACCTACAACTTAACCTAAATGCAATCGTGAATAAGTGAAGCCGCGTCAATGTGTGGTATTAAAGTTTATATCTAGTGATCTCCTAGCACATTCTCGAATAAACAAAAAAGAATGTTATTTTTATATCTTTTAGTATCTATTCATTATTTTTTTAAATATTATTACATATAATCAAATCATTATTTTTTTAATGTTGATTATAACATCTCTATATAAAAAAACAATTTTTTAGAAGGTCAGATGTGTTGTGAGAGTAGTGGTATGTCAAATTTGTAATAGTTTGATACGTGAATAAACTATTTGATTACATAAGTAGATTATAATGATCTGTCTACCTCGTTACAAATTACAATAGTGCATCTAAAAACCCTTTATACTATCCGACCACATATATATATGTGTGCATGTATAACAAGTTTTCATATGTTTCATAAATGCATTACAGAGATGGTGTATTTAGAAGTAGAATTTAATAAGTGGGTGTGAGTTTGTTGTTAGCAAACTAAACTTTAAGGAAAAAAGAAAATTAAATATTTGATTAAGATGTTTTTTTATTTATTCACAAATGTGATTGAGCACGGCCAATTAAATAGTTGAAAGAGATTTGCCATTGTGCTATGTGTACATTGTACAATGAGTTCTTCTTACAAGATTCTACTCTAGCTGATGAATTGAAGACAACAAAGCTTCCATTATAGATTTATTGGATAAAATGAAAAATAACAATATTTCTAAGATATAAAATTAATATAATTTTTTTTAAATATAGTATACTACCTTAACCCAAGTAAGTATGTTTATGAAAAAGGTAATTGTGTTTATGAACGTGCCCTTCTACATGCTTGCATACCTACGGTAAACAGTATGATAAATTTTGTTTTAAAATAAAATTAAAGTTAAGCAATGATTGTTTTTTTATAATTAAATTGATGAACTAATAGTGAGTGGAGCATTTGGAGTATATAAAAGGGTGGGGCAAGAGGTTCAGAAAGTGCGAAGAGCTGTGACGTCTACCCCCATGCATCATATGCAAGTTATTGACACATTTCAACATATTGTTAATCATTTTGTCTATAACAAAAGAAAACCATCACAAAACACCCACGATATGCCTTTCAAAAAAAATGCCTTTCAAAAAACAAAACACCCACGATAAGTACAAAATATAGAATTAATTTGTTGGAAAACTTGAGGATATTAATCAATAATTTGACATGAAATCGTAATGTTTCATGTTTTTATATATGATAGATAATTAGTCGGTTGCAAACGAGTGAAGTCAAACTTGAGGTTGAAAATGATTCTACTCTCACTAAAAACATTATGCTAAACTTGAGGTGAGGTCTATAGTTTGATGAGTTTCATTATGAGGCTTGTCGAGGTTTCACGATAGCCAGATAGGTTCAAAAGCTCTAAATTATAAAAAAGTTATTTTTAGTAGCCGTATTTATTACAAGCATATGTAAAAATAGTTTTTTTTTGTTTAAAAGACATGTTCGCACACCCACACCATTGTTTGAAGTTAGACTTAAACATTCAACTTTACACAAAGAAATTACTTACATAATCATGTTATCAATCACCACTAGAGTCTCACCATCACTAGGATCACCATCGGCCGCCATCATGCATACCAATGTGATGTACGGGTTTGAAATGAGGTTTATCATGGTTAATTGGTTAACTTTAATGCATTTAATATGGTTAAGTGTAAGAGATTGTGTTGAATAAGTTAACTACGATGATTTGATGTTTTGTAATTTGTAGGTTAAACGCAATCATTTGAGGGGTTTTGAAGAACGCATAAGGATGATAAGTGAAGACCATGATAGATGAGATGAAAGGGGATTTAATTACGAGAACGTGGCCACAAATGGGGAGGAAAACGGAGTTCGAACGAAGAAGATATGAAGAAAACAAAATTGGAAAAATCAGTCCACCATAAGTTACGGCGGAAAAATGACTTACGGTGGTTGATAAAAAGTGCAGCAGAAGGCCTCCACCATAACTTACGGTGGAAATATGACTTACGGTGGCCACGCATGCTGAACTCATTTAAAAGACGAAATAATTAGGGTTTTGGGGATATCTTTCATTCTAAGTCGTCCCCGTCCCAAGGGTGAGATTCGTCCCCAAGGCTTCCCAAAGGCTCCCGGAGGTGATTTTAAGGCTTTTCAAGTGTTTCTAATCATTCGGTTTGATTCTTTAACATTAGATACAATGTTTACTTTTGTTTTTCGTTGCCATGTCCGGCTAATCCACCCGTGATCTTCTCCGGTGATTAGGGTTTACACTATAACTTGTTCTTGATGGTTTTTGGTTGAGTTAATGTTGAACATGGCAAGTTAATTCGAGTAACATTATTTATTGTTTAAATATTCTAAAATATGTGTGTTGCCTTCAATTCAATTGTTCCGGTGTTGATTATTTTAGATTTCTTTTCATCTGTAAACGTCAATTTTGGATGGGATTGGGTAATACAAACGTAGGATATGATTCGAGTAGTTTTTTAATAACAGTCTCATTCAATCTATTGTCTTTAATCAAATCAACCTGGTTATGTCTATGTAACTGTTTTTAACTATCAAAGCAAATCTAAGTTGTAAACCTGAATCCGGAGAGGATTACCTTTTCACATTATTGTTTGCAACTCAATTACTCATAAAGTTCGTTACTTTTCGCAATTAGTCATTTTAGTTAAGTTTTTATAATCAAGCTCCAAACTTTTGGATTTAAACTACACTTTCCACATATTCACTGTCGATCGACCCGACTTACCCTAGCTATCTTAGGTGAGTTTGGAACTTTAGCCGTTGCCGGGGAGTTAGAGCGCAAAGTGTTTTGTTTGATTTTTAGTTTGTTTTGTTTATTTTATTTACTTCCTTTTCTTTGTTACGCTAGGTGTGCTTGTGTGTGCAGGTGACATCTTCGTGCATGCATACCCGGTACGCAAGGAACAAGTCCCCGTTAGTGTTTGATCCAGAAGTTGAAAAGACCGCTCGAAGAAATCGAGCACAATCCCGTGCAAAAACCCAATCATCCGGTGCAGTCAAAGAGTGCAAGATGGAAAACCAAAACCCACCCGATAACCAACCGCCAAATCCACCACAAAACCAACCCTTACCAAACCAACCCAATGACCCACAAAGACAACCTCCAATTGCTCCAAACCAACCACCTCAGAGACATAATCCCTACCCTCAACCAAGACAGAACCCTTACCAACATGGACCTGCAAGACAGAATCCGAGACAACCAAGAAGGGTTAACAGGTTTGAAGATGAAGAGGATAGGTTTGACAGGCTAAGTATCCATACTTGGGATGATGACATAGATGGACGAAGTGATGGGAATGAAGATGAGTATGTTGAAGAGGATGTGCAATACAATGAACCTAATAACAACCAAGGTCGATACAGACAGAATGAACAACCAAGGCAAAATAGGCAGAATCAGGGCCAAGGTCAAGGTAGAAGGCAAGGATTTCCTCGGGCAAATCGGAACCCGGGCTTCAACCCTACCAAGCCATTGTTCAAGGGGTTGATAGCCATTTTCGCCCTACCATAGCTAGAGCTTCATCACCCATAGTCAGGCCACAAGTTAGAGGGAAGTCATTTGAGATTAGGTCCAACAGTCTGGCCTTTCTTCCTAGGTTTCATGGACTGTCCAAGGAAGAATCTTACTTGCATCTGAATGTGTTTAGTGCCATTTGTGAGACCATTGGGGCACAAGGTTTTACACCTGAAGAAGTGATGTTGGTTTTATTCCAGTTTACATTGAAAGGAAGTGCGAAAAAGTGGTTTCACTCACTACCTTCTGCTAGCATTTATACTTGGGAGCAAATGCAGCAGGCGTTCTTAGAGGAATATTATACACCACAGAAGACAAGTGAGGCTAGAACCGCCATTCGGACAATCAGTCAACAACAGGATGAGTCATTCCATGAAGCTTTGTAACATCCCAGGGAAATCGCACCGTGATATTGTTCGCTTTGGCCGCAGCCTCACGGATTTAAAACGCGTCATGATGGGGAAGGTATCCAGCCCCTTATAAAGAGACTTTCGTTCCCCTTCCCAACCGATGTGGGATGAGTATATGGCACCCCCCGCAGTTGGGCCAACGTGTCCATCCACCCATCGCAGTGAGCCCAGCGTCCTCGCTGGCACAACGGCCCGGCCCTGACTCTGATACCAACTGTAACATCCCAGAGAAATCGCACCGTGATATTGTCCGCTTTGGCCGCAGCCTCACGGATTTAAAACGCGTCCGATGTGGGATGAGTATGTGGCACCCCCCGTAGTTGGGCCAACGTGTCCATCCACCCACCGCAGTGAGCCCAGCGTCCTCGCTGGCACAACGGCCCGGCCCTGGCTCTGATACCAACTGTAACATCCCAGGCAAATCGCACCGTGATATTGTCCGCTTTTGTCGTAGCCTCACGGATTTAAAATGCGTCATGACGGGGAAGGTATCCAGCCCCTTATAAAGAGACTTTCGTTCCCCTTCCCAACCGATGTGGGATGAGTATGTGGCACCCCTCGCAGTTGGGCCAACGTGTCCATCCACCCACCGCAGTGAGCCCAGCGTCCTCGCTGGCACAACGGCCCGCCCCTGGCTCTGATACCAACTGTAACATCCCAGGGAAATCGCACCGTGATATTGTCCGCTTTGGCCGCAGCCTCACGGATTTAAAACGCGTCACGATGGGGAAGGTATCTAGCCCCTTATAAAGAGACTTTCGTTCCCCTTCCCAACCGATATGGGATGAGTATGTGGCACCCCCCGTAGTTGGGCAAACGTGTCCATCCACCCACCGCAGTGAGCCCAGCGTCCTCGCTGGCACAACGGCCCGGCCCTGGCTCTGATACCAACTGTAACATCCTAGGGAAATCGCACCGTGATATTGTTCACTTTGGCCGCAGCCTCACGGATTTAAAACGCGTCACGATGGGGAAGGTATCCAGCCCCTTATAAAGAGATTTTCGTTCCCCTTCCCAACCGATGTGGGATGAGTATGTGGCACCCACCGCAGTTGGGCCAACGTGTCCATCCACCCACCGCAGTGAGCCCACGTCCTCGCTGGCACAAAGGCCCGGCCCTAGCTCTGATACCAACTGTAACATGTGGATGGACACGTTGGGCCAACTGCGAGGGGTGCCACATACTCATCCCACATCGGTTCGAAGGGGAACGAAAGTCTCTTTATAAGGGGCTGGATACCTTCCCCATCGTGATGCGTTTTAAATCCGTGAGGTTGCGGCCAAAGCGGACAATATCACGGTGCGATTTCTCTGGGATGTTACAGTTGGTATCAGAGCCAGGGTCGGGCCGTTGTGCCAGCGAGGACGCTTGGCTCACTGCGGTGAGTGGATGGACACGTTGGCCCAACTGCGGGGGAGCCACGTACTCATCCCACATCGGTTGGGAAGGGGAACGAAAGTCTCTTTATAAGGGGCTGGATACCTTCCCCATCGTGACGCGTTTTAAATCCGTGAGGCTGCGGCCAAAGCGGACAATATCACGGTGCGATTTCCCTGGGATGTTACAAGCTTGGACAAGGTTCAAGGAGTTGTTGAGAACTTGTCCACTTCACACATTCCTCAATGGGAGTTGATTTCTTCATTTTATGATGGGTTATCTACTAAAGACGTGAGAGATGTGAATTCAACAAGTGCATGGACCTTCATGACTAATACCGAGGATGATGACTGGGAGTTACTAGAACGGATGAGTATACATTCAAAAAGACAAGGTCAGTCTCGTACGAAATCGAGGAATGTGACTGATGATTCAGATAGGAGGTCTTCTAGGTTGGGACAATCGACTGAAAAGGCTACAGTGAAGGCTACAAGTTCCTTTACTATATTCCAGGGATGTGGTGAAGCTGGACATACTGCCAGAGATTGTCCACAGTTTGATGAGGGGGCGGAAGAGGTGAATTATGTACAGGATGATAGGCAGCCATATAGCAACACCAACAATAACACCTATCACCCTGTTTGAGGAATCACCCAAACCTAAGATATGGTAACCCAAATAACCAGATGAACCTGAATTTTCAAGATAATTCTCATCAAAAATATCATAATAGGTCAATGGGTCAAAGTGGTCAATACAATCAGGGGAGCTACAATGGGGGTGGTTAAAGAATTATTAAAGAAATCAAAACCAAGGCACATCAGGAATAAATGCAGAACCAACAAACAGAGAGATCTTGGATTTTTTAAAGGAGATGAAGAAATCTAATAAGGTTCGAGACAAGAGTCATGAGGCTTTGAGCAAGCAAGTTGGTCAACTAGCAGAAGAAGTGGCAGCTCTTAGGAAAGATACAGGGAAGCTACCAAGTGATACGATAATGAATCCATAACATCAAGGGACAACCACAAAGAACATGAAAAATGTCCACATTAATTCGGTTAGTATCTTTCCTAATTCTGAAATTTTCACTGTCGAATTTACTTCTTTTTCAAAACAAGTTGGAAGTAAGGAAAATAAAGTTGATGTAGTAGAAGAGAATGACCCAGGAGAACCCATCATTTCAATCAAAGTCAGCCGCCTCCCAGGGCTCACCGTGGGGAGTGTTACGCTTCAGATATACAGAACACATAGGAGTTATAGAGTACATAGCGGAAGTCTAATATAATTATACATCAACGTGTATAATACATTTGTTATAATAGATAATACCATTACATTAGTTTAACTATACTAGAGATCCAAAACTTCAACAACATTCTAGAACTTTATTTTCTCATAAACCAGCTCGTAATCTTCAATCCCTGCAATCACTTGGCACCTAGGATGTGTGTCCATAAAAATAGAAAACATTTGGGACTCAGCATAAAGCTTGTGAGTTCATAAATATGACATTCTTCAAAATTCAAAACATGTTATTATTGACTATTGCATCAAGCAGATACAGCCATGGCAAACAGATAGGAACAGAGTAAGCACAGTATAAATTCACATAACTAGGCTATGTATACAAACTCCACTGGCTAAAGCAGAATCATACAAGCAGCCCTCAAGCATCCTATCAAGCATTGTCACATATCACAGATGCTATTGATAGTCAATTCTTCAATTATTACCAGTTATCAGAACATCACATCCCATTTCAGAAAACAGATCAGAGGAACTCACCTCGATCAATCAAGTCAGTGATATCGTCTGCTCAGGTTCACTGCTATTAGGTATTATCCTATAGACAAAATAACATAATTTAAGCTATATTCTAGCTAGTAATAATTTTAGGGATAATTCGTTATCTTTTTCTATTTGTTGGTTTTATTCGGGCACTTTCTTTTATCCTATGCCAATCCTTTGGTACAACCCTTACTAGTTGGCATAACTCGAGCGTTTCTATCATACTCGAGCCAACCCTCGAGGTTACCCAATACATTCCCTAATGATAACCTTAAAGTCTAATAATAATAATAATAACAATAATAATTACAACAAAACTAAAAATAATAAATAATAATAATACTAACTATAACAATAAAAATAACAACTAGAATAATAATAATAACTATAAAGATAACAAACAAACAAACCCAGTATATCCCACTCAAGAGCAGGGTCTGGGGAGGGTAGGTGTAGGCGAGTCTTTCCTCTATCTTGTTAGGTAGAGAGACCGCTTCCAAAGAGACCCCCGGCTCACAGCAAAAGCCATACTGAAAACAAGACACATGGCATACCGTATACAAGAAATCCTACCACACATAGCATACATCATACAATAAATCCTACACACATAATATACAAAAAGCCATACCGATTGCAATACATCCTTCAAGTAAATCATACGACACATAGCATACATTATACAATAAATCATACGACACATAGCATACATATATCATAGAATAACTATAAAGATGATAATAATGATATTAATAATAACTATATTAATACTAATACCTACAATAATAATAATAATAATAATAATAACGACTATAATAATAATAATAGTTAAACATAGCCTTAAACAAGGGCGTACCTGAAAACTATCTACGGCAATTTGATGTAGAGTCTCCCTACTCGCGCTCCTAGTCGCGCTCCTACTCGAGTACCAAAACGATTACTAGCAACACCCAACGAGGTATTGAAAACTCTGGATTCTCTTTATATTAGAGCGTTCCCAAAGAAACTTATGTTTTAAATTCAACCTTAAGCCTTCTATTTATAAGGGAGCAGAAGGCAGGTGAAAAAGTTTCAGAGGCGATGTGGGATGAAGTTCAGATGGAGTTTCGATGTGGGATGCTACGATGCAATTGCAATTGAGTAATATTATTATATTATTATATTATTATATATTATTATATTATTCTAATTAATTCAGCTGCTTAACTCGTTTTTCTCTTATAACTTTTAATATATAGCATATTATGAAATTTCAAATATGTCGTTGTGACGAGCTTATTTTTCTCTACAAGTCCACCTAAGTTTCGTAAAAACGAGCAGGTTCGAATATAATATATTATTATTATATTCAAACGGTCTCTTATAACATAAAAATTTCATCTAAAACTTTAAACTTTAAATAGACAATTTACTCATTACTTACTCGTTTGACAATATATGAAATACGAAGTTCATATGACCCAAACGCTTGGGTTGTTACACTCTTGGATTATGGGGCAGGTGTTAGTATCTTGCCTGGTGCATTATATGATCAGTATGAGTTCGGCCCTTTACAGGAGGTTGACACCACTGTGGTCTTAGCTGACTTGACTTGCAAACGTCCTCGGGGGATGGTAAAAGATGTGATCATCAAGTTAGGAGATTTCTACTACCCGGTGGACTTTATGGTGCTTGACTATGCTTGCAGGATCGGTTTCGGTCACTCAACAAGTGGTTTCTCTCAAACTCACCTTGAACAACACTCAGAAAGAGTCTAACAAGAGTTGATCACAATATAACAAGTAACAAATGATAATGAACACAGAAAGTAAATTTTTAAGGTACTTTTATATATTGCTTCTCAACTCAAAGGATTACAAGACTCTTACAAGCTCAACCTCTCTCAATCTCTCTCCCTAATGAGTTACAATGAGAATACATATATAATACTACCTACAGCCGGATATACTTTGATACCAGCTGGAAACCTCTAACCAAACATCTATACTACAAGACTGCTTCTTCCGAGGCTTGGAGTCTACTTTGTCTTCGGAAGATGTCTTCAGCTTTGTCTTCAGACTTTGTCTTCGGAAGATGTCTTCAGCTCTTGTCTTCAGACTTTGTCTTCGGAAGATGTCTTCAGCTCTTGTCTTCAGACTTTGTCTTCGGAAGAACTCTTCAGTTGATGTCTTCAGCTGATCGTCAGACTTCGAAAGCTCTCACACTTGGCTTCGGAAGCCTTTGAATGTAGCACCAAAATTAACTATGTGAAGTGGTTTTGTTGCACCAGCCTTATAATGACCCAACAAACTCCCCCTAAGCTGATGCTACCAAAACCTCACTTCTCTCTTCTTCTTAAAACTTTCAGCACCAGGGAAAGTAGATATCTATTTGTTTCCTTGTTCTTCCCTGATGTGGTGCTGAGAAGTTTATACAAATCCTTAGTAGACAGAACATCCAGTCTGTCACCTTGGATTATATGTACCCTTTCTTGTGGCCCTCTGAAAAGAGTTAGTTGATGGGAACTATAGTCATATTCCCATCTAACTATAGGATCTAATTCCGAACCCTCCACCATCTGTAGAAAGGCTGCGCCCTTGGTGGTAGGTCTTTCCTTTTCTTCCTGTCTTCTCAACTTCAACTCTTCATTGATCTTTGCCTTTGCAGTCAGCTCAGCCAAGTGAATACTGCTTAGATGATTCCTGATTACGGCAGCAGTCTTAGAGTTGGAGGGATTGGAGAATGGCTTCTCTGCCAGCTCAGCAATGTCAAATCTGCTGAGATGCAATAGAGAAGTGGCATTGAGCCGGTTGATTTCACCATTCTCTCTTTCCACAACAAAGTTGTGAGAAGTTTCATCGAACCTCCACAGGATTATACCTTTCCTAGGCACAGGAGACTGACTAGGAATCCTGTCCTCCTTCCTTGTATCCAGTAGAGTCACCAGTTTTCTTCTAAGTCTCTTCTCTTTAGCATTTAGGGAATCAGAGTTGAGACCGAGAAGTCTTGCAGCCTAGCCCAAAGTTCCTCTAGGCAAATCTAGGAATTGATCTAATGTGAGGGAACTTGAAGAGTCATCAATATAGATGATGTTGATGAGATCTTCCTCACAAGAGATGTTGCTCAGAGTTGTGCAGTTATTGAGCTTCTTCTTGATTTCCTTAAACTCTTCTAGAGAGAGATGTTGAGAAGGCTGAGGAGATGATCTGGTTTCTATTGGTAGGTTTGGGTTCAGTGGTTCTAGGTTGTGTTTTGGGTTTAAGGATGGGAAGTTTAGGTGGTTGTGGTGATGAAGTTGGTATGGGTAGAGTTGTAGGTTCAGGGGTGAAGGTTTCGTCTAAGGGCTCGATTTTGATGGGAAATGGGATTGGTTCTTCTGGTGTAGGTTGTGGTTGATTGGTTGGGGTGAAGATCATTCCCTGTCCCCTTCTATACATCTCCTTCCTCTTTCCCATACGGATGTCAGCTTTTATTTCGCTGACTATCCGTTGGAGTGTCCTTTCGGACATGGGTCCCACCTGCCTACCAGAGAAGCCATGAGCTCGAGATAGTCTTTCATCTAGGCTTTGTCACTAGACCTCTTGGCTGCAATGACCCTCTATACTTCCTCCATCTGCTTCTTCTTCTTCTTCTTCTCCCTTGCAGCCTTCTTCCATTCTTTCTCTATTTGATCCTGCTCTTTGTTATGGAGCAGAAGGATCATATCATCATCATGTGGAGAAAGTTCTGGAAGACTGAAGCCTCTAGAGAGTAGGAATTTAATCCTAGCATCTCTCAGCTGCAAGGCGGCTTTCCTTTGTTCCTCCTCTTCCCTCTCTATGGCCAACCTGGCTTCTTCTGGTTGTTTTAGCCTGGTTGTCCTCTCCAAAGACACAACTCCTCTAGTGGTAGCAGGAGTACTTCCTCATTGGCAGCTCCTAAGTTGATGAGCTGATCAATGAATGCTGCCCTTCTCTTGTTGTTGATTTCCTCCTGATTGGCTGCAGCTGCCTTTGAACTGGCAGCTAGCAGCTTCTCAGCAGGGAATCTACCTTTCTTCTTTAATTTCTCAATCCTTTCTTCTTCCTGAAGCTCTTTCGCGGTCAATTTTCTCTTGCCTTTGTCTTTTGCAGAACTTGACTGTGGTGGTTCTTGGATAGATGGTTCGGATTGAGAGAGAGGGTCAGCTGGTGTTTGGGATAGAGGTAGATCAAAGATGTCCTCCTTGCTTAACTCAGATGCTATCTCAGCAATGACATCTGTGATGATCAACTCCTAAGACATTTTGAACAATCCTTCCGCAGCTTCCATCTCAGCTTTGGAAGACGTCTTGTTCTTCTTCAGCTTCAACTTTAGCTTCGGAAGTTTCAGCCTGAGCTTCGGAAGAAGATACTGATGCAAGTTCTGTCCCAACTGTTTCAGTTGCTGGGCCATCAGTCCTCATTTCCCCTTCGAAGTTAATCTTAGCTTCCATGTGGACCTTAGGTTGACCAACTTCTTCCACAGTGGTAGAAGGTGCAGTCAGCCTTTGAAGCTCTTCAGCTCCAAAGTAGATCAGTGTGGTGTCCGGGCTGGGCTGATCTAAAGAGAATCTCAATACAAACTTTGGGAAAAGTTTATAGAGATCATGAAGCATTTGTGAGTCAATCTTGAGAATTGATTGAGATGACTCAAGCATGGTAATGATTTGGGAAGTAGAAGACTAGATCAGTGGTTCCTCAGTTGTTAGTCTCTGATCTTTCTCCCCCTTTTTGGTAGCATCATCTTGAGAGCTAGATGAGCTAGAGGAAGAAGTCAATGAGACTTGGATGGGTACATGCCTAACAGACCTCTCCGTCTGTTTCTCATCTAGTTTAGCCTTGAGATTGTCAATCTCAAGTTGCTGAGTGGTTGTCCTGTTCTCTAAGATCTTAACCTGAGATTCAAGGTTTGAGATCTTAGAGATGAGGTACTGAAGAGTGAGTTGCATACTTCCCTCATCTTCATATGAAGAATCACGAGGAGATGAGATAACATACCTAGTATGTTCAGTCTCACCACCAGATGTGGCTTCTTGGCACCCTGGATACCTTTGCTCAAAGTCATCTCTTTCAGAGATATCAATGGGCAAAGTTGTCGTAGACTCAGTCTGATTGATGTTACCACTGTCCTGAGAGCTCAATGAGAGACTCTGAGTAGTGGCAGCTGAGCCTACATGATTCCCATCCATATCAGTAGGACTCACCTCAGGTGGCTTCTGATGGGGGCTAGAGATAAGGGATCTCTCTTGGCTCTGTTGATCTTTGAGAGGGTGTTGAAGATCAACTTCATGGTCGTGGAGAAAATTTCCAAGGAGGAATTTGAATTCGGAAGATATTAAAGAATATCTTCCGAGAGTTAATTCCTCTTCGGAAGAAATTTACACTGGGAATACTTCAAGATCTTTTGTAACGGGGCTTAAATTGTATTGACACAAGACTTAACACATTAAAAAGTTTTCAAAAGAGGTTGTTTAATCAATGTTTATCATCCCAATAGCTGGTATGAGATATTTAAATCTTTGTTCATCAAAGGCTTTTGTGAACAAATCAGCATATTGTTCATTTGAGTCAACTTTGATTAACTTTATCAAATTTTTCTCATGAATATCTCTAATGAAATGATACCTGATATCAATGTGCTTTGTCTTGGAGTGCTTCACTGGATTTTCAGTAATGGAGATAGCACTGTTGTTGTCAATATGGATAGGAGTAGTCATGAAGTTGAATCCATAGTCCAACATCTGATTTTGAACCATAGCAGTTGAGCACAGCAGCTAGCAGCAATGTATTCAGCTTCAGTAGTTGATGTAGAGACACAGGATTGTTTCTTGCATTGCCATGAGATAATCCTTCCACCAAGAAATTGACATCCTCCTGATGTTGATTTCTTGTCAATATTGCAGCCACCATAGTCACTGTCAAAGTATCCATAGAGATTGAAATCACTATTTCTTGGATACCATAGACCTAGTTTAGGTGCTCCTTTGAGGTATCTGAGGATTCTCTTTGCAGCAGCTAGGTGAGACACCTTTGGAGCAGCCTGATATCTTGCACAAATGCATGTGGCAAACATGATATCAGGTCTACTAGCAGTGAGATACATCAGAGAACCAATAATTGCTCTATACTGATGTTGATTAGTATCCTCCCCCTCAAGGTCAGGGCAAAGATTATGGTTTTTGGGTATGGGTGTCTTGGCTGGCTTACAGTCCTTCATCTCAAATCTTTCTAAGATGTCATTGACATACTTGGATTGATTGATGAAGAATCCTTCCTTCAATTGCTTCACCTGAATTCCTAGGAAAAAGTCCATTTTTCCCATGGAACTCATCTCAAATTTCTGCTTCATAGTGCTCTCAAAGTCCTTACATATTTGGTCATTTGAAGAACCAAATATGATGTCATCAACATAGACTTAAACGAGCAAAATGTCTTCTCCAGACTTCCTGATGAAGAGAGTCCTATCAATGGTACCTCTGGTGTAGCCATTCTTTAGGAGAAACTGAGACAATGTCTCATACCACAGCCTAGGTGCTTGGTGTAGCCCATATAGAGCTTTGTCCAGTTTGCACACATAGTTGGGGTGTGTGGGTCTTCAAATCCTGGTGGTTGGAATACATAGATTTCCCTATCTATATCCCCATATAGAAAAGCACACTTGACATCAAGTTGGTAGACAGTGAAGTTCTTGGATGCAGCATAAGCAAGGAAGATCCTAACTGCCTCAAGTCTTGCAACTGGTGCAAAGACATCAGTATAATCGATTCCTTCCTCTTGGGTGTATCCTTGAACTACTAATCTTGCCTTGTTCTTGATAATCAAGCCTCTATCATCTTTCTTGTTTCTGAATACCCATTTAGTGCCTATAGGTACTTGACCAGAAGGTAGTGGGCATAGATTCCAGACCTTTTGTCTTCTGAATTGAAGCAGCTCCTCCTGCATCGATTCAACCCAACTACCATCTTTCAAGGCATCTTCCATCTTCTTGGGTTCCATCTGAGATAAGAAGCATGAGTACAAGCTGACATTCCCATGATGAGTTTACCCTCTTGTTCTCACACCTTCAGAGACATTCCCTATGATGTTTTCAGTTGGATGAGTGTTGTGAATCCTAAGACGAGGAATCACTTCCAGTTGCAGAGATAGGTCCAGGTTGGACATATTTTGATCAGGAACTGGATCACTCTGTTCAGCTGTTGTTTCAAAGTCATTTAATGAGGACTGATTGAATGACTGAGAAACATCATCAATGGTTGGCCGTGAAGTAGTATTAACAGTTTCCTGTTCCTTCAGAATACTACTTCTTTCAACCTGGTGTTGTAATGGATCACCTGAAGAGCTTTGAGGTTCATCAAGTGATTCACTTGTTGAAGCTTCATTATTCCTTGAGATAGTTACACTATCAGATCTGTGAATGGTTGAAGCTTGTTGTCTTTCAGCTCTTGGAGAATTTGGAAGAGGTCTGGGTAGCTCAAATAGTTGATTAGCATCATCATTAGCATTACCTTGAGCACCTGTTCCATCTGAAACATTCTCACAAGATGGTTTAGAATAGTTTGGAAACAATTCTAAGTCAAAGATATAATCAGGTCAATTCTTCTAACACAAGGAGTGTGCTCATTTACAACTATATTGGATGACTCCTCAAATTGTTGATTCTTAATGTTGTATACTCTATAAGCTTTGGAGCTAGAAGAGTATCCAACAAAGATAGCATCATCTGACTTCTCAGCAAACTTTGCTAAGTTATCTTTTGTGTTAAGTATGGTACACCTGCAGCCAAAGGACCTTAGAAAGCCAATGAACGGTGGCCTCTTGTTCCATAACTCATAAGGGGTTTTTCCATGGGACTTAACTACAAGAACCCTGTTCTGCACATAGCATGCAGTACTAACTGCCTCTGCCCAGAATGTTAGAGGAAGTTTTGAATCAGCTAACATGGTTCGAGTAGCCTCAATAAGTGTCCTGTTCCTCCTCTCAGCAACATCGTTTTGTTGAGGAGTTCTGGGAGCACTATACTGTCTGGCAATCCCTTTTGAGTCACAGAATGAGTCAAGAACAAAGTTCTCAAACTCAATCCCTTGATCACTTCTAATGATCTTAACCTTGTGATCAATTTGATTTTCTATTTTAAGAATAAAAGATTTTAACGTTTCAGTAGTTTCATCTTTACTTCTTAAAAAGAATACCCATGTAAATCTTGTAAAATCATCAACAATCACAAGGCAGTATGATTTCCTTCCAATGCTCATTATACTTGTGGGACCAAAGAGATCCATGTGCAATAAGTGTAATGGAGTAGTGATAGAATTAACATATTTGGATTTATGAGATGTCCTGTGTTGTTTCCTTTCAGGCATGCAACACAGTTATCTTTACAGAATAATTCCTTTTTAGGCATACCATGTACCAAGTTATTTTTAGCCAGTTTATTCATTGTCTTAAAATTTACATGACACATACGTTTATGCCATAGTGTTGACTCATCACTGTCAGCTTTGGAAAGAAAGCATGATACTTCACCCATAGGAGAAGCATTGTTCATATCCAGCTTGTACATATCCCCTTTCCTGGGAGATCTAAGAAGCACCAATTCCGGAGGAATTGTCATCCCTGGTTTAAGGATAATGCACTCATGTTCTGTGAAAAGCATTTGATGCTTCTGATCACATAACTGAGAAACACTTAACAGATTGTGTTCAAGCTGTTTGACAAAGTGAACTTTGTCAATGTTTATTCTACCATTGGATATACTTCCTCTGCTTGAAATATATCCTCCGGTATCACCTCCAAATTGGACAGGCCCTCCATCATAGTTCTAGAATTGTTGAAGGAAGATCTGTTCCCTGTCATGTGCCTGGAGCATCCACCATCTACAATCCAGACATTGTTGTTTTTGTTAAATGGATGTCCCTGCATATAAGATGAGATCGTTAGTTTTGTTTGGAAGCCCAAGCCTTGCTGGTCTTGGGCTCTTCCAAAGATAATGACATAATTGAACCAAAAGATATGCATTGGGGTTCAATAGAGGTCGTTAAAGAAGAGGTTTGGGCTGCAGCATCTTCCTTGATCTTCCAGTCCATCCTTTGGGTTGATCTTGGAGAATGAGCTTGTTGAAGCTTTTGCAGCATGGTCTTCTTCCGAAGCTTCTTTCTTTTCGGAAGAAGCCTTCACCACTTGTTCTTCTGAAGAAGTCTTCTTCTGGGATGGTTTCAAGGGAGCTTTCTTTTTCTTCTGAACCTTAGAAGCTTTGGCTTCCGAAGCCATTTTCCCTTCGGAAGAAATACTTTCTTCTGAAAGCAACTTGGCTTCCGAGACCAACTTTCCCTTTTTCATCATTTGGACCGTTTGAAATGGTCCAAATATGAAACCTTCCCTGACTCCTTCTTTTCTAACATTATTTGCATAATGTGTGCTTGCTGGATTGTAATAACAATCTTTAGCCATGTGGTTGTGCAGACCACACATTATGCATGCAATGTTAGTCTTTTGGGAATTTGAATATTGTTGTTTCTTGGATTTTTTTCTTCATCAGCAACTTTTCCTTTCAACTTCTCATCCTTTGATAGGACAGGAGTGCTGGTACTACACTCCTTCCTGAATCAGAAGTACCTACCACTTGGAATCCAGTAGAGATGAAGACACCCTTTTGTTTTGGGTCAATCTTCAGCTTGGACTCAGCAACTTTCTTGGCAGTCTTTTCTAGCAGCTTTAGCTCTGCTTCTTCTTGCCTTGGTGGTTAGGATTTCATCTTCACAGGTGGAGATGAGTGTATCTTCCTGTTTCTCCCCTGTGGTGGCCACTATTTTTGCCTCATCCTTTAATTCTAATGAAGAAGGGTCAGCAGTTGGAACCTCTTGCTCCTCAGTACCACATCTAGGTAGTCTAATAGACTCATAAGAGTGTGATAGGCTATTTCATTGGTTTCCAACCCTTCTTTGTTTTGATAAAACATTTTGGAATGAGAGGATAATGCAAGAATAGCTTGGAAGTTTTGCCAGCAATAGCTTGCTTCCTGGCCTGAGCCTCAGTAGTGACAAGCCGGGCTTGTGCTTCAGACAGCTTGGATATCAGATCTTTGATTTGAGTCTTGTAATTTGTTTGTTCATATTTTAAAAGAGACACAGTTTTCTCTAACTCCTTAATTTTCTTTTGATAATCAGATTCAGCTATTTTAAAGTCAGATTTTAAGATATTTAAAGACTCAACATCAGATCTGATTTCTATATTGTAATCCTTATAGAGTTTAACTTTAGCAATACAAGCTGAAGTACAAAGATGTTCAAATACCTGAGCATCATCTGTTCCAGCCATGAGTGCTTGAGCGGGAGTCACATCCTGTACCATGACGCTCCAGTCAACTTCTTGAGCTATTGCAGCTGTATCAGTTGTCTTTTCTTCATGCTTTGAGGTTGAGGGATGTGTGGAGACCTGTGGGGTTCCCGGGTTATTCTTGGGAGCCTTGCATTCCCTAGCAAAGTGACCTAGTTGGTTGCAGTTGTAACACTTTGCTTTGCTCTTGTCAAACCCAAACTTGTTGTTGACTGGGTTTTGAGGGAATTGCCTTCCAGTTCTCTTGAAGAATTTCTTCGCTCTGTAATTTATGAGAGCCATCTGTTGGACAATGTCCACATACCCTATATCATCTGGACTGAAACACTCAAGATCATCAAAGCAATATTGAAAATCACCAGAGTGTCCACTTCCAGAGACAAAGGCACAACTATCCTGAAAGGAGTTGTGTTGAGCCTTTTGAGACCTTGGAGTCTCAGGTAGAGTAATGTAGGGTCCATTATGTGAGTTTTCAGGGTAGCACAGCAACTGATGTTGTGGTTCTGTGATTTCCCTTTTAACCACATGAAGGGCTGAACTCAGTTGGTTATTGGAGTTACCAGAGGAGTTCTGCATGTTCATCTCCATCTGGAATGCACTTAGGATACCATACAACTCTGTGAGAGAAAGAGTCTTAAGGTCTGAAGTTCTCCTGATTACAACACAATAGTGTGTCCATAGTTTAGGAAGGGAAGACATGAACTTCCTAACTATGTCTCTGTTCTCAAGAGGTACTCTAATATCCACCAGAGTATCCACTATCTCAACATACCTAAATTATTGTTGAGTCAAGGTCTCTCCAGCCTTGAAAGTGAAGCTTTCAAACTGCTGCTTTAAGAGATCCTTTTTGTTCTCTTTAGTTTCCTTGGATCCTTCATACATAAGCTTCAATGCGTCCCATAAGTCTTTAGCTGTCGTGTACTTTTTAAAGCCTCTGTAGATGGAGTTTGGAGAGCAATTTGAAGAGAAGTCATAGCCCTTTGATCAAGCTCTATTCTTTTCCTATCTTTTTCTGAGTAATCATCAACATCTTTTGGAATGATGCGATTACCAGTAGCAAAAGTAGTGCTTGGTATGAAAGGACCATTAACAATGGAGTCCCACATCCTTGAGTCTTGACACTTGATGAAGCCTTCCATTCTTGTGCACCATGTGTCAAAGTCTTCAGGGGTGATCAGTGGGGACTTGGTCATGGTACCGGTTTCCATATCAGCTTTCGAGAGAGCGGCCATTTGAGTGAGTGGTTTGTAGGGAGGAGTGAAAAACAAGTTGATTTGGATGGTAAGATCTCACAATCAAGAGCCTGGTAGCTTTGATACCAATTGCAGGATCAGTTTCGGTCACTCAACAAGTGGTTTTCTCTCAAACTCACCTTGAACAACACTCAGAAAGAGTCTAACAAGAGTTGATCATAATATAACAAGTAACAAATGATAATGAACACAGAAAGTAAATTTTCAAGGTACTTTTATATATTGCTTCTCAACTCAAAGGATTACAAGACTCTTACAAGCTCAAGCTCTCTTAATCTCTCTCCCTAATGAGTTACAATGAGAATACATATATAATACTACCTACAGCCGGATATACTTTAATACCAGCTGGAAACCTCTAACCAAATATCTATACTACAAGACTATAGGTTAAGGTATCTCAGACATTTTATCCGAGATTTGGTAGTCAGGACATGTCCCTGACTTACCTTTTGTCAACAACTAAAGTTGGTAACATGTACTATCATAAAAGGTGAACAGTAGAATAAAGTATGGTCAACAACATGGCTCTTTAGGAAGAAGCCATGCTGTATCAGAGGTCTGCAGCGGATTGTCAGAGACCATACTTATGTCTACTGGTCATAGCAATGTCTTCCGAAGTATAAATTGCTTCGGAAGAATAACTTCTTCTGAAGCCACTTATACTTCGGAAGACTGCTTCTTCCAGGCTTGGAGTCTACTTTGTCTTCGAAAGATGTTTTCAGCTCTTGTCTTCAGACTTTGTCTTCGGAAGATGTCTTCAGCTCTTGTCTTCAGACTTTGTCTTCAGACTTTGTCTTCGGAAGATGTCTTCAGCTCTTGTCTTCAGACTTTGTCTTTGGAAGAACTCTTCAGCTGATGTCTTCAGCTGATCTTCAGACTTCGGAAGCTCTCACACTTGGCTTCGGAAGCCTTTGAATGTAGCACCAAATTGACTATGTGAAGTGGTTTTGGTTGCACCAGCCTTATAATGACCCAACAATGCTCTAGTGATAACAAACGAGCAACCAAAGGTTATTTTAGGTCGACCATTTTTGGCAACTGCCAATGCTCAAATCAACTGTCGGGATGGAACAATTGATATGACATGTGAAACCCGCAAGTTATGTTTTAATGTGTTTTCCAAGGCGATCACTTATCTTGTTAATGATAAACTTTTTGATACAAATGTGACTAACGTGTGTGTTCCTCCCTACATTCACATGTAAGCGAGCACATAACTTTTGATAATGGTTGCAAGTATGATAGGAATAAACAAGTGGACTTGAAAGAGTTTGTAGATTCAAAAGAAAATTAAGAGCCAGTGATGGAGATGGAATTAAAGCATGAGAAGCCATAATGGAAGAAAAAAGTTGGTGATCCACCTGATTCTAAAAATGCTCAAGTTAAGACAACGATGTCCGGTCCATGTTTGGATGACGTTGGGAACCCATTAGATCAACAAAAGCAAACAGTTATAGAACTCTCAGAAGGCAAGCACCACTTTCGACCACCATGAGTGGTGACAGATATGGTCTGGCTGAAGACCTAAAACTTAGCGCTACTTGGGAGGCAACCTGAGATGTTTGTAATTTTTAGTTATTTTTATGATATTTTTTGTTTGGAACTTTATGGGTGTGTTCACTAGAAACCCTCACGAGACTTCACTCGTCCACTTGGGCCTATCGAGAGGTTTAAAAGGCTTGTTGCATATGCTAAATGCAACCGTGATTCCTACGAAAGTGAATGTTATTAAATTGTATTAGTTTTTGTATTGTCTTTTTAGTTTCACGCTGATGCAAACATGAAAGTGTGGGGAAGCATATGGAATTTTAGAAGCATATTTGATAAGGTGCTTAGCAGGTTTACCCATAGTCTTTATATAATAATATGGAAGCACTATCAGATCATCTACCATCAGGTCCATGTGAACTTTCTTTGAATTTATTTTCTATTTTTGTTTTGCACTTGGAGGAGTGTTTGGGGTTGGTAAAGATCACAAGAAATCATGTTGAATTTGAAACAACCATACATTGGGGACAATGTATCCCAAGTGTAGGGATGGGGGAATCATCGGTACACACATTTTGGAGAAATAGAAATTTGGACAAAATTTTAAAATTTTTAACATTTTTCTTTAAAAATACTAATCATTGGTTAAGGTTCTTGGTAATGGTTGATTCCCGAAATGTTGAAACCCGGTGGGTTTGTGGAAGTTGAAAAAGGAATGTCTAACTAGGGTGGCAAACTTTGGGTGTAGTAAACTTTCACGTGTTATGTCGGTAACCCAATTCCACCGTTTCCATATGCGAGAAGCCTGTTATTTGACATTATTATATCTATTTGCTCCTTTGAGTGTGCAATGATGCTTACTAAGTGGTAGAACTTGGGGGCGCGTGCATCTTGAAACCCGAGACTGGGATTCACATTAAAATGATTGAGGCATTAGGATCAACCATAGAACAACCCCATAGGACCCACTTACCTAAAATTTATTGGTAGTAGCCAATTTTGAACCTTTACCCGTTCGCTTGTTTCACTAAACCCCTTGAACCATTAGCCTACTGCTTAGCCTTTTTGTTTGTTCACCCGTGTTAGCATTTTTGTTTGTTCACCCGTGTGATGGAACTTGAGTTACTTGGTGATAGTTGTATTACTAAGTTTGATCTGACTTCATGTTTGAAAGTTGTGAAAAAAAAATAAAAAATAAAAAATAAAATATAAAAAAAGTAAAGAAAAAGAAATAAATGAAAAGAAAAGAAAATGTTGTCGAAATAGTTAAGTTGAAAGACTGAGGTATTAAATAAGAAAAAGATTGTGATTTGAAGTATATAATAATTAACTCAAGTTTTCCATTACTTTAGTCACTATACCCCAAATTACTCCTACCTGAACCTAAGCCTAACATTACAACCTTTGAAAAGCCCTCATGATTGGTGTGGTATCTTGTGTTAGTGGGTGGAGAGATGATTGTCTTACAAGCCTGCTTACCCGTTTGCATTATTGTTTGAGTGCCTCATAAATATCGGCGCATCTTTGGCCGAGCCAGAAATTACACCGAGTGGAGAGCTTTATTGTGAGGGGTATGATATGTGCAAGGGAGCCGCGTAGAGTTGAGAATCTTAGTTAGGAAGTCCAGCGGGTTAGAGGTTTGTGGTTGTTAACGGGTCATAATTGCTAACTTGGGAATTAGATATGCCCTTAAACCTTAATTGAGTTTGGCATGTGTGCTTCTATGTGCTCACCCATTTTTGACTTGAATTCTTGATTCTTAAAAGCAACCTCGCTTGAGGGCAAGCGAGAAACAAGTGTGGGGATGTGATGCACGGGGTTTGGAATGAGGTTTATCATGGTTAATTGGTTAACTTTAATGCATTTAATGTGGTTAAGTGCAAGAGATTGTGTTGAATAAGTTAACTACGATGATTTGATGTTTTGTAGGTTAAACGCAATCATTTGAGGGGTTTTGAAGAATGCATAAGGATGATAAGTGAAGACCATGATAGATGAGATGAAAGGGGATTTAATTACGAGAACGTGGCCGTAAACGGGGAGGAAAACGGAGTTCAAACGAAGTAGATATGAAGAAAACAAGAACTGGAAAAATCAGTCCACCATAAGTTACGGCGGAAAAATGACTTACGGTGGTTGATGAAAAAGTGCAGTAGAAGGCCTCCACCGTAACTTATGGTGGAAATATGACTTACGGTGGCCACGCGTGCTGAACTCATTTAAAAGACGAAAAAATTAGGGTTTTAGGGATATCTTTCATTCTAAGTCGTCCCCAAGTGTGAGATTCGTCCCCAAGTGTGAGATTCGTCCCCAAGTGTGAGATTCGTCCCCAAGGCTTCCCAAAGGCTCCCGGAGGCGATTTTAAGGCTTTTCAAGTGTTTCTAATCATTCGGTTTGATTCTTTAACGTTAGATACAATGTTTACTTTTGTTTTTGATTTGTTTTTCGTTGCCATGTCTGGCTAATCCACCCGTGATCTTCTCTGGGTGATTAGAGTTTACACTATGACTTGTTCTTGATGGTTTTTGGTTGAGTTAATGTTTGAACACAGCAAGTTAAGTCGAGTAACATTATTTATTGTTTAAAGATTCTAAAATACGTGTGTTGCCTTCAATTCAATTGTTCCGGTGTTGATTGTTTTAGATTTCTTTTCATCTGTAAACGTCAATTTTGGATGGGATTGGGTAATACAAATGTAGGATATGATTCGAGTAGTTCTTTAACAACAGTCCCATTCAATATATTGTCTTTAATCAAATCAACCTGGTTATGTCTATGTAACCGTTTTTAACTATCAAAGCAAATCTAAGTTGTAAACCTGAATCCGGAGAGGATTACCTTTTCACATTATTGTTTGCAACTCAATTGCTCGTAAAGTTCGTTACTTTTACAATTAGTCATTTTAGTTAAGTTTTTATAATCAAGCTCCAAACTTTTGGATTTAAACTACACTTTCCACATATTTCCTGTGGATCGACCCGACTTACCCTAGCTATCTTAGGTGAGTTTGAAACTTTATAAATTGTTTTTGATTAGGCCTGACAAGTCGATATCACAATGCTATCAATGAACAACTATCATCATTGTGCCATCGTCACAATTCTATCATACACCCTAAGGGTCTCATCATCACCATTGGGATCAACAACATTAATGTAATCACTCCACCATTACAAGTATTCTTTCGCAATTTGTCTCAATAATTTAGTTTTAATGAAGTTACCCTTAAAGTTATGTGGCAATATGTGTGCCATCAACAGTCATGCGATATGCCACCATTATAACTATACTCGTGCGTACTCCTCTTTGGAAGCATTCGGTGGTACGTAGTAATTAATATAGATGCAAGTTAAAGTCACTTACCATAAATTTTGTATATGTATCTTAATTTAAACTGAGAGCACAATACTTTGGTTTGTTAACAGCACAAAATTTTAACAGTGTTTATCACTCGAGCATGCTATTTTAGACACAAAAAAGACAGTAGCGTAAGGAAGGTTTTTAGCAATGACGATGATCCAAACATATAATTAAGACGTGCATAGAATCACAAGATTAACTATTGCTCATAGGTTGGCTCATGGTTTATGAACCAACAACTCACACAAGTGGTGGTATACAAAGTTTTTAATCATAATATGAAAGCACAAATGGTGCACATTTGTTAATGGTTCAATCCACACGACTTGTGAATGGCTTACATGTAGGTCACACGTTATGCTCAACCGCACATTGCACTTTGTCACCATGAATATCTATCCTCATAATACTTGTTCACATACGTCCATATTAATGGTTTCCTTATAATAACCAATTGCATTCCTTTAAACGATCACATTTGTTTACTTACTATATGTGTCTAGGAGTTTAAAATGAGTCAATTGGAGCTCGAAAAGTTTTATTTTAAGAGAGCTTGAATTTAAGTTCTTATGAGCTTTATGTCTAAAGCTTGAATTTATGTCTAAAGCTCAAGGTCTCAGCTTGTTTATGATTTATTAAATATTTAACTTTATTGCTTTAATACATATAATCATTTATATATGTAATTATAATTTTATACATAAAAGATCATATATATTAGTTATTTTATCATAATTTTGTATACAATAATAGCTTTAATGTAATCAAATATACACTAATTATATAAAATATATAATATTATCTGTATATAAATAACAAGTCCATTAGACTAGCAAGCCTAGTTAAGCTCACTATATGAAACTTGAGTTCGAGTTAATTATTTAATAAGCTTCAATTTATCCTACAATGTTTGTTTTTAATACATGTTTTTCCAACATAAAGAAACATTAGAGGAAAGCTAGAAATTCTCGCTTTGATAGGAGTTATACATTATCAAAATACGTGAGTTGGGTGAAAACATACACCTAGTAAAATGTTCAAATAAGGTCATTTCCCACCAACTCCTCTTTTCATATAAATAAATCATTCTAAATCATTCAAGCCATGTGGTGTTACTAAAGTTACATTATTTTGTTAAAATTGGCTGCTAAATTATTAAAGTCATGATATCGTGAATACATCTCTAACTTCACACAAGACGAAAATTGGCTGCTAAATTATATGTAGCTAGCTTAGAGCATTCACATCCCATTCTTTATTTTTATCTATATAATTACATTAAAAATCACTACTTCTTCTCTCTTTTTCAATTAAATAATATATTTTTATACATTTTTCATTACCTTTTCTCTCTCCGTCACTCACAACCACTTTCAAACATATTAAAAAATTTATAAGGGTTGAACAGTGAATCCTTAAATTTACAGATGAACAGTAATATTTTCTCTCTCCTGCACTCACAACCACTCAAAACTATCTCATATAATTTAAGGACTCACACTCACATAATTATAAGGCATGGGCTGTGAATGCTCTTAGACGTGTAATATTAGCTTACTGTCAGAAAATTAAAATGGCGGTGTAAGTGGGCGTGTTACATATTTTGGTTTATAAATATATGAGTAAATTACCGTTTGCATACCTGAGGTTTGGGGATTTTAACCATTTGCATCGCTACAGTTTAAAAATCCTTATATACCCCCTAACGTTTTATTTTTGTTCTTATTTGCATCCAAATGACTAACGACGTTAAATAATTCAGTTAATATTTTATAAAATGACAAAATTACCCCTGACTCTAATCTCCTTTAACTTTATCTCTCTCCCTTCACATAATTCAAACCAGAGCCATCAAAACTCATATCATCACCAATTACCACCAGCAATCTTCCTCTTCTTCTCATTCACCCCTTCTCCACCGTCGCCGGCGCCGGAGCCGCCGTTTACGGCGGTGTTAGCGTTGAAATCACTCAAATTTCTCCTCAAAGCAGCTCTTTCTTGAAATATAGTCGCCGAAGCTCCGGTGGGAGCAAAATCATCCAACGGTTTAAGCAATTTCGATCGGTTTAAACGAATTTCCGGCGAACCCGTTTTCGGAAAACGGGTACACCGTCGACCCGCACCCGTTTCCGGCGAATTGGAGCAAATGGGTAGTCGGAAACAGAGGATCTGAGGTCAAATTCGAAGCACCCATTTGCGATTGAGGCCCCAAATCACTAAACCCAGGTAGAACACTATTGGAAAACACATTCCCACAAGCAAAATCAAACGTTTCATTCGACAAATTGTTGTTCAAAATCGACGAAATTGCGGGTTTTGGGGCCAAAAGCAATGTTGTTAGGACCGGATCGGACCGGCCGGTCCGATTTGGTGGCCTGTCCGGTCCGGTCGATAGTGGTTCGTTTTGGAGCATTGAACCGGCCGGTTCGAACCGAGTCGGCGGTTGGACCGGCGAACGGTTCGGTTCCGACCGGATTTTGAATTTTTTTTTTTTTATTTTAGTCGGTAAAAACGGGGTGTTAAACTATAAATAGTACTTTGTATATACAAATATAGTTAAGTTTTAATATAACTATAAAATATATGTATAATCATATATAAATTACTTATATTTAATTACATATATAAATATAATTAAAAATAGTTAAATCCGGTCCATCCGGTCCGACCGGTCACGGTCCGACCGCCAAACAGTAAGCCGTCCGGTTCGACGTCCGATCCGGTTCTGAGAACATTGCCAAAAGTAATGAATTTGATTCGGGTCAATGTGTTGAAAAGCGGAATTCTGTCATTTTATAAAATATTAACTTAATTATTTAACGTCGTTAGTCATTTGGATACAAATAGGAACAAAAATATTAGGGGGTATATGAAGATTTTTAAACTGTAGGGATGCAAATAGTTAAAATTCTCAAACCTCAGGTATGCAAACAATAATTTACTCTAAATATATAGAAGAACATGTCATGCAATGCTCAAATATTTTTGACAACCATAATGAACTATCATAACCAGTGTTATTTTAAATTGTTGTTGATAGAGAAATATAACAAATGCAGTAGTCCATGATCGACATTATCTTTATTTAACTTCAGTTGTAACCGTTATATAGACTAAATGTATGAATATTTTTGTGTAAATGATTTAATTTATCTTGCTTATCAACTTTGTTTATTTATTCCTTAAATATAACAATTCAAACAATGATTTCATACTAAAAAATAGGAATAATATGCATAACAAAAAGACATTAAACCCTAAAGTAAAAAAATGCATATGCGAAATTGTATGCAAAATTTGGGTTTTAGACTTTTAGTGGTCACATATCATAGGGAGAGAGCTTTGGTGTTGATGAGCTAGTGAAAAGCTTGCATGCCATTCATGTACGTATATCACATGCAATGAAGTCATTTAGCAAAGCCAACTACACAATCATGATTATTGTAATTGTTATATGTATGAAATTGTTATGATACAATCATAAGGATATAACACTCCTAAAATAATACCCACTTTCGTGATTTTCTCATTCAATTTTTTTTCATGTATGTTTGGTGTGAGAACCTACATTAGAATCATACAACTATTCATCAGTTGTGTAGTAAGCGTATGTTCCATATGTGAGATAATCACATCACATCATTTTGTATCGATGAAATAGAACTCACATTACATCACATTATTATTCATGTCACGATGGGTAGGAGTCCACAATACTTATTATCTTGGTCTATATAATGCGTTCTCTTTATTGTTACCTTTGAATGACCATGAATACCGGAAGAATTAGAAATTGGTTCACATCAAATCCATAATAAAAAAGCAATTGTAGTTTTAAAGAAATCATATTAACTACAATTTATGAAGATGTCTTAAACTTAAAGTATCAGTAATTATATTAAAAAAATCAAGATAAATTATAGAAAATGAAAAGCAATTGAAATAGACTTAAGTGAAAGTTAATAGTGGTAACATGGGCCATATGAGTTGTCTCATCAAAAGCCTTGATAGGGACCAAAATATGAGCTGTCTCGTATCAAACCTTTGATGGCACCATATGGGTCTCAATATATATACATACATACATACACACATACATATATAATAACTTTTTTTAAGAAAAAGTTACATGACAACGAGGGGTTTAATTGAACATGGTGTGATGGTGGTCATGTGGGTGTATTGAACATGTATGATGTAGCCATCCATGTGGCCATGGAATTAAACTTCCCACCCTTTACGGTTACCCTTTCGATCACTTGCACCGTCTCACAACCGGACTGAATTAAAAGGTTAAACTGATAATTATATATACAACTGGTTCGGTCGTTATGTATTGCATAACATAATTTCTGAGTAAAACGAAAACATGCCTTAATTATAGCCTATTTCACGCATCTAAAATCACTAAATAGAGATAAAAATAATAATGATAGTAGTAGTAAAAGTAAAGTTATAATATATGTATATATAATAAATGTTGCTAATTATTATAATAAAATCAATACAAATACATTAAAATTAATATTCTCGTGATACCAATGACTATATGAAGATAGAATTAATAATAATAATAATAATAATAATAATAACAATATAATAATAATAATAATAATAATAATAATAATAATATAATAATAATAATAATAATAATAAAGTTGAAGCGTTAACGGTTCACAAGGTGTGTAGCATGAAGGCGCAATGCGAGCGGATTACACTAGAGTCGACTTCTTTGTTAGAAGCAGAAATTACTCTTTTCTATTCGTGTCGTGTCGAGACATATAACTTTTTTTACATATATTATTCTAGACCCGCGAGCCAACAATTAACAAAGACGAGATTCTTTCCTCAAACCATTACCAATGAATTAATCTTGGTTGGTAATCATTTTGTGAATAACTAACATCTTCTTGTGATACTAATAGTTATAATAATAAGAGTAAATTTCAGTTTGGTTCTTGTGGTTTAACTATTTTAACCATTTCAGTTTAAAAATAAATCTTTGATCATATCATACACTGTGGTTTTATTTTATAATGATTTGGTCCCTGACACTAATTATGTTAGTTTTTACAGTTAAATGTGATGGTACTTTGATCATTTTTATTTGAAGGACTATTTATGTAAATTATATATATTAGGATAATTGTTGTAATTTTTTAAAACAATAAAAAATAAAAAATAAAACTTAAATCTAATCCAACATGCCTTCTTGAATCAGAAGCCAAAGACCCAAAACAGATACGATTGACCACCATCATCCTCCTACCTCCGACCATAAGCAGCCTTTGTAACCACCATAACCTTCACAGCCCACCAACTCACTGCCACAGCCAACCATATCACCATTACAGCCACAATAACCCTAGCCGAGAACTAACATCACACTGCAACCGCAACTTACACTATCGTCGTACCAGCACCTGTACGGCTAAGACTCACTAGAACAACTACCACTACACCTCCAAATCGCCACCGTCAAAACCCTAGCCGCCATCATGACATTCACGATTTGCTTTCACCATCACTATAGCCGCTAACCGCCATCACAGCAGCCTAAACCACCACTAACACGACCAAATCACCACCATCGACTCTTAGCTGTTACCACGCCTCAACCGACTATCTAAACCCACCTAAGGGCCGAGATCTATCACCACAGCCATCTTTGATCGCTCTAGAAACCCTAGATTCGTCGCCTCCCTCAAAGTCGTCTCCTTCACGTCAAATTTACATAGCCACGACTGTGATTAGAAAGAAAAGGCCACCACCATCGCGTTCAGGGAGTCAAGTGTAGGGGAACTCACAACCACTCGCCACGAAGACCACCGGCGCTGCCATGGTGATCAGATTTCAGATGAAAATCCCGGGGGGGTGTTCGACGATGGTCCGGTGATGGTGGTTGAGCGGCTGCGTGGTGGGAATTTAGGGTTTCTTGATTTGATGTTTTGTTCTTATAATTTATATTTATATTTTTTAATTATATATTGAATATTGCAGAAACAATCCCTGAAGTTATCTTAATAATTTACAAGAATAGTCCTTGCATGTAGATTGACCAAAATACCTCTGAACTTGACAGTAAAAACTAACAGATTTTGTGCCAAGGATCAAAATCGTTATAAAAATTAAACCACAAGGCATGATATGATCAAAGAATCCTTTTTGGACCGAAATGGTTAAAATAATTAAACCACAGGGACCAAAACCGAAATTTAATCTAATAATAATAACAACAACAAGGTTGACGCAAACGACTTGAAAGGCTTGAACTGTGAGGGTCCAAGGTGAGTGGAATAGACTAGAGTCGACCTCCCCATTTGAAGTAGAAATTTGTCCGCTTCTATTTGTGTCAAGACAGAGAATTTTTTCAATACACATATCTGATTATTTAGGTTTGCGCTAGAACCATGTGCCTACAATTACAAAGACGAGATTCTAATTAAGCTCAAACCCACGCTAATGAATTAACCATCTTCGTTGATAATCATTTTGCGGATAAATTAGAAAAGAAGAAATTCTTTAATTGTTGTTAATTTGTATCACAACTAGTGTCTGATGCCATGGTACATGGAGGAATAGTGAGGGTTAAACATGCGCTTTATAAACGTAGGTATAAATAATTACGCAGTTTGTTCGCACAACTAAAAGATAAAACGATAGCTTGAGAACATAGATTAACATACGCTACGTACGAGGCTGGGGGCAAGCTACTAATTTTTGTCGTACTAATAGTTGTAAATTTTGGACCATGTATCCAACAGATGTGTTAAATTTGTTATATTTTTGTGAAAAGTTTTAATGCATTGAAAAGAATGTAAACAAAGAAAAAACAAGTTGTTATCCAATTACGACATGTTAAGTGGCAACACAATGCAAATAGGAATTACTTATAATAGGTGATTTGAACATGTGACTTTTCACGTTTATTATATCTTATACGTTAGTAGTATGTAATTTTATAAAAGTAACTAATAATGTTGAAAATTTTATTTAATAATGTTGAAAATATTTCTTTATGGGTATTCAAATATACTTATGTTCCTAAACCTTACCGTCACTGCACCCGTAGCACAAGTAAAATAATAATAATAATAAATGAACTTGGAAACAAAATAGAAAGACAATAATAAAAATCATATGCAGAAATTTATTTAAGCACCACCTTCCAAACCCTTCCCCAAAACGATATTCACATCAAAACCTATAACTTAATCAGAATCTAATGTTAAATAAATGTTGTAGATGATGTTTGTATCAACAAATCATTTTGGTTAATCTGGAATTAATTACTACAAAAGATAACTTATAATATACATCAATATAAATAGGAAGGCATGAAATACACTTGTTGTGAGGTTCAGAGGTCAAAACAACCTAAGGCGCCAATTGGGGGTTCAAGGGGGGCGTTGTCCTTTTTGCAGGAGTCCGGCGGCTTGTCCTAGCGGTGTCCAAGGGGCAACGAAACAGCCTTGGAATAGATCGAACAACTCATTCGGTGTAATAAACTTTTTATTTTGCTTTGTTAAAAAACCACTAACAGTTGCTTTAAATTTACAAGTTTCATAAATGACCCTAAAGCAACATTTCAAAAAAAAATTGCATTAGCTTAAAAAAAATTGCATAGCTAATAAAAAGGTTGTAGTATCTAACAAAAAAGTTTCTTTAGATCTAGCGCAACATTACGTAATGCAAATGTTGTTTTTGGCTAATGTAACTTTTTTAAAGTATAATGCAACTTTTTAAGACCTAATAAAACATACTGTAAGAGTTGCATTAGTTTTGTTTTGTTATAGTGACTATTGTTATTATTGTTTGAAACATATTAAACAATATGTCTTTAACTGACAAATTTACTTATAAACATTAAATTACTAAATAGTCAAGTATTCATTAATTAATAATATGATTATTTTTATTTTTATTGTCAACTTTGAAACTTCTTAAATAATATGTCACTACTTAACAATTTAGTCATATATATTATAAGTAGTTTTAGTAAATATATTACAAAGGTTAAATAAATATAATATAAATATAAAATATATATTTGTTAATTATAAACTAATATTTTAAGATAAGATTCAATTGAATTTATATATAAGTAAAGACTATAAATAATAAAATAATAATATTAACTTTTTAAACTTTTATAAGTTTTTTTAAAAATATAACTAAGTAATTAAGTACTTAAATGTTTAAATAATATAATAAGTAGTTTGTATTCCCGTAGAAATTATTATTATTATTATATTATTATTATTTATTATTATTATTATTATTATTATTATTATTATTATTACTATACTACTACTACTATACTATTATTATTATCATATCATCATCATCATAACTATAAAAATATTAAGTAATTAAATACTTAAATATTTAAATACTACAATAAATTGTAAATAGTATTTAGTAATAAATATAACTAGTAGATATAAATCTATATGAATAATATAATAATTAGTTTAGTGAATTAAATAATCTAACATGATAAGTAATGTGTATTTCTTAATTAATTATTGTAGAAGTTTATTAAAGGTTGGTAAAATATGAATAAATACATAGATAACTTGTACTATATGTTTTATCAGTTACATTAGATGTCTTAATTTTTTAAAAATTTCAAATTTACCGTCTAAACTCATTATATAGGTAGAATAGATGTGATAATATTTATACCCATTGAATTAAAAAAATATTAATTATTTTCAACTTGATCTAACTCGAATCAAGTATAGATAAAATTACTAATCACAATGTTAACTCGCTCAAAACTGTTAACACACAAAACAATTATCTTATATACTACTATAATTGTACAATTTGGATTTAAAAATGCGAGTTGGCTATAATCTCATATTTTTTAATTTGATATTATTAGCTCTACTAAATATTATACCTTGCGATGAAACAAAAGTGTTGCACTCACCATAGTGGATTCTCTTTCATTTTCTTGCCCTTCACACATGAAAACATGTGTTATTTGATCTATAGATGATTGGCATATAATATAAAGGACACTTTATTTTCAAAAGTACTTTCATATGATTAACAGTTATTGGGAATACTCTTTTTTTTATTTCTTTCAAGTTGTAAATGCTATAAAAAGATTTGATATCAAAAGTAAATAGCTTAACTATAAAGTCAAATTGTGTTTAGGATGTATAATTCAATGAATCGGAAAACACCCATTGAAGCAATGATACCTACACATGTAGCAATAATAAATGGTTCAAGTCTCATTAATAAATATTAATCATTGATAAGTGCATTGCATATTAATTAACTAATATATTATGACTTTATGGATGTAATTTTCCATTTATTAGTTAACTATTATACGCACAAAATATTTGTATACATCACTAGAAAATGATTGGTTTCCTAGTGATCAAAACATGATTGATAAGCATCATTTATCTTTTTATCTTTACAAATAAGTTAACTTTCACGACTTGTTGTTTCCTTATTCGAAAAGACTATTGGAATTGATTTTTAACTTTATAATTACAAGTGAAATAATTTGTAAATGTGATGTAAATCCTTACTATGAGATCTCACATAACTACGAGTGTATATATATTAGAAAAAACAAACAAAAATCGGCTTTGGGGAGAGTGAAATCAAACCCATGTCTACCCCTGTCACTAGGCTTCAACACACGCTAGCAATACCACCAACCACGCACTAACTTTGTTTATAAACTCATATCCAATACAACATTAATACAAACTAAAAGTTAAAAATAAAACAAAAAAAATTAACCAAATAATGCAGTGAGGGTTAGTACCTCATGCATTTGATCTTTCTTGTTAAATGATAATAACTTATCATATATCTCTTCCACATGCTAAGGGAGGTGCTTTATGACAATATTTAATAATTAAACATGTATCACATGATTATAATATTTGCATAATTAGTAGACATGAACATTTAAATATTTAACTGATAAGTTCTCACTTGGTTTCAAATGGGTTTAATAGGTGAAGGCATTTCACCAAGTTTGAAAGAAAATATTAACTATATGTTATATAATACAATATGTTGTTATCATTGTTTTAAATAAAATAACACAAGTAGACGCATATCTAACAAAAGTTATTGATAGTTACTAGTATGTGAGTTTACTACTAGAAAAAAAAGAATTTGCTACGTGTTTTTCCGTCGCAAACGCGTATAGGAAAACAGAATTTGTTACAAATTTCCGAAAAAAACATTTTGTCTGAAAAATGCTCGTGGCAAACACTGGGCGGCGCCTTTGCGACGCAATTTACGACATATTTGCGACAAAAGAAGGGCGTAGGAACCTGCTACGCATTTTCCACGCATTATCCTAATAACCTTAATTTAATCATTCTAAACTAACTATTGAATTGCAACGCGTTTACTACGCATATTATTATTAATATAAAATACGTATTTTAAGCAAAGACGCGTTTGCTACACAATGTCAAAATACGTATTTTAAAGCAACGCGACGCATTAGCTACGCAATGTAAAAATACGTATTTTAAAACAACGACGAATTTGCTACGCAACGTCAAAATACGTATTTTTTAAACAGTGACGAATTTGCTACGCAACGTCAAAATACGTATTTTTAAACAACGACGAATTTGCAACGCAACGTTAAAATACGTATTTTGAAACAATAACGCATTTGCTACGCAATGTTATTACCACATTTTAAAACGATGACGCTTTTGCTACAATTTTTTAAGAATCCACGTGTCAAATTTCTAACGCATTTGCTACGTAATTATTTTTAATTAATTTTTTAATAAAACAAATAAATCCACAGTTTTCCTGCTAAAATGCAGAAAAAACTTATAAAACTGTTTTACAAATAAACTACAATTTTACCCACAAAATAAGTTTTGCAAATCAACCACAAGTACTACAAACAAAATATAATAGATTCAAATTACAACTACCGTCTAAGTATTTTTGAACTACAAAAGTAACATATCTAGATAACAAAACGACTACTAATTACCAGAAGGTTGCTTCCACTGACTCATGAAATCATTCTTTTTTTAAACGTTTCTTGCATTTGTTGCATTTGTTGTTGAGTTTGTTGTGCTTGTGGTTGGGTTTGTTGTGTTTGTTGTTGCAACTCCTCCCTTGCCTTCCTCTCATTTTCAAAATGGTTTTGCATTTGGGCTTGCAAAGTTTCAACTAGAATTTATTAAACATGTATAATAGTTAGTGAACAAACAACGTGAAATAGTAACATCAATTTAACAACATCAATGTACTTTTAATTAAGATCCGAAGATCCTATCCACTTATACATATTGGCAAGTTCATCCTTCGGGACCTTTTATATGTGTCCCAAGGTCCACGTAAAAACTGACGTAGTATAAAATAGATATTTTTATGAACTTCATTTGAAGCAAACCTACGGATATTAACATAACCAAATATATTATAACATTATTAAACAATAAAGATTAAAGTGTTAAAATAAAAGACATACTTCTCGCCAATTGTGTGAGCCTGAACGAGACACTCACTCCGGCTAAAAAAAGGGCACCACCAATCTCATCCAAAAGTTATCATCTCTTGATCTCTGTATTAAAAGCATATGCCTTCATATTAGTGTTTATAACTGATCACATCAATATATATATTATTAATGATATGTTAGTCTTCTTAATTTATGAACTTAAAAACCTTTTGTAGCATCAGCACGAGAAATCATAATGCAAGTTAGTACATGCTACCTGACCTGTCGGAGACTTGGAGCTACACATATAATATAGAAATCATAATGCAAGTTTGTTGGCTAATTGTGCCAAACAAAACAAACTCAAACAAGGTCTCTGATGAGATAAATAAAATTAAAAAACTACACAAGCTAACATAAGGATTTCATAACTTACTGTAATTAAAGAGAAATCATATGAAGGGCACTATATTATGCCGATTTTCGATAACAATAGCTTAGACGTATTCATCGAGTTTGTAACATATATAATGTGTCACACCCATACAATGTTCTAAATTACGGTCTGCTGACCTTATAATTAAAAGAATAACTACAGGTGAGTAATACGATTTGTTCACATGCCATTTCATGATTAGTCTATGTTTAATTATGTTTCAATTATTTCAATCAGTGTAGATTTCTTTTATTGTTTTTCTCTGTTTTTCACATTGTGCTTAAAAATCAGGTGTGGCAAAAGTTTTCATTTTTTGACCTTTTAAAGTCAAAATCAAAAGTAAAATCATAGTAGTGATCGAGAACAGAATGAAGAACTCCCAATACCTTATAACATTCAAAGAATCTAACTTTCTCAAGAAAATAACATTAGGAACACAAACCACTTACCTGCAGATCGTGAAGCCAAAGAATCACCACCAACAGGCACGGTGTTGATTATGTAACCAGAAACGACGCCAAGAACTTAAGGGAGGCCGAATCAGAACAACGAATGAAGCTCCTGCAATATCTTAAGAACATTTACATTAAAACCCTAGAAACCAATAATACAACATGCATAGCATAAGATAGTGAAGGTTATAGAACTTAATCATATCTTCATCTCTAATCAATGACTTTTGAATTACAAGTATATAAGATTGGAAAGAGGAAGAAGGCTGAGGCAGATAACTTAGGGTTTCTAGAGAATGAAAATGGTTTTGAAATTTTGGTTTTTGATTTTATTAAAATCAACTTCCGTCGCAATGCGTCGCATGTTCCTACACAATTGCGACTAACTTTCTAGTCTGCACGTATTTTGGTTTTTTTTTATTAATATCTAAGTTCCGTCGCAAATGTGTCGCACCCTTCTACGCATTTGCGACAGGCTTATTAATGTACACGTATTTGGTTTTTATATTATTAATATTATTTCCGTCGCAAAAGCGTCGTACTATTCTATACATTTGTGACACACTTTTTAAATATTATTCATTAATATTACTTTTGTCGTAAATGTGTCACAAAATTCTACACATTTGTGACACATATTTTAACTTTTTATTTATTAATATTACGTAAAATTAAAATTAATTATTCTTTTGAGGGTTATAATAACTAGCTATAGTAACCCGTGTGTTCACGGGTTGAATAAATAAAAATTAATATAATAAATTTATTAATTATAAAATAATATTTAAGATATAATATCACTGAAATTATGTATTGAAATGACTGTAAGTTATAAAATAGTGATACCAACTTTTTAAAACTTTATTTTTTTAAAAAAAAATAAACGTTTTGTTCTAAAACAAACCATATAAAATTGTCATTTTTAAATTTTTTTTATTATAACTCTTAATTTAATTATTTTTGGTTTTAAAAAATTAACTTTTTAAAATATAAATTTTAAATATTTCGTATTTTCAAAAAAGTCTTGCTTTAAATAAATTTATTATTTTATAAAAAATTATTTATTTCGAAATAACATAATAAATAGATCTATTTATTAATTTATTAAATCAAAAAGTGTTAAATAGTGTTATTAGTAATTAAGGTAATTATTTAATAGGAGGGAGAGGCGGGAAAATTTAGTGAAAGTGATTGGGTGTTGACACGTGTCATCCATACCTTTTTATTAGAGTAGTAAGATTATTATAACACCGTTCAGTTGGAGTAGTGATTAAAATTAATTATTTGATAAATACAGATAATTAAAAAATAATTTCACTTACACACGCGCCAATTTGATAGCGTTATAGAGAATAAAAAGACTAAAATCGATGACAGGGACACGTGTCCCATATCTGACAAACACCACTTACCAACTAGTTTTATACCCGTCCGGTGGTCGGGTTGTTCAATGTTTAAATACGACACTACATTTGTTTGTATCGTAAAAAATAACAATATTTTTTAAGATAAAAGGTTGGTTCCAAGAAGATAGGTCCAACCAATGAAACATTTGTACGTGAAGACTTATCTGGAATTTAACAATATTTTTTTTATTCAATAAAAGGAAGAAAAGAAATAGCAAACAGTTGAGTTGTTGAGCCTAGTTGTCCAATGTAGTACTTCACAGCTTACATATACTAATTAAATTAGAACGGATGAAAAAATGCTCATAAAAGGACAGGAGTTGATCAAAAGAAATTATGACGAAAAGAATAAAATGTAAGGGCATTTGCCCCAAGTAATTTTGCCTCACCAACACTATGATCAATATATAGTGTTGTCTAGCATATGAATGTATAGTGTTGTCTAGTATGTATATGCACCAGAGTGAAAATTTATTAGTATGAAGTTATGCATGTTTGCTTGTTAAAAATATATTAACATGGTTCAGATAAATCAGAAATAGTTAGATACAAAGATGATAAAAAAATAATATTACAAAACAAGAGTAAAATGAGAATTAAATTTATTATGCCAAATTCTCAACATTTGATAGAATAAAATTTTAAAGAAAGTCTCATAAAACCATTTTCCACTGGGCAATAATATATGTTTGTTTTCAAAAGCCTATCAAACCAAATTTCACAGCTGCAAAGTATTCATTGTAAGAGGTTTTATTGATTTCTCTCTTGGCTTCCATCCAGCTCGCATACGTCATCTGAGTTCTCTTTACATTTTGAAATGGCTACATTACAAACACCCATAGCATGTTTTTTTCCAATGTCAAATGCAGTTATGTTGACAACCCAATGAATCCCTGTAAAGGTCAATAAACAATATTATTTTAGTTATTTATTTACAATTATGGTTACAGAATAACATCCACATATCATGTTCATATATCACATTATCATCTATCTTGTTCAAGAAGTCCAATCAATAATTCCATCATTTCAATAGTTGTGTTTAAGCATTCTGTTTACAAGAGGCACAATACGAGTTACCATGTGAGCATATAAAGATAGCAAATTTAGCAAACATATTGGACTTTGATCTTAGATATATAGAAACGGCATACCTGATCTTTGATCAATAATTAAAACCTGTTAAAATTGACGGTCACATCATAAATGAACAGATAGTCAGATTACCAAGGCCTTTAGAAATTTCTTTTTGCTTGAACCCATGTAAAACGGGAGACTACAAAAATAAACACATAAAAAATGCATCATGATTATATACACTAGTAACAAAGATGTAAATACTCAATACACACCCTTTTTTTCTCTATTTCCAAATAAGTGCTGTTCTTACATATAATCTATTTTATCTAACTTAAAATAGTAAGCAATAAGTTTCGTTCTTACATATACAAGGTATACACACCTTCAAAAAGTTAATACATTATCTAAATATACCATCGAATTTGAAATCATTTTGCAACAACAAATCAAGAACAATAAATATAACTTGCAAACAAAAAGATGGCAAATTCACACTTAGATATGCTTTCAGATGTTATTTCTTTTAACACCCGAATCATCTTCTTCTGAAAATACATAACCTGTTTTATCAAATTTATGAAAAATAGATAAATGAACAAAAATTTAGCAGGTAAAGTCTACCAAAGCAATTAGTTATAAGAACATAACGAAAGAGAAGTTCATAATCTAGAATTCTTAAATTGAAGAAGTTTTCATCTTGAAAGCTCTAGCTATCTTGAAATCCATACATGGACCGAAACTAAAAACCCTGTTAGGATGCAAATATGATATATAACAAACGACATATGATTATAGAAAGCATCTAGAAAGTAAGTAATATTCTAGTTGATATTATGGTTTTCGTTTTAATTTCAAAACACTTTAAGGACTTCAAAAAGATCAGCAATGGAATAAAATTGGTAATGTGTTGCTGTTTTTTGAAATGTTTCATATTAAATTCAAATTGAGTTGTTACAATTTCCATTCTTTTGTAACATCAAGGTTAAAATTGCTACGTACTAACCTGTTGTGTTTTCTAACTTCTGTTGAAATAGGTAATTGTGTTAAGTGACTCGTTTGCGCTTGAACTCCTTGCACCTGTTGTTTCCTGCAAGTAAAACAATAGGTCCAACTTTAGTCATTAATGTGTCAACTACGGGTTATATGATAAAATGATAGTTCATACTGCATGAAAGGTAAAATATATCTAACTATAAGGTTAATCCATGTCAGCTGCACTATACCAATAAAGAACATAAAAATCTATCTTATTGTTCCTTGTTTACAATCTTTCCCTTTTTTTCCTCCTACCCGCAAAATAAGCTTGATCATACTATATACATTTAACCAATATCAATACTACATATACATAATCACTTCAACTTGGGGCATTTGGAAATTTCATATAGTTATTGCAACTTGAATAAGCACTCAAGTCATTAGATAATCAAACAACCATGCTTTAAGGTAAACCATGTCATTACATTTATATCATGAAACAATACTCTTGTCAAACCTAAATATTTTTACCACAAATAATTATAAAATCAAACACATAATTTATAACGCATAAATTACTAAAGTTCAAATGAAAAACCAGAGTGTGAAAATGAATCTTATAAGATTCCCCTTCATATTTCTACTTGCCTCAACTCATTCTTTTAATGCTTTTAAAACACCTTGTGTTATCCATGCACAAGTCATCTGTGTATTGTTTCTGGCTTCATTATGCACTAATATAAAGAGAGAAATTACAATTCGATCAAATCAGTGGAAACTTCAACTCAATAAGTTCAATGTGTATAGAATGAAAGTTTTAAAAGATACAAATTCATGAGATAGAAAAATCTATCAAGAACCGAAGCAAGTAGTAAAATCAAACATTGAAGATCAATTAGGAACCTGCTGCACTTTCCACTCGAAGAATGATTCCGACATCGTCCTCTTTATTTTCTTAAACAAATCAAGCTAATTACTAACCTGATATGCAATCCCTTTCAACACCTTAGGAGAATGGAGACTGAAAAGTTAAGAGACGTAGGTATCAGTTACCTATGTAGAAGATGGGGGACAAGAACTGCTGCTGACTCCTCCTATGAAGAAGTAACCACCGACGTGGGAGGAAAACATGGAGGAGACGAGAACTGCCGGAGAGTGTGAAACTGCCACCACCGCTGCTAAAAGAATTTAACTGCTCATTTATACGGCCCAGATTAAATCCATCTAGTTTTTAACGGCTAAGATTTTCCGAAATCATATAACTGTTATCCAGCAACCATTTATATATAAATAGAGTAAATTTGATTATTATTGTTAAGGACTATTATTATTTCTTGTTTTGAAAATCACAATACATGTTTATGTGTGTACAGATATATGTGACACGTGCATTTGTATGTATTTACAATATGTATTTGTATATGTATGTTTTATGTGTGTGATAGTGTTGGTATGTGTACGTGTCTATATTAGTGTGTGTTATATGTGTCTCAACGTGTACATGAACAGATTCATTCATGTTTATATAATCACGGAATTGAATTGAAGGATATCCATAGCAATAAGATGTGATAGTATACGCATATGTACGTATGTGTATAATATGTCTAAACTTGTGAAATAAACATAATTAGTGTATAATAAAACTATATGAAAAAAGAGGAGAAAACAAACTACATTTATGTCTCAAAAAACAAAAAACGGCATAACATCATGAGAAATGTGTATGAAATGTGTAGCAATTTGTTACACATGTATGACGAAACTGATTGTTTTTGTCGTAAATGTGTCGCTTAGTGCAACACCTTTGCGACACAAGCAATTGTGAAGGAAATACGACGCATCTTGCTATGCATTTCTTACCATACTGTACGTTTCGTCATAAGTGAGTCACTTATATGACACATTTGCGACGCAGTCACTAATAATTGTAAAATAAAAGTATTAATATAATAAGAATAATATTATGATAACAAAAACATAATAACTGTTATTATTATATTATTATTATTATTATTATTATTATTATTATTATTATTATTATTATTTATTATTATTATTACTATTACTATTATTAGTATTATTATTATTATGTTGTTATTGTTATTATTGTTATTATTTACTGTAATTATTTACTAATGTTTATTTGTCCTTTGTCGCAAATGCGTCGGAAGTTGTGACACATTTGCGACGCGATGTTATTTTCATTAATTAGCTAATAATAATATATATTGCTAATAATAATAATAATAATAATAATAATAATATTATTATTATTATTATTATTACCAATACGCAATATTATATTAATAATATTATTTTATTATTATAATAATAATCATAATGATTATATATATATGTGTGTGTGTTTGTGTGTGTGTGAAAATAAGAAAAAAAGAACAATAACATAATAAAAACAATAAAACAATATATAGCGTCGCAAACTTGTAGCAAACCGTGTTACGCATTTGCGACACAATTTATAATTATTAGTGTTTTTTATTTTGTTTTTTTCATTATAATAATAACAATGGAAAACAAAAAAAATAGAGTTAATAATAACACACTAATACCAAATGTATCAATATTAATTTTATTTTACTACCCATTTGCGACAAAGTCATTGAGTAATTCGACTTTAATTAACTTGGGTCAGCATTGTGTAGTAATTTCGCTACACATTTGCGACAAAAGCTAGAGTTTATAAAGTTTTGTCGCTTTCTTGTTGAAAGTTTGATGAAAATGTAGGGTTTCAATTTTTGTAGGATATGTGTCGTAATTGTGTCGGAAATTACGACACAAAATTTGGCATTGCAAATTTGCGTAGCAAACATAGTAGTTTTCTAGTTGCATGTTTGAATATAATACTTATCATGTGATATATGTTTCGTTATAAATTAAAACATATTTTATTATATTTATTCATGAATTTGATTATTAGATAGGATAATAGTATTAAATATCTATTCTAGAATATTATGATACCTCATTACATCAAAGTATAGACAGTTTGGCTTGTACATTTGTGATATTTACTGATCTTTAATGTCATATGTCATGCTTACTTGATATTGTGACTTAATCACGTTACGGAAAAAAAGTCATCGTGTTTCTTAATCAGATGGTAACTTGAAAACTTGATTACTAACATAAATAGGGAATCAAGCAAAATGAAAATTTAAGTAGCTTTATCATCTTATTACACGTAAGATTGTACACACATGAACATTTTAAAGTAAAATAAAAGACATCACCTGTTTATATAAAACCATTTAAAGAAAATATATGATTTTATACTCTTTAAAACTTATTATAAGTGAATGTAACTAAGGTTGTAGGTATTAGAAAAGATATATTTCATATTAATTAGTTTGATTTGTATTCCTTAAATAAAGGATAAGTTTGTTAGGGATAATAGTCTATTTAATCAAACTTCTGTATCTCAATCAAGACGATAAACACAGAAAATCAATTCTCCTTTATGGTATTAGAGCCTAAAAACAATTTTTTTTTTCATCTCCTTGGCTGCCATTAGGGTTCCAACGAACCTACCATGGCCGAAGAAGATGAATCAACCAAAACCACCACCAATAAACCTTTCCTACATCCAGCATACTCAGTCCAAAACATTAACACCAAAATCAAAACCCTTGATGGCAAGAAAGTCACGTACAATGCTTGAGTTAAACTCTTCAAACTTCATCTACGAGCTTACAAAGTCCTCTCTCACATCGATGGCTCCAAACCTCCGCTAGAAACAGATCCATCGTATCCTGAATGGTTAGAACGAGATGCGTTAATCATCCAATGGATTTGCAACACCATATCCGAAGATCTGCTGGCTCGAATACTTGACGATGACGTCATTGCAACCACTGCCAGAGAAGCATGGGTCAAGATACAAGACGTCTTCATCAACAACAAACATGCTCGGGCCGCAATTTTAGAGCAAAAATTTACCGACACCGCTCTTCAATCTTGCTCCTCCTTCAATGATTATTGCAACACATTGAAAGACATAGAGGGTCAATTATCCGACGTCGACCAACCTGTCACCGAGAGTCGACTCGTTATTCAAATGGTACGAGGCTTACCTTCGGAATACGACACGGTTGCTGCCATGATTAATCAAAATCGTCCGTCTTGGGATGATGCCAGAGGGATGATAGAATCCGAACAGCAACGCCAGGCAGCAAGAACCGGCCAAAACCGTACCACTGTACTCATCCATGCGCTGGGATCCAACACCAACCCCGACTCCTCCACGGCTGATTATGGCCGTTCACCGTACCCGAATGGCTATCGTGGTCGGAACTATGACCCTGCCAAAGCTGCCTGGGGTCTTGGTTCATCAGCTCGTGGCGGTCGTGGTTCGAACAGAGGCGGCTACAATGGGGGAAGAAGCGCCGGTAGGGGGAATTGGAGTACTGGGCAATTCCAATACACCTTCAATATGGGCCAAAACTTTGTTCCATCTCCTGGCCCACCTCAACATAACCCAACTCACCAGCCCAACCAACAACACCAATACTCTCAAGCCCAACAGTCATGGACACCTCCACCCACCCCATACCCTAGTGCGCCAGCCCAGTTCCACAATCAGGTCCATATTGCCACTACTCCAGCCCAGTACACCATTCCACCAGGTTACGACCCAAACAACAACAATGCGTTCAACCTCCAGGATCTTGGTACGGCTCTTTCTAACATGACCACAACTTACAACGACCCGCAATGGTACATGGATACTGGAGCCACATCTCATATCACCGCTGATCCAGGTAAAATCACTACTCCTTGTTCTTTATCTACAAATCCTATTTTTGTCGGAAATGGTCAACAATTGCCAATAAATGGATCCGGTAACGGTTTTATTAATTTACCAAATAAATCCTACAACCTAAACCACATAATCCACTCACCTAACATCATTAAAGATTTAATATTCGTCCGCCAATTTACAATTGATAATCAAGTCAAAGTAGAATTTGATCCCTTTGGTTTTACTTTGAAGGATCTCAAGGATGGACACCACCTTTCCCGTCACAATAGCGTTGTCGACCTTTACCCGTTCACTCAACCTACATACACTTTGCTATCTTCATCAAGTTCGATACCGTAGCATGATCGTCTTGGAGATCCGGGAGAAACATCTATCAAAGTTTTAAGTCGTTATTTGTTTGGTTTTTCTAGCAAAAATAATGTTTGTTCTTCTTGTCAATTTGCTAATAGCAAACGTTTGCCTTTTGTGGATTCTTTATCTAGTACTTTGCAACCTTTTGACATTATTCATTGTAATATTTGGACTTCACCAATTTTGAGCAATTCGGGTTATAAATATTACATGGTTTTGATTGATAATTACACTCATTACGTGTGGGTTTATCCTTTGAAATATAAATCGGACACTTTCACATCCTTTACAAAGTTTCATAAACTAATAAAAACCCAATTCAATACATCCATCAAAACATTCCAATGTGATTTAGGAGGTGAATTTGATAACAATAATTTTAAACACTTTGCAACACAAAACGGTCTCCTATTTCGCTTCTCATGCCCTCAAACTTCCCAACAAAATGGTCGTTCGGAACGAATGATTCGTCGCCTCAACGACATCATTCGAGCTCTTCTTTTTCATGCTCACCTTCCACCACAATTCTGGGTCGAAGCTCTTCACACCGCCACTTATCTACACAACATTGTTCCCACAAAACGTCTTCATTTTCAAACACCCGCGTTTGCACTTTATTTGAGGCAACCAACATATCATCATCTTCGGGTGTTTGGGTGTGCATGTTATCCTAATATGTCCGCCACTCAAGATCACAAACTCGCTCCCCGATCCGCCCGATGCATATTTTTGGGTTATCCATCCGACTTTCAGGGATATAGGTGCTATGATCCACTCTCCGGTAAGGTTCATTTATCATAACACGTAATCTTTTACGAACAAACATTTCCTTTCTAAAATCTTAGCCCAACACATATATATTCTTTTCTTGATGAAGATAGTGACCATACCTTACCATTTTTTTCCCATGCCTTTCCTACCAACAACACCACCCAAGCTAATGTCCAAACTCCCCCACCACCCCCCTAGTTTAAACCCTTCGACCACTTCCCATACCCCCCCAAAACCCCTCGGCCACTACCTCTACCACCCAAACCAACACTTTCTCACCAAATAACTAATACTACCTAGGTTGGGTTGAATACTATTCGTGTTTTGATTAAATATTTGGTTTGATCTCGTATATTTGTTTATTAATCTTAGAGCTTGATTATGTTTTCTACTAAATATGAATACGTGTGTTGTTTATTGCTTGAAAGTTGTCGCTATGTTCGTGTATGTTTGATCTTGATTGATTGCGTGACATCTAGATTAGGTTTACACGTTAAAATTAATTACTTTGTGTTTTTAATTTTAAACTTTGATTAGAGATAATCTTAGGAGCATTGGCTTTGATTTTGAAAGTATTATTCAATGTGCTACCTTATCTAGAACCTAGGGGTGATAGATATTGCTTAAAATCTCCTACTCATTGCTTATTAGGTTAGATTTCGCGAAAGCGTGTTTTGCCTTTTATTCGTGGTGTTAATGTTTTAAGGTATTTAATTGGATTTAATTAAGTTGTCCTTTATCTTCGGGTTAGAAAATATAACCTTAAAGATAATGTGGTAGAAAACCTAGGGTAATCTTCCAATAGACATTTTAATAAACCTATCTTGTGCTTCACACGTGTCTCTGGTTTTCTTAGGGAGTAGCAACATACCTAGTTAACCCTAGATTCGTATTTTGGAGATAGTCATACGAGTCATTGCCTTTGTGTCATTACATGTTAGTTGGATTCCTACCTAGGTAGTTATTTCACCTATTTGATCGTATTCAATTTTCCAAGTTTGAATTCTTATTTGTTTATTTCTTCCGTCGCGTTAGATTAATTATTTTAGTTAAATTGTTTATTTTATTCTTTAATAATTAATTGAATTAATTAAATTAACTGGGTTAGAAGTCGATAGAGGTTTAGTAACGAAAGCCGCCATAAGTGTCCACGGATTCGATATCCGGACTTATCTAAACTTTACTATATCACGACCGGTACACTTGCCGATTGTGTGAAGTTTAGTAGGTAATTCCATTTTTAAAACTAAATTGTGAAAAATCGTTTCTGCAATAAATTAATATATACATTTTTCACACATCAAGTTTTTGGCGCCGTTGCCGGGGACACTGTTTTGGCGATTTTGAGAACGACCCAAGTCGGGGATCTAATCATTTGCTTTCAAGTTTAGAGTTTATTTTATTTTATTTTATTTTATTTCTTTTAGTTTGATTTTCACTTAGTTGCTTAATTGTGCCTTTAGTTAGTATTTTGTCTTTTTATCTTTTTATTTTTTTGTGCCTTCATTTGTTAGGTAAATTTAATTTTCTTTTTCCTTTTTAATTTCTTTTAGTTTATGCGCCACACCCGTTCTGCCGGACCACCTGAGTTTCAACCACTTGAAGATCCAGAGCGTGTGTTCGATCGACATTCGAACGAGTCCGACACGGAGCTTGAGACCAAGGAAGATTCTTACGACAGCGAATCCACTCACGCCACAGATTCTACAATGGCCGACGAACAACCACCAGCGAGGAGAGTGATTGCCGACTACGCCAAGCCCACTGCTGCCGGAGCTAGGTCTAGTATTGCACGTCCACCTATCACTGCCAATAATTGGCAAATCCCTCCCCAGATCATTTCCATGGTCACTAACACTGTTCAATTTCACGGGTTGCCTGCTGAAGACCCTAACTCTCATCTGGCTCGCTTCGCGAGGATCTGTGACACCTTTCAGGTGAACGGTGTTTCTGAGGACGCATGCAAGTTGCGCCTCTTTCCATTTTCTCTTACTGACCGCGCCCACAGCTGGCTTGAGTCCCTGCCCACAGGATCCATCACTACGTGGGCTGATATGCAAGACAAGTTCTTGTGTAAGTACTTTCCCCCTTCGAAGACCGCTCGTCTGAGGAGCATGATTCATTCATTTCAGCAGAAGTCGGGAGAGACTTTCTACGAGACCTGGGAGCGTTTCAAGGAGCTAGTGCACAAGTGTCCACATCATGGTTTGGAGGACTGGGCGTTGATTGAGAAGTTTTACAATGGAGTTACTCCAGCAACGAGGAACATGCTGGATACTACTGCCGGTGGTAATCTGATGACCACCAAGACCGTTGAGGAGTGTAACATGATGTTCGAGGACCTAGCCATGAGTAGTTATGAGTATCCTGATTCCAGAGCCCCGGTTGCTGCTCAGCGAGGAGTGCACCAAGTTGATTCTAGCACTGCTTTAGCAGCCCAGGTTGAGGCATTAGCTAAGATGGTAGCAGACCTGCAGAAGAAGAAGCAGGTCTGTGAGATCTGTCGGGGTGGTCATGATACTATTGATTGTCCTATTTCTGCTGATAGTTTTCAGGAGCAGGTTGACTTTGTCAGCAATCCCAACCGGATGCAAGGAAATGCCTTCGGTAATTCTTATAATCCCGGTTGGAGGAATCAGCAGAACTGGAGGAGTGGGAACCCACCGGGTTTTCAACCGCGTACTCAGAGTTTATTTCAGAATCAAAGTTCGAGTAGCGGTCAGACTAGTGGCATAGGTCAGAGAGAGAAAAAGCCCACCCTTGAGGAGATGATGATGCAGCAGTCACAGATGTTGACTCAGTTCATGGCGAGGGATGACACTAGGTATAAGGAAGCGCAGGCTAGAGATCAGGCATATCAGGTTAGGTTCCAGGAAAATGAGGCCATGATCAAGAATCAAGGAGCATTATTACAGAATATAGAAAGGACTGTTGGCCACTTATCAGATATGTTTCAGGAAAGGCAACCTGGAGGCCTACACTAGGTAAAAGTGGAGGCCTCTATCACTTGCTGGGCGCAGCCTCTGTTGCACCTTGCCAGTAGGAGTCTCCATCTCTATCTCCTCATCGACCTCCTCCTCAGTCACTAAAGGAGGCTCAACCACACCAGATGACTTACCACTCCTTGTCGTCACAGCTTTCACATGCGTATTTGGATTCTTCACTACATTGCTAGGTTTCTGAAGGATCTGCTCACGAATAAGAAGAAATTAGAGCAGATCTCAACTGTGACGTTAAGCGAGGAGTGTTCGGCTGCTGTGCAGAACAAACTACCACAGAAGATGACTGATCCGGGTAGTTTTACTATTCCATGTATCATAGGTGGTTTGTCTGTGAGCAATGCTTTGGCAGATCTAGGTGCTAGCATTAATTTGATGCCATATTCTGTGTTCGCTAAGCTAGACCTAGGCGAGCCTGCACCGACACGCATGAGTATTCAGTTAGCAGATAGATCGGTGAAGTATCCGCGAGGGATTGTAGAGAACATGCTCGTTAAGGTAGATAAGTTCGTTTTTCCTGTTGATTTCGTGATCTTAGATATGGATGAGGACGAGAAGCTCCCATTGATCTTAGGACGACCTTTCCTTGCCACTGCGAGGGCATTGATTGATGTCCTTGACGGCAAGCTTACCTTACGAGTTGCGGATGAGACGGTTACATTTGACGTGAACAAATCCATGAAAAACACACACGATCAGGATGACACATTATACTTCATAGATACCATTTGGACACAGGTGACTACGAGTTTTCGAGAGTTTATTAGATCAGATCAGACAGACTCACAGATCCTGGTTAGGGAGAACCAGGAAATCGAGTTGACTGCTTTTGCCTTTGAGCATGATCTGGTAGATCGTGAGAGTCCGCTTCTCAAGGAGGCTAACGTGTGTGAGGTGATCATGAGAGAGGAACCGATAGAGAAGCTGTCGATCGAGACTCCCCCATCCTTAGAGCTTAAGGAATTGCCATCTCACCTGGAGTATGCATTTCTGGATGAGGGATCTCAGTTACCTGTCATCATTTCTGCTGGATTGACAAAGGAGGAGAAGAAGAGATTGGTGGATGTGCTAAAGGCACACAAGCAGGCAATTACGTGGAAGCTAATGGATATTAAGGGTATCAACCCTTCCTTTTGCACGCATAAAATACTCATGGAAGATGAGTATAAGCCTGTTAGACAGAGTCAAAGGAGATTAATCCTAACATGCAGGAGGTAGTTAAGAAGGAAGTAATTAAGTTATTAGATGCGGGATTGATCTATCCTATCTCTGACTCGAAGTGGGTGAGTCCAGTGCAGGTTGTTCCAAAGAAAGGGGGGATGACAGTGGTGACGAATGAGAAGAATGAGTTAATTCCGACGAGGACAGTCACCGGGTGGCGAGTTTGCATTGATTATCGCAAACTGAATGATGCCACGAGGAAGGACCATTTTCCGCTTCCCTTTATCGATCAGATGTTGGAGCGTTTGTCAGGGCAACAGTTTACTGTTTCCTTGATGGCTTTTCAGGTTATTTCCAGATCCCCATCGCTCCGGAGGATCAGGAAAAGACGACCTTTACATGCCCGTATGGTACCTTTGCGTATCGCCGCATGCCATTTGGGTTATGTAACGCTCCAGCTACTTTTCAGCGGTGTATGGTAGCTATATTCCAGGACATGATCGAGGACTCCATGGAGGTTTTCATGGATGACTTTTCTGTGTTTGGGAGCTCCTTTGATTCATGTTTGGAGCGTTTGGAGAGGATGTTGGCTCGATGTGAAGAGACCAACCTCATGCTGAACTGGGAGAAGTGCCACTTCATGGTGAAGGAGGGCATTGTTTTAGGGCACAAGATTTCACACGCGGGGCTTGAGGTTGATAAGGCGAAAATTGAGACTATTAGCAAGCTTCCGCTACCCACATCGGTGAAGTCTATTAGGAGTTTCTTAGGCCACGCTGGATTTTATCGACGTTTCATTAGAGATTTCTCTAAGATTGCGAGGCCGATGACGCAACTCCTAGAGAAAGATGTGCCATTTGTGTTTTCTGAAGAGTGTAAGTATTTGATATACTCTAAATTATATGTAATATTATATAAATATTCCTTACACTTTAAATAGTTTTGGGTAAATGTTTATTTTATTTTACACCTAAATGGTTCATATTTGTATTTTAAATATTTCAAGAGACGACAAGTAAAAAAAACGACGTATTTTAAATTCTATAAAGTAAAAAATAATAAATAAATAAAGTAATAATGAGACTCCTACCTAGAAAAGACTCCTGGTTCTCCCTAACCTTGAGTTGATGTGCGACGCGAGTGACTATGCCATAGGAGCGGTCTTAGGTCAGCGTAAGGATAAACATTTTCACCCGATCTATTACGCGAGTAAGACGCTCACAGATGCGCAAGAGCATTACACCACGACGGAGAAGGAGTTGTTAGCAGTAGTCTTTGCATTCGATAAGTTTAGATCCTACCACAAATCAAGGAGTATTTTACACTTTATTTTTCTCTTTTTTTTTAACTTCTGCCGTCACTTTTTCTTTTCTTCTACGTATTTTTTCTTTCGTATGCGGCTGCCCTCCTCCGAATAGGTTTTCTTTTTTTTTCTTTTACGTCCATATACAATGGTGATGTTGGGCCTTTAAGCCCAAATTTCTTGTTATCTCAATTATGGCATTTGAGTTTCTGCATTCAACATAAACAAGTAATTAAATTAAAAAGAAATCATCTTTAAAAAGTTACAAACAATAAATTTAATTGGTGAATAACATTTAGCAAACTTGTTTTGAACACAACTAGTAGATCCACGTTTGATCTTAAAATTTGATATTTAACTTCTTTTATTAATTTTGTCCAATGATTTATATCTTAGATTTATATTTTCATTGTATAGAATTTAAAATACGTCGTTTTTTTTACTTGTCGTCTCTTGAAATATTTAAAATACAAATATGAACCATTTAGGTGTAAAATAAAATAAACATTTACCCAAAACTATTTAAAGTGTAAGGAATATTTATATAATATTACATATAATTTAGAGTATATCAATAACCCCCACCCATCCCCTTCACCTAACCAAAATACTCATCAAACCCACTCACAACCACCTACAGACCCACCGGCCACGCCTTCGCAACCCATAAACCAACATACCATGCAAACACGAGCAAAATCCGGCATACACAAACCAAATCCTAAATACACCCTCACCACAACCACCATATCACCTATACCCACTACTTATAATAAAGCCTTAACAGATCCTAATTGGCTTCGGGCCATAAACGATGAATTTAGTGCTTTGCAGGTGAATGATACATGGGAACTAGTGCCAAAACCTAGTGATCAACCGGTGATTCGTGCAATGTGGCTATTTCGCCACTGTTGACAGTATTGATTGCATGGAGAGACTTTTAGTCCGGTTGTCAAACCCGCTACCATCCGCACAGTCTTATCTTTAGCGGTTTCCCGGGCTTGGCCGATTCACCAACTTGATGTAAAAAATGCTTTTCTTCACGGTCAGCTTCAGGAAACGGTGTACATGAATCAACCTCCCGGGTTTGTAAATCAACATCTCCCTCATCATGTGTGCAAATTAAAGAAATCTCTTTATGGGCTTAAACAAGCACCACGAGCTTGGTACACCAGGTTTTCAGCTTTCATTATGTCGTTGGGTTTCAAGAATAGTCTATGTGATACATCACTTTTCGTTTATCAACGAGGTGGCGATATTGCATATCTCCTATTATATGTGGATGACATTGTTCTTACTGCTAATCATTCCGGCCTATTATCACATGTTATTTCCAAGCTCTCCACTGAATTTGCTATGAGTGATCTTGGGCCCCTTCACCATTTTCTTGGTATTACAGTTGCTCGCGATCATAATTCACTGTTTCTTTGCCAAGAACAATACGCGCGGGATATCATTCACCGCGCAAACATGTCCTCGTGCAAGCCGTGTAACATACATGTTGATACAACCACTAAACTCAGTGCTCACAATGGTGAATTATTGGCCGATGGTTCTCTTTATCGAAGTCTCGCAGGTGCTCTTCAATATTTAACTATCACGCGACCTGATATTTCTTATGCTGTGCAACAAATCTGTCTATTTATGCATGCTCCACGTGATCTTCACCTTACATACTTGAAAAGAGTCTTGCGCTACATCCAGGGAACACTACAGTTGGGTCTTCGTCTCTCGGCCTCACCTAACCATTCGTTGGTCGCCTACTCAGACGCAGATTGGGGGGGATGTCCAGATACCCGCAGGTCTACGTCTGGTTACTGTATTTTTTTAGGTGAAAATCTTATGTCGTGGTCCTCCAAACGGCAACCAACAATTTCTAGGTTAAGTGCAGAAGCGGAATACCGAGGAGTTGCCAACGCAGTGGCGGAAGCAACGTGGCTCTGCAATCTCCTAATGGAACTGCGCGTTCCAATTCAGAAAGCCACTTTGGTGTATTGTGACAATGTCTCTGCCATTTATCTGTCAGGTAACCCAGTTCAGCATCAGAGAACGAAGCACGTGGAACTGGATATACATTTTGTGAGGGAGAAAGTCCAGATTGGCCAGGTTCGGGTCCTTCACGTTCCATCATCATTGTAATATGCAGATATTTTCACTAAAGGACTACCACGACATCTATTCGAGTCTTTCAGATCCAGTTTGAACGTCTCCGAGTACCAACGTTCTAACTGAGGGGGAATATTAGAAGAGATATATTTCATATTAATTAGTTTGATTTGTATTCCTTAAATAAAGGATAAGTTTGTTAGGGATAATAGTCTATTTAATCAAACTTCTGTATCTCAATCAAGACGATAAACACAGAAAATCAATTCTCCTTAAGTAGGATTTTAATTTGTATCTATAAAGGAAAATTACTCGATCATGTTTTATTTGCACAACGTCATGCAAGTATTGAGCTTTTAACAAAAACCCCCCATGAAACATATTCAACATGTTCTACTCAATTTAAAGAATTTAATGTGATAATATATATATATATATATATATATATATATATATATATATATATATGTACATACACACACTTATATGTGTGTGTATAGGAAGGATTATACAAATTACATGAGATTGAGAAACCGAAAAAATCGTTATCAACCAAAAAATATAATTTTTAATACTAAAGATGAAGCGTCAGAATGTTGGAACAAATGTAATCCCTAGTATTATCTAAACTTGTATGAGCAAGAGATTTCATTGTGGCATCTAGTGATTCTAATGAATATACTTCCCTAACGTTTTTTAGGGTGAATAAACATTTGAAATTTATATACATTGGAATGAATGATAACCTAATATTAATCCTCACGCCATAGAATATGAATCTAAAGTTTAAAGGATAATTCTCATTTAGAATATCTATATTACCTTATAATACATAAAGGATGGCTAAATCAGTCATTTACAATTTCCATAAGACGCGCCTTCTCAACTGCTCCTTCCCCGTCGGTTTCATCTTCGACTTCGACCGACACTCACTGGCCGACCCTTCCCTTTCAATTTGGGTCTCTAGAGCTTCCGGTGATCGATCTTTCATCTTCAGATCGTATCTCCACTGCCAGGTCGTCTTCTTTGTCGTCTTCTTCTTCAAGTAATCTCTCTCTATATATATTTACCAACTCTTCCGCGATGCTCCGTTCCCTTGCAACGGCAAATCGGAAGTCGAAGGGATCTTCGATTCGCCCTATTAGGAGTTCAACAAGGTTCGATTCGCCATTTTGAATGTTATGTGTTCGATTTAGCCCCTAATTTATAACGGCTAGGGTTTTGAGATTCGTGTTTGTTGATGATTTGCAGGAGTTTACGGAATATGAGAATTTTGATTCGTGTGTTGAGTATATTGAAGGGTTACTGATATTTCATTTGTGCTTGATGATGGTACTGGTCGCATTGACTGTAACAGATGGTATGTTAGTTATCTTGTGTTTATGTTTCTTATATTTTCTGTGGTTTTGTAAACCATAACATGATGGTGCGTTGTGATGTTTTAGGGTACATGATCCAGTTGACACGAAGGAGATGGAAGCAATTTTGTATGTACCCATTTCTTTGTTGATTGTGGATGGAAATTCAAAATTCGAGTTGGAGCAATTTCGTCCGATTGGAATTTTAACAATGTTTGTCTTTCACTTTTTCTATTGTTGAAATTTAGGGAAGGAATGTATGTTTGAGTTCATGGCCAACTGAAAGGTTTTCAGGGGAAAAAGCAGTTAGTGGTCTTTGGTATCAAGTATGATCTTGAATTTATCTATTTGTTTATCTATTTCATACTTGGTGATAAATGTAATATATAAACTGTGTAGTTCTATTATGTAACTTGTAATGTTTCGTGTCAACTGTCAACGTATGTTTTTACTTTGCCAAATTTTCATCTATGGGTTTTGAACTTTTTGTAAAACATAGATCCCTCTCTCATGTGATTTTCCTGTTACCAGTATCATATACGTTCCTGTTTTATTCTTTTTCTGTACTGATAGGTGTATGGCTAAATAGCAAACACACCCATGTATGTTACTGTGTTCTTGTTATTACTTTTCGTGGCATTTAATTTTCTTTCTTTTGATCATTCCAATGTTATTCATATTTGCACTCCTTTTGTTCTTTATGTATGAACTCCAAATTGCAGTATGTTGCATTCTATGAAGCTTATGAATTTTGTGATGGTAAGCATGTTTCATAATGGTCTTGTATTCTAGAAAACATGTAAATCAAAAAAGTTGTGGTGTGACCAGACAACAAATTTCAAAAGTGGCTGCAAATTGCAACATTTTATGAAGCTTATGAATTTTATGATGGTGAGCATGTTTCATATTTAGTTTTGTTGTCTGCTCAGATTATGTTATTGTTACATATAGTATTGATTATGTTTGTGTCTTTTAAATGATCTCCTGATGCATGTTTGCGTTCGGGCATGACCATCATTTAATTTATTTGTTGAATTTGAATGTGTTAAGCTGCATACAAACTGTTTGATAAAATGCCTCAAAGAGAACAAGCATTAAGTTATTGAGACTGAGTATTTAATTCAACTTCACTTGCGTTTGTGGGTTATCACATTGATGCAATGAGAATATGTTAAACTATGTTATGTGAATTAGTTATATACTTGATAGCATTTTGGTCTATATTTTGAACACAATTTCATTTTGCTTTGATATGGTGCTTCGCTCATGTAAACTTTTGTATGTTCTCTGCGACATTGTGATACTTGAAAACTCAATTTCTGATTGGTGTGTTCCGGCGCCGAATGTAATTAACATTTTAGCAATAAGAACAAAGGTTGGTTGTGAAGCCTTGGGTAAAGACGTGTGAGGCTAAAGCAAACTCATGGCAAAAGCGGCAGTAGGTTTTCTTTTCAAATGTCAATTCTTTATTTTTTTTAGTTCATGAATTTACTTATTTTTTTATCTTTTATTGTTGTAAGAGGTTTTAGACATGATATGCTAAAGAGACACATTGAGGACCTCCAAAAAAGATGCCAAGTCTACCTTTAAACAACCAAGTGCAAGAAAGTTGTTTGTGATCCTTGCCTAACAAGGTACATTCTTCTGGCTTTTGTCTATTATTAAACAATTATGATCTATTTTTTCCTTGGTCAATTATCATTTTAAGTAGGCTTTAATTTTGTTAGCATCTGCCTGAGTTGTCTACCATGTATCCGTAACAATATTACTCACAATAAAGTAAGAATTTGGGTTGTTGTGTGCTGTGGGCAACAAATGCAATAAGTCAATATTACCATAATAACTTACATTCTGCAAGTATCTCTTTTGTTGTTCATACTCCCATAATGTTGCTCCAAAAAGGAAACTTATTGCATTTTGTATCTATAGAGTTAGAAAGTAATCAAACTGAAGTTGAATTAAAAGCCATGGCTTGATATTTTGGGTCCAGTTGATGAAAATTTTTTTGATGTTTATGATAGATATGAACCAGTCAATGAGCCATCTTTGGATAATTGCTTTATATTCATAGTAAGTTTATTATTATTTTTAACAAATCATATATCACTACTTGTGTTATTTGAAATAATACGATGATGTAATTCTCCCCTATTTTGAATAGAGTTATGATACGACAACTCTTTTTCAATCCACTGTAATCGATATGCTCAACATGTACTCCATGATAACAGGGAAGGTATGTAAAAAAGTCTTCCTTTAGAAAACTATTTGTTTTTTTTTTGGCTTCTCTAATTTCACCTCAGGACCCTCCCTCTATTCAAAATTCTTCTCATTGGCTCATCGTCTGCTTAGTGTTACAATTGTATGTGGCAAAACAGGGTGAAATTGTGTTGATGTGTTTACTTCAGTCTTTTTTGAACATCATAAATATCTAATATTCTATAAAACTATTATCAAAATAAAGCTTAATTTTTTTATTTTAGAAGTATAGAAGGTTGTAAACACTTGGTTGTGACCATGTACTGCTTAAATAACGCATTTTCTTTTAATTAAGTTCTTTTAAATTTCACTTGTTTGACCTGTTACAAGTAAAAGTAAACCCAGATTTGCCTTTTGTTAAACACCCTCCTTACCTAATTATTTGCTTGTTCCCTGATATATTCTTCTCGGGCTTCTCTAACCTCATAGTACCCTTTTTCATATTTTTTATTATTAGTGCTTAGTGTTTCAAACAAGTGGTCAAATGTGCCAGAAAATGCTACTGAAGCATGTTGCTCTGCATTTCTTTTTTGGTCACAAGTGTTTGTTTTGTTCAAGATATTATAGGCTCTCCTTGAAACAAGCTGTGCCGGTATGTTTTTTTAACTTAGTTTTGGTAAATTTTCAAGCCCGACATCACTCATTATTTTAAAAAACAGAGGGTTGAGCTTGGGCACTTATATTTTGTTATCTATCACAGATGACAAATAAGTTTAAAACGGGTAGGCAAAAATGTATAAGTTTTTGGAATGCGTTGGGTTGGGTTGGGTTGGCTTAGCTTGACCCACTTGCACTTTATTGCAGATGCATTCGATCAACAAGATGTTTACTAATTTGTATTAAGTAGGTGTTTAGAATTTTTCTGTAATAGGCAATTTAGTATTCGTATGTAAGATGGTGTAAGGTGACTATAATCGATAACTTGTCTTGGTTGGTTTCATGTTGTTTTATTGAGAAGTACATGTTGAGTGGTAGTTTATGGATTTAGCAAGTACAATAACCTTCTCAAGCTCACTGGATCCCAGTATCTTTCTCTACTATGTTTACCAACTATACATAAACTATCTCTTCGGAAGCAGTCTCTCTATCTCACTAGATAGAGGAAAGACTCGCCGCCGCCTACCCCTCCCAGACCCTGCTCTTGAGTGGAAATTACTGGGTATGTTATGTTATGTTACATAAACTATATTTACCAAGTATACAATATTCCTCTTGTTATTTTTAACTACGTGTTAAGCAATACTTAATACTTGTAAAATGTCCACTCCGCGGCATCGCGCGGGCTCACCACTAGTATATATATATATATTTTCCTATTCTAATAAAAAGGTATCTGGTATGACTCGTGTCAACACCGTAATCATTCTCATCAAAATTTTTCCGTCTCTCTCTCCTATTAAATAATTACCTTAATTACTAATAAAAGGTAAGTAGAACAAACTTTGACTAGTAATGAACCTAAGATGTACTTGAGGTGTGATAGACTAACATCATTCTGAAATATAGTTAACAATAAAAGAACAAAGATCTAAGGTTAAATCAAGGAAATAAAGAACCTACAATACTATAATTTCTAGATATAATGGTTTTTAAAAAATCTTAGGTACAAAAAATGAAAAGATCTTAATAAACCGTAATAAAAACTATGTAGCGTTGATCAAGTGTTATGGGAGAACAAAAAGGAGATGGTTATGCCATTTCACAGTTGTTTTATGTATCACTTTCAAACAACTTATATTATTATTGCAATCATTTACGTAAAATTGGTTTTGTATTGAATATCAAACCAGCTTTAAATATAAAATTACTAGCTATATTAACTCGTGTGTTACACGGATTGAATAAATAAAAAATTAATATAACAAAATTTATTAATTATAAAATAATATTTTAAGATATAATATCAGTGAAATTATGTACTAGAAACGACTGTAAGTTATAAAATAGTGATATCAACTTTTTAAAACTTTATTTTTTTCAAAAAAAAATAAATAAACGTTTTGTTCTAAAACAAACCGTATAAAAATGTCATTTTTAAAAATTTTCTTATTATAACTCTTAAATTTAATTATTTTTAGTTTTAAAAAAATAACTTTTTAAAAATACCAATTTTAAATATTTCATATTTTAAAAAAAAAGTCTTATGCTTTAAATAAATTTATTATTTTATAAAAAAATGTTTATTTAGAAATAATATTAATAAATAGATCTCTTTATTAATTTATTAAATCTAAAAAAGTGTTAAATAGTATTATTAGTAATTAAGGTAATTATTTAATAGGAGAGAGAGGCGGGAAAATTTTGGTGAGAATGATTGTGGTGTTGACACGTGTCATACCAGATACCTTTTTATTAAAATAGGAAGATGAGAACTGCATGAACAAATACATACCTTAAATGTAATATACTACACACTTTTGTAACTGGATAACTTGTCTCTCTCTCTTTTTCACTGCAACTTATCAACACTATATACAATGTCATTTAAAAGAAAAACATATGATTCGATATTTAAAATAAACTATGTATTGGATGTGTCCATATATGCGTTTTATCGTCTTTCAACTTCGTTGTGTTATTATTTTTTATTCATAACATTCATCTTCTAAAAGAAACTTTTTTTGTAGGACGTAGAGATTTGTGATGTATTTAAACTTTTAACTTTATAAAACAAGATAAAGGTATTTTAATATTATTATTATCATAGTAAATTAGACCACTTTTAAAAATCTTTCACATACCTTTAAATTTAATAACATGATAATTTTCAAAGATACGTTAAATAACGTGATAATACTGAAAGATACCTATAGAATAATACTATTTTTCCGTTCAGAAAAAAAATAAAATATTATTTTACATGTATTTTTTACAATCAATTGAATAGTGTAATAGTGCCCGAAATAATATTTTGCTTTCAATCCAATTGAGTAATGAATAGAAGTCAACATTCAAGAGGAGCCCACCAAAGAGAATTTTATTTTGTGACCCAAACCACCATCACCATTCACCCATTCAACTCTCAAGTTACCATAACCACAAGCTTGTGGGTCATGATCATAGGGCTTTGAGTAAAAGCAATAATTGAGGGTGACCCATGCATGAGGTAACATATATTGCCATTTTCATGCATTACCAATTATAGTAAATCAATATTCAAATTGAGATTTTGAGGAAATAAGTTTATAACCAATGTTCTCAGAACCGGATCGGACGTCGAACCGGACGGCTTACTGGTTTGGTGGTCGGACCGGTCGGACCGGTCGGACCGGATGGACCGGATTTAACTATATTTTAATTATATTTATATATGTAATTAAATATAAGTAATTTATATATGATTTATACATATATTTTATAGTTATATATAAAACTTAACTATATTTGTATATACAAAGTACTAATTTATGGTTTAACACCCCGTTTTTACCCACTAAAATCAAAAAAAAAAAAAAAAAAAATATGCGAAAACCGGTCGGAACCGGCCGGTTCGCCGGTCCAACCGGTGACTCGGTTCGAACCGGCCGGTTCAACTGCACAAAACGATCCACCCCGGACCGGACCGGACCAGGCCCCGAATCGCGGTCCGACCGGTCGGACCGGCCGGTCCGATCCGGTCCTAACAACATTGTTTATAACTTTATTTCTTATTCAAAATTAAATAAATGTTCAAGATTTATTTTAATTGGTGATAAATGATAATAAATAAATAAAATACAGATCGAAATTGAAAATAAATAATAAATAAAAAAAGAAGTTATGTTTAATATATCTTAATGAAACCTTTTGAACACAACCTTGAGCGGTATGTGTAAAAGCGGCAAATAATTATAATATTATATGTTGTGTGTTTATACACATCTTCATATGATACTTATGATGCACAATTGTTATACAATATTAATTTAATGTTGCTTTAGCTAATATGTTTAATAGACATATGTTTATCATTATCAGTTAAAAACAACACCACGTCATAACATTCAATTCATGGGTGAAATTGGAGAGGGTAATAGACGGTACGGGTTCCATTGACCATCCGATCATTCAAATTTTCTATTAATAAGGTTCTAACATTTTCGTTTAACTTGTATTCGAAACTCTAAATTGTCGCTTGAGTAACTAAATCAAATGTAAAATAAATCTTTGATAATCCTTATAAATGGTGCATCATGGGCGATGTTTAGCAAACATCTAAACAATTAGGTTGAAAAACTTCTACATGAAGTATGAGTAGCAATAAAGTTGAATTATTAACCATAGGAGTGCCGAACTAAAACTAAAAGAGAATATATATTAGGTGTGGCTATAAACCTTTGGATAGAAAACTTCTGGTTTTAGGCTCTTAAATGTTAGGGCTTCTATCGGATGTGATTCATGTACCCATTGATCCCTTAAATGGTGCTAAACATTATAGTTCATCGGGTTCCAGCAAACCATATTCTTATTATTTCTCACGACTGCTCTAACTTTTAACTACCTGACTACCTCACACCTATTCTTGTTCTCGGATTTAAACTTAGATCTATAATTTCATTTAATAAGACGGTTGTGTAATTGATACTGGGTTTATGCTAAATGAACCCTCTCTCATTTCGTTTTTACTTGTTACAACCCCTTTTTTTTTAAGTGTCACGTCATTAAAATTATTATCTTTTCATGTTAAAAGTTAAAATTGAATTCTTAGGTATTATCATTGAATTTGTTCATTTATTTTAGTAAAATATAAGACTTGGATAATAGTTATATAGGAAAAAAAAACCTCCCTCATTCTTCAATCTTTGAGCTTACTATAGGACATCTTTTGTTTGCGATTGTAATATCAACTCGTTACGATAAAATTATATGGTCTATAAGATTACTCAATATGCTCACTACATGGCATTTTACTTAATATCATGTGTTATATGACATGAAGCTATAAGGCGAATAAGGTTATGCCATGCGGGCCATAGGGTCATGGTCTTATTGTTTAGTTTTTGTTCAACTTGTATGGTGCATAAGGTGCTCAATGTTATACTATTTTCTACATTATTTCTAGTTTTTACTCTTTTTAAGTGTTTAATTAAGAGATTTTTTTTGCACTTATTTTATTACTTAAACGATACTTGCTTATAAACTGATGTCTTGCTGGAGAAACGTAGTTGAAATCATGATTTTTGTTATTTCGGTTATATTCATAAGATGATAGTGTCATAAAAAGTTATATTCACTTTGGTAATATCTAACACGGTTACTTATATTTCAAAATCTTAACAAACTTTGATGAACGTCTTTAAGTGTTTAGATAGTTTAAGATTCAAAAGGAATTAATGATATCTAATTATATTTCATTTGAAATTGATTTAATCAACAATATAAGGCATACGTCTAATATCATAAAAAAGAAAATTGGGGAATGGGTCCCAAAACGGGTCCCAAAATGGGTCCATGATTACGAGTTATACTTAAAACAAAACTTATGACGAAATCTTCTCTAGTTAGTTACACTCGCTTATTGTGTTTAGAAGATTATCTATGCGTGTATGTTGTCTTCATCACTTCGTATGGAGCTTTTGAGTGTAGGTATGTTTGTTGTGTAGAGACCTAGAAAGTTTTTGTTTACTAGGGCGGGTTAGGCTAAAACATATGGCCTAACAAGACCGAAACTAAGAGCCCAATGATAAGGCTCCAAAGGCGCTCGTCTATTATTACCTTGAAGGTATAAACTTAATTCATGATATATGTTCTATATATCAAGTAAATGTAGATATAAATATATCATTCATTGTAGCTCTAAGTTTTTGTCGCTTAAATACTTATAGAAAAGTTTATATCATAACTACTTTTATCACTTTAATCGTATTATTTATACCTGTTTTGTCATTGTTCAATCATGTTTAAAAATATAATATGACAAGACATGAAATGTTAATTGAGACACCGTTAACCATCTATTGTTATCAAAGGTGTGATTATAAGAATAATAATTTGTAATCAATATTTATGTAAGATAAAATTTTGCCCTTTAATGCGGATTTACGTAGCAACACTACCTCTTGCTTTAATTTTATTTCACGTAATCGTGAGAATGAGATGTTGAAAACTGTAGGTGTGGTAGTAATATATTGATATGACTATAGGGTCACTATTAGGTAGGGCCCTTTGTGTGTAAAGAGTAAAGACACTAGAAACTAGAAAGAAAGCACTTCAAATGCCAATATTGAGCATTATCACTATCGGTATGAGTAAACATCATTTCTCAATGAAAACCCACTTAAAAGACAATAAGAGATATATGTAAATGCCATTGGTGAACTATAGATTGTTAGGATATGATATCATAACATGGTATCTATTTAAAAAGATCTCGGATATTGGTATTTAGATATTGAAGGTGTTATTAGCCTGACACTGATTGATCATGAAACCTAAAAACTTTATAAAGTGCAAGTCTTCTCGTATGTACTTAAGTTTATAGTAGGTTGAAAAGGATGAGGCTAGTAAAGATTGAAGCCTCGATCATTGAGTTTGACAAACGTTAAGTTTTGAACTCTTATAAGTTGAATTGATCTCTTAACAGTCGATCGATAAACATTTAAGAAACTTCGTTAACAACGTTCTATCTTTGTTGCGCAAGATAATCAACTAACAAAACTGATAAGACATAACACTTGGAATTTTAACATATTCTCTCTACTTGTTCATTGGTATCTTTATATGATGTGTTCTTTCACTTTCACATATGAGTGGACCCAAGGGTCAAAGCACTTTTCTAGCTTGTTTATTTACACATGATTGGTGTTAAGGACCAGAATGAATATTGTAAAGATAAACAAAACAATTTGGTTGTGCTTTTTCCTTATCAATATTCATCATGTTATGAGATAAATATATCACTAGTCCATGTTTTATAAGACCATTATTTAAATGATGGATGTAGACATGTTATCTTTACAATAGTTTCAGAGACATTATATTATTTTCATTTATATGTGTGGTATTCACTCGTTGTGTGAGATGTAATTCTTTACTAAGTTTATTCTAGTATATGAAATAATAAAAGACTAACACGTTAAGAGTGATGAATTTTTGTAAGAATTTACAAATGTTTAGTTTTTAAATATAAGTGGTCACTCCATCACAATTTTATCGCAAAAGATATATAAATTATTTGTTTTTACTTTAAGAAAAAATAGTTGTGATCTAAGAATCAAATCAACAAAACACGTCTCAATTGTATCCGGGTCTCAATTGTATCCGGGTATGTAATATGTGTTCTTTTTTTAAAAAATTGAGAGTTCAAAGTCTTTAATAGACAACTAGTTATTTCTCCCGCGCGTTGCCGCGGGAGCTTGATACAATTACTCGTCCTCATCCATCATCATCGACCCATAGATGTTACCGGCGCATAGTGAATCCACAAGGGGAAAACAAACCATCGCCACCAAGAGGGCGTGGTGACAGCTACATCGTCGCCACCTACACAAACCAGACCAACTAAATAGCAACATGAATAACCATAGCAACATCGTCTGAGACGAATCTTGATCCATCATCATCGACATGTAAAAAAAGGGCGGTCTCAGACGGAGTTACTGGTAATAAGAGTTTGTCCATGTTTAGTGAAGATGTCAGTTGTATAGGTTTGACAAAAGCAAATATAGCTGAAAAGTATAAAATGAGATAAATGAACAAACAGATGAACCAACTTAAGTTAAACTAACCATTTTAGCTTCGGGTCAGTGAACACAGGGCCTTTTTTCATGCATCCAAGATATGTCTGTGTGTGATGACGCTCTTTAGCCAAAAGCACTGAGAGGCGATCTACCATTCAGTGAAACAAAAAGCCGAAAATATTATACATTATTACAGTGACTTATACTATAGATTATGTTATAATAAACTGTTTCTTGAAAAACTGGTCGCCTGGGTGCAAATATATGTCATCATCAGCTTTAACATAAAAATCAGAATCAAATAGCGCGTAGGCGGCTTTAAAGAAAGCCAACCTGTAGCAAACACAAAAATTAGAATTGATTTCAGATAGTTAGCATAATTAGCTTAATTAACACTGTCATTAGCACTAACGTTTTGTATGGAAGCTTACTATACTCCTCTTCGATATCCAAAAGCAAGAAATCGTCATATTCCTCCACCTCCACATTTCTACTTCACAAAGCATCATCTAAGGGTGTCAAATCATTCGAAAGTCATTTTATTCTCAATTGTTAAAATTTGTGTTTTTTTTTATTTGTGATTTGTGAACAGATTGATTTAGGTTGTGTGTGATCTCTAAAGGCCTAAAGGCTAAAAGAAAATATATGAGCTTTTTAATAATCGGGTCAAATACATAAAATGAGCAACGCCGTTGAACCTAGGCAAATGGATAGGAAAAACATAGATCAGCTCAAAAGGAACAGGTAAATGGGTCACACAGGTCAATCAAACATGACCTGCAGCAAAAATATACCCATTTCAACCCGTCATCCAACCCGCATGTCATGATGAGTAATTTCTGGTTTTGAATGGTAATGGCAAGATCACTAACATAGCCAGCATGAGCCTCGATCTACACAAAAATAACTGGTAATTAGTTAAGAAGGAGAAAGATAATATTAATCTAAATAATGTAAGTTCATTGCATGACTCACCTCTAGGTGATTTTGTAACTCATGACCAACACGAAATGAATATATATGTACAATGTGCTTTGAGTATGCAACGCCTGTTACAGAAATTGAAATGGTAGGTAAAAACCAGTATCAGATTGTATGTTAAGAGAAGACATGTTAATACATACTCAAAAGGAATCCATCAGGACTCCACATAACACGGTTGACCAAAACAGGATATTCATTGGTCAAAGAAGTCTGAACATCAGGAAAATGACATAAATGTTAATAAAATGCTTACAATTGTTATGGAAATAATTAGTTAGTTTTTAAGTCAAAGGGTCATATACCTGAAGAGCCATTGAACATGAACTGATGTTCCACACAGAGAAATTTCTATGTGCAATTCGTAACCTGCTACCGATCTCCCAGATTGAAATATCGCCGGTGTTTGTGCCAACTGAGATTAAAAGTCGCTTGCAAATATAAAAATCACATAATAAATATATAACTTTTTTTTGTTAAATGGAAATAACTCACCAAAAAGTAGAGTTTGATACTCAGGGTGAAAATCCATAGTTTTCACTTCTGAACCTTGATTGATAACTGAAATTACATTTTTGGGCAAGTCACTGGTAGGAAGAAAGTTAAAGATATGACCCTGAGCAGGGCACACGACCGATGATGTTGGAAGATTTCTAATCTGCAAAAGTTTGAAACATAAGCAAATATAAAGGCATGATGCTCCCACAAATGCAAATTTTACAACTCAAAGAAATTATATTTGAACTCTAACTTTTTGTTACTACTTTCTTTTATATCAAAAGAAGCTCAATGTAAATACAAACCTCCTCTGACATCCCAAAATGTCTTAACCTTCTTAGAAACCTTTCTTGCAATAGCTCTACCATCAACAATCCAGCTTCTACAATATTCAAAAACCAAAAGGTAGATTATATTAGTACCAAAAATAACGTTGATATGATAATGTTGTGAAGCTCTTTAAAGAACGATCATACTCCCTCCATAAAAAAATGAATACTTAGGCTCATTAACTAATAAATATACCATCAAACTCTGATTTGAAGACGGTCACTGAAGGATATTAAATGGCCAGTTTGACGTCATATTTAGCAGATGTTATGTGTTTACTTCAGTTAAATGTTTGACAAACAATCAAATACACCAAATGCACCTTAAAAATTACAAAGTTGAGCGACTGACATATACCAATATCAGGTAAGTTCCAATTACCCATTAAGAGTTCAAGAACAGAGAGTAACATTATGCAATACATAACCTCAGCATTTAAAAAAATGAATCAGTTAACCAAGAGCATATGCTATACGATATGCCCTCATGCTTGATTGCTTGGTGTCCCCTAGTTCTATTAAGAACACAGAAATTAGCAATAATCTACACATAAACCTAAAGTGTGTCAAAACTTGGGTGATTATAAATTTATGATCTACAAGTATCAATCAAAACTCTATATTTCTTATTCTGCAGTCTTCACTTCGTAACTGTGAGTAAAACAAATTAGTTGAAATACGATTATACGATCATGTGACCTAATTAAGCTTTCTAAATTAGGGATTTTCTGTAGGTTGTGTGAGATTAAAATCTACAACAGTTACCGTTGAAGCCCTTAACACACAAACCTCGATCAAATGATTCAAAAATCACCGAAATACACACAAACTAAAAAACTCACCGTATTAATCGTACTCTGCAGATTCTGAGCAGCACCATACGCGAGGAAAATGAAGATGAAGATGAATCGTTACCTTGAAAGCGTTATGAGGTAGCGTTGGTTTAGATCGGCACCATACGCATCAGCAATCAACCGATCCTCCAACCAACACAACGCAAACAACTCCAATCAAAAGCATCTGATCCTAAATTGTAAACAACAGAATCGGAAACAGAGTAAACTGCAAACCTTGTCGATGGTGGAAGTCGGGACCGGAGCACCAGTAGGCACCGGCTGAGACGACGACAGCACCTGACGCTTCTTCAGCAAGCTCTCCTCCGGTAAGTATCCGACGAGATGTTTATGTTGTTTACTCCCTCTACTATCTCTTCCATCTTCTCCGATCGTTTCAATTTCAAACTCTGCAAACCGTAATCCCCAAATTTCTGTGTGAGATGAGTGAAGTATAAGAAACGCTATATGGTATGTAGGGTTTTGTTGGTGATGGTGTGGAGGTCGGTGTGGCACTGTAGCCACCGACATAAGTCTTTAATAAGTATTATAATTTACATTAATTTAAGAGTATATTAGAATCACTTTGAAAAATTAAGTCAAAAAGTAACTTATTGACTTCAATAACTATAATTATAACAGTAACAATTTAATTTTTTGAAATATGAAAGTCCTTACAAAACAATTACTGCGAGAGCCTTTACTTCCTAAAAGGATGGAGACTTTTACTATCCGCATTGAGATAACTATAAAGCAAAAAAGATATGTAAATAAAAAAAATGACCATCAGGTCACTGTTTTCAGGGCCGGATCGGACCGGCCGGTCCGACCGGTCGGACCGCGATTCGGCAGCCTGTCCGGTCCTGTCGATGGTGGTTCGTTTTTGGAGCTTTGAACCGGCCGGTTCAAACCGAGTCGGCGGTTGGACCGGCGAACCGGGCCGGTTCCGACCGGTTTTTAATTTCTTTTTTTTTTTATTTTAGTGGGTAAAAACGGGGTGTTAAACCATAAATTAGTACTTCGGATATACAAATATAGTTAAGTTTTATATATAACTATAAAATATATGTATAAATCATATATAAATTACTTATATTTAATTACATATATAAATATAATTAAAATATAGTTAAATCCGGTCCATCCGGTCCGACCGGTCCGACCGGTCCGACCACCAAACCAGTAAGGCGTCCGGTTCGACGTCCGATCCGGTTCTGAAAACATTGCATCAGGTTATGGAGCTTGAAGATTTGTATTGGAGGGGTTAAAGGAAGCGAGGGCCGGGGGCCCTTTGGCCCCAACAAAGCTTCGTCCTTGTGTCCATCCTTTGTTAATAAGCCACCCATATAACGTAGATATACGAATTCTTTACATTTAAAAGAAAATAATTTTAGTTAGAACACTACACAGAAATACAAACCATTTCAAGTTTGATATTTGATGCATTGTAGTCAACATCTTTTAATAAAATATAAAAGATACGGTTATGAAAGTTATAAAAATGCAAAAGTAGAATTCTTAACAAATTTGGATAACAACATTGACAACTACAAAATATATCATCCTTACATTCTTAGGCATTCAATAGTATACTTTAGAGATAAATACGACGTTTACAACGTACAAAAGGTCAATCACCCATAAATAATATTGAAAAATTCAACTACTATTATTATGTAATAAAAAAAATATAAACTTTAGTATAAATGATGAAAGTGAAGGTTAAGATGGGTAGTTTCGTAATTTGGAGTGGGAAAATGGCCCACTTGGTCTCTTTATTTCAACTTACGTCCATTTCACAGATGTTAAGTCCGGACCCGCACCCGGATAAGGATCACTTTGGAGTTTTGGTTTATTTTACGTAATTACCCTTCTCATCGAATTTCACACACTTTTGTTTACGGGTGTAAATTTTTTTTTTAAAGGTGAATTCTATTCAATACCAATACCAAGTTAGTTGTTGTTAGTGGGGTTCGAACCCCTGACCTCCCTGTTGAAAACCGAAACCACTACCACCACACCACTTAGAGGTGGGGCTTGTTTACGGGTGTAAATGAGTCGGGTTGTTGGTGAACTAGTTAAAGGATCTTAAAAAACTCTACTTGGGTCAAACTTAAACAAACTCTAGCTTGAACATAGATTGGAGCTCATCATTAAACAAGATCATGCCGGACTTTTACGTACCGAGCTTGACTAGGTTCGCGAGGTTGAATAATTATATGTTATTTTTATAATATAAATAATTATTATTTTATTAGTAAATGTAGGATTTTATAATAAATATTATTATAATAGTTTAGAAATCTGTGTTTTACACGGATTGAAATAAAATATTAAATTAATAGTTTGTAATTGATATTTAGAAATTACGAAATAAATTTTTTTATAAGTTATGATTAGAATTGCGTATAATAAACTACCTTAAGTGACTAAGTAATAACAGTATTTTTCAAACTTTAATCTTTAGGAAACTTTTGTTTAGAAAATGCTTTTTATACATTTCAAATTTTTAAAATTTGTTTTTTAAACGTCGTTTTTTAGAAAGAGTATTCTGTATTAAAAAATCATATTTATTTTCTTTTTTAAACTACTTTTGTTAATAAAAATATGTTTTGTAAGTGGGAAAGAATATCTTAGCATTTTTATGATTTTTAGCATTTGTTATGATAATTAAATGATTAACCTTTTATGCTAGTGACGTGTGTCAATAAGTGTGTGAAAAGATGACATGTGCCAATGAGAGTATGACAAGATACAAGTGATAAAATTTTATTTTGCTTTATTAGCATAGATACAGATGACTATAATTGGATAATATATGATTACATATTTGTTGGGAAAAATTATCGTTGTAAATATGTATGTTTATATAAAATAATTAAACATTTAATAAATGATAAACGAGTAGTGCTTGATATAAAGTAAATTTTATTCAATTTGTTTGCGTGGGTGGTTTCTCTTGTGACGTTCCGAAGCTAGATTTTGATAATTAATAATATAGGAGGAATATACCAAGTAAAAAACATGAATAATGTAAAGAAACTTTAATATATTTTAGGATAACTACAAAAGGATGATATGTAAAGTGTCTCCTTGTTTATTAAACTGTTGTTCTCTATATTCATCCAACTATTAAAACAATTTGTTTGGAATGAACATGTACTAAAAAACAAAGGTTAACCTGGTGATATTGATTTCATTTGTAAAGCTACTTGTGATAATAAGTATTCGTGATAGTGATTAGCGCTATATGTGTACGGCTCATCATCGGTGTATGCATAATATGATGAACACTAGTAAATACACGTTAACAATTCTACAGTATTTACCCTATACGCACTCTCATAAATCAAATCTTTAGAATTAAAAGAAATAACATGTTAATACAGGTTGTAGTAAGGTATAACATAATCGAAACATAACTTGCTTAGATTATTGCTATTGGGCTAAATTGACTAAAACTTTAAAAGGGTTTACGTTTGGATCTTCTATTGGATCTGGATATTTTATTTACTATTGGGCTAGAATGTTTAAAGTTATGAACTTATGGGCTCGATACATCGCAGAAGATGATAATTATATTGTTTTATAGGCCCAATTGAAGTTCCTTAAAGATATGAGATAAACCATTTAGTAAAGACCCCAGCCCGCTTAACTATAAATCTGATAACAAGATTTTGATCTCTCGATAAGCGGTAGAGGTGCACATCGAAACCGGTTTGAAGACCCGACCCGACGACCCGACCCGACCCGAACCGGTTTCAACCCGGAAATCCCCCAAACCGGTTCAAACCCGGAAAAAATCACCGGTTCGGGACCGGTTCTGAAAATTTTAACCCAAACCGGTTTGGAACCGGTTTTGATCCAACCCGGTTTGGAAACCGGTTCAAAAAACCCGGTTCCAACCCGGTTCCGACAGTTTTTTTTTTTTTGAACGTTTTAAAACGGCTATATAGCCGTTATAACCTCTTTTTTGACCGTTTTTTCAACATATTTTGGACCATTTTGCCCTTATATGATAGTATAAATAGGTAGTGGGTGTAATGGTTTAGTCACAACACTCAAAACTTCAAAAACGCTCGAAAACGTGCTTAAAAACGCAAAAACGCTCCTCACTCTCAACTTTCTACTCTCTCAATATCTTGAATTATGGCTTCTGAATCTTCGGTTCCAACCGGTGGATCCTCAAGTGCCGCTACCGTTGTTAGAATTCTTTCAACAACGAGAAACCAAGAGATTTGGTGTAATTTCGACTTATGCGAAATGTCGAATGGTCAACATAAAGCTCGATGCAAGGCTTGTGGTTCGTTTTTCAAGTCGGATTCAAACTCGACTTTGAGAAATCATATGACCAAATGGTGCAAGTCTTTGAAAAGTACACCGAGTCAAGGGCAAACATCAATCGGAAACGATGGTGGTTTATGGAACTTCAACGTCGATATAGTTCGAGATAGAATGGCAAAGTTTGTAATTCAAGAAGGATTACCGTTCGATCACTTCGACAACACTCGGTTAACAAAATTGATTCAAGAAACTCTTCAACCACGCTACACTCACGTAAGTCGCACCACTCTTAGACGTGATTGTTTAAATCTTTAGAAACAAGCAAAAAATGATTTAAAGGTTTTATTTGAAAATTTACAAACCGGTGTGAACTTAACTACCGACGTTTGGTCCGCCCCACACGGTTTACCGGAATCGTACCTTTGCGTCACGACCCATTGGATAGATCCAAGTTCGTGGCAAATGATGAAACGTACGATTGCGTTTGAATTATTTGGATATCCGCATATCGGTGAAAATCTTTTTCAAATTTTAGACTATGTAATCAAAACGTATAAATTAGAAAACAAAATTTTTTCAATGTCATTTGATAACACCTCGAACAACACATCCGCCGTTGAAAAATTGAAAATAAAATATAAACCGGTTTGTGACGGCGTATTTTTTCATTCACGATGTGTTGCACATATTATTAATTTAGTTGTGCAAGATGGTCTTGGCGTTCCTGAAGTGGAAGATTTTAAAACGTCTTTCAAAAACATGTTACGTGACGTTTTTAAAACTAGTAGAAAAAGGTATGTTAATTATAGAAAAATGTGTCACGATACGAATTCCATTTGTTTAGGACCAAATTGGGATGTCCCGACTAGATGGAATTCGACTTGGAAAATGTTTAATAGTGCTTTACGTCAAAAAGAAACGCTTCATGTTTTCCACGATGGTCTTGCGATGCGGGGTCGGGTTGTTCCGTTTCCGTTAGAGGGTTGGGAATATATTCAAGAAATAACTCAATTTTTAGAGCTTTTTAAAAACGCAACTACAAAATTGTCGGGGGTTTATTATCCGACAAGTTGTCTAACGCTTCATCAAATTTATTTAATGACCCATAAATTAAGTGAATATGAAGAAAGAAACGAAATGTTTTCGGCAATGGTAGCGCCGATAAAAGAAAAATTTAAAAAATATTTCATTGAACTACCCCCGGTTTTTACGTGTTCCGCCGCACTCGACCCGTGTTTAAATGTTTCGGGGGTAGAAACTTTAATAGATGAGATAACTTATGATTTAGATTTACATGATTATGATCCATTTTTTAATGTTAATACAAAACAAATATTTAATGAAACTTTTAAAAAATTGTTTAATGTTTATGTTGAAAAATATGGTGCAACATCAAACATCCACCGACAATCGAACGTGGAATCGAGTTCGTCGAGCTCAAGTAGAGACCCGATGATTAGTTTATACAACACTTTGAGAAATGAAAACAGTAAACGTCAAAGGGGTAACACCCCAAGTAGCGAACTCGGGAGATATATGGGAACCGATTTTTTAGCCACTATGTCTCCCGATGAATTTTTGAAATTTGATATTCTGACATGGTGGAAAGGAAAGGAATCACAATTTCCGGTCCTATCCGCCATGGCACGTGATTTACTAACCGTCCAAGCTTCCACGGTAGCTTCGGAGTCTGCATTTTCTGTTAGTGGCAGGGTTTTATCGATTAGAAGAACAAGGTTAACTCCAACATCGCTAGAGATGTGTATTTGTTTAAAGGACCACTTAGATGCGGCCGAACGAAGACAACACATATCAAACCTTGAAGAAGAAACACCGATTGAAGAAGAAATACACGAGCACGAGGTACAAACCGGACGATCCTCACCGCTATCCGACGAAGAACTCGCTTATGATTTGTCTCAACGCATTGGCACACAAACCGACGAAGACGATTAGATTAGACAAACTTGTATTCGTAATATGTATATTTTGTTTTCTTTGGTTTAATTTTAATGTAATTTTTATTGTTTATTTTTCGTAATGAATTAATTATTTACTTTTTTAAATTAATGTAATTTTTATTGTTTTCTTTAGAAAAACTCGAGTATGATTTTTAATTGTTTACTTATTAAAATGAAGATAAAAACGTTGAGACAATCGTATATAATTAATCTACTCTAATAAAATAAAAACGAAAATAAAACGCGTACAATCAATCGTATATAATTGTTTGTATAAAACTCGTATTAATTGTTTACTTATTAAAATGAAAATAAAAACGCGTCCAATCGTATATAATTAATCTACTCTAATAATTTTTAATTAATCAAAATTTGTAATTAATTTGTATATAATTTAATTAGAAGGTAAAAAAAAAAAAACCGGGTTTTCCAAACCGGGTCTTAGACCCGACCCGGTTCGGTTCCAACCCGAACCGGTTCCAACCGGGTTGGGTTTGATGGGGTTGAAAACCGGTTCCGACCCGAACCGGTTCTTGGTCAAAAACCGGGCTCCAAAACGTTGACCGAACCCGAACCGGGTCCAACCCGACCCGGGTTCAAAAAAAAAACCGGTTTGTGCACCTCTAATAAGCGGTGTTAAAGGGGTCGTGTTCTATGGGTTGGGTGCCTGGCTGGTCGAACCCGAACATTGTATTAGACATGCAAAATCCAATAAAGACGGGTTATTACAGGTGGGCACGAACATGATCCTTTTATATCATTTCACAAATGTCCACAGTGATTGATTTGTATATGCATTTTACGATTTACCTAATACAGACACATTGAACATTATATCACATAAATCAAGCTCGATCGAATTCTGATTTAAGATCCAGTACCATATGAAGAGAACCACGTACGGTAGGATTAAAGATTAATCGCTTGCAAATATTCGTCATATTTTGTACTTTAAAGTAACGTGAAAAATATATATTACAAAGCTTCGAATGGCACATTTAACACACGTATGAAAAACTTTGAACAATATAGTTCGTTCGTATAACATCTATGTATCATTTGAAAGAATGATTTAATGTGTCTAGTGATTGGATAATTTTTTGCAAGAGATGCTATTAGAACCGTAGCTAATAGCTTGTAAGCTTGAATCAGATAAATTTGTCATCCATAATTGTGGACCGCCGGATTCCCCTTCAAGGTTATAAGCATACGAAGGCCATCTCACACTATCTGTACACACATGTGAAACGCCTGTTTTGATAGTCTTTTGAGTTCTCTCAAGAACCAAAAGACTAGAAAATGTGGAATAACTATTGCCCACAAACACATCGGCCTTCAAACAAACTTCATAGTCTATAGCTGCCTGAATTAGATACGGATGCTTCTTGTAAATCTTAGTTAACCCTAATCGCCTCTTGTCAACCGGGTGCATTCCATCTTTCCAACCATTCAAGATCGAATCATCTTCAAGAAGTTCATTAGCCATGGCGAGATATAGAATTATAGGTGGTTTAAGGCCTGGAATGTTTGCTACTCTAGTTGTAATCTCCTCTTTACTACTACAAATGTTTGACACATTTGATCTTTGTTCTCTTTTTTTACAATGTATCATCCAATCTTTTTCAATCCTCATATGGATTGCTACATATGGCTTTTGAAACGAAGAAACACCTTTCATTTCACTTCCAAACTCTCTAATCTTCGACACAACTTCATTCGCTTCTTTTGAGATTTCATCTACTAACACTAAGCATTCAAACACCTTTGCATAATCGCTAACGGGCCAATGATCATGCCATAGAAAAGGGTTCTTCCCAATTACTCGAATAGTCTCATACACATCATAATCTTGCTTGCTAAACTCTCTCAACTGATCAAGATCTCTTTCAACTGTCCACCTCCTACCACCACCCTTTTGTAGCTCGATTAAACCGCTTCGATTCCCAAGATCAGAATAACGACTCACACGCACAAACCCATCACAAAGAGAATTAAACTTCTCAAAGTTGAAGACTTTATCAAACGAAATAGGCTGCAATTGATCGATTTCTTTGTAGAACAAACTCGCGCTTAAGCTAGGCATTAGGAGTGATCTATTCAACATTCTTGCAGTTAAACAAGCTCTTGCAAAAGCAATCTTTTGATTGTTCAATCCCCAAACAATCTGAGGCACCTCCAAGAATTTCATTCTTGCATTCACCGATTTGAATTCATCGTTTTCGGGCACACGAAAGGAGATGGTGTTGGGGAGTAATAGAGTTCTGATGATCAAAGCCATTATAAGCAAGAACAAACATTTTGTTACCAAAGAATTCATATGCAATCTAAAGAATCTAAATCCCCACGAATTTAAACCGATTTCTCACCTGAATTTGAACTGGGGTGAGTTCAATTGAACGAAATTGATGAATCTTTGAGCGAAATTCTCATCGGCATTTCAACAAACGGATGGTGTGTGACTGTGAATTCAACTAAAATTCGAACAAAAACAGATAAATTTGATTTACCCGATTTGGGTATAGATCAGATGCAATTGATTGAATTTGATGAAACGTAATTGGATCTAAAGTGTGAAGAATTTGGGAAAGAAAAAGAAAAGTGAAGAAGAATCAAAGGAAAAGCATGATGATTTTGATGATGATGATTCATCATCATAAGGGGGGCATGAAAAAAAGAAGAGAATAAAGACAGAGAAAAAAACGAATAAACAAACAAACAAACATACTTAATATATTCCATTCAAGGGATAGAGTCTGAAATAGGTGGTGACGAGTCTTTCCTTTATCTTAGCAATAGATAATAGCAATAATAATAGCATATTATATACCATACAACACATAAGGAATAAAGATTAAAAAAAGGAATAAAGATTAAAAAAAACATCACAGTCTTGACAACCTGGTCTGGTTTGTTCCATACATTTCTCCAAATTGTTGAACCATGGGTCCATAAAAATAAACAATTTTGTGTGTAACATTGGTTATAAAGATTGAACACTAATATTACTTTTTAATAACTTCTATTGATTTAAATTTACAATTGGTTTCTCTTACAAGCGATGTACTATTAACTTTTACTATTGTCTCAAGACAATTTCATTCGTATAATCGTCATGATCTACATTTGATTTCGCTCACAATAATAATTGTTAACGATTGAAAAATGTGTCTTCCTTGTAAGTGTAATTAAATACATTGATCGTAACTGTCATATAATAATTATATGTCAATAGATTATAGTTTATATTATTAAAATTCAATTTATCTATTTTAAAAACTAAGAGTTTTTTCAATGGCGAGTCTTCACGTGTAGGTTCTGACATTTTCATTATTAGATGCTTGAAACAATTTGATGCGGGTTCAAGTGTGGAGGTGCAAGCAATCTTGTGTTTGGAGGGTCACGATCGCTTGCCCAAATGGGATTCACTAAAATGGCTATATTGGGATAAAATACTTCGTTTTGAGCCATAAAACAGCTTATTTTATGAGTTTTTAAAACTTTTTGCGTTATTTTTAGTTTTTGTTCGACTTTGTTTATGGTCTAGTTTTAAGCCCTTTCATTTTTAAGGTCCATTCAAATTCTGCTAGGCATTTTATATTCTTGTAAACAGGGAAAGATGATCAATTTTTAAAATTTATGAATATAATTTTTCTCTCTAACGGTAGTGTGTGTTAATGTGTGAAATCTCTGATTATCGGCATTCTTCGAGTATCAACGATAGTTAGAAGAATTGTTTCTAGTATTCTTGCTGACTCAACAAGTTTAATTAGTTATCTTGTTTTTCCATCTACATCATAATTTCTAGACATTTCTTTCTTTATTTTGTCTTTCTTTCCTCCCTACATCTTCCCCCCTCTCACACAATATCTAGGACATCATCGTGTATAAGACTATGTGTGTTCGGCTAACACCCTAGTCCACATCGACCCCTAGTGGTGTTAAACACTATGTGCATGGTGGCATTAAGGGGTCGGGGGTGTAGTTTAATGAGTGAGAAGAGGCGAGGTATGCGTTCAGGGGTGATTTTCAATATTGTCGTTCATAGAAAATTAGTAAAAATCCTATAAGTAGAACCAAAACTTAATCATCTTTACTCTCATATAAATAATTCATCTCTATCTTAATACACATTCAAATTTCTTGCATTCATATGTCTAAACCTTGATCTCCATCTCCATCCACATTTTGAAAGATAAATCCGTTTTTTCAACAACTTCCCTCGAATGACCCAAACAACTTGTTTTTCCAACAATTTTGCCCGAACGGCCTAAATCACCTAAAAACCTATTCACTTCTATCTTCTTCACCCAAACCAACGTTTATCACCCCCTTTTCTATGTTTAGTAATTTTATCATATTGTAACTTGTTTTGTTTTTTATTAATTTTAGTTTCAATAATTAGAGTAAATATTTTAACAAAAACAAAAAACTTAAATTAATGAAAAATAACAACAAGTGATTACAAATTTAGTTAAATCATTACATAAATTCAGACCTCTTATTGGTTCAGCACTTAATCATTCAGATATTGTCAAACAGCCCCTCACTTTTTCACCTTTTAGTTTTTCGTAACGACTAGATTTTTCTATAAATATAGAAACACTAGCAAGGAGCTAGATAATATACAAGAAACAACAAAACCCAATAAATGAAAGGAATTACATAGCAAACCGGATAAACACAGGTCTTCCGATCGACATCAAATATTTTGGCTCAGTTCTTGATCCATAATAATGAGATTAATTTGATCCTCCGATGATGTTAGAAGTTGTTGTCAACCATGTCACTACAAGCCACCAAATAGACCATATTATGACCATTAAAACTGCTTGCAACATCTTTTTTTTGTCACTTGGGTCCTTACATAGAGATCTGAGGCTTTATAAAGTCTTCTACCGAGAATGCAAATATAGGTCATAGGTGGGATCTTGAGCCAATGAGCAATTGCATTCCATACATCACAAGGTAGAATCAGCAAATTATCACTTTTGCAATAATGCAACCCAAAGATGTAGCCAAATCCATAAAGGAACTAAATACCAGGTAGAATCAGCAAATTATTGTTAGTGCAAAATGATCAATGAACAGCCTTTCACTAAGTATTTGAAACAAGCATAAACAAATTATACTATTAACTATAAATCAAACAAGAACAGTATAGTAAACATACTTGAATTGAAGAATTTATGAATTTGTTTACAAGTAAACCACAGATTGAGGCCTGCGATGCAGTATCCTAAAACAGAAATTTCCGGTGATCGGATCTGTTTTGAGGATACAACAATCAATCAAGATGAATGCTTGATTCTGACGAAAATCGCTATACTCCCTTCACGAATTACAAGAACGCTTTTGTGTGTATGATTTCTGGTATGTTTGATCTCCCAGAATATCTGTATATGTAGGTTGACAAAAAACAGTTAAACCGAATTAACTGTCAAAAACCAACTTCAACTGTCAACTGTCATTATTAAATATTATTAAATAAATCAAAATTCGTATTTAAGATATAAAAACGAATTTATTGGTCTTAGAGACCCCAAGAGCCCCAAGGCCCAAGGCCCTAATCTTTGACCATTAATTATATATATATATTGAAAGAATTGATCTGCCCAAGATACATATTAAATTGATGTGGCTAGTGTGATATGATCCAAGTCGGGTCATACCCAATAACAAGCCAAACAAACACCGACAAATATTTATTTGTTGATTAGATCAAACAAATAAATAATACACCAATTTAGAAACCGGGTTTTCTAAATCATTGCTTTTGCAAATGAACAAGATTACACACACACACACACACACACACACATATATATATATATATTGTAATTTGTTCATAAGGGATTATTTGTTTCATTGCTTAAATTAGTTAAACAATGACATATAATAGTGTGTGTAAATGCTATAAAATTAAAGTGGTTTAATTTTATAAAAAGGGTAGAATACAAGAGTGTATTTTATAAAAATGAAATGAGAGGGAAAAGACAAAAGGGGAGCCTATTTCGGCCGCCCCTTTGTGTCTTGAAAACTCCTTTTGGTTGTTCCAAGGACATGCAACTTAAATACACTTCACTCTTGCATTCAAGCCTTCTCTCTCACGCACAAACTCAAGAGCAAGAAACCCTCTTCTCCTTCTCTCTATCAATCGGTTTTGAGCAAGAAAAGGCTGATTTTTCAGCTTTTGATCCAAGAGTTCTTGGCTGAAAATCAAGAGTTCAAGAGGGTTTTGAAGGTGGTGTTGCATAGCCTAGCATAGAAGGTGTTTGAAGAAGCTTGGGGTACAACCTCTTGAGAACTTCTCCATTGAAGTTTCAGCCACAAACATCATCATCCTCACCTCATAATTTCGGATTAAGGAAGCTACAAGGTTGTAGATTCTTAACCATCTAGTGTTCTTTTATTGTATGTATTGTGTATAATGATCCATGGCTTGGGGTTCTTTGTTAAAATGGGTTTAACAACTAACTTATTAACATGTTTTAAAATATAAATCCGCTGCGTTTTCATATAAACTAAGTTGTATGAGCTTTGATAAACATGTTAAAACCCCATCAATGGTATCAGAGCCACTTATACATATGCATACATATATTACACTTACTAGTTCACGTTTTTTGGTGCTAGACACCACAAATCCGTGAGTTAGTGGGCTGAAATGTGTCCCCCTTTTGATGTTTTAAAGATGTTACTTTATGCATGTAATGATCTTTAAAAATCTAGAACATAAGATGTTTGTTTGTTTGGACAAAACCCATATGTTCTTGGTTAATGTTGGCCAAGAAAATGGGTTAAAAGGGGCTGCCAAAAACCGTGACTTATGATATGTTTTAATATGTTGTTTGTTGATTATGCATAACAAAGCCTTGACCATATGGATTGATTGGTTGATTGGTTGTCTAGTTATATTCATTTGGGCATGTAATGATTTATCTTTGGTTTCAAGTTTTGTTTTGTAATCTATTCATTCATATGGTTTGTAATAAATAGATTAGGAGTTTTTCTTTACTAGAAAAATGTATTAGGATACATATTTTGTAAAGGATGCTCAAGATCAAGACTTGAAGAAAAGATAAGACAAAGAGGATGCTTGAAGATATGGTTTCAAGTGGGAGTCCCTTTGGTCAACCATGTGTCATGATTCTTAACCCTTAGGACAAGACCATTTGACACACTTGTTTTGGCTAAACAAGTGTGAACAACTTAGTATGCTTTGTTATGCATATGTGAATGTTTAGTTTATGTTTGGTTGAATGCATATGATGATGTTTGTTTTGAATATTTGGATGTGATTAACAAACCGTCAACCAAAACAAACTATAAACAAGTAATTGGTTCTCAAATCATTAAGCATAAATAGAATGGTTCTATAAAAGGAGTTAATGGTTTGCAAAATAAAATGGGTTTTATTTAAAAGAACCAATAGGGTACCATATGGTTGAATGAATACAATCATATGATACATAGACTTTTCTAAAACAAGAATTGTGAAATTACAAAATCTCTTTTGAAAACAAGTTAAACACCATCCTTTTACACAACACTTAGATTACTTGCAAACTCTTAGTGGGATAAAGGTCACCTAACCACTTTGAGGGAACTTGTAACTTGAGGTGAGAATACCATGTTTGTGGGAAAAAGGTCACCTAACCACTTATGTAGTAAACTCACACGTGTGTGTAAGTAGGACGACTTGATTGTAAAATATATTGAATGGATCACCTAAAATATGTTTTACAAAAGGTGTTGATGGGATAAACATGCCATTATAAACATAAGATGTTCAAACGATCCCATACCACTAGAAGTTGCAATAGGTTGCAATTGTCATTTATGACTACCTTGTTTATTTAAATAATGGGATAAAGGTCACCTAACCAATATTTAAATATAACGTTGGATTCTAAAATTTTGTTTATTAATAGTCTATGAGACATAAAGGGTATTAATAAATGAATATAATTATATCAACGATTACTAAAATGGAACTTTGTAAAATCTTGTAGATGGCCGACAACAACAACGCTAATAATGATGTACCAAACCAAAGCAACCAATCCCTAAGGGCGATCCTTCAAAGGGATCGTCTAACACCTAACAATTTCATGGATTGGTACCGCAACTTGAGAATTATTCTCAAGCAGGAAAAGCGGCCTATGCCTTGATGATCCCATCCCCGATGAACCTAACGAGGAGGATGTGGAAGCCTATAATGATTGGGTTAGATATGTGGAGGACTCCATCCAGGTCTCTTGCTTAATGTTGGAAAGTATGACACCCGAACTCCAAAAGGAGTATGAGCTCCATGGAGCCTATGACATGATCACTCAGCTGCGGGAAACGTTCCAGCAACAAGCTAGAGTGGAGCGCTTCGAAACGGTTCGAGCACTTCATGCATGTAGGATGGAGGAATCCCAATCAGTTTCATCTTATGTTCTTAAGATGAAAAGCCACATCGACCGCCTTCAAAGGCTGAACTGTCCCGTCTCAAAGGAGTTGGCCACGGATTTGATCCTTAATGGTCTAACTAGAAAGTTTGAGGCATTCATCATGAATTACAACATGAACGGATGGGACAAGAGCATAAATGAACTTCATTCGATGCTCAAATCAGCTGAGGCGGGAATGGGTAAAAGGGTTTTACCCGTTCTCACTATTAATGAAGGTGGGAGAAGGAGAAGGTCTCTACCCCCTCCTAAGGCAAATGTTGCCAAAGGAAAGGGGCACGTTGGGGAAAGGGGAAGATGGTTGTTAGGGCGGAACCTCCAAAGCCCAAGGAGAAGAAGCAAAAGGTTGCTGTGAACGACCCATGCTTCAAATGTGGTGAGATAGGGCATTGGATGAGAAATTGTCCAGTCTATCTCAAGGAGTTGAGAGAAAAGAGGGATGCGGGGCAAACCTCAGGTATAATATACATGATACATGTTGAACTAAATGTTATTTCTTCCAACACATGGGTATTAGATATCGGATGTGGAACTCATATTTGCAATTTGTTACAGGGGTTCAAAGAAATGAGCATTATGAAAAGGGGAAATAAGTCTCTTTATGGGCAATGGTGCAAAGGTTCACGTGGAAGCCCAAGGAGACTACATTTTGAAGCTTCCAAATGGTTTGGAAGTTATTTTAAGTAATGTATTATATGCTCCTAGTTTGACTAGGAACATAATTTTTGTTTCCCGTTTAAGACAATATGATTATGATTTCAAGTTTGTTGACAATGATATTCATGTTTCTTTAAATCATGTATTTTATTTTAAGGTTACCTTGTAATGGTATTTATAAATTGGTTCATGAAAACGCAACATATGATAGCTCAATATACCAAGCAACCACCAAAGACTCAAATTAGATTTGAGTGATACCTACCTTTGGCATTGTCGTCTTGGTCATATAAACAAGAAACGTATACAAACGCTTCAAAAGAATGGTCTTTTAAAAACAAATGAATGTCATTCATTTGATGTATGTGAATCTTGTTTACAAGGAAAAATGACTAAGGCACCCTTTAGTGGAACTAACGAAAGGGCAAAAGATTTATTAGGTATCATACATTCGAATGTATGTGGTCCTTTTAAGCCAATGACTAGGAATGGTGAGAGAAACTTCATTACCTTTACCGACGATTATAGTCGCTATGGGTATGTGTATTTATTAAGACACAAAGATGAAGCTTTTGAAATGTTCAAAATCTTCAAGAATGAAGTAGAAAACCAACTCAACAATCAATTAAAGTTCTTCGCACCGATAGAGGTGGTGAATACCTAAGTGATGCTTTTCAAGATCATCTTAGGAGTTGTGGGATTGTCTCACAACTCACTCCACCTGGAACACTACAACATAATGGTGTGTCTGAGAGGAGGAATCGAACCTTATTGGATATGGTTCGATCTATGATGGCTAGAAGCACATTACCTCTATCATTTTGGGGTTTCGCTTTGCTCTCCGCGGCCTGTATTCTGAATATGGCCCCAACCAAGAAGGTGGAAAGGACACCTTTTGAGATATGGCATGGAAGAGTTCCATCCCTATCATACTTAAGGGTCTGGGGTTGTGAGGCTTATGTTAAGACCCCCACCCCAAACAAATTAGATGTCCGATCCACCAAGTGTATCTTTGTTGGATATCCTAGAGATTCTATAGGATATTATTTCTATGATCCACAGGAACAAAAGGTGTTTGTTGCCAGAAAGGGTGAGTTCTTAGAAGCCAAGTTCCTTATGGAAGGAGCTAGCAATAGAACAGTGGATCTTGAGGAGGATCAAGAACCACAGCCCGATACACGCTTGGTTGAAACTAGCACTCAACATGAGGATGTTGAGAATGATCAAGCGGTTGATCAATACACACAAAACGTTCGCAGAAGTGGTAGAACTAGTAATCCACCTGAAAGATACGGATTTTTCATGGATGGATGCTACGTGGTAGATTCAGATGAACCAATCATATATCATGATGCAGTGTCCAATTTGGATTGTGACAAATGGCTTGAGGCCATAAACGTTGAGATGCAATCCATGTATGACAATCAAGTTTGGGAACTTGTTGTACCACCTCTTAATTCCAAAGTAGTTGGAAGTAAGTGGGTTTTCAAGAAGAAACCGATATGCATAGAAACTTGGATACTTACAAAGCTAGACTTGTAGCAAAGGGTTTCATTCAAACTCAACGGGTTGATTATGATGAAACATTCTCACCTGTTGCAATGCTTAAGTCTATAAGGATATTGTTTGCCATAGCAGCTCATTATGATTATAAGATTTGGCAAATGGATGTCAAAACTGCTTTCCTAAATGGATATCTTGAGGAAGATGTCTATATGGTTCAGCCTGAAGGTTTTGTCGATCCAAAACATCCTAACAAAGTATGCAAGTTAAAGAAATCAATCTATGGATTGAAACAAGCATCGAGAAGCTGGAATCACCGTTTTGATGATGAAGTAAAGAAATTTGGCTTCATCAAAAACGCTGATGAGGCTTGTGTGTATAAGAAGGCTAGTGGGAGCACAATAACCTTCCTAGTATTGTATGTTGATGACATACTACTATTTGGAAATGACGGAAATGACATTCCAACCTTGGAAGGTGTAAAAACCTGGCTTGGAAGTTGTTTTCCATCAAGGATCTTGGTGAAGCCACCTATATTCTGGGAATAAAGATCTATAGGGATAGATCAAGGCGGCTGATTGGTTTGAATCAAAGTTCATACATTGACAAAATCTTGAAAAGGTTCAAGATGGAAAACTCTAAAAAGGGTAGTGTACCTATTCAGAGAGGGACAATACTGAGTACGACTCAATGTCCAAGCTTAAAGGAGGAGCAAAATAGAATGAAGGCAATCCCATATGCATCTGCTATAGGATCCATCATGTATGCAATGATATGCACTAGACCGGACGTGTCATGCGCTTTAAGCATGACAAGTAGATACTAGCAAAATCCTGGTGATAGTCATTGGATGGCTGTCAAGAACATTCTGAAGTACCTAAGGAGGACTAAGGACATGTTCTTGATCTACGGGTCTGGTGAAGAGGAACTCGTTGTAAAAGGTTACACGGATGCGAGTTTCCAAACCGATCGAGATGATTCACGATCTCAATCGGGGTACATCTTTATTCTGAATGGGGGAGCTGTTTCTTGGAAAAGCTCAAAGCAAGAAGTCGTAGCGTTGTCCACTACAGAGTCAGAATACGTCGTCGCTTCAATGGCAGCACAGGAAGCTGCATGGCTGAAGAAATTCATAGCCGATCTAGGGGTAGTCCCTTCCATTCAGGATCCCCTAGAGATCTTTTGTGACAACGAGGGTGCGATTGCTCAAATCAAGGAACCTCGTGCTCATCAAAAGACTCGGCACATTGAACGGAGATTCAACTACATAAGGGATGAAGTTGAAAAAGGAAAGATATGTATTCGCAAAGTCCACACTGATAAAAACATTGCAGATCCACTCACAAAGCTCCTTGAAAAGGCAAAGCATGAAGGTCATGCTTGTGCCATGGGACTTAGATATTCTAGTGACTGGGTTTAATGTTGTACTTTGTATTTGGATATTGGAACTTATGTTATTTGACTTAATTATATGGTTATAATTTTCATTTGTTCTTCTATTTTAGCATGTTTGAATCCGTGAATAAATAAGTTATTCTGAACGTCCGTAGTCGATCATACTTGTGGGAACAATTATGAATGTAAGACTAATGAACTTGGATTGGTTGATATTCATAAGGTATGAATATAGAGAAAGAGGTTGCTACCAAGGTTCATTAATATCTATGGGATATAGATATTGGACTGACCCGCTCTCAATTATTTCTGCATGGAATCTTCGTGATTAGTCATAAGAGATATGGGTAAAGGCGAATATCATTGTATCCTCAGATCTGAGATACATATTGGGTCTTGATATTCACCAAGTATTGTACTTTGACTTAGTACTTTGCTGTTCTGAAATATTGGCAGTACATAAGGCTGAGTTCAGGTATGATATGAGATGATTGTGAGAGACGTATGTAGTCAAGATGGAATTTGTTCCTCTTATTCATTGAGAGTTAGATGTCTAAGGCCTATTAAAGTTAAATCATCGGAGAATGACAATTCTGTGTCTCTTGGATTTAACATGACATCTGAACAAAGGATAGATGATTGATTCACCTAAATCATATTCAAGTAAGGTACTTGAAAAGGATGATGTTATTGAATGGCACTTAGTCATATACATTAGGGGTAGCAAACCGTTGCTAGGCGTTATTTGCTGCTTGCATCAATCTTCTATGAATCTTGTGCAAGTGGGAGATTGAAAGAATTGGTCTGCCCAAGATACATATTAAATTGATGTGGCTAGTGTGATATGATCCAAGTCGGGTCATACCTAATAACAAGCCAAACAAACACCGACAAATATTTATTTGTTGATTAGATCAAACAAATAAATAAATACACCAATTTAGAAACCGGGTTTTCTAAATCATTGCTTTTGCAAATGAACAAGATTACACATATATATATATATTGTAATTTGTTCATAAGGGATTATTTGTTTCATTGCTTAAATTAGTTAAACAATGACATATAATAGTGTGTGTAAGTGCTATAAAATTAAAGTGGTTTAATTTTATAAAAAGGGTAGAATACAAGAGTGTATTTTATAAAAATGAAATGAGAGGGAAAAGACAAAAGGGGAGCCTATTTCGGCCGCCCCTTTGTGTCTTGAAAACTCCTTTTGGTTGTTCCAAGGACATGCAACTTAATACACTTCACTCTTGCATTCAAGCCTTCTCTCTCACATACAAACTCAAGAGCAAGAAACCCTCTTCTCCTTCTCTCTATCAATCGGTTTTTGAGCAAGAAAAGGCTGATTTTTCAGCTTTTGATCCAAGAGTTCTTGGCTGAAAATCAAGAGTTCAAGAGGGTTTTGAAGGTGGTGTTGCATAGCCTAGCATAGAAGGTGTTTGAAGAAGCTTGGGGTACAACCTCTTGAGAACTTCTCCATTGAAGTTTCAGCCACAAACATCATCATCCTCACCTCATAATTTCGGATTAAGGAAGCTACAAAGGTTGTAGATTCTTAACCATCTAGTGTTCTTTTATTGTATGTATTGTGTATAATGATCCATGGCTTGGGGTTCTTTGTTAAAATAGGTTTAACAACTAACTTATTAACATGTTTAAAATATAAATCCGCTGCGTTTTCATATAAACTAAGTTGTATGAGCTTTGATAAACATGTTAAAACCCCATCATATATATATATATAATCCATTTAATTAATCCAACCATACACACACATAGCCCATCCACATTAGCCCAATTGGTGATCCACTTGAATGGCTAAGTGGATTGTGCTTTATAAGTAAAGAATTTTTCTTCCTTGGTTTGAATGTGGGACAAATGTCATACATGGTTTTAAAACAAAGTTCCAACAATACCCCACATTTTCTATTCAAACATCAGTAATACCCCATATTTTCTATTCAAACATCAGTAATACCCCACATTTGAATAGAAAATAAGAGAACTTTGATATTCAAATCAGGGAGATAAGATATGACATGCATCTGAAGAGGTGTTGTAAGACTTGAACCTTTCATAGTAAGTACTACTTGAATCTACTTTGTGGGTAGTGAGCTATTTAGTCTTTGAACTAACCACGTTGTGTAGTAGAATAGAGCAAGAGTATTACACATGTCAAATCTAAATATAGGTCATTTCTTACCGTTGTGTTCATTTCGGTCGTGAACAATCCTTTCTTCATGAGACTTTTAGAGAGCTTAGCCATATCAGCTCCCAAAGATACGACCTCACATCCATCTCACATAGGTAATGCTAATCTGGAACAATCCGTGGTATTCCACTATAAAAGCTATCAGCATTATTAAGAATTAGTATTCAACCCTAAATCATCAACGGATAATACAAAGTGAATCTTCATAGGAGTGAGCATACCTTTGTATTTAAACTGCTTTGAGTCTTCCCCAACTAGTTGTCCTTTTAAACCTAGGCCATGGGATCTCCATTATTACTAGGTTAGGTTTCCGCCAGGTGGTGACTCATTGTGTTGGCTTTAAGCCCATTCCCCTCGAAGTGAAGAGAACTTGCTCTCTACTAAGGCCTTTTGTCAAAGGATCAGCTATATTTTCCTTTGACTTGATATAACTAATGGAAATGATTCCATTTTTAAGCAAGTCTCTTATTGTAATATGTCTACGCCTAATGTGTCTTGACTTACCATTGTATATTTGATTTTGAGCTCTAGTGAGTGCAGCCATGCTGTCACAATGTATACAAATGGCAGGAATTGGTTTAGGCCATAATGGGATACCTTCTAGGAAGCTTTTAAGCCATTCAGCTTCTTCAGCAGCTTTGTCTAAAGCAAAAAACTCCGCTTCCATGGTAGAACGGGTATTCACAGTTTGCTTAGAGGATTTCCATGATATCGCAGCTCCTCCAAGGGTAAATACGTACCCACTTGTGGATTTCCCTTCAGAGGTGTTGGAAATCCAATTTGCATCACAATATCCTTCAAGAACCGGGGGATATCTCGTGTAATGTAATCCATAATTCATTGTATGCTTTAGATATCTAAGCACTCTTACTAATGCATACCAATGATCTTTCCCAGGATTATGAGAGTATCGACTCAATCTGCTTACACTGTATGCCAGGTCTGGTCTAGTGCAATTCATAATATACATTAGACTGCCCAAGACCTGAGTGTATTCTAGTTGTGCTACACTTTCACCTTTATTCTTCTTGAGATGACTGGAAGGATCATATGGGGTGACTACTGGTTTGTCATCATAATGTCCAAACTTCTTAAGTACACTCTCTATATAGTGAGATTGAGTAAGGGTATATCCCTCTAGATCCCATTTAACTTTTACCCCAAGGATCACATCCACAGGTCCCATATCCTTCATGTCAAAGCTAGAGTGTAACATCTTCTTTGTTTGATTTATGATGTCTAGAATAGTGCCTAATATAAGCATATCGTCTACATATAAGCATATGATAGTGTAGGCATTCTTGTATTGTTTGACATAAACACATTTATCACATTCATTGATTCTAAATCCATTAGAAAGTAGTGTATTGTCAAACTTCTCGTGCCACTATTAGGAGCCTGTTTTAGTCCATAGAGTAATCTCACTAACTTTCAAACTTTACACTCTTGACCCTTTACCACAAACCCTTCAGGCTGATCCATGTAAATTTCCTCATCTAGTTCACCGTTTAAGAATGCAGTTTTCACATCCATTTGGTGTATTTCCAAATTGTGAATAGCTGCTATTGCTATCAATGTTCGTATTGATGTTATTCTTGTAACAGGTGAATAAGTGTCAAAGAAGTCTGACCTTCTTTCTGACGATACCCTTTAGCTACTAAACGAGCTTTGTATTTAGAAATAGTACCATCAAGTCTAGACTTCTTCTTGAATAACCATTTATGCCCGATTGGTTTGTGCCCTGGTGGCAGATCTACCAATTTCCAAGTGTTATTTTGCATAATGGAATCCGTATCACTTTTGATCGCCTCTTTCCAGTAAGGAGCTTTCGCAGAAGATATAGCTTCTGCATAGGTTCTGGGTGTGTCAAAAAGGTCATGAAATCAGGTCCAAATTCTTTGGCTATTTTGCCACGTTTACTTCTTCTAGGTTCAAGGTTTTCTTCTTGAGCCTTAGAAGTACTTGCTTCACTTGATTGTAACCTTTTGTCAAGAATGGATTCATTCATTCCATCATCATCTAGAGACCTTTTTCTTGAGCAATTGGACTCTTTTCCTTTGTCTTTATATGGAAAAACACATTCAAAGAATTCAGCTTCAGCTGATTCCATAATGGTGTTATTGTGGATATCGTCAATATGTGATTTGTATACTAGGAACCTATAGGCTGCACTGTTCATGGCTGGACCAAGATAAATGCAGTCTATGGTTTTGGTCCAAGTTTAGTCCTCTTAGGAGGAGGTACTTGTACCTTAGCTAGGCAACCCCACACTTTCATCCTTTTATAAGATGGTAACTTCCCTTTGCACATCAAGTAGGGCGATTTATCACTCCTTTTATGAGGAATTTTATTCAGTATTGCATTTGCAGCGAGGCATGCTTCCCCCCATAGATTATATGGTGCTCCAGAGGTAATTAGGATTGAATTAATCATGTTTTTCAATGTTCTATTTTTCCTTTCTGCTACTCCATTTTGTTGTGGAGTATATGGAGCAGTTGTTTGATGTATAATACCATGTTTAGAACAAAATTCAGCGAAGTCTTTGAACTCGTATTCTCCACCACGGTCCGACCTTAGAATTTTGATCTTTTTGTCAAGTTGATTTTCAACTTCAGCCTTATAGTTCTTAAAAGAGTTTAAGGCTTCGTCTTTGGTATTTAATAGATAAATATAGCAATACTTACTGCAATCGTCTATAAAAGAAATATAATAGTTCTTTCCCCCTCTTATGGGTGTTGCTCTAAAATCACACAAATCTGAGTGGATTAAACCTAGGATTTCGTTTGATTTTACTACGGATTTATGAGGGTGTTGAGAGAATTTTGATTCTACACAAACTTCACACCTTTTAGATTTGTCAAATGAGCATTTAGGTAACATGCCAAGTTTTATCATTCTTTGAATGGAACGAAAATTAACATGTCCTAACCGGGAGTGCCATAAAAAGGAAACATCAAGCATATACATAGAATTAGGGCTAGTATTGCCCGTTATTGCATTAACATTCATATCGGTTACATCATTGTTTGGTGTTTCAACACCATAGTATACTGGTTTGACACTGACTTTGAAAAGGCCCTCACTAAGGTACCCTTTCCCGACATACATCCCACCCTTGGTGAGTACGAATTTATCAGATTCAAATACAAGTTTAAATCCCTTGTTACTAAGAGTTGGACCAGAGATCAGATTCTTAGTAACTTCGGGTACATGTAATACATCGTTAAGAACAAGTTCTTTATCAGACGTCAGCATCAGCTTCACTTTTCCTTTTCCTTCAACTTTTGCTGTTGTAGCATTCCCCATATACATTGGCTCAGAATCATTAACTTTCTGGTATGTTGTGAACATGGTGCGCGAGTTGCAAATGTGTTTTGATGCTCCAGTATCAATCCACCAGTCCACACAGTTGAATACCATGTTGGTTTGAATCATCCCAATGAACAGCTTTGGTGATTCAACCATGTTGGTTTGACCAGAATTTCCTCCACCCGAATTTCCACCATTATTTCCGTTGTTTCCTCCACTGTTTCCACCACCATTTCCTCCATGACCCCTCTTATGGCGACAATCTTTGGCCCTATGTCCAGGTTTGCCACAAACATAGCAAGGACCTAAATTTTTCTTGAAATTCTTTTTGTTTGGGCCAAGATTTTTGCCATTTTTGGAGAAGTTTTTGGAGACAGCGAATTTCCATTTCTTGTTGTTGAACCTTGGTTTTGATGTGCTTCCTTCACCAATAAAGTTTGCACTTTGTTCCAAGGAATTAGCATCAGCCTTTTCGTTCAACCTATTATCTTCCTCAACCCGGATTCTCAATACGAGTTGCTCAAAACTCATATCATCAGTCAGATGTTTAAGATATAATTTAAAGTTTTTCCAAGATGCAGGAAGTTTTTCAATGATTGAACCAACAAGAAAGTTAGAGTTCATACCCATACCTTCGACTTAAGATCATGAGCAATTACTTGAAGTTCTTCCCCTTGTTTAAGGACAGATTTCGTATCCATCATTCTATAATTCAGAATTTTTCCAACCACGAATTTCTTGGAGCATGCCACTTCAGTTTTGTATTTCTTTTCAAGTGATTCCCAGATTTCTCTTGCAGTTGCAAACGTGGAATATATATCATACAGGGAATCATCAAGGGCATTCAGAATGTAATTTCTGCAATTGTATTCATTCAATTTCCAAGATTCCACTGCCTTTGTATGTTCTGTCAATTGGGCAGCAGTTGGTGGATTCTGTCCTTCTCCATTAGGATATGGAGGAATTTCATCAGTAAGAACATTGGAAACATGAAGTGTTGTTAGATAAAACAACATCTTTTGTTGCCATCTCCTAAAATCAGAACCTTTGAATTTCTCAGGTTTTTCCATGTGATTTGATGATGGATTGTTGATCCATTCTTCACGTTTTTATTTCTGTTTTAGATTGTTAGTGCAAAATGATCAATGAACAGCCTTTCACTAAGTATTTGAAACAAGCATAAACAAATTATACTATTAACTATAAATCAAACAAGAACAGTATAGTAAACATACTGAATTGAAGAATTCACGAATTTGTTTACAAGTAAACCACAGATTGAGGGCTGCGATGCAGTGTCCTAAAACAGAAATTTCCGGTGATCGGATCTGTTTTGAGAATACAACAATCAATCAAGATGAATGCTTGATTCTGACGAAAATCGCTATACTCCCTTCACGAATTACAAGAACGCTTTTTGTGTGTATGATTTCTGGTATGTTTGATCTCCCAGAATATCTGTATATGTAGGTTGATAAAAACAGTTAAACCGAATTAATTGTCAAAAACCAACTTCAACTGTCAACTGTCATTATTAAATATTATTAAAAAATTGTTGATCATGATGGGGCTGTGCAACCAAAATCACTTCATAGTCATCTTTTGGTACTACATTCAAAGGCTTCCGAAGCTGAGAAGAGATCTTCCGAGAGTCTGAAGGACAGCTTCCGAAGACAAAGTCTGAAAGAGCTTCCGAAGACAAAGTCTGATGAAAGAGCTTTCGAAGACAAAGTCTGAAAGAGCTTCCGAAGACAAAGTCTGAAAGAGCTTCCGAAGACAAAGTCTGAAAGAGCTTCCGAAGACAAAGTCTGAAAGAGCTTCCGAAGACAAAGTCTGATGAAAGAGCTGAAGACAAAGTCTGCTTCCGAAGACAAAGGAGACTCCAAGCCTCGGAAGAAGCAGTCTTCCGAAGTATAAGTGCCTTCGGAAGAAGTTATTCTTCCGGAGTACTTTATCCTTCGGAAGACATTGCTATGTCCAGCAGATAAAAGTATGGTCCCTGACAGTCCGCTGCAGACCTCTGATACAGTATGGCATCTTCCTAAAGAGCCATGTTGTTGACCATACTTTATTCTACTGTTCACCTTTTTATGATAGTACATGTTACCAACTTTAGTTGGTGACAAAAGGTAAGTCAGGGACATGTCCTGACTACCAACTCTCAGGCAAAATGTCTGAAAGACCTCACCTAGAGTCTTGTAGTATAGATGTAAGGTTAGAGGTGTCCAGCTGGTATCAAAGTATACCCGGCTGTAGGTAGTATTATATATATCTTCTCCCTGTAACTCTTTAGGCAAGCGATTTGAGTCCAAGTGTCTTGTAATCCTTTGAGTTGAGAAGCAATATATAAAAGTACCTTGAAAATTTACTTGCTGTGTTAAATTTTCTTACTGCTTGTTACTTGTTATATTGTGATCAACTCTTCATAAGACTGCTTGCTGAGTGTTGATTCACTGTGAGTTGAGAGAAAAACCACCCGAAATCGATCCTGCAATTGGTATCAGAGCCCTAACTGAGAACATCGATCCTGCAATTGGTATCAGAGCCCTAACTGAGAACATCATAGGGAATGTCTCTGAGGGTATCTTAAGAACATCATAGGGAATGTCTCTTGGGGTCTCTAAGACCAATAAAGATACTCATATTTGGTTCTTCAAACGACCAAATTGTTGATTCTTGATATTGTATACTCTAAATTGATCCTAACAGTTAGGATCAATTTCATCTTCTTTTACCACTTTACAGCCCTAACTGTTCCCTTCACTGTCAAACCCTTAATTTCATCCAAAATTTCAAGCTTACCTTTTCTCCAATGGCGCTAAACCCTCAGCACAACCAAGTCGCGTTACTTGACTCGTCAAGGGATGCCGACTTCACCCAAATCATCACCTTCTCACCGAATCCACCTACCTCACTGCACTCACAGTTAACCCAACCGTATACTCCAACCATATGTCAGAATTTTGGAGCAACGGTGAAACTACAGTGCTGAACGGGGTTCGAGTCCTGAGAACCCGAGTTTGTGGCCAAGAGTTGGTCATCAATGAACAGCTCATCAGGGAGCATCTCGAGCTTCACGATGATGGGGCTCCTACTGAGTTCCCCAAGGAAGACGTGGAAGGCACCTATATCCTCATGGGATATGGAGGCGATGTCAGCAGGTCTACAGTATACAAGTTCAACTTCTCTTACCATTGGAAGTTCCTGCTGCACATTGTCCTACATTGCTTCTCCAATAAATCAGGGGGTTGGGATCAAATCCCATATGAACTAGGATGCCTAGTTCATGGGTTGGTGAGAGGCCTTAGATTCAACTACTCACGATTTGTGTTGAACAACCTAATCGCCAATCTGAGCAGGGATACATTCTTCATGTATCCCCGATTTCTTCAACACATAATCAACTGTGAGATGGAACCAAGCAAGCTTGTCTGCGCAGCTGCTCTTCCTGTTCCACACATGAGGCCTACCATCTTCAAGATACTAAAGAAGATGTCCACCAACTTCACTGGACGGTACACTCCATTACCTCCAGAGATGACTGAGCGCATAGCTCCTGGTGACATCCCTGTTATCCCCACAGGTGATGAACCCACACCAGCAACATCCACCATAATACCAAAACCCTCTTTATCCATCAAAGCTACATATCAAAGACGCCCCAATCGAACCCTTGTTCAATCTACTCTGATTGAACAAGCTCCTTCTGTTCACACCCAAAGGACTAGAGTGGAATCATGGGCTCCCACTCAGTCCGAGGTCACACCATCCTTCACAATTGACCTCAATGTGGGTTTTGAGCCTCCTCAGTCTCAAACCCCTGAGCCCGAACCCCAAGCCTTAAGCCTACAGGGTGAGTCTTTACACTCCCCTGTGCAGCCTTCTAGGGACAGCCCCACCAAAGGCTTAATGCCTGTAGACATTGATCTAAGTCCCGGGTCAGTAGGACTAACCACCCTCTCTTTCACTGACCTTTTACTCCAAACTGATGAAGAGATTACATCTCTCCATGGCCATGAAGTTGATCTACAACACCCACTGAAAGATCAACAGAGCCAAGAGGGATCACTTGTCTCTAACCCCCATCAGAAGCCAGCTACTGAGGTGAGTCCCACTGATGTGGAGGGGACTCATGTAGACTCAGCCGCCACTACTCAGAGTCTCTTATTGAGCTCTCAGGACAGTGGTAACATAATTAGGACTGAGTCTACGGCAACTTTGCCCATTGACATCTCTGAAAGAGATGACTCTGAGCAAAGGAAACCAGGGTGCCAAGAAACCACATCTGGTGGTGAGAGTGAGCATACTAGGTATGTTATCTCATCTCCCCATGATTCTTCTCATGAAGATGAGGGAAGTATGCAACTAACACTTCAGTACTTGCTTTCTAAGGTCTCCAACCTGGAATCACAGGTGAGGATCTTAGAATCAAGGACTGCCACTCAGCAACTTGAGATTAACTCTCTCAAGGCTAAACTAGCTGAGAAACAGACGGAGAGGTCTGTTAGGCATGTACCAATTCAAGTCTCAATGACTTCTTCCTCTAGCTCATCTAGCTCTCAAGATGATGCTACCAAAAAGGGGGAGAAAGTTCAGAGACAAACACCACAGAAACCACAGACCCAACTCATCTCTTCCCAAATCATTACACTACCTGAGTCATCTCAATCCTTTCTGGAGATTGACTCAAGGATGCTTCAAGATCTCTACAGACTTTTCACAAAGTTTGTATTGAGATCATCCCTAGAACAGCCCAGCCCCGACACCACACTAGCATACTTTGGGGCTGAGGAGCTTCAAAGACTGACTGCACCTTCTACCACTGTGGAGGAAGTTGGTCAACCTAAGGTCTTCATGGAACCTGAGATTAGCTTCGAAGGGGAAATGGGGACTGATGGCCCAACAACTGAAACAGTTGGGACAGAATCTGCAGCAGTCTCATCTTCCGAAGCTCTAGCTGAAGCTTCCGAAGCTTACATGGAAGCCTCGGAAGAACAAGACAAGTCTTCCGAGGCCGAAATAGAAGCTGCGGAAGGCTTATTTCAGATGTCCAAGGAACTGACCATCACAGATGTCATTGCTGAAATTGCATCTGAGGTGAGCAGGGAGGACATTTCTGACATTCCTCCAACCCAAGCACCAGCTGAACTTCTCTCTCAATCACACCCTCCATCCAAGAACCACCACAGTCAAGCACCATCAAAGACAAAGGCAAAAGAAAATTGATTGCAGAAGAGCTTCAGGAGGAGGAGAAGATTGAGAAGGCCAAAAAGAAAGGTAGGTTTCCTACTGAGAAGCTGCTAGCTGCTAGTTCTAAGGCAGCTGTAGCCAATCAGGAAGAAATCAACCAGAAGAGAAGAACAGCACTCATTGACCAGCTCATCAATCTAGGAGCTGCCAATGAGGAGATACTCCTGCTACCACTAGAGGAGTTGGTGACTTTGGAGAGGTCAACCAGGCTACAACAAGAAAGGGAAGCCAGGTTGGCCTTGGAGAAGGAAGAACAAGAGCAAGGGAGGCAGCCCTGAAGCTGAGAGAGGCTAGGATCAAGTTCCTACTCTCAAGAGGCTTCAGTCTTCCTGAACTGTCTCCACATGATGATGACATGATCCTGCTGCTCCACAACAAAGAGCAGATCAAATGGAGAAGGAAAGGAAGAAGGCTGCTAGGGAGAAGTTGAAGGTGAAGAGGAAGAGGAAGGAAGAGAAGGAGGTCACTGCTGCCAAGAAGTCAACTGACAAAGCCTGGATGAAGGACTACCTCCGGGCTCATGGCTTCTCTGGTAGGCAGGTGGGACCTATGTCCGAAAGGACACTCCAGCGGATAGTCAGTGAAATTAAAGCTGACATCCGTTTGGGGAAAAGGAAGGAGATGTATAGGAGGATGAAAGGAATGGTCTTCACCCCAGCCACTCAACCACAACCACAACCCAACCCACACCAGAACCAACTCCTTTTCCCATTAAAACCGAACCCACTGATGAAACCTTCACCCCTCAACCCACAACTCTATCCAAACCTACCACATCACCTCAACCACCCAAACTACCCATCCTAAAACCTAAGACTCAACCCAAAACCACTAAACCTAAGCCTACCCAACAACAACCAAGACCATCCCCTCAGCCTCCTCAACATCTCTCCTTTGAGGAATAAAGGAGTTCAAGACGAGGCTCACCAACTGCACTACTTTGAGCAGCATCTCCTGTGAGGGAGAGCTTATCAACATCACCTATGTTGATAACTCTTCAAGCTCCCTCACCCTAGGCCAATTTCTTGAGTTGCCTAGAGACACTTTGGGCTAGGCTGCAAGACTTCTTGGTCTCAACTCCGATACCCTCAATGCTAAAGAGAAGAGGCTAAGAAGAAGACTGGTGACTCTGCTGGATACCAGGAAAGAGGATAGGATTTCTAGTCAATCTCCTGGACCTAGAAATGCTATAATCCAGTGGAGGTTCGATGAACCTTCTCACAACTTTGTTGTGGAAAGGGAGAATGGTGAAACCAACAGGCTCAATGCTACTTCTATACTGCATCTCAGCAGATTTGATCTTGCTGAGCTTACAGAGAAACCATTCTCCAATCCCTCCAACTCTGAGACTGCTGCACACATCAGAAACCATATCAGTGGTCTCCACTTGGTTGAACGAAGTAGAAGAGCCAAGATTGAAGAAGAGTTGAAGCTGAAAAGAGTGGAAGACAAGGAAAGATCAACTACCAAAGGCACAGCCTTTCTACAGATGGTGGAAGGTCCTGAATTGGAACCAATAGTTCGATGGGAATATGACTATACTTCCCATCAACTAACTCTTTTCAGAGGGCCACAACAGAGGGTACACATAATCCAAGGTGACAGAGTAGAGGTTCTGTCCACCAAGGATCTGTACAAGATTCTCAGCACCACAGCAGGAAAGAATGAAGACACTGATAAACACCTGCTTTCCTTGGTGCTGAGAGCTTTGAGAAGAAGAGAGAAGTGAAGTTTTGGTAGCATCAGCCTAGGGGGAGTTTGTTGGATCATGATGAGGCTGGTGCAACCAAAATCACTTCATAGTCATCTTTTGGTACTACATTCAAAGGCTTCCGAAGCTGAGAAGAGATCTTCCGAGAGTCTGAAGGACAGCTTCTGAAGACAAAGTCTGAAAGAGCTTCCGAAGACAAAGTCTAATGAAAGAGCTTCCGAAGACAAAGTCTGAAAGAGCTTCCGAAGACAAAGTCTGAAAGAGCTTCCGAAGACAAAGTCTGAAAGAGCTTCCGAAGACAAAGTCTGATGAAAGAGCTGAAGACAAAGTCTGCTTCCGAAGACAAAGAAGACTCCAAGCCTCGGAAGAAGCAGTCTTCCGAAGTATAAGTGCCTTCGGAAGAAGTTATTCTTCCGAAGTACTTTATCCTTCGGAAGACATTGCTATGTCCAGCAGATAAAAGTATGGTCTCTGACAGTCCGCTGCAGACCTCTGATACAGCATGGAATCTTCCTAAAGAGCCATGTTGTTGACCATACTTTATTCTACTGTTCACCTTTTTATGATAGTACATGTTACCAACTTTAGTTGGTGACAAAAGGTAAGTCAGGGACATGTCCTGACTACCAACTCTCAGGCAAAATGTCTGAAAGACCTCACCTAGAGTCTTGTAGTATAGATGTAAGGTTAGAGGTGTCCAGCTGGTATCAAAGTATACCCGGCTGTAGGTAGTATTATATATATCTTCTCCCTGTAACTCTTTAGGCAAGCGATTTGAGTCCAAGTGTCTTGTAATCCTTTGAGTTGAGAAGCAATATATAAAAGTACCTTGAAAATTTACTTGCTGTGTTAAATTTTCTTACTGCTTGTTACTTGTTATATTGTGATCAACTCTTCATAAGACTGCTTGCTGAGTGTTGATTCACTGTGAGTTGAGAGAAAAACCACCCCAAATCCGATCCTGCAATTGGTATCAGAGCTCCAGGCTCTTGATTGTGAGATCTTACCATCCTAATCAACCTGCTTTTCACTCCTCACCACAATCCACTCACTCAAATGGCTGCTCTCTCCAAGGCTGATATGGAAACTGGTACCTTGACCAAGTCCCCTATGATCACCCCTGAAGACTTTGACACATGGTGTATCAGGATGGAAGGCTTCATCAAGTGTCAAGACTCAAGGATGTGGGACTCCATTGTCAATGGTCCTTTCATACCAAGCACTACATCTGCCACTGGTAATCGCATCATTCCAAAAGATGTTGATGATTACTCAGAGGAAGACAGGAAGAGAATAGAGCTAGATCAAAGGGCTATGACTTGTCTCCAAACTGCTCTCCCCAACTCCGTCTACAGACGCTTCAAGAAGTGCAAGACTGCTAAAGATTTATGGGAAGCATTGAAGCTGATGTATGAGGGATCCAAGGAAACCCAAGAGAACAAGAAAGATCTCTTGAAGCAGCAGTTTGAGAACTTTACTTTCAAAGCTGGTGAGACCTTGACTCAACAATACTTCAGGTATGTTGAGCTAGTAGACACTCTGGCGGATATTGGAGTAGCTCTTGAGAACAGAGACATAGTTAGGAAATTTATGTCTTCTCTTCCTAAACTATGGACTCACTACTGTGTTGTCATCAAGATAACTTCGGACCTTAAGACTCTTTCTCTCACAGAGTTGTATGGTATCCTAAGTGCATTTCAGATGGAGATGAACATGCAGAACTCCTCTGACCACTCCAATAACCAACTGAGTTCAGCCCTTCATGTGGTTGAAAGGGAAAGCATGGAACCACAACATCAGTTGCTATGCTACCCTGACAACTCACATACTGGACCCTTCATCACTCTACCTGAGACTCCAAAGTCTCAAAAGGTTCAACACAACTCCTTTCAGGATAGTTGTGCCTTTGTCTCTGGAAGTGGACACTCTGGTGATTTTCAATACTGCTTTGATGATCTTGAGTGCTTCAGTCCAGATGATGTGGAGTATATGGACATTGTCCAGCAGATGGCTCTTTTAACTTACAGAGCGAAGAAGTTCTTCAAGAGAACTGGAAGGCAATTCCCTCAAAACCCAGTCAACAGCAAGTTTGGGTTTGATAAAAGCAAAGCAAGGTGTTACAACTGCAACCAACTTGGTCACTTTGCTAGGGAATGCAAGGCTCCCAAGAACAACTCGGGAACCCCACAGGCCTCCACACATCCCACTGCTCCCAAGCATGAAGAAAAGTCAACTGAAACAGCTGCTGTTGCTCAGGAAGTTGACTGGAGCTTCATGGTACAGGATGTGACTCCCGCTCAAGCACTCATGGCCGGAACAGATGATGATCAGGTATATGAACATCTTTGTACTGCTGCCTGTATTGCTAAAGTTAAATTGTATAAGGATTACATTTCGGAAATCAGATCTGAGGTTGAGTCTTTAAATGTGCTAAAATCTGACTTTAAAAGAGCTGAATCTGACTATCAAAGGAAAATTGATGAGTTAGAGAAAACTGTGTCTCTTTTAAAACATGAAAAGACTAACTATAAGACTCAAATCAAAGATCTGATCTCCAAACTTTCTGAAGTTCAAGCCCAGTTAGTCACAGCTGAGGCTCAGGCCAGGAAGCAAGCTATTGCTGAGCAAAGCTTCCAAACTATTCTTGCATCAACCTCTCATTCCAAAATGTTTTATCAAAACAAAGAAGGGTTGGGAACCAGTGAATAGCTCCACCACACTCTTATGAGTCTATTAGACTACCTAGATGTGGTACTGAAGAGCAAGAGGTTCCAACTGCTGACCCTTCTCCATTGGAACTAGAGGATGAAGTGAAAATAGTGGCCTCCACAGGGGAAACAGGAGGATACACCCATCTCCACCTGTGATGATCAAATCCTGACCACCAAGGCAAGAAGAAGCAGAGCTAAAGCTGCTAGAAGGACTGCCAAGAAGGTTGCAGAGTCCAAGCTTAAGTTTGACCCTAAGCAAAAGGGTGTCTTCATTTCTACCGGATTTCAAGTGGTAGGTACTCTGATTCAGGAAAGGAGTGTAGTACCAGCACTCCTGTCCTACTGAAGGATCAGAAGTTGAAAGGGAAAGTTGCTGATGAAGAGAAGAAACCCAAGAACAGCAACCTGCAAGTTCCCAGAAGACTAACATTGCCTGCATAATGTGTGGTTTGCACAACCACATGGCTAAAGATTGTTACTACAATCCAGCAAGCACACATTATGCAAATAATGTTAGAAAAGAAGGAGTCAGAGAAGGTTTCTCAGTTGGACCACTTTAAAAGGTCCAAATGATGAAAAAGGGAAAGTTAGTCTCGGAAGCCAAGTTGCTTTCGGAAGAAACTGCTTCTTCCGAAGGGAAAATGGCTTCGGAAGCCAAACCTTCTAAGGTTCGGAAGAACAAGAAGGCTCCCTTGAAACCATCTCAGAAGAAGACTACTTCGGAAGAAAAGGTGGTGAAGGCTTCTTCCGAAAGAGAGAAGCTTCGGAAGAAGACCATGCTGCAAAAGCTTCAACAAGCTCATCCTCAAAGATCAACCAAAGGATGGATTGGAAGATCAAGGAAGATGCTGCAGCCCAAACCTCTTCTTCAACAATGACCTCTATTGAACCCCATTGCATATCTTTTGGTTCAATTATGTCACTATCTTTGGAAGAGCCCAAGACCTGCAAGGCTTGGGCTTCCAAACAAAACTAACCATCTCATCTTATGTGCAGAGACATCCATTGACAAGAACAACAATATCTGGATTGTAGATAGTGGATGCTCCAGGCACATGACAGGGAACAGATCTCTCCTTCAACAATTCCAGAACTTTGATGGAGGGCCTGTCCAATTTGGAGGTGAGGCCGGAGGATATATTTCTGGCAGAGGAAGTATATCCAATGGCAGAATAAACATTGACAAAGTTCACTTTGTCAAACAGCTTGAACACAATCTGTTAAGTGTTTCTCAATTCTGTGACCAGAAGCATCAGATGCTTTTTATAGAACATGAGTGCATTATCCTCAGACCAGGGATGACAATTCCTCCGGAATTGGTGCTTCTCAGATCTCCCAGGAAAGGGGATATGTACAAGCTAGATATGAACAATGCTTCTCCTATGGGTGAAGTATCATGCTTTCTTTCCAAAGCTGACAGTGATGAGTCAACACTATGGCATAAACGCATGTGTCATGTGAATTTTAAAACAATGAATAAATTGGCTAAAAATAACTTGGTACATGGTTTGCCTAAAAAGGAATTTTTCTGCAAAGATAACTGTGTTGCATGCCTGAAAGGGAAACAACACAGATCATCTCATAAATCCAAATGTGTTAACTCTATCACTACTCCATTACACTTATTGCACATGGATCTCTTTGGTCCCACAAGTATAATGAGCATTGGAAGGAAATCATACTGCCTTGTGATAGTTGATGATTTTACAAGATTTACATGGGTATTCTTTTTAAGGAGTAAAGATGAAACTGCTGAAACTTTAAAATCTTTTATTCTTAAAATAGAAAATCAAATTGATCACAAGGTTAAGATTATTAGAAGTGATCAAGGGACTGAGTTTAAGAACTTCGTTCTTGACTCATTCTGTGACTCAAAAGGGATTGCCAGACAATATAGTGCTCCCAGAACTCCTCAACAAAACGGTGTTGCTGAGAGGAGGAATAGGACACTTATTGAGGCTGCTCGGACCATGTTAGCTGATTCAAAGCTGCCTCTAACATTCTGGGCAGAGGCACTCAGCACTGCATGCTATGTGCAGAACAGGGTTCTTGTAGTGAAGCCCCATGGAAAAACCCCTTATGAGTTATGGAACAAGAGGCCACCGTTCATTGGCTTTCTAAGGTCCTTTGGCTGCAGGTGTACCATACTTAACACAAAGTACAACTTGGCAAAGTTTGCTGAGAAGTCGGATGATGCTATCTTTATTGGATACTCTTCTAGCTCCAAAGCTTATAGAGTATACAATATCAAGAATCAACAATTTGGGGAGTCATCCAACATAGTTGTTAATGAGCACACTCCTTGTGTTAGGGGGAATGGACCTGAGTATATCTTTGATTTAGAATTGTTTCCAAACTATTCTAAACCATCTTGTGAGAATGTTTCAGCTGGAACAGGTGCTCAAAGTGATGTTGATGCTGATGCAGGTCAACTATATGAGCTTCCCAGACCTATTCCAAATTCTCCAAGAGCTGAAGGGCAACAAGCTTCAACTATTCACAGATCTGACAGTGTAACTATCTCCAGAAATAGTGAAGCTTCAACAAGTGAATCACTTGATCAACCTCAAAGTTCCTCAGGTGATCCACTACAACACCAGGTTGAGGGAAGTGGTATTCTGAAGGAACAGGCAACTGTTAATACTACTTCACAACCAACCATTGATGATGTTTCTCAATCATTCAATCAGTCCTCATTGAATGACTCTGAAACAGCAGTTGGACAGAGTGATCCAGTTCCCGATCAGAATATGTCTAACCTAGACTTATCTCTGCAACTGGAAGTGATTCCTCGTCTTAGGATTCACAACACTCATCCAACTGAGAACATCATAGGGAATGTCTCTGAGGGTGTAAGAACAAGAGGACAAACTCATCATGGGAATGTCTGCTTGTACTCATGCTTCCTGTCTCAGATGGAACCAAAGAAGGTAGAAGATGCCTTAAGGTATAGTAGTTGGGTTGAATCGATGCAGGAGGAGCTGCTTCAATTCAGAAGACAAAAGGTCTGGAATCTATGCCCACTACCATCTGGTCAAGTACCCATAGGCACTAAATGGGTATTCAGGAACAAGAAAGATGATAGAGGCTTGATTATCAAGAACAAGGCAAGACTAGTAGTTCAAGGGTACACCCAGGAGGAAGGAATCGATTATACTGATGTCTTTGCACCTGTTGCAAGACTTGAGGCAGTTAGGATCTTCCTTGCTTATGCTGCATCCAAGAACTTCACAGTCTACCAACTTGATGTCAAGTGTGTGCAAACTGGATAAAGCTCTAACTGTTCCCTTCACTGTCAAATTTCTCATATTTGGTTCTTCAAACGACCAAATGTGCTCTTTATTGGTCTTAGAGACCCCAAGAGACATTCCCCAAAATTCGTATTTAAGATATGAAAACGAATTTATTGGTCTTAGAGACCCCAAGAGCCCCAAGGCCCAAGGCCCTAATCTTTGACCATTATATATATATATATATATATATATATATATATATATATATATAATCCATTTAATTAATCCAACCATACCCACACATAGCCCATCCACATTAGCCCAATTGATGATCCACTTAAATGGCTAAGTGGATTGTGCTTTATAAGTAAGGAAGTTTTCTTCCTTGGTTTCAATGTGAGACAAATGTCACACATGGTTTTAAAACAAAGTTCCAACAATTATATATAAAAATAAGCATGTGTGGATTGAAAGTCAAAATGTAGACAAACTCGACTTACTACCGACATGTACATAAATATAATAATGTTAAAAGTGTTTTTAAATAAAAAGAGTTAATTCCAATTTTACTCCTTAAAGTTTGACAAAAATAACAATTTACTCTAAAAAATTAAATACATCAACTTAGATCCAAAAGTTTCATAAATTGTTTTAATTTCAGTCCAAAAGTTTTATTATATTGAATAAAGTTGAAATAACTAATGAAGCTTTTGGATTAAAACTGAAACAACTTAGAAACTTTTGGAGGTAAACTGATTTTTAATCTTTTAAAGAAAAATAATTATTTTTGTCAAATCTCGGGAAGCAAAACCGAACTTAACTTTAAATAAAAATACACAGGTGGTAAACCCAAAACTGTTAAAACTATGGTTAAAGTAACATATTATGAATTTTTAAAAAAATTCAAGTATTAAAAATATAAAATTTAAAAGTTGAGGGGTGAAGTTAACCGATATAAAACACCAACTTTCTTTTTTAAAATATAATCAGGGGTGTTCAAAATATCCGAAGCCGAAATCGAATCCGAAATATCCGAAATCCGAAATTCGATATCCAAAATTACAGATTCGGATAATGATTTTGAGAATTTTCGGATATTTCGGATATTTTATAAAAATTTAAAAATATTATATATTATTTATATATTTCGGATATTTTTACATATTTCGGATATTTAATATAAACTTTGGATATCCGAAAAAAAATCAATAAAAATTATTATATTTTCATTAAATTTATTAAATAATACAAACTTTTTTTTAATTCGGATATCCAAACGGATATCCGAATCCGAATCCGAATCCGAAATTTCGAATAACCGAAACGGATATACGGATATACGAAATTTCGGATTCAGATTTGTATAATAAAATCTACTATCTTAAATTTTCAGATATCCGAATTTATAGTAAAAGTTGACTTAATAACCTATTTACAAATTATTAATTCCCCGTTCTCTTGGCTCGATGTTGCGGCATCTTCCACGACGTTTTATGCCATAGGAATCGCACGCCTAGACTTTGTCAAAATTGTCGGATTATTCTTCATTTTTTTACCCACTTTTTAATTACCATTTTTAGTTTTATATTTTTATATCAACTGTCACACTCAAATTGTTTTATTTTATTAGAACATGCATGAAATAGTTGGAGAATTTTGTAGATCAAAACAGGGTGTCAAGATGGTGATTGTTTGTTCTTCTTCGTTGTATTGCTTTCAAACACCTAAAATCTTAATCTTTTTGTCTTCATTCCTTCATTTTCTTTCTGCAAGAATCGTGATCGTTATTCCCCTCTTTCTTCTTTTTCTTTCCTCTGTTTTTCCCCCTTTTTTTCTTCCCATAATTCTTCACGGTTTTTGGTCGATCCGTTAAAGATTCATCATATTGGATTTGATTCTTCGGATTTTGATTCGATTAAGGTGGTGGGGTTTCAAGATTTTGTTTGATTTTGAAGTCGATTAAGGTGGTGGGTTTCAAGATTTTGTTTGATTTTGAAGTTCAAGAAACACCCTCTTAAGTGTTTGTTTAAATGCCTGAGAGAAATAGGCTCAGAGGTTGATCGATTTCGTTGAGAGAAATTCATCAGTGTTCAACTTGGGTTCAATTTGGCGATTTCGACGTACGGAACAGGTGAGAGATTGTCTTCTTTGATTATGCATATCATATCAGTTGGGTTCATCTCTTATTATGATTAAAAAAACTTGTTAATTTCCTGTTTTATAAGCGAATTGAACTCGATTGAAATGAGTTTTTGAGTTCTTTACAGTATTTGAATCTCTAATGGAGTTGTTAAAGTTTAAACATGTGAAATTCTTTAAGTGCCATGTGAATTCTTTGGTTTCCATATGTGTGTTGTTTGTGTTGGCTTTGATCTTCAGAACTCTGTTACTCACTAACTCCTTTGCTACAAACAACGAATTCGAGTTATTGGAACATGGGAATGTAAGAATGAAGTTCTTAGAGGTGCCTCAGATTGTTTGGGGATTAAACAATCAAAAGATTGCCTTTGCTAGAGCTTGTTTGACTGCAAGAATGTTGAATAGATCACTCCTAATGCCTAGCTTAAGCGCGACTTTGTTCTACAAAGAAATCGATCAATTGCAGCCTATATCATTCGATAAAGTCTTCAACTTTGAGAAGTTTAATTCTCTTTGTGATGGGTTTGTGCGTGTGAGTCGTTATTCTGATCTTAGGAATCAAAGCAGCATAATCGAGCTACAAAAGGGTAGCGGTAGGAGATGGACTGTTGAAAGAGATCTTGATCAGCTAAGAGAGTTTAGCAAGCAAGATTATGATGTGTATGAAACTATTCGAGTAAGCGGGAAGAACCCTTTTCTATGGCATGATCATTGGCCGGTTAGTGATTATGCAAAGGTGTTTGAATGCTTAGTGTTAGTAGATGAAATCTCAAAAGAAGCGAATGAAATTGTGTCGAAGATTAGAGAGTTTGGAAGTGAAATGAAACATGTTTCTTCATTTCAAAAACCATATGTAGCAATCCATATGAGGATTGAAAAAGATTGGATGATACATTGTAAAAAGAGAGAACAAAGATCAAATGTGTCAAACATTTGTAGTAGTAAAGAGGAGATTACAACTAGAGTAGCCAACATTCCGGCCCTAAACCACCAACGACTCTTTACCTCGCTGTTGCTGATGAACTTCTTGAAGGTGATTCAGTCTTAAATGGTTGGAAAGAAGGTATGCATCCGGTTGACAAGAAGCGATTAGGGTTAACTGAGATTTACAAGAAGCATCCATATCTAATTCAGGCTGCTATAGACTATGAAGTTTGTTTGAGGGCCGATGTGTTTGTGGGCAATAGTTATTCCACATTTCTAGTCTTTTAGTCCTCGAGAGAACTCAAAAGATGATCAAAATGGGCGTTTCACACGCGTGTGGGACTGACGTAAGGTGGCCTTCGTATGCTTATAACCTGAAAGGGGAAGACGGTGGTTCACGACCATGGATGTCGAATATCATGGATTCAAGCTTACAAGCAATTAGTTATGGCTCAAGTAACGTTACTTGTTGATTACTTTAAAGATGTTGGATCATATAGATGGTTTAAAGTAGTTAGTGTAGTTCAACTATTCTTTTTGTTTATATAATAAGTTTCCAATACATTATAGTTTATTATGGAAAGGTTCCTGCACTATTTGTATCTTCTAATTAAAGTATAGGATGTCATGTTCTATTGTCGGGATATTGTAATTGAATATGTATTTTAATCATTTCCCTCTAAAGTCTTCTGTTAAAATTATTTATTTCGTATTTCAAAATAATCAAATATATCAAATTTTGTGGAAATTGTTAACTTCAGATGTTAAGGATTTAACAAAAGGCTTTTAACCCATTGACATTTAGGCGTTTAATTACTGTTTATAAAATTATGAACTGTCAAATGATATCAGTTCAAGTTTCATCGATAGATGTACTTTAAAAGTATACTAGGAATATATGCCGCGCGTTGCTGCGGCTGTTCGTGTTTGAGTATTTTGTTTTACTTTAGCGACATAGCAGATAATAAACCAAAGTTTTGCTTGTTTTGGCCATCAAGAGAGATTATAGTAGTGATACATGCATACACAGCAAAGACATTTAACATATGAGTAAATCTTCACCAAACAGAGAAAACGAAGAATAGATTGTCCCAATTAATAACGCTCTCATTATTAACCATAGGATATGTACACCATCTAAGGAACTTTCTTGATTAAATGTTCCTAAATTTTCTTATGATGCACAACAGAAGTCAAAGTCAATGCAAAGCCCCATGCGGAATGACCAGTTTCAAATAATACATTGCATTAGCATATATAGCATTTACAAATGTACCCTTCTAAATAAATACCTTACACATTTCCAGACCATCATAACAGGAAGATTTCAAGAACAGCCCTACAGCTTAAATTTCTTGTTCCATTTGTTGTTGTTCTTTAACTAAATTATAAATGTAGCTCATCTTGAGTGCTAGATCGACAAAAGATGATAACAAAATTAAGGAAAATTTACCTCAAGAATGTAACACCTACGAAAAAATTGCATGCTGCAACTTGATACAAATGCTTATGCATCAGTGGAGCGTTCTTGTGATGATTTATAGATCCGGTACGCAGCTATGCACATTGTAGTGTTGCCAATAACCGTCAATGCCCTTGGAGAGCAACCAAAACCTATAATTTGCATTGGGTAAGACCCATTTTGCTTATTAAATGATGAAAGTTCAAGAATTATTTATTACTTAGGAAAATTAGAGCATGGGGAATCAAGAATGTCATAGCAATTACTACTTTTCAAATTTGATTATAAAAGAAAGTATCAATCTTACCTCCAGTGACTCGGAGTTATAAAAGAAATGCCAAGTACACGCGCAAAATGCTCGACCAAGCAGGGGAACCTGAAGCAATTAACTTATCAAGTTATCATGTATTAACCATAAAGTTGTACATAATCATATGCCTTGTGACCAGATAAGTAACAGAATTTATAAATTATAACCAGAACTAATATATCAAGAACTGCAACTCACCATACCCCAAGAAAGCCCCTTCCAAGATTGATATCCAGATTTCTCTGCATATTGCCATACTAAAATCATTGTTGTAACCCTTACAAATTTCACAAAAATTAAACAACTAATCAGCCAATACAATAATACACAGCTAATAAACATTTATAGCACAGCTCGAGTTACTCTATTTGTTGCCAAATGTGCTAATTTCAAACATCATTCAGTCAAGCGCATACCATATTTTGAGAGAAAATGCACGTCCAGTCAAATTTAGATTTTGATCACAACCTTACTTCGACTATTTAATCACAAAATTAGATTTTGATCACTATATACATATACAATACACAGAGCTTACATACCTACATACAAACCGTGCGACAACATACATACTTGAACAAATGACCACACGCATACATACACACTAACAAAACCAAACAAAAAAGTAAAACTTTTCATAAGCTAAACACAGGCTCTAACCAGGCCAATTAGATTTGATCACTATATACATATACAATACAGAGAGCTTACATACCTACATACAAGCCGTGCAACAACATACATACATACCTGAACAAATGACAACACACTACAGGCTCTAACCAGGCCAATTTAGGTTGCATGGATCTCAAATAGGGTAAATACAAAAGTGTAAGCATAAAGTTAACAACCAATAGATACATGTATCTAATCTACCAACACATAACTGTTTAAAAACAGCAAAACTCCAACAAAATAAACATTAAACATACCTGAAAAACAAGAAAGAAACTGAACCCTGCAGCAACCAACCAAAATAAATTACCAACAAAAACTCAAATGTTAGAACATGTAACCACTAAAAGACAACATACACCCCACAACCAATCGAAAACAGAAGCAAAACCAAAAGAAATCAACCAACAACAACCTTACCAGTCAACCAGCAAAACCCAAAAGGATACCAAATCCTATAAAAACTCAAAAATAAGTATTAGAACCAAACTAACAATAAGTTACAAACAAACCAACAGCAGAACCAATAGCAAATATGGCTTGCAGACTCACAGATTGTGGTTTTCTTCTAAAGGTAACATCAGACATAAGAAGCATGTTAACTTGCTTGCCTAGAAATAAAATAAAAAGAAAAATACTCTGCACAAGTTCTGATCAACATTAGAATTCACAAATTCATCAGCACTCACACAAACTTAAACTTATAATTGTAAATGTAATCATCAAGACCTAAACACAAAATCCTAACAATAAAAAGATCCATCTGATGCCGATTGATAAGAACACAAAGATCACCTAATACGGGTGAAATGATTAAGAAAAAGATAATCATCATCCATCACCTCTTAGAGTCGTACATCAATATGTTTGGTGAATTGATGAACAACAAAAACAAAGAAAACCCCCAAAATCGACACCCACAGGCATAATCAAAACGAAAAGCACACAAATATGGCGATTGCGTACCGGAAAGCAGAGCTCGAAACAGCAAAAGCCAAAGATCTACGACCGCAAAACACTCGGTTCCACCGAATGCTCCTATGTGTGCAGTTATGCTTCGGAGGCTTCGCCTTCTCTTTTGGTGATGGTGTCGGCAGTCGTTTCTGTCGCTAGGGGAAGGGTGGTGGTGGTGGTGGTGGTAGGTGGGAGATTTAGGTGAATCTGGTGGCGATGGGGCGGTGATTTGGGTGGTGTGGTGTGTGGGAATCGGAGTGTGGTGGTGGTGGTTTAGGGTTTGGGAGAAGGTCCCCCGACCAAAGTCTTTAATAAGAATAGTAACTAGTGTGTTTTTAAGTTTATCGTTTCAAAAAGATACAAAAAACTTAATATATACATCAACAATATGTAATTTTGAAAATATAAGTGCAAGATTATATTAAAACTTTAATGATATTATACTATAACATATTTATAAAGTTCAGTGAGCTCTTTTACTTTTTTATTGAATCTCAGCTTTTAGCATACATAATTGGGATAAGTTTATAAAATAGTAATCAAGTTTTAAAAATATTTTATTTAGGTGATTCAAGTTTAAAAAGTGTTCTACACTCGGATTTCATGTTTATTTAAATTATAAGTTTTAACTTGTTTTTTCCTTTTGTTTCAGTAAATAATTATGTTTTTTTCGATACTAATGTGGAACGGTGCCGTGAATTTATGTATTTTTTAATTTTTAATATAATTAACATATTTTCTTATTTTTTTAATATCATATCATATATCGATGCAAGTTTGACGTTAGAGGTGACAAAACCATGTTTTTTTCTTTTTCTTTTTCATAATTTTTCTTTATTTGTATTTGTTTCTTCAAAATAACTATTCAGATTTGTTATTTTATTTTTTTTCTTTTTACTAGTGTATTTAACGAGTTTGGTGTTTCAATGTAACTCATGGTTGCATTCTAACGTGTGCGATCAATATTATGTACCATTTATATCTATGTTTCAATTTACAGAACCTACATAACTTCATATGCTTCTTGTATTTACTTAGGCTATGTTTTCGAGTTTACTTAACAAGAAAAAAGAAGTAAAACATTTTTTTTTCATTTTCTTGTCCTTTCTCTACTCTTCTTTTCTTTTCTTTCTTTTTTTTTTTCTCTTAATTTTCTTTCGATTTAAAAAGATTGATTTATCATTCTTTTTTCTTCTATTTCCTTTCTTTTTTTTCTATAACCGAACTCGGGAACACAACCATTCTACTTTTCTTCTTCTCTCTTTAAATAAAGTCGAGAAGATAACATTAAGGGAAAATTACCAAATGATCAATTGACCAAAATGGATTATCAAAATAAACGGTCAAAATTGAAAATTTGAAAAAGAAAAAACCAATCAGAGACTGCCATGTGTCATCCCTCGCTGAGTCAACGAGGGAATATGGGAATCCCTCACCTCAAAAAATATGTCCGGTGAAAGAATGGCATAATCCCTCGCCCATGTGGATCCCTCGCCCATGTGGATCCCTCGCCCATGTGGATCCCTCGCCCATGTGGATCCCTCGCTGACGTGTCTGCAATCCCTCTCTGACTCAGCGAGGGATTATGTGAATTCATCGCTCATATTTACGAAATACCCCTCCTCGTCCAAAATTAAACTTTTTTAAATCAAAAAATCCGAGATTGTAATTATTTATTGTTTTTTTAATACTTAAAATTTAATTTAATTATTATTGTAATTTTCTTTGGCTTGTATAATACCATGTTTACCCTTAACAAATCTTATATTTTTCTCACCATTCTTCTTAAAATTCTCTGAATTTTTTTAAAATGTCAGTTAATATTATAGTATGCAGTGGTGGCAAATGGTATTTTGTAAACGGTCTTGAAAAATATCTACCATTAAAAGATAAATGTGTTATACATGTTTTTAGTTTATCTAGTAATATAACATTGGTTGAATTAAAAGATATTATTTCTTCAAAACTGAGAATTCAAGATATATACGATTATCATATAAAATGTCTACCTATGCTCATTTTATTGATATCTCTGATGATCAAGATTTACTATATTTTATGAATATTGTTCTTAATTGTCAAAACGAAAATTTTACGTTATTCGTCAGTGAAGAATTTTTGGTAGTAGCTCTGCTGTCCACGAGGAAAAAAATAATTTTTACAAACGACACTGAAAAGTATAATTATGATTTAAAAATATTCATGTGGATAACGAGAGTTATGGTACGTGAAGTTAAGCAAGAATCTGATTATGAAAATAAAAAAAAAAAGAATTTTTATGAAGGCTGACGTGGGCGAGGGTTGAGTCAAATCCCTCGTCTAGATGGTTGTGCCCCTCGCTGAGTCAGTGAGGGAGGGGTCAAATTCCTCGTCTCGTTAACTAACTGTATCCCTCGCCAATAATATTTATTTTTAATTCGTATTTTACACGTGGATGATATAATTACATGTGGGCGAGGGAAAATTAATCCACGTGGGCAAGGTTTTATGACTTTTCCTCGCCCGAGATGAAGGTCAAAGTCAACAGTTTATTTTCATATTTTTTTTTTTGTCAATGATTATTTAAATAAATTGGATTGATGAATGGATCATTTTAATAATTTTCCCAAACATTAATCATTTGAATATCCCAGTCGCAATACTCGTAAAAAGAGCATATATTTTCCATCAGAAAAGCTTTTTACTATGTGTAGTTTTCGGTCGTCTTCTTTCCCCAACGTCACCATCTCAAAACCCTAATTTTCTGCAGATGCTATTAATTTGTTCTCCTCCTAAGACTATGAGTAGATTATATTAGTGAGTATCTAAGTCGCTCGCCGCCATCGACTCCTTCGTATCAACTGCTGTTCAGGTACTTTGTTCTTCACTTCATTCTTTTATCCGCATCAATCTCTGCTATGCATTTCAAATCCTTATAGTTATGGATTTATATATTTAAGATCAATTTTGTTTTATGATGCTATATTTGATGTAAAAAATGAAATTTTATTAGGTGCTATCATATCTGATGTTGGATTTTGTGTTCTTATATGATGCTGTCAATTTGCATTCTGCAGGGTGTTGTGATAATGTGAACCTTTTGTTTATGGTTTCTGTTCCGAAAGAACTAATAGCTGGATTATGTAAGTTTAGTTATGTTACATTGTGTTCCCCTTGGTATCTTGTCAAATGTTAGATGTTTGCATCACTCTGGGTCATGGTATTGGATTCTAACTTACTATGGAAATCAGTACAAGGAATAAATAAATCAAATGCTAGTTCAGATGTCACAGATGTAACATGACTAAACTTGTTTAATCCACATTGACGCGTACCTATTTTTGTCAAAACTTGTTCTAACCAGAACCAAAATAAACCTTTTTTAAATCGACCGATTGTTTCCTGAACCGTCTTGACCCATAACCCCACCTGACACAACCTGCTTGTTTTGCCAGATATATTCCAAATATTCAATGATCTTTAGAGAAGATGCTAGTTCTGTTGGCTAGCATATCTCCATTGCAGTCACGATCACCATATATTCCAGCTTGGCTAGAGTGAACAAGTCAGCCAGGGAACTTCTGCGGCCTACAATTCTATTTTTTGGTAAGTGATAAGTGCAATCTGTTGTTGTAATTATTAGGACATACAGATGTTTCAAGAAATTTTGTTGCATTGATCCTTAACTACTGTTAAATTTGTTACCATCAATGGCGTTCTTTAAAAACTTTTTGTTTTGTTAAGATGAACAAGAACAAGATTGTGTGGTTTAGGGTTTTTGTTTTGATTTTGATTTGATGGTTTAGGGTTATAGTTTTAGTTTTGATTTAAGCATCATCTAATGGGTTTAAATCTATTTTTAAGATATGCAATAGTAGCAGGTGATTTGCTTCGAATTCTTATGATTGATCAGCAAAATTTTGACCACCTAATTTATGTTTGAGTATGGAAGCTTTTATGTAATGATAATTTTATGATTCATTTAAACAGGGAAGGATTTTGGTAAGATGATGAAGATACAAAGTGGGAAAATGTTGATCAATATATATGTACAGAATCTAAATTTTCATCTTTTTAGAAGATTCTCTCTTTGGTCGATGAAAAAAGACCTGGATCTTGAAGCAGCTTTAACAAGAAACCGTCGATGGATTGTAAATAATCAGATTAAAAATATAATCTTGAGGTGTCCTGATCATGTGGCATCTGTTAATTTCCTTCAAAAGAAGTTCAAAACTCTTGATCTTCAAGGAAAAGCCCTAAATTGGCTTAAAAAGTACCCGTGCTGCTTTGAAGTATACCTCAAAGATGATGAATATCATTGCAGATTAACTAAAAGATGATGTTTTTAGTGCAAGAAGAAGAAACTGTAAAAGATCTGCAAGAACCAGTTCTTGTGAGAGATTAGCAAAGTTATTAATGATGGTTTCTAACCATAGACTCAATGTCTCAAAACTTAGTGAAATCAAAAGAAGTTTAGGGTTACCAGATGATTATTTGGTAAGAATCATACCGAAACATCTTGACATGTTTCGAGTGGTTAATTATGGTGGGAGGAAAAATTCAATGGAAATTGAGCTCATCAAGTGGGACCCACTATTAGCGGTTTCCACAATTGAGACAAGATCTCAAAAACAGGGTTGCAGCCCATCTTTCCCATGTTCATTACCTTCAACTTGGGTAAAATCATGGGAGAAATTTCGTGAATTCGATTCATTGCCTTACATTTCACCTTATACGGATCCAGGTCATTTAGTCAACGGGTCAAAAGAATCAGATAAAAGAATAATCGGTTTGTTGCATGAATTTCTCTCACTTACATTATGGAAGAAAGCATCAATTATGAAATTAGGTCATTTCAAGAGAGAATTTTGTTTACCCGAGAGGTTGAATGTTTTGCTCTTAAAGCACCCAGGCTTATTCTATGTTTCGAACAAGTATCAAATTTATACTGTATTACTTAGAGAAGGGTATAACGGGTCAGAACTTGTTGAAAAAGATCCACTTGTTGTTGTGAAGGAGAAATTTGGGGAGTTGATGCAGGAGGGACTTCATGAGTATAATAGAAGGCATCACATGTTGAATTTAGAAAAGAAAAGGAAAAAGGGCGTTATAGCAATGAAACAAGAGAAAAATGATCCGGTCATGAACTATCTGATGAAGATCATGATCTAGGCGGCATATTTGATCCGGAAGAAAGAAAACGATTTTATAAAGTTCTGTTTGAAGATAAGGCGCCATAAAGTTCTATACGAAGGTATGTTTTCTGATCTTACTGTTGTTGTGTTCATACTTAGTTGGTCAACGTATTCACATTTGAATCGTTTTGACCTTTGAGTGATTGCTCTGTTCACAAGATGCTTCTAGTGGTGCTTATTCCCATATAAAATCGATACATGTTCTTGTAACATTAAACTAGGTTTGGGTTAAGTTGCATGATTTGGCTTGAAAACATCATTAATAGATTTAAGTCCTTACTTGGATACAAGTGCATAGCTACCCTTGCTTACAGCCTTTTAAGCTCTCAATTAGTTGGTACAAGCTATAAACATCATAATTTTAAGTTAGTGATGCTAGCAGATGTTTTATTGTGTAATAATCTTATATGAATCTTAAGTATCGAGCTGCATCAATTAATGAATCAATTATGGTTATGATTGTGATATTAAACCGTGTTGTCGAATCTTGAAACTAGAAGATTGATAATGTGCAATTTAAACAGAAATAATCAAGAATAGGTTGATATAGGCTATATGCAATATATTGAGGTTGAATGGGTCAAGTCTGAAAACTTAGCAGAAGGGAAACGCATCAAATGATTTTAACTCAGATTAAGTGTGTTTTTAGTGCATTTGAGCAAAATTGTTCCATTAAATATTTTTATATCATTCTTGTAACACTATAGCTTTTGTATCATATTAAACACCTTAACCATACAAAAGAACTACACTGCTTTGAAACCTCAAATCAGTTTGCAGGCGGTTTGGTTGGTTCTTGCCATCGTTCAAGAATTTGCAGGCGGTTTGCTTGGTTTTATCTGTTATCATTTAACTGTGTATAATCAATGGATTGTTGCATGTGGGATTGTGTTTGTATTTATTAGGGCTTTTGGAGACGGATGATGATGTGATGGGGATGACTACGATAAGTGATTATAGGTCGTTGGATGGTGGAAATTAGAAAATGACGGTTGCGACTTTATTTCAGGATAAATTATGAGTTGCTATTAGTGTGCAACCCCATCACCACCCCTACCATCTCGCCGAACAAAATCTACGATTGAAAGCCTAACATCACACCAGTATTTCTATTGTAGCTGGGCAGGTCCTCAATGGGGTCGCCAAAAGATGACGATGAGCGATGATGGGGAAGGCCATACACATATTAAAGGTTGAGTAAATTGTTGTTTTCGTCCCTAGGATTTTGTGCGATTTGCACTCTTTTGTAGTTTTTTTTTATTTTTTGTCATATAGGCATTATAGCATATAAATTGTTGCTATTTCAATTAAATTTTTTCGATTAAAATTTTGTTCAATGACCAATCTTAAAGAATGAAGAGAGTAATTTACTCAACCACTAATCTTTTATAACTTTCTCCAATGCTTCAATTGGAGAGGATGCATTTAGTGAGGTGGGGGATGCATTTGGAGAGGATGTAGGAAGGTGAAGCACATGCTTGGCCAAGTGCACTCAAATGCATCCACTAGTGGGTCCATATGAATTAAATTTAATTTTTTATTTAAAAAAGCCACATGCTTTATTAAAAAAAGCCAACTATATTAAAGAAAAAACAAAAATTTTTTAAAAAAAAAGCCACAACGGCTATTTGCAAATATTTTTTAACAACTATTTTTGAAAAAAAACGGCTAGTTTTTTCCCCTATAAATACCCACTAAAATTAACTCATTTTTTCACCCCAAAATCTTACAAACTCAAATTTTTTCAACATCACACTTTCAAAATGGATCCAAGACAACAATTTTCTTTCACTGGTTTGTTAAACGATAATGATGATCAGCAAAACCCACAACAACAACAACCATCATTCCCTCTTTTCTTACAATCACAAAACTTTTCTCAGTTTTCACAAACACAACCATATCCCCAGTTTCAACAGGGACCTTCATTCCCGCAATTTGGACAATTTCTTGTCATGCCACAATTTCAACAACCTGCCTTTGATCCTCAACAATTTCAACAATTTCTTCAATGGCAACAGGTTCAAAAAACCTACCAAATGCAACAACCTCAGTTTCAACAAACTCAAGATCTTGTGAAATCACCATCAAAAGCAAAGCCGCAAAAAAAAAAATAATAAGAAGCCAAGCAAGATGGTGACCGAGTAGAATGACAAGCAACCAACAAAGACGAGTCGTCAAAAGTGGTCTAATAGTGATGAGGTGTTGCGTGCCCAAGGTGTGATTTCAATTTCCGAGGATCCAATCCTGGTAACAACCAAACTGGTTATGCCTATTAAGGTAAGGTTGAAAAATACTATAATGAAAGTGAACCTGTAATTCCATGAGATGCTCACAATCTACGAGCCATTGGCATATATTTAAATCTAAGGTGAATAGATTTAATGAGTTGTATTTACAAGTCAAGTCTCGTTACAGAAGCGGCTGGTCAGATGATCAGTACATCCAAGAGGCTAAACAATTGTATATCAACGATCCATCTAACAAGACTTCTGCTGCTTTTGCATACGAACATGTATGAAATGTTGTTAAAGAACATTGTAAGCACAACTCTGCTACGCATGTTCATGGCTTTCAACCCCCTAAAAGAACAAAACTAACAGCTCGGGGGGTATACGAGTTCTGCTTCCGATGCCAACTTTGATCAGTCTCCTGAAATCACAATATCACTTGAAGATGTTAACAATGAAGACTTTGAAGTTCAAGTTCATCATGTTGCTCCGACACGTCCAATTGGAGGGACAAGGCCAAAGCCAACTAAAAGGGAAAGCAGGAATAGAGTCGTCTGAATACGACATGAGGAAGCTAAAGCTTATTGATGAGATATCACCGACCAATCGTGCTAAGAGTGAATCGATCAGTAAATTCGAGCAATAATCGATAAATTATTAGGCTGTGGTTTCATTAAGTTTTATTTGATTTTTAATCTTAGTTCTACTCTAATTTGAATATTTGTATTTTATTTTTTTAGGAAAATGTAATATTTTTTTATGTAATGCAAGTTTAATTTTTATTTAGTTTTATCTTGTTTTTTATTGTTTATTATTTAATATATTTTACATTATTTATTAAATATTTTTAAGATTACAAAATAAAAGTTTTAAAGAAAAATTAAAAAGAAATGATGATGTGAAAGAGAGAGGTTGCATATGGAAAGGATGGGTTGGAATTAAAAGAGGAGAGAGAATGCATGTAGGAATGATAAGTAAAAAGCTGATGTGACATTGATGACTGGGATGCATGTAATAAATGCAGACTGTTACATTACGGATAGTCTAACCACCATCGCCATCATCATTTTTAAAGTGTTTTTTTTAGCCAATCACAGAATTTATAAATTATTAACAAGTACAACATAAATACACACACAAATAAATTTTAGTTCGTTTAATCTTTGATTAATCCTATTTAATCCCTAGGCGTCTAGCGATATTCACAACCATAGATGTTTTTGTCTATCTGTAGCTCTTGAAAAGAGCTTTTAATAGGTCAGTTTAGTAATAGTATTAGTTAGGGTTTTGTATTCCAATTCGGTGGATGAACGAGAAATTATTTTTATATTCATGTCATCCAAGAGATGATATTAGAGCCCAAATAGATGGCAAATCTGTGGGCAGATCGATGGTCATTTGGCAACCAGCCAAGAAAGCATGAATAAATAACCAATCAACATCAGTAAAAGCATAAGGTGGACCGGAGTTGTGTTGTCTTCTTATGATCATCATTATTTTCAACCTTTTGTTGATAATTTTTCTTGTTACATGTGAATTTATTTCGTACTTTAAAAGTACGATGTATACAATACACTAATAAATGTTGTTACAATGGTTGAACGCCTGCAATTCAACATCAAAATTAAATATGTTCAAAAGTTATAAAGTATCTTATCCTCGTACCAATGAACATAACAGCTTTGACAAACGTTGCAACATAGAATGTTTGAGTAATTATGCATTGTATATCAAAATAGGGTTGTACATATGTATATTTACATAATATATCCTTAACTATGGTCGAATTGCATTGTCTAATATACACATCTATTTTAAGAGAATAAGTTGACTAACATTCACTCTATGGATATTTTTTGCAATGATTATTTAGACTTTAACCGTCGGTTATCGTACTTAAGAAACAAAAATGAACTCATGTCTTGTTAGAGGCAGTCAGACAATTTTTCTATACTTAACTCTTTTATATTATATCATCTCTCATTTAGTAATGTCGGGTAGCTATAGCGCCACCAACAACCCACGCAGCAGTTTCTTATACTCTCTAACATCGTGCGTCGAAGTAAGAAAGGCAGCTCACCATCTCTTTTTATATATTAAAAGTGAAAGTAATAAAATAAAAAAATGACTCGTGATTATAATTATATAATCTTCATAGAACATTTTATGTACGTACTTTAAAGTTAAGTCTATTTACTTTTTTCACTATGCTAAAACTCTCACTTTTAAGATTTTAGTACTATGTGTTAAACTTATAAAATACAACATAAACCGACATACTTCTTTAAATATATATATATATAATATGATTTAGCTCTGGTTCATAACTTGATTTTGTTTAATTTTTCTGATGTAGTCTATAATTAACACCTAACACGCTAGCATTTAACATGTAAGCAATAAGCTAACAAAGTAACACTTATAGGTTACGGAATTTAGTATATTCTTAAACTAGGAATTTAAGTGATATTTAAGTTGACTTAACCGAGTCTAGACCAAACAAGCTTAAGGACTCAACCGAGTCTAGACCACACAAGCTTAAGGAGATCCACTTAATAATTTAATATGAATAACCATCTGATAGTGGTCTACCTAGGAATCAAACTCCAATCTTTCAAAGTTGTATTGAAAAAGCAATCTACAATCAACCAACAAGTATTAAGTTTCATCTAAGAATCAAACAATCAAACAATCTACCAATCAAACCTATCAACCTTCTATTTCAGCATACCTGAGAACATAAGTAATTTGTTCCATTCATTGGTCTGCAATTTCATAATCATTTACACGGCGGAACAATTTATATTAGAAACATTTCTCGTAAAGTGTGTAACACTAAAGTGATATCTAAAAATAAATACCATGAAAACCAGAGGTTACATATATATGAGTGTGCGTTATAAAGTGTATAAGTAATAGTTACATATATGTAGAGGATATGTATATGTAAGTACGTGTTACCAAGTGTACAACTAAGAGTTAAGTACATGTACCTCATACAAGTTACGTATATGTAAGTCATTTCGTCATCATCGACGTTCATTATAGTTTATATTAAAAAATATATAATGACATCAAAAAATAAGTTCAAAGTTTAGTCATTTAAACAATTAAAAAGTTAAATCAATTATGAACTATGTGATTGGGTAGTAGTGGTTTTCACGTTTTTTACTTGTAAACATGGTTTTATTTGATCACTGTGTGTGTACACACACACACTAATGGGTGAAACCCACGCTGTGAGGCGGGGGTGTAAATATTCTTAAGACTGTGTCTTTAGCTAGCTCTCCCTTATTGTGCTAACTCTCATGATGTGGGATATCAAACATATATATATTATTATAGGGTTGAACAAATATATAAATAACAAGTTGTTTATGTATAATCACTTGTATCAAATATAACAAAGTTGTTTTTAAGTGTCTTAAAAATAAATTAAAGTTATAATGTTGCCTAAAAAGTTGCATTATATAATAGTATAAATATAGATAGATTAAGATAACCTTAAATATAATAGTCATACTTAAATCTAAGTAAAAAATAGTGGAGTACAAGTATTTAAAGCTTAAAAGAGGTATAATAGAAATAAATCTTATGACATTACACGTTAAATGTTGCAACATATGTCATCTTAAAATTATTATAAAATTACAAATCTAGTCATGATTTCTCTATTATATAGTAGTATAGATATTTCAAGAAGGGATTTAAAAACGTTTTTTTTTATATTTACATTCTCGAATTTTATTTGATAAAAACAAGTATCTCAAAATTTACTTAGCCACAATGTAATAAGAGCGTAGAGAGTCAAAATCTTTCACCAGCTACTTGGATTGTATGTTTGAGTCATCAAGGTTGGGCCTAGAGAATCGTAATCCTTTGAGCTCTAATCCTGACTAAGATATATTAAACATGCTTACCTATAAAAGTTTTGAAAGCAAAATATAAGCAAAAAACCGATGCACACCTTTAATAAACTTTAAAACAGTTCAAGTCATGAATAGTTTTTAGAACTTATAAACAATTTTGGAGGCAATACATACATTGAGCAGTAGACTTCAATTGTGAAAAGCTTAATAACTAGACCATACCACCCGAAAACCTTCGACCCACCTATAGCTTTGTCACCCTCTATCATCGGCGTGTTGTTTAATGCATACATGACCATCAGGGCTTCACTCACATCATTATTCATCCAAGAATACCATTACTCGACCATGTATTCATCATACACAGGTGAAGAATCACAGGTAAAATCACACCCTGAAAGATCCTCCTCCCTAGGATACTCATCCCACACGAGATACTCCAGTTTGGTTTCTTTGGACAGGCATGACTATAGTAACTCCAGCTTTTGGATAAGGCGCTGCAATTGTGCGAGCTTACGATCACGTGGATGAGAGGTAACTATTAGTATATATGGCACATATATTTGTATTTATTATGATTAGCATAAATATGATATACTACCAAGATTAGAGGATGTCTTGTATTCTATATATGTACCACCTTTGATAATAAAAGGCAAGAAAACATTATCCCAAACTAACATGGTATCATTGTAACCCTAACACTCTCGATCCTGCCTACCTTCCTCTCCGTCTTTTGCGCAGGCAGCCTCCCTTTTTCTTCATCTTTCTTCCTCCTTTTCTTGCTTCCTCCAATGGATCCTAAAACCTACCCAGCCATAACCGTAAACAACATCAAGAACTTCATTTCCATCAGTCTTGAAGTTGAAACAAACCAATACGCCTCCTGGGCGGAGCTTTTTAAAATACACTGCCGCGCATACGAGGTCATCGACCACCTGTCTCCTCGTCCCAAACCTACCGCTGCTTCTGTACCCGACGCATCCGCGGACTCCGACAAACTTCCTCCACCAGATACCTCTGATTCCGCTTTCAAAGACAAAGCTCTAGCCAAACCGGTCCCTGACGATGTTTGGCAACGACTCGACGCCATAGTCCTGCAATAGATCTATGGAACCATCTCAAACGATCTATTGAGCACTATCATCCGGCCAGATTTAACCGCTCACTATGCCTGGACGGCTCTGAAAAGCATCTTCCACGACAATCAAGCAACCCGGGCTGTTCTTCTTCAACAAAAGTTTGCTAACCTCAAACTTGATTCGTTTTCTTCCATGGCAACCTATGTTCAGGAAGTTAAGGTGCTCTCCGATCAATTGGCGAACGTTGGTGCTTCGGTGAGTGAACGCACCTTGGTTATTCAACTTCTCTCGGTTTGAACGAGGTTTACGGTGGTATGGCATCCATTTTGCAAAACACCAAACCCTTCCCTACCTTCTATGAAGCCCGCTCTCAATTGATTCTTGAAGAAACCACCAAAGCAAACCGTGTCACCCATGACACGGCTCTACATACTTCCTCCCAACCTAATCACCCCACCACTCACTTACCCACCCCACCACCTTCTGCCAACTCCAACCGAGGTCGTGGCTGAGGTCGTGAAGGGGCAGAGGCCGCAACCGAGCCCAAACACCCCACTGGACCTCTTCTCCAGCGCCACAATGGCTGACTGCAGCCCATCTGAACCGCCCACTCTCCCCTTGGGCCCCTTACCTTTGGACAAGCCCACCTTGCCCCTACCCTACTGCTGCACCCAATCGGCCCAACCTACACATTAGCCCTAACCCACAACCGGGCCTTCTAGGCCACGACCCCAACCGACCCATGCATACGCTGCCACCGAGGCCTCGTACACCCCCACCGAGTTGGACCAAGCCTTCAACACAATGTCTCTACATCCCACGGATCACATGTGGTACATGGATACCGGTGCTACAGGTATTATGACGAATGACCCTTCTAATCTTACGTCTTGTTTTAATAAGGTTGATACTCGAAACATCATCGTCGATGATGGCACTCAAATTCCAGTTCATGCGATTGGAAATCACACCTTACAACACCTTTTTCCAAATTTCAAACTTAATAATATTCTTTACGCACCTAAACTTGTTAAAAACTTGATTTCGGTTTGTCGGTTCACCACCGACAACAATGTTTCGGTTGAGTTTGATCTCTTTGGTTTTTTTGTGAAGGATCTCCACACACGAATGCCACTCCTCCGATGTGACAGCCACGTGATCTTTACCCGTTCACTCTACCTTCAAGTCCACAAGTTGCAGTCTCCACCTCAAAAGCCTCCAGTTTTTTGGCAGTGTCTCAAGACACTTGCATCGCCGTCTTGGACACCCTTATATAATATTTGCGTTGTTTGAAACCTAGTCTACTTTCTTGTTCTAATACTGTTAAACTTTCTCGTGTTTGTGAGTCATGTGTTTTCGGCAAACATATTAAGCTTCCATTTAATAATTCCAATTCTTGCACTTATTTACCTTTTGATATAGTTCATAGTGACTTGTGGACCTCTCTAGTCCTTTCTTCTACGGGTTGTCGTTTTATTACATTTTGTTCTTAGACGACAAGACAAAATTTTTATGGACTTATGCCTTAGCATCAAAGTCACAAGTTTTCTCTACATTTCTTGAATTTCAGAAACTTATTTCTACACAATTCAACATGTCTATAAAATGCTTTCAATGTGATAATGGGCGGGAATACAACAATGCTTCTTTCCACAAATTTTGTGCCACTAATGGCATGACATTTCGGTTCTCTTGCCCATATACGTCCTCGCAAAATGGTAAGGCCGAAAGAAAAATTCGTTCCAATAACAACATTATGCGAACCATTCTCTCTCAATCATCCACCCCTCATAACCTCTGGCCTCATGCCCTTGCCCACGCAACCTACCTCTTAAACATTCTACCCACAAAAGTCTTAAATAACTCTACACCTACCTTCTCTCTCTACAATCTTCACCCTATTTACAACCACCTCCGCACTTTCGGATGTCTTTGCTACCCTTTATAAGCTCATCTACCATCCATAAGCTAGGGATCGCTCCACCCCTTGCGTTTTTCTCGGCCACCCATCAAACCACCGTGGCTACAAATGTTACAACCTTAAAACCAACCAAATCCATATCTCTAGGGATGTCATCTTCGATGAACAAATTTTCCTTTTAAACACTCCTTCCACCCACAAAATCCTATCGTTTCCTAACCGATGACCCACACCCTCTTATATGGGCCTCACCCACACCTTCTGTCCACCCCTCCTCTCTATAAACCTCTCCACCTAGCCCACCTCCAACCGGCCCAGCCCTCCCATCCTCTCCTAGCCCAGCAACCCTCGACCAACACCCCCCTCCACGTCTGGCCCAACAACTATCGGCCCACAACCATCTTGCAACCTGCCAACATACAACCCGAGCCTTCATCATCCTCCAGCCCACTGCTCCCTCCAACAGCCCTCAACCCGACCTCACAACCCGTTGCCAATCCCCCCGAACAATTCACACCTGTTCAATGTCGGGTATCACAAAACCAAAAGTCTATTTTAATCTCAATACCCTCCACTCAAACTCAATCTCCCCTCTTCCTAAAAACCCAACTGAATCCCTTTCCGTTCCAAACTGGAAGAGTGCCATGCTCGATGAATATCGAGCACTTATTACTAAAAAGACGTGGACCTAGTGCCTAAGCAACCGGGTATGAACATTGTTCGAAGCATGTGGATTTTTAAACACAAGAAGAAGGCGGATGGCACTCTTGAAAGATATAAAGCTCCTCTCGTATGTGATGCGCTCTCAACAAATTGGCATTGATTGTGGGGAGACGTTCAGTCTGGTGGTAAAACCCACAACAATTGCACTGTTCTTGCAATCGCTCTATCACATTCGTGGCCGGTTCACCAACTTGACGTTAAAAATGCATTTCTTCACGGGTATCTCAATGAAACCGTGTACATGCATCAACCAATGGGTTTTCGGGATCCCGATCATCCGAATCATGTGTGTCTTCTCAAGAAATCACTCTACGGCCTCAAGCAAGCTCCAAGAGCTTGGTACCAACGTTTTGCCGACTACGTTTCAACCTTGGGTTTCAACATAGCCAATGTGATCACTCTCTCTTCATCTTCAAAGACAGTGAACATATGGCATTCATTTTACTATACGTAGACGACATTCTCCTCATCACCTCTTCGGATGCCATGCGAAATCGTTTCATGGCCCTCCTATCTAAGGAATTCGCCATGAAAGATCTTGGTCCTCTCACATACTTCCTCGGCATCTCAGTTCGAAGACATTCGGATTCAATGTTTTTATCTCAAGAAAAATATGCTCGGGAGATTCTTCAAAAGGCGGGACTTTCGGATTGCAACCCCGTCGCCACCCCGTCCCCGATACCCAACAAAAATTGAGCAAAACCTCTGGCACTCCTTGGGAAAACATCACCGAATACCGCAGTCTTGCGGGGGCACTTCAATACTTTACTTTTACACGTCCTGACATCTCCTATGCCGTTCAACAAATTTGTCTACATATGCACTCTCCAATGTCATCCCACATGCATGCCTTGAAACGCATCCTACGTTACATTAAAGGGACATTAAATTTTAGAATTCATCTACACAAGTCTTCCTCTCAATCGCTCGTTGCATACACCGACGCCGACTGGGGCGGTTTGCCCAGACACACGAAGGTCCACATCGGGTATTGTGTATACATGGGTGATAACCTATTATCCTGGTCATCGAAACGGCAGCCTACCTTATCACGCTCAAGTGCCGAGGCCGAATACCGCGGTGTTGCGCATGTCGTCTCCGAAGTTTGTTGGCTACGCAATCTTCTTCTTGAACTGCATCACGCTCCCACTCATGCCACCTTGGTGAAATGCGACAATGTGAGTGCAATCTATCTAGCCAGCAATCCGGTTCAACATCAACGTACAAAGCACATCAAAATGGACATTCATTTTGTTCATGAGAAGGTCACCAAAGGTCACGTTCGAGTCATGCACGTTCCATCTAGGTTTCAAATTGCGGACATTTTCACAAAAGGCTTACCCAAGATCCTCTTTGATGATTTCCGCTCCAGTCTCAACATACGTGAACCTCCCGCTTCGACTGCGGGGGAGTATTAGTATATATGACACATATTTGTATTTATTATGATTAGCATAAATATGGTATACTACCAAGATTAGAGGATGTCTTGTATTCTATATGTACCACCTTTGATAATGAAAGGCAAGAAAACATTATCCCAAACTAACAGTAACCATGTTGTTATCACACCATAAAAACAACATTTTTTATGTTTAAAACGATACAGTATCATTATATAAAAAGATTAAAAAATTGCATTCTTTAGCTCGCATGATTTTTGTTTGTCAGTGTTTCTTTAGTGTAATTCATTGTATCTTTTCATGTGTTATTCTGTTTTTCTAAACATTACTGTATTTTTTATATTTATATGATGTATAACAATAGTTTTGAAATAACACTAGTGTGTACTTCTAATATCTAAAATACAGTGATAATTAAAATAATAACTAATTAATCTACATATTAAACCAGTGATAAAATAACACAAAATGATATAAAATATAAGACATGATGATAAACGTCTAATTATATTTCATCTCCTCATCATTATGTTGTCCTAAACACTATTAGTTTTGAAAACACAATGATGAAATAATATCATTGTATATTTTTTATTGTAAATCAGATTATAAATTTACAACAGTTTTTTTAAAATATATAAAAACAATGACAAAAATAAAACAAAATGATCTAAAAATAAAACATAATGATTAATACATATAGCACACAATGATAAATATTTAACACAATGTCCTAATTAATATTTTACACAATGACCTGACATATTAAACATAATGATCTAATGTATTTGACATAATAACCATGATATTTTTGCTTTAAAAACATTAAAATGACACATGTCAAACCTAGATTTTTTCTTAATCCTTGTAGATTTAATACACTTCTACTATAACCCTGTCTTAATACATAAACTACATACTACCATAAGAAGAAGCCAGCTTCCCTATGTGCTTTTTCACGAACCTTCGTATGTTGTTTAAAACGATGTGACAATTTCCATCTTTAAATTACCTTGTAATATAATATATCTTGTATTTTATGTTATCTTGGCAAGTTCACATTCGATCTTTGCAACACAATTAAGGACAAAGCCGGACTCTATCATCCATGGGTATCTAATATGATTTTGCTATTACCATAAAAATAGTTTTTATTGACATTCGAAATTATTTTAGTATTTGAATGGTGTGTACGTATTATAAATTTTCGTTTGGTTTAATCTACTTATTAATGAATGAGTCTATTTAGCATTGTTTTTAACGGTGACCAGCTAATGAACTTTTTCATAGGAGTTGAAATCTTGGTGTTCGTATGTTTATTAAGTTTTTTATTTATTTTCAGGCTGTTTCACTGAATTTTTTTTTACCAAAATTGAGTCGGGTTGTCGGACTTCTACTTGAATGATTCGGTTACCCGAATAATATGGTTCTTGAGTGTAGATATATGGTCTTATATTCGGTTCATAACTTCATGGAGTTCTTTTATTTAATCTACCAACAAGTAATAAGTTCATTTAAAGATAAAGTAATTAAACAATCCAAACAAGTTTTATCTAAATAAATTATTAGATTTATAATTAAGTTTCAAAGTTGAAAAATAAAGTAAAATCAATCTGGATAACTAAGTAAAATAATTAATCTTAACATATAAAATTAAAAAGTTTAACTCTTACATGTGAAGAATTTCTTGAATCATATTTTAGCGAACCTTTCTTATATCTATTTCACTCCATGAGTTAGATGCATTATGTAGTAAATGATGTATTCTTCTAATTAACAGGTAACGGTTCGAATCTTAAGATGTGTTAATATGATGACGTTACGAGTGATTAACAAAAGTAGAAAGTGAATCAAACAAGTCAAATTATAACCCTTGCAAAAATCTCGTAAGTTATGATGTATATATATAAAAGAAAACTACAATTGTAACAAATACCCGTACCACTAATCATGGAATCCATTTGATTAAAATATATAGGAAATCTGACTTATGTTGCCTATAAATACGCATTTAACTCCTTTGATTCCCATATCCTCTTCAAACTAATTAAAACCACGTGCATTTGCATCTATACATACGTTTCTGTGTTATATAGTTAGATAATATAAATAACACCCCTCCTCTCACATACACATTGTTCATGCATACACAAAATCAACCCCAGAAGGAGTAGAGAATTGTTGACCCGCACCTGACGGGTTCTCTTATCTGTCGTCGACAACGGGTAGTTCTTTGAGGAATCCTAGAAAAAGCGTGTAGAAAAAAGATGCATGATTCTTCTATAAATTGTCATGTAGTAGTATTGATCATGACGATGATGGTGGTGGTGGTGGTGGTAGCGAATGTGGTAAATGGGTCCAGAGAAGTAGGAATAGGGGTGATTCTTGATATGGACTCTATTGTTGGGAAAAGCTCTCGGATTTGCATACTAATGGCCCTTGAAGATGTTTATGGTGCAAACCACAACAACTTCACGACCATCATTCGTCCTCACTTTCGCGATTCAAGATACGACAACTTCCAAGCGGCCACAGATGGTTAGCACACATATTTCCTCATTTAGTTTGAGATTTTGGGGGTGGCATATTTGACGTTCGGGGTGGTGTAAATTCATATATGTATGTCAAACCAAACTTCCTTTTGATGCCTTCTTTTTGTTATAAACTACGGCGGAGTAGAAACGTAGATGTTAGGTTATCACGACACACACAAACACAAACACGATGATTTACGTGGTTCGGTCTAAGCTGACCTACGTCCACGGGGTAACTGGAAGTTTATATTTCTTTGAGATGTTTGTATGGGATACATTTACAGATACAAATCAGTCCTATTTATAGGACAACAAAGAAGAAAAACCACTCAGAAAACATTGGCCGTGAAACCTGGATCACCACCCCTTTTTCTTTTTCTTTTGACCAGCTTGTTTGCCACTGCTGAATTTGTGGCTTCACCTACTCAACAATCTCCCACTTGAAGCCACGTAACAATCTTCACCTGTGCTTCAACTGTGCATTTGTATCTCTGTAAGAAAACTTTAGTATCTTCAATGCTCCTCCAGTTACCCGGTCTCCTCAACATTATTCCTGGAGACCAGCTGAAGCCACGCACAGCTTCAGCTTATCCAACGTTACACATTTGGTGAACATGTCCGCTGGATTCCTAGCACCTGAGATATTCTTCAAGTTGATTGTTCCATCAGCAATCAATCCTCTCACGAAGTGATACCTTATCCCAATGTGCTTCGTCTTCTTGTGATACACAGGATTCTTAGCAAGTTTCACTGCACTTTCATTATCACAGTGCAGTATGTACTCAGTCTGCTTCTTCCCTAACTCTTCCAGAAAAGCCTTCAACCATACAAGCTCTTTACTGCTTCAGCAATAGCCATGTATTCTGCTTCTGTTGTAGACAAAGCTACACTTTTCTGGAGCCTGGACATCCAACTGACTGCAGTTCCTCCCACTGTGAAAACGAAACCTGTGGTGCTTTTAAATGTCTCTTTGCAGCCACCCAGGTCAGCATCTGTATAACCTCTGAGAACTAAATCCTTTCCTTTGAAACATAGCCCCATCTTTGAAGTTCCTTTCAAATAACGAAGCACCCACTTTACTGCTTCCCAATGTTCTCTTCCCGGATTCGACATAAACCGACTGACAACTCCGACTGCGTGTGCTATGTCGGGTCTTGTGCACACCATAGCGTACATCAAACTACCCACTGCAGATGCATACGGGACTCTAGCCATGTCAGCTTTTTCTTCTTCTGTTTTGGGACACTGATCTTTGGTAAGCTTGAGGTGACTCCCCAAGGGTGTGTTTCTTGGCTTGGTCTTCTCATTGTTAATACCGAATTTCTCTAACACTTTCCTGATGTACTTTTCCTGGGATAGTGTTAGAGATCCATCTTTCTTGCTCCTGGTGATACTCATCCCAAGTATCTGTTTAGCTGCACCCAAATCCTTCATCTCGAATTCTTTGGACATTTGCTTCTTTAACTTGTTGATCTCGTTCATGTCTGATCCTGCAATCAACATATCATCTACATAGAGCAGTAGAATGATATACGAACCCTTGAATTTCTTCAGATAACAGCAGTGATCGGCTTCACATCTCTTGTAACCGGTTCTCACCATGAAATCATCAAACTTCAAGTACCATTGCCTTGGCGCTTGTTTCAGACCATATAGACTCTTCTTCAGCTTGCAAACCCAATTCTCTTTTCCAGCAACCTGGAACCCCTCAGGTTGTGCCATATAAATGTCTTCATCAAGGTCACCATGTAGAAACGCTGTCTTTACATCTAGCTGCTCTAGATGCAAATTTTCTGCTGCTACAATGCTCAGAACTAATCTGATGGTGGTCATCTTCACCACTGGAGAGAAGATTTCATCAAAGTCAACCCCCTTCTTCTGTTGAAAACCCTTGACCACTAAACGGGCTTTATACCGTTTAGATCCATCTTGTTCATCCTTGACCCTGAAAACCCATTTATTATGAAGAGCTTTCTTGTCATGCGGAAGCTTAACAAGAACCCAAGTATTGTTCTTCTGTAGTGAATTCATTTCATCCTTCATAGCTCGCTCCCACTGGAACGAGTCCTTCATCTTGACAGCTTCAGAATAACTTTCTGGTTCACCATTTTCTGTCAAGAGAATGTAGTTGACAGAAGGACTGGGACTGTACCTGTTCGGTGGTCTAGAAACTCTGGTTGATCTTCTTACCGAAGGCTGTTGTGGTGACTGTTCGTCTTCAGACCCTGAACTCCCACTGTCAGAAACTCCCACTGTTTCTTCACTCTCACCATCTTCAGTCTCTGGTTCTGTGTTTTCAGAATCTGCCATTGGTTCTGTAGCAGAATTATTCTTCTGATTTTTAACACTAAACTCGACTGTTTCCTTCTGAACCTTTGAATTTTCCACCTTTCTGTCTTTGTACAGTTCTGCTTCATTGAATTCTGCATGCTTGCTTCGGACTACCTTTCTGTTTTCAGAATCCCAAAGCCTGTAGCCCATCTTATCACCACCATATCCAATGAAAATGTACTTCTTTGCTTTAGCATCTAACTTGTCACCTTCAGGATTGATATCATAAGCACTACACCCGAAGATTCTCAGGTGATCGTACTCAACTGCTTTACCCTTCCATTCTTCTTGAGGAATCTTGAAACCCAACGGTACTGAAAGTCCACGATTGATAAGATAGGCTGATGTGTTAATTGCATCAGCCCAGAACATCTTTGGGAGCCCCGCATTCAGCCTCATACTTCTGGCTCTCTCACATAATGTTCTGTTCATCCTCTCTGCAACCCCATTCTGCTGCGGAGTTCCTGGAACTGTGTTTATCATCTTGATCCCTCTATCAGCACAATAATCTGCAAACTCCTTGCTGATGTATTCACCACCGTTGTCGGACTTCAAGCACTTAACCTTCAAATCAGTTTCAAGTTCAACAGCAGATTTCCATTTCTTAAAAGTATCGAAAACTTCAGATTTATGTTTAAGAAAGTAACCCATACCTTGCGTGTTGAATCATCAATGAAAGTCACAAAGTAACGAGCTCCACCAGGTGAAGCTACTGATGTCGGTCCATACACATCTGAATGAATCAGCTCCAACTTCTGAGTTTTTGGTGCTCTCCCTTTCTTTAGAAAAGTAACCTTCTTTTTCTTCCCGAGAATGCACGGTTCACAGAATTCAGACTCGACATGCTTTAATTCTGGAAGCTTTCCCTTGGCAACAAGCATCTTCATCCCCTTTTCACTCATGTGACCGAGTCTTTGATGCCATAACTTTGACTTACTCGGCTCACTAGACACTGCATTTACCCCGTCAGTTGGTACTTCAACCATGTACAAAGTGCCTGTCTTCTTCCCTCTAGCGACAACCATACTGCCTTTGACAACTTTCCATTGTCCTTTACCGAAGTAAACATCATATCCCTGATCATCAAGCTGACCGATGGATATTAACATCCTCTTCAAACCCGGAATAACCCGAACATCTTTCAGGATCCAGATTGTTCCCAATGATGTCTTCAACTCTATGTCTCCAATCCCTGTAATGTCTAGACTGTAATTATTAGCCAAACGAACTTTACCAAAGTTACCTGTTCGTAGATTCTTCATCTTCTTCGTGCTAGACGTAGCATGAAATGATGCTCCTGAATCCATAATCCAGTCTTCAACAGTATTTTCGACACAGCAGATAAGAGCATCTTCTGAGTCTGAGGCTGTGGCAGCATTTACCTCCTGTTTATCTTTAGAAGGTTGTGTGCACTGACTTCTGAAATGACCAAATTCCTTACAGTTCCAACACTGTATATCTTTTCTTGGCTTTGCAGGTCTCGACTTGCTTCTTCGTTTAGACTTCGACCTTCCCCGGTTTCCTCCTCTATTGATATTTCTCCCTCTTCCTTCAGTACTGAGCAACGAGCTTGTTTCTCCAGAATTCCTCCTTCTGGAATCCTCATTCAGTATCAAGTCCCGAACCTTACTGAATGTGAGTGTCTCAATCGATCCAGTAATTGCTGTAATCGTTCCTGACCAGCTGTCAGGTAATGATGACAATAATAAACAAGCCTGTAATTCATCATCTATTTTAAAATTCACCGACGACAAACTGTCAAATGAGATTTAAATAGATTAATATGCTCAGTGACAGAACTTCCCTCTTTCATTCGAGTGTTGACTAACTCCCGAATTAAAAACACCTTATTTGCGGGAGATGGCTTTTCGTACATATTGGTCAAAGCATCCATAATTCCACGCGCCGTGGTTTGCTCCATAATGTTATACGCAACATTCATGGACAATGCGAGCCGTATCGTTGACATCGCCTTCTTGTCAATCAACGCCCAATTATTCGGTACTGGTGTAGGAGGAGGTTCTAGGGCAGCATCTAACTCCTTCTGTATAAGCAAATCTTTAATTTGCATCTTCCACCATCCAAAATTTTTTCCATCAAATTTATCAATCTTAATTTTACCGTCTTCTTCCATTAATAACAAATTAACAAATAACTACTAACCAAACAGGTTCGTACTGCTAAGTGGTAATTTATGGAAGTAATATACGAAAGCAAGAAAACTTATCTTTTTCGAGCTTTGAGCGACGATAAACAAACAAATTGTGAATGATGGAGACTTTGTAAAAAGTGCAGGGGCCTCTTTTGTCAATAAGGAAACTTTGAATTTTTTTCTTCAAAAGAAAGGAACACCCTTTCTTCCACTGTATTCTTTCTTCCACTGTATTCTTTCTTCCTTTCTTCCACGTTGAGTACACACAGAAAGAAAAAAAACTACTGCTCCCAATCTTCACTATCGCCTGGAACCACCGCCTCAAACCACCGAAACCGCCTGATCTTCGCCGGAAACCTAGATCAAGACAGCGGTAGATCGCGATTGATGTGGGCTACTCGCGTCCACGGCGACTGCCCACGACACACGTCCACGACGGCGACTGCTTCGATGCTCGATGGCGACTGCCGCTCGATGGAGACTGTCGGAAAACCGCCGGATCTTCGCCGACTGCTGCTCGCGACTTCTTCTCTGATCAGAACGCTAGCTTCGATTTCACTCACCAGGTACCTTCTCTCTTCACCTTCTTCTCTGTTCGTGTGAGTCTGTCAAGAGCCTGAGCTCTGATACCAGTTGTTAGGTTATCACGACACACACAAACACAAACACGATGATTTACGTGGTTCGGTCTAAGCTGACCTACGTCCACGGGGTAACTGGAAGTTTATATTTCTTTGAGATGTTTGTATGGGATACATTTACAGATACAAATCAGTCCTATTTATAGGACAACAAAGAAGAAAAACCACTCAGAAAACATTGGCCGTGAAACCTGGATCACCACCCCTTTTTCTTTTTCTTTTGACCAGCTTGTTTGCCACTGCTGAATTTGTGGCTTCACCTACTCAACAGTAGATAAAGTTAAACAAGCAGTTAAGTTTAGAAAAATATTGTAATGTAAATTGGTTGAAAAGAAAAACAAATTGAATTTACTAAAGTTCAAGAACTGTATGTTAACTTCAATAAAGTTTAGAGGTGGGAAAATAAATTGTTAGTGGACAATTATCTGCACTCCACGATGGGTTGAAAACATAAATAAAAATAAACAAGATGTAAGGATTGGTTAGAAAGAATAAAATATAAAATTTTATTGTTAAACTTCAAAAATAAAAAAGCTTAGGAATGGTTTAAAAATAAAATAAAAATTATTTTATTAGACAACAAACAAAATGTATGGGGTAAAATTAAAATTTTAAAGCATAGGAGTTTATAGGAAAAACTTTTACTAGCAGACTGTAATATAGAATATTTAATTATGAAGATCTAAAAGTATATTATTCATTAAAGTTTGTAAATAATTTTGGGTGCAGCTATAGACCTTATAGATAACACTCAAGTTATTGCACTTGTTGGAGTCCAACAATCATCACAAGCAAATTTTGTACTTGATATAGCATATAAATCCAGTGTTCCTATAATATCCCTAGCAACGAGTCCCAATCTCTCTTCAAAGCAAAACCCGTACTTCATTCGTATAGCACAAAGTTCCTCGACGCAAGCCGAACCCATCGCAGCGCTAATCAAGTCATTTGATTGGACTGAAGTCGTGTTCGTTTATGAAAATACTGATTTTGGAAGGGGACCAATTCCCTCTCTATTCGACGCAATGGTAAATATTGGTGCTCAGGTCAAGTACCAAGCCTTGTTGTCTCCTTACTCGACAGATGACTCGATTCTTCAACAACTTCACAAGTTAAAAACCATGCAGACCCGAGTTTTTGTGGTACACGTGTTACCTGTTCTGGCTTCGCGTTTCTTCAAGATAGCGAGTGAAGTTGGAATGATGGCCCAAGGGTATGTATGGATCATCACTGATGTTGTCACTAGTCTCTTACATCATTTAAGTCCTCAAGATTTAGGATCTATGCAAGGTGTGCTTGGTGTGAAGCCTTATATACCACCATCTAACCATCTTTCAAAGTTTGAGAAGAAATGGAAAATGAGGGTGTTGAAAGAACACCCTGAACTAATTGACAACATAGTTGAGCTTGATATGTTTGGGATATGGTCTTATGATTTTATCTTTGCACTAGCAACCGCGGTTCAAGGCACTAACGCTTTTGAAACACCCAAGGAAATGCGATCCAAAATCCTTCCGATGATCCAAAACACAAGGCTTAAGGGTTAAGTGGCGATTTCCATGTGGTAAATGGACAGTTACAAGCCTCGTTCGGCTACCAAATAGTGAATGTAATCGCAAAAGGGGAGAAACATGTTGGATTTTGGAAGGGATTATCAAGGGACAATCAAACCAAATTAGATGATCTTGGATCCATTATATGGCCAGGTGATAGTACAGGAGTCCCTATGGGTTTGGAATTTGAAAAACTACGAGTAGGGGTTCGTGCTTTATCCGGCTTTGTTGAGTTCTTACAGGTCTACAAAGATCCTGCAACCAATCTGATTTATACCAATGGATTTTGCATGGATGTTTTTTATGCAGTCATAGATGCTTTACCGTATGCTTTAAACTACGAGATCTTTCCCTATCAAACTCCAGATGGTCGTCAGAGCGCTGGAAGTATCGACGATCTTGTGTATGAGATTTTTAACGGGATCAAGTTTCTTTCTAAGTTGGTGAGGTTTTAAATTGTAAGCAACTGAACCGAATACCTTTAGGTGATGAACTGCAGGTTTTCTCCCGGTCCATGCCTCATATGGAGTTTGATTTACCAGAGCTTTTGTTGGTGCACGATTAAGAAGATAGACTGCTGTTGCTACCGCCTCGCCCCAGAAAACTTTACTAAGGTTCTTTTCAGCTATCATGCTACGTGTCATATCCATCACAGTTCTATTCTTTCTCTCCGCCACTCCGTTTTGCTCTGGTGTATATGGTGCAGTGAGGTCTCTGCGAATGCCTTGTTCTTCACAAAATTTGTTGAACTCGTTCGAATAGAATTCTCCTCCCCTATCAGTTCTCAAGGTGCTGATCTTTTGCCCCGATTCATTCTCTACACGTGCTTTGAAGATCTTGAACTTTGAAAACGCCTCAGATTTGTTTCCAAGGAAGAACACCCATGTCATCCTACTATAGTCATCTATAAGTAAAAAATAGTACAGACTTCCCCCTAAAGATCTGACTGACATAGGACCGCATAGATCTGCATGAACCAGTTCCAACACCCGAGTGGATCTTAGAGCTCCCTTGGAAAACGGCTTCTTGACATGTTTTCCAAGAGCGCAGCTTTCACATGAGGACCATGATTGAATTGTTTGGGGAATCCCATACACCATACCCTTTTCACTTAACATACGTAATCCTTGTTCATACATATGGCCATATCTACAATGCCACATGAATGAGTCATCTCCACTGATTGTTGCCAACACCTTTGACTTTCTTTTCTGGTTGTTCATGTCTAAAGGAAATATATTATTTCCTGTCACCTTTATGACCCACTTCACCTCACCTGTTTGTTTGTGAATGATTGTACACAAGTCTTCATCAAACACCAATTTGTAACCATTCTTCATCAACTGTCCCACACTTAACAGATTATAATCCAATTCAGGGGCAAATTGAACACTATCAAGTGTGTTATATTTGCCATCACCATCTTCTATCTTCACTTTCCCTCTTCCTTCTACATGAATACAATTTCCATTTCCCATCTTAACTTGAGCCTTATCTGATTCATCTATACTTTTGAACCATTCTTTTCTTCCAGTCATGTGGTTAGAGCACCCACTGTCTAAGAACCACACACTTTTGTCTTGGTTTAGTCCACAACCGATAGCCATGAACAACCTATACTCATCTTCATCCTCTTCATTTTCAACAGCAGCTTGTGCTTGCGGTTCATTCCAACATTCAGCCCTGACATGACCAAACCTGTTACAGTTATAGCACTGTATGGCACTTCTGCCTCTCCCGAAGCCACGCCCACGTCCTCGTCCTCGACCACGAAGACTACTTCGGCCAAAACTTCCTCCTCTACCACCCATTCTACTTTCATCCCTTGTTATTGCTTGGAGTGCTTGTTCTTCACTAGCACCTTCGGTTCCACGGTTGACTCTTCCTTCATGTGCTTGTAGAGAGCCCATAAGTTGATCAAAAGTCATGGTGGTTAAGTCCTTGGATTCTTCTATAGCAGTCACCACATGATCCCATCGAGGTGGTAGGCTGCGTAGAACTTTCTCTATGATGGTCTGGTCTGTAACTGTTTCACCGTAACTTCGCTTCTGATTGACATTCTTCATAACCCTTGATAGGTACTCCGCAACACCTTCACCTTCCTTCATTTGCATGGTCTCAAATTCCCGTCTCAGTCCTTGCAGTTTGACTGTTCGGACTTTTGAGTCTCCTTGGTACTCGGTCTGCAGTAACGTCCAAGCTTGCTTAGAAGTTTCGGCTGCTGCTATGCGTGAAAAGACTTCATCATGAACAGCTTGTTGAATTAGAGACAGTGCACGCGCATCTCTTCTTTGGCTTTCTCTCAACCGAACTCTATCATTATCTTGTTCATCGAATCCATTGTCCACGTACATCCACAGGTCTTGAGATCTCAGGATCGTCTTCATTCGAATGCTCCAGTATTCATAACCCTCCCCCTTGAAGATTGGAAGTGGAGGTAAGGGTTGATTTGTGTTGTTGTTCGCCATATGATGGTTGATGTTTTCTGCTGTGCTTCACTCTCACTTTCCAACCTGGCTCTGATACCAGATGTTGGAAATCAAACAAAACACTCACAAGACAAAGTTTCTTCAACTCTTGTCAACCACATTTCATATTCTAGATAAAACAAGACTATATAGTCTTGATACAGTACATACCCACGTTTTGGAAAGAAAAGAGAACTAACTATGACTCCACTATTAAACACACGACTCCACTTCTTCACTAACAGTACATGGCATAAACTGCCTTGATTGAAATTGTAAAAGCAACACATGCATGCATGTATGCATGTACACACACTCATAACATGAAACTAAAAAAACTAAAAAACTAAAAACATTAGCGACTATATGAATTACTTTAACAGTACGTACATACAAAATCACTTTACATGTACTTAAAAGATGTACTTCTCGTATTATACTATTATATATATATATATGTGTATGTAACTAATTAACAGACAAATCTTTCTTCATTACCAATCGATAACGTACATGAAAGACGTTTGATATGGTGGCTGGAGACTTGTCTATCTTGTGGAACAGATCAAACTACGTCGATTTCACTTTGCCATACTTGGAGGAAGGAGTTGCAGTGCTCGTTCCTGTTAAAGTTGATGGTAGAAAGAATACGTGGATCTTCATGAAGCCCTTAGAAACGAAGTTGTGGATAACAATAGGCATATTCTTCATATGCACTGGATTAGTTGTTTGGGTTCTTGAGCATCGCGTGAACATTGAATTTCGTGGCCATCCCCGTCAGCAAGTTGGAATGATCTTATGGTTTTCTATGTCCACCCTTGTGTTTGCACACAGTAAGTCGCTTATCTGATTGTACTCATTTGTTTTATTATTTCTAATATGTATTTGCGGTGCGGCAGGGGAGAGGTTAATGAACAACTTATCTAGATTCGTGGTGATCGTGTGGGTGTTTGTTGTTCTAGTTTTGACCTCCAGCTACACGGCAAGCTTATCATCCATGTTAACGATACAAAAGCTCGAACCAACTATCACAAACGTATATGAACTCAAAGCAAGAGCGGAGTACATAGGCTACCCTGGAGGTTCCTATACGAGGGGTTTATTGCAAAACATGGGTTTTCAAGACGACAAGTTGAAGAAATACAACAGCTTTGAAGATTATGATGAAGCTCTTTCAAATGGAAGTGAAAACAATGGAGTTTCAGCCATTGTTGATGGGATCCCTTATCTTAAGATGTTACAAGCAAAGTATTGTAACAAGTATCGCATAATTGGTCCAGTTTACAAAAATGCAGGCCTTGGCTTTGTAAGAATTAACTTCTTTTTTCACCCTTGCTACATAAGTATAATCACTTCATTTTATGTTATTTGTTAGGCATTTAGAAAAGGATCGCCACATGTAGCTTCGTTCTCCAGAGCAATCTTAAAAGTGATAGAAGGTCAGATTATGAGAAATATTTCAGAGAAATGGTTTGGAAAGGAAGATGATTGTCGCGACACAAATGGGGGAGTTCAAACATTTGACAAGCTAACAACCGAAAGTTTTAAGGGTCTTTTTCTTGTCGCTGGTTTTTCTTCGGTCTGTGCGCTTGCTGTATATATAGTTATGTTCTTGCACGAAAACAAAGACATAATGGTGTCAAACGATTCCTCCGTCCAAAAGATGACCGCACTCATACAAAGATTTAACAAGGATATCGAAGATGGATGAAATAATTAAACAATATATGTATTATATATCCAGTGATAACACTTCTTGGATACTTATTTCATAATCCAAGATTAATTAGTCTTTATTTGTCTTTCATTTTAAAATAAAGAGTTGAACTATCTAAACAAGTTTAGTGGGTAGTTTGTCTAACTCATAAAGTTCATTGTTTCAGTTTGCAAACTTGATAACATATATTAAGACATATTACTATTATTATTACATTAGTAACATAACTTATCAGTTAAAACTAGTTTCATTATTCATTGTTTTTTTTAAGATTTAGAATATATGCAAGGTGTGCTTGGTGTGAAGCCTTATATACCACCATCTAACCATCTTTCAAAGTTTGAGGAGAAATGGAAGATGAGGGTGTTGAAAGAACACCCTGAACTAATTGACAACATAGTTGAGCTTGATATGTTTGGGATATGGTCTTATGATTTCACTAGCAACAGCGGTTCAAGGCACTAACGCTTTTGAAACACCCAAGAAAATGCGATCCAAAATCCTTCCGATGATCCAAAACACAAGGCTTAAGGGGTTAAGTGGCGATTTCCATGTGGTAAATGGACAGTTACAAGCCTCGTTCGGCTACCAAATAGTGAATGTAATCGCAAAAGGGGAGAAACATGTTGGATTTTGGAAGGGATTATCAAGGGACAATCAAACCAAATTAGATGATCTTGGATCCATTATATGGCCAGGTGATAGTACAGGAGTCCCTATGGGTTTGGAATTTGAAAAACTACGAGTAGGGGTTCGTGCTTTATCCGGCTTTGTTGAGTTCTTACAGGTCTACAAAGATCCTGCAACCAATCTGATTTATACCAATGGATTTTGCATGGATGTTTTTATGCAGTCATAGATGCTTTACCGTATGCTTTAAACTACGAGATCTTTCCCTATCAAACTCCAGATGGTCGTCAGAGCGCTGGAAGTATCGACGATCTTGTGTATGAGATTTTTAACGGGGTACGTACATACAAAATCACTTTACATGTACTTAAAAGATGTACTTCTCGTATTATACTATATATATATATATATATGTGTATGTAACTAATTAACAGACAAATCTTTCTTCATTACCAATCGATAACGTACATGAAAGACGTTTGATATGGTGGCTGGAGACTTGTCTATCTTGTGGAACAGATCAAACTACGTCGATTTCACTTTGCCATACTTGGAGGAAGGAGTTGCAGTGCTCGTTCCTGTTAAAGTTGATGGTAGAAAGAATACGTGGATCTTCATGAAGCCCTTAGAAACGAAGTTGTGGATAACAATAGGCATATTCTTCATATGCACTGGATTAGTTGTTTGGGTTCTTGAGCATCGCGTGAACATTGAATTTCGTGGCCATCCCCGTCAGCAAGTTGGAATGATCTTATGGTTTTCTATGTCCACCCTTGTGTTTGCACACAGTAAGTCGCTTATCTGATTGTACTCATTTGTTTTATATTTCTAAATATGTACTTGCGGTGCGGCAGGGGAGAGGTTAATGAACAACTTATCTAGATTCGTGGTGATCGTGTGGGTGTTTGTTGTTCTAGTTTTGACCTCCAGCTACACGGCAAGCTTATCATCCATGTTAACGATACAAAAGCTCGAACCAACTATCACAAACGTATATGAACTCAAAGCAAGAGCGGAGTACATAGGCTACCCTGGAGGTTCCTATACGAGGGGTTTATTGCAAAACATGGGTTTTCAAGACGACAAGTTGAAGAAATACAACAGCTTTGAAGATTATGATGAAGCTCTTTCAAATGGAAGTGAAAACAATGGAGTTTCAGCCATTGTTGATGGGATCCCTTATCTTAAGATGTTACAAGCAAAGTATTGTAACAAGTATCGCATAATTGGTCCAGTTTACAAAAATGCAGGCCTTGGCTTTGTAAGAATTAACTTCTTTTTTCACCCTTGCTACATAAATATAATCACTTCATTTTATGTTGTTTGTTAGGCATTTAGAAAAGGATCGCCACATGTAGCTTCGTTCTCCAGAGCAATCTTAAAAGTGATAGAAGGTCAGATTATGAGAAATATTTCAGAGAAATGGTTTGGAAAGGAAGATGATTGTCGCGACACAATGGGGGAGTTCAAACATTTGACAAGCTAACAACCGAAAGTTTTAAGGGTCTTTTTCTTGTCGCTGGTTTTTCTTCGGTCTGTGCGCTTGCTGTATATATAGTTATGTTCTTGCACGAAAACAAAGACATAATGGTGTCAAACGATTCCTCCGTCCAAAAGATGACCGCACTCATACAAAGATTTAACAAGGATATCGAAGATGGATGAAATAATTAAACAATATATGTATTATATATCCAGTGATAACACTTCTTGGATACTTATTTCATAATCCAAGATTAATTAGTCTTTATTTGTCTTTCATTTTAAATAAAGAGTTGAACTATCTAAACAAGTTTAGTGGGTAGTTTGTCTAACTCATAAAGTTCATTGTTTCAGTTTGCAAACTTGATAACATATATTAAGACATATTACTATTATTATTACATTAGTAACATAACTTATCAGTTAAAACTAGTTTCATTATTCATTGTTTTTTTTAAGATTTAGAATATATGCAAGGTGTGCTTGGTGTGAAGCCTTATATACCACCATCTAACCATCTTTCAAAGTTTGAGGAGAAATGGAAGATGAGGGTGTTGAAAGAACACCCTGAACTAATTGACAACATAGTTGAGCTTGATATGTTTGGGATATGGTCTTATGATTTCACTAGCAACAGCGGTTCAAGGCACTAACGCTTTTGAAACACCCAAGGAAATGCGATCCAAAATCCTTCCGATGATCCAAAACACAAGGCTTAAGGGGTTAAGTGGCGATTTCCATGTGGTAAATGGACAGTTACAAGCCTCGTTCGGCTACCAAATAGTGAATGTAATCGCAAAAGGGGAGAAACATGTTGGATTTTGGATGGGATTATCAAGGGACAATCAAACCAAATTAGATGAACTTGGATCCATTATATGGCCTGATGATACTACAAGAGTCCCTATAGGTTGGGAATCTGAAAAACTACATAAGTATAATCACTTCATTTTATGTTGTTTGTTAGGCGTTTTGAAAAGGATCGCCACATGTAGCTTCGTTCTCCAGAGCAATCTTAAAAGTGATAGAAAGTCAGATTATGAGAAATATTTCAAAGAAATGGTTTGAAAAGGAAGATGATTGTCGCGACACAAATGGGGGAGTTCAAACATTTGACAAGCTAACAACCGAAAGTTTTAAGGGTCTTTTTCTTGTCGCTGGTTTTTCTTCAGTCTGTGCGCTTGTTGTATACATAACAACCGAAAGTTATGTTCTTGTACGAAAACAAAGACATAATGGTGTCAAACGATTCCTCGTTCCAAAAGATGACCGCACTCATAAAAAGATTCAACAAGGATATCGAAGGTGTATGACATAATTAAAGAATATATGTATCATCGAGTGATAACACTTCTTGGATACTTATTTCATAATCCAAGCTTAATTAGTCTTTATTTGTCTTTCATTATAAAATAAAGAGCTGAACTATCTAAACAAGTTGAGTGAATAGTTTGTCTAACTCATAAAGCTCATTGTTTCTGTTTGCAGACTTGATAACATATATTACTATTATTATTACATTAGTAACATAACTTATCAGTTAAAACTAGTTTCATTATTCATTGTTTTTTTGTAAGTTTTTTATTTCGTTCATCATGTTTCTACTTATTTGAAACTCAATTAGGGCATACGAAATTTTTCAATCACCAAGTTATAATGATGTCAATTAATAATTTTAAAGACATGTCAAACCAACTATTTTTTTTAACAGCTAAAATCTTGAGTGTAAACCTACATTTTCGAGGCTATGTTCAAAGTCAACTACTCAACCGCCCACAAGACCCAGCCCCTCCGATGCGCAAAAACCCCGTGTAATTGGTAAACCTTCGCCTCCTGTCATGTTCGAACATCCCTCACTCAGATGTCCCTCCAACAGCCCCAAGTGAAATTCAAACCCAACACTTTCACTTTAAAATGACATGCTTTTAACCACTTAACCAAATTGTTAGAAAAACCAACTATTTTATTAACTTTAAAAAATTGATAAGTATATTTAACAAAATTTTAAAAAATTTGGTTTTAAAGGTTTAATAAGTTATTTTAAAAGTTAATACGAGTAATTTTGAAAATTAAATTTTCAAAAGTTAAATTTTAATTAAAAAAGGAATCCTAAAAGTCTAAAACAATAGCAAACAATCTCATATTCTCATTCACAATTTTTATTTAAAAAAGTGAGTAAAAAATAAATTAACCGAGACCAAAGCATTTTGCTATATGCAACTTTGTTATACTAGCGAACATTAGAGACAAACAATTGAATTAAAGTAAACACTTTGCATAAATCTGAAGACAACAGTAGTCATCTTCATTGCAACAGTTACAATCACAAAATACAGTTGATCATCACTACATTTTACGCCTTAAACCCTAATTAACCAAACTAAGCCCTCTCACCTCTAATCCTCCTCGCCAACTGCATATCTTTGGGCATAATCGTAACCCTTTTCGCATGAATCGCACACAAGTTCGTATCTTCAAACAACCCCACAAGATACGCCTCCGATGCCTCTTGAAGTGCAGCAACAGCACTGCTCTGAAACCTCAGATCGGTTTTGAAATCTTGAGCGATTTCCCTCACGAGCCTCTGAAACGGGAGCTTTCTGATCAAAAGCTCGGTGCTTTTTGGTACTTTCGGATCTCCCGCAATGCGACGGTGCCTGGCCGGAATCTGTGGGGTTTTTTGACGCCGCCGGTCGCCGGAGCTGACTTCCGGGCAGCTTTGGTGGCTAATTGCTTTCTTGGGGCTTTTCCGCCGGTGGATTTGCGGGCTGTTTGCTTTGTTCTCGCCATTGTTGAAGGGTTTTGAGGTTGTGTATGTGGGATTGATAGTGTAATTGATGTGATTTGAAATTGATTTGTGTTGGGGAAGATGAGTGTGTATGTATGTATATAAGGGGGGAGTGAGAGAGATGTATTTGGGGTTGTGAGTGAGTTTGGGCCGTTGGATTGTTGATGTGAGAATGGACAGTGGGGATTGAGTGTTCAGAGAGATTGAGGATTGCGATCCGTGTGATTTTCCAATATTTTTTATTTTTATTTTATTTTTACTTTTTTTTCCCGAACGGCTGATTTCTGCTTCCTCCAGCGTCGTTTACGATTAAAAAGAACTTGACTTTTAATGAGATAAAATAATAAAGAACACGAACTCATTTAATTCGTTTGCCTAGGCGTGTCAAATGTGTAACGAAATGCTAGTAATCGTAGTATGCATTAATCTTTTTGGTCGGTAGAATTAATGTAGTTTATAGATTTATTATTTTGGCCATAATAATTTTGTGGTTTTCAAGGCTTTTTTCCTTTTCAGGGGTTATATTTTGTTTATTATGATTCTGCTAGAGAGAGGGTTAGAGAGAAAAACCCTAGAGAAAGAGACGGTAGCCGTTTGGCATATTGTTTTCGGAGAAGGTGGGTTGACATCCTACTTCAGCCGTGCCATCTCCTAGCTACGCGTTTTTGATCTGTTGTGTATGTTCTTGCTAGAGAGAGAAGCGCTGGAGATAGAAACGATGGCCGGGTTTAGTTGTCGTGGTCGGATATCTTTGTCACCTTCAAGTTTTACGTTTCCCTCCAATAACCTCGATCTCTCTTTGTACTGTGGGAAACTTAGAGAGAACACATGCAAGTAAGAGAGAGAGAGGGGACTTGATTTGGTAAAAAAAATGAATCCTAACGGTAAGATAAATGTAAAACTGGTACAATTGACAACTAGCTTTCTATTTGATTGTTATGAGACAACAATAATAGTTATTGCAAATTAAATCATATCACTATATCTTCCTGCTTGGTTATGTGCGTATGGCATGATTCAAACATATAGCATAAAAGATTTTAAGGCTGCTTAAAATATATACTTTTAAGGGTTGAAAGAAATTCTACATTTCTTTAACAAAGTTATGAAATGAAAATCATTATGAGAAGTAAGAAACATATTAAAAGGGATAATAACGGCAAATGCATCAATTTTTCCCCCATTTACATAAAATTGGATTTATAAGGTATTATAAGGTGGAACACAGTTTTTTATTCTTTAGCATACATAATAAGTGGTAGGAGGTGTTGTGACTCTATCCAGAGCCAAACCTAGTGAAAAGTGAGACGCTAGTCATAATTCTCGTGAAATATGCATCTATAGTAAGTTCAAGAACATGCTGGCGCCTAATAAGGTATTTGTTGGTTTGTTAGCTTATTGCAACAGTTTGCATTTTTGTTAGTTTTTTTAAGAAAATATAATGGAACTACAACTCAGGTTCAAGTGCTCGAACACAGTGTTGAAATCATACGTTTGGTGCTACCTTTAGTTGAGGTTTTCTACCAATGGTTCGAAACACAGGAACCTCAATTGCTAGTGCTCTTTTAATATTTTAATATGTGACCGAAGCATTGGTTCATGATTGAAGGTATTACTGCCCATTCCATATGATGTTGGCAATGATCTCAAAGTTTAATGGGATTAAGAATTTAACCCAAAACCTTAGATTCTTCCATTAATTGTTCTACACACACTTAAAGAAACTGCACACAATTCAAACTCGTCAATAATCTCACCTAAATCATAGCTCTCTTCAACCGATGAGGAGGCTAGGATTTTTAGATATAGGGAGAGGAAGAGAAATAAGAGTAGAAAATCGGATATACCATGGCTTTATTTTGATGTTCTAGAATCAAACCTAGATCGAGATGTAGTCTAGACCATTCTACTAATACTTTTTTTGTGAGCCTGATTTCAAATCGGAATCAAACACAGATCAATGAAGCAAATGTATGTGTGAATGAAACTTGATTCTAACGTTGGAGCAACCGCTCCACTCAAGATTAGCTGCTCATCTTTCTTTCCCACCTGAAATGACGAACAATTAGAACCGAAATCAAATCTCAATTGAAGTTTGTGAACCTTTATCTCTATATTTGTATCTCAACCTAGTGAGAGAGAGAACCAGTTCTATCTATCAGAGAACATCACCTAACATCTTTTTTTCTTCTCTATCTTTGCTCTTCAATACGCGTATAAAAACATAAAAACGTGACAGACCAAGCAAGTACGGTTTTGATTACCATTGATAAAACACTCGACGGCCACGATTTACCATATTACTGTTCATCACTTTTCTTTTTTAATATTATGTAATTAGTTTATTTATTAAATTAATCAACTAAAACAATATATATAAAATCAAACTTGATTTTTCCTTTATATTATTAACTAAGTATATTAATTAACTAAATTTATATTTTATTGATTTGGGCAAGAAAACTATTCAATGAATATGTATATTATGACACGTAACACCAAATTAATTAGAGTATAGTTACAAGTCAATTGAAGATGTATTAAATAAAAATAAAACAATGTCATGTTCCCTCGTTACCCCTACCATGTGTCCAAATGCTTTGTTTATTTTTATAAAGAAGTGCCACATGTTTACATAAAAGTAGAATGAAGAAAAGGCTTGGGCCCATATCCAAAATATGGGTCCATCTTAATCCACCTATAGACAACTCAAAAGTTTAACATGACATGAGTCAATCATATCTAAAGATGTTTATTATATCGTGAATCATCATAATTTAGTGTTTTCAATGATATCTTTATGCAAATCAACTTTATTATACCGTGAATCATCATTATTTAGTGTTTTTAAGCTCTTTATGAAAATCAACTTTATTATAGTGTGAATCATTATTATTTAGTGTTTTTTTATTGAGTTGTTATGTTAATCATGACGGATAATCGTTGAGAACATGTGGTATGAGAGTTAAACATTCAATATTGAAGTCGATGACGTTTACTACTAAATTTGAAGCAATGAAGGTTCATGGTGAAGTTTGGAGATTTATAAAAGTTGCACTTTTATATAAATTGTTATCTTCATACACAATACAAGTTACTCTTTTAAGTCTTGTGCATCGAAAACAAATAACTAGTATAATAACATATTCTTTTTCTAAATAATAAATACTCGTAGTTATCTTAAGCGCCAATACCCATACGTGTCATCATCTTCGTAAATACGTTCTTAGATTAGATACATATTTTTATTAGTTGTTTAATTTAGTAGATAACATAAATTGATATAATAAAAGTGTCGGGACATATGAACCACAATATTCAATGTTTTAATAATTCATGTCGATGGACTTTCGAATTATTGTTAAGTTTATTGTTTGAATGTTGATAGTTTTGAAAAAAACGTGCAACATGTTGACAAAAATGAATGGTATTATTACTTTTTTGAAAGCTAAACGATCTATACGGTTTTTCTTTATACAATCAAATATCTATAGAGTTTTTCTTTATGCAATCAAATATTATAGTCGTTTTCATTAACGATTTATTCAATCTCAAGTAGAGTAAAGTGATATTTACATAGAGATTCACTAAATTCCGCCCTCATTTTCGGTGAATTAATATTTATTGCATCCAATAAAAACTTAGATGAACAACCATACGAGCATACGACTTGCTATGTAACTATCCACAATGTCAAATTATTTCCTTCTATGATACAAATTTTAAGGAAAATACATATTATATGTATTTATTAGCTATATATATTACATTACATATTACATATTACATAATTACATAATGTATATATGACAAAATTAATGAGAACGTAATTTCATACGTACAACGCTTTATTTATACAACTATTAAATATGTGAAAATATATATCATTTTTATATTGTGATTCGTAAAATCTTTCATTTGAAGCTAAAATTTTGATCCACAACTATAAAATTCATTAAAGAATTACATATTTCCACCCTATATTTATGAATAATCTTGGTGTCCATTTTAAGAATGTAGAAATAATTCTAAAAGAAATAAAATTACATAAAACATACTTTAAATTTATATAAAATTGCAGTATCATCCTTTATCTTTAAAAATGACTCTAAACATTCTTTATGTTAATATTTTGTAGCAGATTTCGTCATTTATACAAACTGTCGTTAAGTTTTTCTGTTAAGTCAATGGCAATTTGGTAATCTAAAAGATAAATTGTTTTATGTATCTTTTTTCTATCTTTTTACTTAATTTATGTGTTTTCAGAACTATACATATAAAAATGATTTTATAGAACTATTAATTATTTTCATCCATCCACGTATATATATCTATACTACTATATAAAACATTTAAGAATGATACAATTATAATTTTACTCAAAGTATAAGTGGTTGTTTGGTTGGGTCTAACCGCCTCCGGTCAGACGTGCACGCCTTAATCGGTCAAACGTGTCTTGTTTGGTTGCTTGCATCTTACCGGAGAATAGGTCTGACTGAACCCCTTATTCAGTCAGATCTAAACCCACATCTGACCCGAGTCAGACGTGGAGTCAGTCGGCGACGTGGTTCACGGTGGTGGTTCGCAATGTGGTTCACGGTGGTGATTCGTGATGTGTTCACGGTTGAGATTGCGTGTCTTTCTCGATTGTTCACAAGCTCTCTGTCTCTCTCGATTGTTTTGAGCGAGGGTTTCGACAAAGGGTGTCGATTTGGTCATTTTCAACAGGTAATTGGGGTGGTGGTAAGTCTAGGGTTTGGGGGTTGTTGAGTGAGGGAGAAGATCGCATGTGAATGAAGGGGGTGTTTGAGGGGGTGATGTTTTTATTTTGTTTTATTTTATTAATTTTTCTTTTACAACAAACATACTTATTATTATTTCAGATCACTTATTGATTCAGAACTTTTAATGGTTCAACACTTATTCAATTAGATGTTGTCAAACAACCACTAAGACATCTAAGACAACTTTTTAAGCACAATATACAAGTGTGTTATGCAATATGTCTGAAATTGCCCCCATTAAGTATAATTCTTCTAATTAAGACACTATTTAATGTATATTAGATTATTTAATTAATTAAATTAAGTATTATCTTATTTATAATGCTTTTAAAGTTATATTTATATTTACATTTTATAACTAAATAGTATTTAAATTAAGTATTGCCTTATTTAAATACATAAGTTTATAAGTTCTAAATTATACATAGTTATAATAGTAATAATTATAATAATGATAATAATAATAATATCATCTGTAGTTAATCTTTAAGGAAGATTGTGTTATAATATATTTTTCAAGTAAGACTCGGTGACACCCGTTTTATCACCAGGAACGGATTTAATGGTGGGGTGGGGTGGGTGGGGTGGGGTGGGGTGGGGTGGGGTGGTTGGGGTGGGGTGGGGTGGGGTGGGGGTGGGGAGGGGGCGTACATGCCCACCAACAAAGGTAAAAACGTGTTTAATTTTTGGTTTTTACTTCAATATTATATATACATATTAATCCCTTTGGTCGGTGGCTACAGTGCCACCGCACCAAAGGAACAAAACCCTAATCCCCAAACCCCCTCATCTCCGCCCTTATCCGACCTCTCACCCTCCGGCAACTCCCTATCTCCCGTCATGATCCCCCCGACACGCCACCTCTCCGATCTCTCATCCCTCACGGTTCCTGCTGGATTCGTCCCCCCTCAGGTGCTCTCGCCAAACCCACAATCATTTGAAAACCACTCCGATCTCTCATCCCTCACGGTTCCAGCTGGATTCGTCCCCCTCAGGTGCTCTCGCCAAACCCACAATCATTTGAAACAAAACCAGATTCCCCAAACCCACAATTAACCCATGATCAACGAATCTTGAGTTGAATCTTTGTTAATGAGCAGCAAATTCAGTTACTTTCTTCACGATCATCATCAAAATCAGTAATGAAAGGCGGGTTCTTTGTCCCTGGTGATTACATCTACTTCAAGTCACAGTTTCCCCTCCACAAGATCCCTATGAGTTCTTCTGATTATGGCTTGTTTTGATCTTATGCTTGATATGCTTGTACATATGTACTCAATTGGGTAAATTAGTGGTTCAGTTTGTTTCGATTGATAAATCTTATGTGCAGTTTTTATTGAGCATCAGTTGTTCGATGTATTGTCTCAGTGAAAGTTACTTTTGATGTGGGTGTTCTGCAGTTTAAAGCTCAATTGAATTGGAGTTGTTTTATCGATTTTTAAGATGATATGGCTAAATTGCACCTTTCAATTGGATATCAATAATAGACAATAGACCTTATAACATAGATATAAAATGTTGGTGTTAGGTTTGTATTAAAATCAGTGCCACATTATCAATCTTGTATTTGGAGGAATCCTAGGTTTCCACTGATGGCTCAAACATTAGTTAATTATTCTTCTGGTATGGAGTTATTATGAACCAATTTGCCATTCAGTGGGGCTGTTAAAGTGACTTTAAGTTTGTAGATTTTGATGTACTACTTTGCATTTTAATGGAAAAAACAAGAGTTTTGAAACTTCGAGTTGTCTGACATTGGAGTATGAGGATGGATTTAGCTATGATAAAGTTGTGGAAAACATATAGTTGGCTGCAGAAGTTTGGGTACAAAAGCAACAAGACAGGTGAATGGAGGCAGATAGTTAAAATCAGATCTTTCTAATATGATATAGTACATTATCCTTGTCAAAATATTAACAGCTTAAAATGGATACATTTAAATTTATGTAAAAGATTCATTGTAAGTTACTTATTTCATCTTTATGGGAGGGCAGTTAACACAGTCAAAATATACCTTTTGGCCAAACGCAGGTCTGGATTGTCTGAGTTGTATAGACCAATGCAAGATCCTCTAATCAAAAGTTGTTTGGATATTTTACATGTGGATAAAGATTATAGACCCCATGAAACTCGGGAAGCTTCATTGCCAAGCAACATTTGGGTTAAATATTTCCTAAACCAAGACGATGTTGGCTACCAACTGGTTGCTTGGTAAGAATCAGTTCTCATTTTCAAATTTGTCAGTTTTCATATTAAAAAAAACGGTTGTTAATTTTTTATGGGGCTTCTGTTGTATTTGCATACAAGTCCATTCACTTTATTTGTCAATCGGAATCCTTCAACACAGTCAAGGAAGGCATCTTGACGGACCAGCACAACGTTCACAAACAGTCCATTCTCGTAATTGAATCATCAAAGAATTAACAGGCGGATTCATCATTTCCAATAAGTCTATTCTATCCCTTCAATCTGCGAGTCAAAATTATGCCATGCTCTAATGCACTTATTACTACTTGCTTAATTATTCTGCTGTTTACTCTACTTCTGCACAGATAGATATTGGATTCTTTCTTATTTCATATCAAATGCATGCATGTATTCTAATAATTACTATAATATCTGGAAAATGCAGATCACAAAGCATGCATATGGATGCCTGTCAAATAGTTGGTAAATCTGCAGGTTGGCGGATCATCATCATTAAAGGGTAAAAAGGCATTTCAGATAAGCCAATTATTATGGGTTTTTCACATTGCTTCTGCTTTATCTTATCAATAACATGACAATATATACATTACTAGCTATAGTTTTATGAGGCCAGCGGCCACCATGGTTTAATCTTAAATTATTTTCATGATATTTGGCCTTTTGTGTATTCAATAACTAATTTATATTTTTTGTCTATTTTTTGTGTTTTGAACTAATAAAAAACCATGGAGGAATTGGTTTCAGTTTGGTTCCTTACATGTTTTCTAATCGAATTGTAAAATCTGAACTGTTGTAGATGACGATTAATGAAGTTTGTATTTAGACTGCAGCCATTACAAATGCATATCACTGTGGGATATGAGGTCCAGACTACAGATGCTAACAACGCTGGAAGCTGTGCCTTCTTTTTCCTGATCATGTATTAAATCAAAAGGACAAGCTTATTATAGATGCCTCTAGGAGCCACTCTATACTGTAAGTGGTTTTCCCTCTGTCATTTTTGAATCATCAAGCTTTGTCTTCACAAGGACGTTTACCTCTCTGATTTGTTTTCAACAGTTCAAGTCTTCAAGGTTCTTTGTGGATATCTATGTTGTTTTACAGGTAACATTTATTGTATTTGATAGTTAATACTACTATTTCTCTATGCTCTATTGAGACATATTGATAATAGCTTGGTCAAGGTACGTCCACACTAATAGTTTAATCTCCTTATATTTTTTTTATCACTTACTACATTTAAGTTATAAATATTAAAAGTGATGTTTTGTAGTTGTTTAGATGTGGTACTAATTTGGAATGCAAAATTATGCTTGTCATTTTTCTGTTAAACTAAGGCGCCTTAGGGTTATATGGCTCAGATATCCGGCTGGATTTGCACAGAACATTAAAGGTTGGTTTGGCGATATCCAGCTGGATTTGCGTAGAACATTAAAGGTTTTAAAGGCGTATACATTTTATTTTGCTTGTCATGGCAGGGTGATTTCATCAATTCATATTTCATAGAGCCATTTGGACATACTTTGATTGAGGTATTTTATGATATTTAGCTAGAACTGGTGAGATGTGCGGTTTGGGTAAACAGGTCAAATTGGGTTCGATTTATAGTCACCAGCAATTAGATCCTAAATGTTGTTTAGGTTGTGATTTGTTAGAGTAACTGTAGACTTAAACTTGAATATGGAATCCTAATTCCTTTTTGTTTTGCTTCAACAGAAAGAGAATATGTTTCTGTCATGTAACTCTAATGATGTTTGTTCAAGTACAAAGGTTACTGATAATGAAGAAGATATACTAAATCAGATAATCAGGAAGTTGCTTCTCTAAATGAGGAGTCCGATGACGAAAACTATTTGTAGTCACATGTGTGGTTTTCTTCTGCGATTTAGACTTAGGTTGGAGATCAAGATTTCAAGGTAAGTGTTATGATCTATCATACAACTATCTTTCTTTAAATTAATAATTCATTCATTATTATAATTGCTATGAGGTGTGTTTTACTGAAAAAACCAATCTCTAATGATTGCAAACGTGTTGTTCTATTTGGCTATAGGAAATTTTTATAAAGATGTTTACTTTTTTTTTTGCTATATATTGCTGCAGATCAACTGTTTTCTTGGTGTACTGTCATTTTTGGGCTGCTTTTATGATCTGTCATTTTGGAAGGCAATTATTCTATGCCTCATGCCACTGCATACAAACATACATGCATACACCCATACTTATATTTATGCATACATAATAAATCTTGAAGTTAAACTTATTGTTAAAGCCCCAACATCTTGCATATATAAAACCATATTTTCAATCATTTCCAATTGGCCTTTTAAATAAGGATATCATTCTGTATAAAGAAAACCATATAATTCTAACTCATAGTTCCATAACCTCTTCATTTCTCTCTATTCAGAAATTTAGATGGCAATCACCAGCACACGCCATTGTATTGCTCTTTTTATGGAACCAGACTCAACCAAATCCAACATCTTAGATGCAACCAGACACACTGTCTACACCCACACCCAAGTAAGCATTTCTAATTCTTATACAGCAGAGATATTCAGACTTTTAACAGTTTAATTTATACCCTTAACTGGTTTATCTTTAAGCAGCAGAGATATAACAATTTTTGTTCGCTATCCATGAACGGTTGCCAATCTCGAGACTCTAGAACTCCTGTGTGGATGACAGAAACTCGGACATTTCCGTCTGTTTCGACTCCTGCAATGGCCATGGACCAGTTAAATTCTGCAATTACTGAGTTGGGTTTGACCCGCCAGTGTTAGGGTCTGGAATCATAAGGCTTGAGGTAATTAATTGACTTGCTATGTGTCAATAGTTTTCTACCTGGTTTTCTTAGGTATCTCCTTGAGGCATGACATGGTTTATCTTTTGCAATTGTGGCTATGGGAATGTGGCACGTGGTTGGTTGCAATTTTTACAAGATGGCACTTGCAGTTCTTTTCTTTTCATGTATAACTACTTTAAATATGTAGTAATATACCTCTGAATAATATTGAGGTCCAAATTGTTTAGTATAGATTTTTATTTTGTTGTTATTAGAATTCTTGAAAAATACATTGACAATAACGAAACAAATCAAGAAAAGATTAATAAAACTGGACATTCTAGAAACATATTAATAAGAAAATGTTCATTATGGTATATGATTTTCATACTTGAATATTAATTAATTAATTAGTATATTTGTGAATTGAAGGTTCCAATTGGACAGCAAATTGAAGCAATCGACTGGCTGCATGGTCAGCAACATTTTCAGCATCTCCCTAGATGTTTTTTCTCTGGAAGAAGCCAAAAAAAATTAATGGTATTCCCTCTCATTCCATTTCTTCTTTGATTACTGGAAACGATTCATCCAATTCCTCTTCGGTCAGCATTGCTGGTTTGGGTTCTGCCGTTTTCTTTCGCCATGTCAGCCCATTTTCACTCCAAGATTCGCAATCTATGAGGTACATGGTTTCTGTCTTTTTGTATGTATTTTGTAAGTAATGTATCTCACATTGTTGAACCCATAAGTAATTAAACTGAAGGTTCCTGTCTAAGAAGTGCCCACTGATTCGTGCTTATGGGGCAATTCGTTTGATGCATTGGCTAATATATCATCTGAGTGGGAAGCTTTGGTTCATTCTACTTCATGATTCCACAGGTAAATAAGCAGTTTGTTTATTATTATCTTGGGCTGTAGCATGTATAGAAGACTTTTGCTATGTGTGTGTGTGTTAAAGTACAGGTTTAGCTGAGCAGACACAATATATCTTTGTACAACCGTGACGTCATCCATACATGTTAATATCGCTTCCATGGCGTTACAAGAGAACCCCATGGCAACGCGTGGGTTGGATAAAATAATGTGATGGGGACACAAATAAAATAAAATAAAAGTAATGGGGGTATATTTTGGTCCGATGGAACCACTACAAGAGAAAAACAATTTATTTTAATAACTAAAATAAATTAAATTTGTAAATAACTAGTGTTTTTCTTTTGATTTTTAAGTTAAAATAGTTTTAGTTACTTTTTGATCATTTTTATTTTTCATTGTTCATGTTACTTTTTTTTTTTGTTTTTGTTAGATTGAATGTTTATGTTTATTTGTTTGATAATATTAAGAGCTATAAAAATCAAAAGAAAAAATGTATGTGAAAAATTTTACCGACCGGTTTACTGCCAAAAATTTTTACCCCCATGCTAAAAGTTTTTGTATCCGCTCATCCGTACACGGAGGTCAAACCATTATTACTATTACTATTAAAAGGTTTGGTCGGTGGGGGTGAGTTTTTCTTTTCTTTTTTTCCTTTTTTTGTTTGTTTGTGTTAAAAATTTCTTTTATTTTTTTGTGTTTTAATTTTTAATTTTTATTTTTTTTCTGTTTGTTTGTGTTTTAATATGATTTGTTTTGGGTGTGAGTTCGAGATTTTTGTGGGGTTTTTTGTGGGTTTTTGGTATCTGGACACGTGTCTTTGATTTGTAGGGTTCGTTGCCGTTGTATTTCTCAGGGTTCCCGCTTTCTTTCTTTCGTTATCGATATACTAACGATTCTCGCTATTAAGATTTGGGCTTTCCTTTTGTTTACTCTTTTCGGGGCTCTGATTTTCGTCGATTTTCAATTTTGCACTGTGTCGCTTTCTTGCGGCTTTAATTTTCGCTTGTTTTGTGTATGGTGTTGGGCTTTGATTTAGGTTTTGGGTTCTGCATGTTCTGGTACGTTATGGATTTGGCGTTTTGATGTGTTTTACTTTGTGTATTTTACTGATTTTATGGTTTTGAACTTTCATTTTGATTTTGATTTAGGGTTACTGATTTAGATTTGTTTGTTTGTTTGTTTGTTTAGTAAAACTCGCATACGCGCGACAACGCGCGCGTCAAAACCTAGTTAAATATTAGGGTTGTACAAAAAGTTCGTGGCTCGAAGCTCGCTCGAAGTTCGCTCGAAAAAAGCTCGGCTCGAAAAAAGCTCGTATCCAAACGAGTCGGCTCGGCTCGGCTCGAATTCTAAACGAGTCGAACTCGAGCCAGGGTTAGCTCGGTTCGAGCTCGGCTCGTGGCTCGGTTCGTTGGCTCGGCTCGTGATTCGGTGCATAAAATAATGATTATTATTTATATATATATATATATTTATACAGTATAATAAAAATATTATTATTCCTACTACTATTATTATGATTATTATTTTATATTAGGATTTTAGAAAAGTTTTCTGAAAATAAAATGGATTCTTTTAGAAACAATTAATATTTTGTTTAAAAAATATATAACTTGATAGCAAATTATTTATATTCAAAACAATGACCTTTGTTATATAAGTACGGAGTACCCAATAAAAGGTAAAGCTCCTAATATATATTTTTTATGTTTTCATATAAATTAATGTAAATTTTTTTTTTAAATCGAGTCGGCTCGAACGAGCCACGAGCTGACTCGAGCTTTTCACGAGCCGAACTCGAGCCGGTGTTTTGAGCTCGTTAAAATTTTCGAGCCGCTCAGCTCGACTCGATAAGGTTCGAGCTCGAGCTCGAACCCATCCTGGCTCGGCTCGGCTCGGCTCGGCTCTGCTCGGCTCGTTTACAGCCCTATTAAATATTAATTACTCTTCATTATTTGACGAATAACTTATACGAAATGACAAGTACACCCCTTCATCAACATCGAAAAACACGCACCCCTATTTCCCTCAACATCTTCTCCTAACAAAAGAAAAATAATAATAATATAATAATAATAAAGCGTAAAACCAAACCACCACTTCACCTGCCGCTATAGTATACACCTTCCTCCATGTACCCAAACTTCGCCGAAAACCCATCGCCGCCGCCTCCCACCACGGCGCCGCCGGCACACCCATCGACCAGATGTCGGAGACCCCCAATCGCACCACCCACCACCGCCGCGCCCAATCGGAGACCCTCTTCCGCTTCCCCGACGACGACATCCTCCTAGACGACGTCGTTGCGGACTTCAATTTCGCCTCCATCGACTTACCCTCTCTCTCCTCCGACGCCCCCGTCCCCACCACCACCGGCGACTCCTCTCCAAGTCGGAGGGCGAGTCGTCCGACGTCAACGCCGTTAAGTCGACGGCGAGTCGGCCGGTGGGGTTGGTGAGTCACGCGAGGAGTTTGTCGGTGGATGCTGATTTCTTTAATGGGCTGGGGCTGAGCTCCGGCGGAGGCGGCGGCGGTGGTGGCGGTGGGTATCGGCATCGGCATAGTGGATCGATTGATGGGTCGTCGTTTGATGGGGATTCGATGGTGATGATGGTGGATAATTCGAAGAAAGCTCTTGCGCCTGATAAGTTAGCGGAACTTGCTCTGATTGACCCCAAAAGAGCTAAAAGGTTTCATCTTTTTTGTTTTTCTTGTGGTTTCTTGATTTTTGATTCTTGATGGGGTTTATGTTGGGCGTTAAAATTGGGGATTTGTGGTGCTGAGTTTGGGTATTTGGTATTTGAGTAGGGTTCTGATGAATTTGTGTTGTTTTATCTGCTAGATGAAGATGCTAAGATGTAAGGTGCTCTGTTTTTTTGATGATTTTTTTTTTGTAATTATCTTGTTAATTAGGGTTAAGTAATCAGTTTTGAATAATTAGTCTGGTAGTAGTAGCGACAGAACTGATTATCAAGTGGTAGAAATGAAATCACTTTAATAGTTTAGAAAATTTAGTATAGTCACGATTATTGCAATTTTAAGCACAAAAGTAATTATTAAATATACAATCTTGTGCGTTATCTGATTTTGAGTATTCAGTTTTACATGATCACTTTCTAAACAAACATCCGAACACACCCCTGAATGTTGGTGAATCGTTTGATATTTTTACACAATTTTGTGGAATTGAAGTCCATAAAACTTGAGTCTTTTGTTGTTTGTAGGATTCTTGCAAATAGACAATCGGCTGCACGTTCAAAAGAGAGGAAAATACGGTATACCAGTGAGTTGGAGAGGAAAGTGCAAACCCTTCAAAATGAGGCAACACACTCTCAACCCAAGTGACAATGCTCCAGGTATATTTTCATCCTACATTAGTTATGATAATTAAATTACTCAGAATTGATCAGTAAGTATAATATGTGCATAGTTGCATTTGGTTATTTTGAAATAAAATGCATGTTCATGATTCATCTTACACAATTTGATAAGATATGGTATAAATATTTGAACATTTGTACTTGAAGTTTTGAATTTTGTGTTCTTTTCTTTGTAAATAAAAAGGGATTGGTTTGACCTTGTACATGGTTGAAAGTTTGCCCTTGACCAAGTTATTCCCTCAAAATGTTCATTTGACTAAAGCCTAACCCAAAATGTCTCCCTGGTATGGGCGGCGGTGACTTTCTTACAACATTGTCATGGTCAGCCCTGCCTCTAGACTTTTAATGTTTAAAAAAGGTCAAAAGTCGAACGACTCTATATTAGAGTCGTCAAATTCTATTATTGAGCAGTCTGACTCTATAACAGAGGCACTCGACTCTATAAAAGAGGCGTCGACTTAATAACAGAGGCGTTCAACTTTATTAGCCTCTTTTGAACTTTCTTTTTATATAGAAAAGTATAGAGGCGGAACGACCATGATAGGAGGTGTGGGAGCGCGGAGCCACTTGTGTATAATAAAGTTGTTTGTACAAAAATATAGGGGTGGCACCGTACTTGTTGGACACATGTTACGTTATAAGTGGCTTAAACGGAGGTGGCCGAGCGTAATAGTACAAGCGCCACCGCCTCTTTTAGGGTGGCTGTTTGTGGTAGTGCAAGGTCAAAGGGACATTTTCAGAATATTCGCATTATAAAAGTATCTCAACGATGATCAAATATCTAAATGTTTCTTTAAGGTAACAAAAAGAAATTTGTGGAACTCACATTAATTTACTAATTTCAAGTAATGATTTGAAGGTGAAAAAAATAATATATAAGTATTTGATGACCTCTAAATTGTTTCTTTAAGGTAACAAAACGAAATCTGTAAAACACATTAAATTTACTAATTTCAATTAATGATTGTAAGGTGAAAAAGATAAGGTACAAGTATTTGATGACCTTTAGTATGTTTTTTGTAACATCAAATTCTTTTATAAAAAGAAAGCTCTTTCACTTATCTTCAATTACAATTTATCAAATTTTGGAAATTGTTTTATGTTTGGTAGTTATCAAACATAGAAAATACTGTAACTAACTCTACGATTTTGAAAGTTAGTAATTCTTTCAAAGATAGATTTGGATCGGTATGCCTTTATAAGAAGTTCTGTTAATTGTTCTAATAGTTTGTTGACATTCTGGTGTAAAAAGGAAAGAAAATGATAGGTTAACATAAGGCTGAAATATTAGTGGGTTGGGCGGGTTGGGTATGTATCAACACGGGTAGTTTTTAGTACATGTCAAAGCAAGTCTGGTTCGGTTGGGTGGCTGACCCACAAACACATTTTAATCCTTTTTTTAATTTTATTATTTATTTGAGAAATTTGAGAATAATTAGTTTGTACACGTAGAAACGGGTCGGGTTAGCCTGGCACATTTTAATCTGTTTTTCTGGATTTTATAATGTATGTGAAATAGGTAGTTTGTACTTGTAGAAACGGGTCAGGTCTGGTTGGTAGGTCAGTCTAGGCTGGTTGGCCCACAAACACTTTTCAGTTCATTTTCTCTTAATTTATATGTATAAAACGAACAAACAAACAACATACCCAGTATGTCCCACTGAAAGTAGGGTCTGGGAGGGGTAGGTGGTAGCCAGTCTTTCCTCTATCTTGGAAGACAGAGAGACCGCTTCCAAAGAGACCCGCGGCTCGACAACGATAACAACCAAATTATAATGCATAGATCACATAAACATACATTACATAAGAGTTTTGTATATGCATGTTCATAAGCAAAATAACCAGATTATAATGCATACAGCACATGCATCACATACATCACATAAGCAATAGCATACGCATACCAACCAGAATATATTGCATACCTCATATAAGCAATTAAGCACACGTCATAAATCAAACAACAGCATTGAAGCAGGTTTGAAGCAGATAAATTTTCTACGATATTAGGCAAGGAATTAGACAGATAAATTTTACTACACTTTGCTTATGAAAGCTTAAAAAGTTGATTACAACAGATATAGTGAAAGCTTAAAAAGTGATTTAGTATTTATTTGCTTATGAATTATGACTACACTTGATCATTCCTTTGATCTTTCAACCCATTTGACCCCGTTTCATTTGTAAGTAAATCTCTGAGCTTATACCTTTTCGGGCTCTTGAACTGATAGAATGGCAAGAAAAGACTTGGTGATATTCTAATAAAAAGGATAAAAGTGGACATAAGGAATTTTTAACATAAACATTAATAATTGCGATGCAGCGGGATACAACGGGTCTAACTTCTGAGAATAAGGAGCTCAAGCTGCGGTTACAAGCTATGGAACAACAGGCAAAACTCAGAGATGGTAAATATGTTTTGTCACTTTAATTAGCATAGTTATTTATTTTTCTTCTTAAAACAAAATTAATTTCCTTTGACAGCTTTGAATGAAACCTTAAGAGCAGAAGTGCAGCGGCTCAAGATCGAGACTGGTCAAATACCACCACCTAACGGAATGAACTACAACCGCTCATTGCCGCCTCAGCATTCATCGCACCCGCAAATGTTTCATCACTTCACTAACCAGCCACCGCAGCAGCAACCACAACAGCAGTTTCAGCAGAACCGAATGCCTGATTCAACCACTAACCGCCCGCCCAGACCCACCTTCATGGACTTCAATTAATATGTTATACACATAAGAGCTAACCCGGTGTCCCCTGCGCTCGCCGGTGAACAGAGTTAAGAAGTAAAGTTTTATATGGCAATCTTATAAAATAGATTATGGTGGTATATCATACTGTTACTGTAGATAAAATGGGATGGATGCATATGTGGGAGATTGTTGAAAGTTTTTTTTATTAAACTTTGGATGATGCTTAGGTTTGACTATTGTAAGTCAAGCGTTGACTGGTGTAAGTCAAACGTTGACTTTGTTCTTTTAATGATTTTATTCTTTTCAACAACTTAAATGATTGTTTGTGGTCTTGCGTTCTAGTCAAGACGCATCCTACACAGGCATGCGTCTATAGTGGACCGGTTTCAATGTTTCTTTCTAGACTTGATCGGTTCAGAGCTCTTTAGACCTAGTTTTGAGTCGGGTCTGAGTGCTCTACGTCCAAAGAGCTTTGGTCTCCGGTTGTTGGTGTGGTTCAAACTGGCCTCAAATTGGTATTGAACCTTTTCTTTCCATATTGAGTTTGTCACTTGTTTTGTGTCATGTTTTAGTTTAATGTAGGGAGTGTTTGAGGAATTTGATTAATTTTCTTAATATAATGTTTAATCCCTAGCAATGTCAAAATGAGGAATCAGAAGAATTGTGTGGTTTGAGGCATCAGTTTGGTTGACTTATTATTTGACAAGTATTTTGGTAAGTTTGATTTACTTCTCACGTTATAGCTTTGAGACGGTTTGGTTGAGTTCGATTTTAGCTATAATATGTTATTAACAAATATTTTTATGTTATTAACAAATATTTTTGGTTAAATTGTATGCATGGAATTACACTTGAACTAAATATCTTTTTGTGGAACAACAAACAAACTCAAAAACTTTTTTGACAAGCGTGCAAAGCATTTTGTAACATTGATCACGTTCTTATGCTAGTAAATATTAGAGTGATGAATGATGAGGTTGTAAGTGTCACCTAGGTGATGATAACATGTGTTACGAGTTACTGGGTGTGATAGTTTTTAATTATTATTTAATCATTGTCACTAACTATTATATATAGATATACAAAACATAAATTTATTTTTAAACAACTAACATTAGTTTTTCAAACAATTATTTGTCATCCGAAGCATTGATGCAAAAGCTTGTCAAAACCATTTACGAGCTCATTTAGTAAAACAACTTTGATTACGTTAAAATTTATACTAGCATGACCTCAAAGGACACATGCCAAATCGGCGATAGTTGTTGAATTGATAAATTAGAAGAAAATGAGTTAACTTGAAGATTGGGGTTTTTGACTAATATTGGTGCAAGTCACTTCCAACATTTAGATTTAGTTGAATTGATTCATTCGTTAAGCGACTAGCCGACTAAAATGGTAATGATGGATTGATATGACAACAAAGGCACAAAGCAATTCATATGCTTAGAATTTATTATGCATGTTAGGTGTTTTAAGGGTGAGATTTTGTTGTGTTTTTCTTTAAGGTTTTATTGTGTCTTGTTGGGTCCAAATTGGCATATCTAATTGTTTTGTGGTGTCTCTTCATATTTGGGTCGAATTATCAAGTAAGATTGGGAGGATTGGGTTTTCATGAAGGATTGGGTTTTCATGAAGGATTGTGCGTGCCAAGAATTAGTGAAGTAGTGGATGTCTTGTATAAGGTTTATCTGGTATTTAGCATAATTCTCACTTTATGTAGGGTTGGGAGAGGCCAAATCGATTCGTGATTTCTTATACGCAAACTTACCATACACATTAGGTAATGTTTTATATATATATATATATATATATATATATATATATATATATATATAAAGTTTAAACTCATCCTACTTTTAATAAATCAAAATAATTTTGTACATGTGACATCTTCTTAGCCCTCCACGTATTTTATCTTCCCGCTCATAAAAACTAATTAATATTTTCTATGTTTAAGTTTATACCATCTATATTGATAGTTTTAATTTCAAATTTCAAAATTTACACCTTCCTAAATATCATAATAAACAAAAGAAAACATAAATTTTTATACATTATTCAAACTAGGCTAAAGACTCGTGTAATACACGGGTTCAATCCAAAATTATTATTGTTATTTGAAAAAGTTCGTAAGTTATAATTTTATTGATAATACTTTATATATAAACTTTTATGTATACTTTTTTACATTAGCTACATTTAATATTTGTAGGTTTTCTCTATTATACTCTAAATAGTGTATAATATAGAATGAAATAAACTTATAAATAAGAATTTAAATAATAAATAAATTAAATTAAACATGAAAAACAATATTTCAAATTCATAAACATCCGAAAATTTTTTGTATACAACATTTGATGTTTGTTGGTGATTTTTTCATCATTATCTAATATTAATAGTTTTAATCTATGTCTACTTTTAACTCAAGAATATGTATCATAGAGCTAGCCATGATCCTTATTTAAAAATAAACCAACTTTAGATAGCGATTGTCATTAACTCTTGTTTATTGTCATTGTAAACACATTCCCAACAGAAACTATCTTCTTTGAAATTTAAAAAAATCCTTTTGTTTAAAGGTGTTAAAGTCAACTGTAGGAAAAAATGCGATTTGAATATTACTTCAAAATACATCAAAACAATTTGCACATATATCAAACGAATTCCAATCAAACATAATAATAATATGACATACATAAAAAGTAAATAAGTTTAAAAGTAGAAGCATATAATACCTCTTCGCAGATGGATTGTTGAGTAGATCACCTTCAAATCAAAAAAAAAAAAGTAAAATAATATTAATTAAAAATACAATTATAGTCAATGATAGGTTAAATCATAATAGCAGAGGATAAAAGCTCAAGTATAACAGAAAACAAATACATTTTGTTGAAGAAAACTTAATGAAACCGAAGCTAAAATGAAAACTTGATGAAACCGAAGGTGATATCATCAGACTTTATAAGACAAATCGCGAGGGTCGTAAAGTTGGGATGGTTGAAAAATATTTTAATATGGGGAATGGTTTCATTCCCAAAAAGATACCCATGAATTCCTTAAATTGGAGAGGAGTCGATGAAAAAATCTCGTAACTTTTGTCAATATTCGAATATAAACCGAATATTTAATGGAAACACACAATCAAGAAATCAATTTTAAAGATGAAGAAAATCGTAAATAATTTCTACAGTTTTTTTGTTGATGAATTATTTGAAAAAAAATATCGGGTATGATTTAATTTTCAAAAAAAGATGTAACATAGACTAACACTAAGAACAAATACATATTTAGGCGGAAATTAAAAAAATAAAGATTTAAAAGAATGGTACGTGACATTAAAGTTATTGTTTTATTAATAAGTATAAAATCATAATTAATTATTGATTGTAATTGTAAGTTTCAATAAATAATAAAAGGAAACTTCAATCTTTATATTTTAGTCAAATATATATTAACAGTGTCATTATAACCTTCCATCGTTATACACTTTGATTTGTGTATTAATACTTCATTCCATGACTATTTTTCTATATTATTTAACAAAACATAGTGATGTAATCTAAATAAATATGTTTTCGAAGATCTTGAGGTTCTCAAGTATGACTATACCATAAAATTGTGTATCATCAACCAATGTAAACGACCAAGTTTCAGTGTACGAAATTTCAAGGCATGTTATAAATATAATAAAAAACTTTTGAAAAATTTTCAAATATGTGGGAGTGTTTGTTTGTACATAAACCGATATTAACTTAAAATCCTTCTACATACATATATATTAGCTTAATAATATATAGTTTTCAAATTAAAGAGAAAGTTAGGACTTAATTCCGCTATAATGTTTTCAACTATTTATAACTAGGTTACTACTCTATGTATTACACGGTTTGAATAAATAAAAAATATTAAATAATTAATAATAAAATTTATGAATTATAAACCATCCTTGAAGATAAAATATAATTCTAACTATGTATAAATAGTTACTTAAGGTAAATAAATAATAATATATTTTATTAAATTTTGTTTTATAAAAAATTATGGTTTTAAATATTTTGTTTTAAGAAAAATGATTTTTTAAAAGTTTGTTGTATTCTATATTTTATAAAACTTTTGTTTTTCAAAAGTGTGTTTTTAATAAAAAATAAATTTTAAATTATTAATTATATAATTTTTAATTTAAAAATAGTATGAGTAATATTATCAGTGTTTAATATTATTATTATTAAAAGAGATAAATAAGAAAGTTAGTATGATTAGTCTTACAATTATGTTATGTCTTATCTTAATTTTTTGTTATCATAGATAGATAGATAGACAATCAATAGATAGATAGCTAGACAATCAACAGATAGATAGATAGATAAACGGATTATAGTTAGTAACTAAAACGAAAAGTTATTATACGATATTTTAATACAACATATAATTGAAATTATATATACATGATAGTTCAAGAAAATAAAACAATTATACTATCTTTTTAACTTTTCTATCTAAAAAATTAAACCTTTTATATTTTTTCTACAAAAGAACCGATTTAAGATATTTATTTCAAAATGTTTAGTGTTTTAGAAATTTTAGTTTTTTTATTTTTTTATTTTAATAAAAAGATGTGATTTTAATTTTCTTAATAAATCTATTTTTTTAAAAAGATAGCTGATTTTAATAAATGTAGATGAGAGAAATGTAACAATTAATAAAATTGATATTTAATATGAGAAAATTCGTATGAATGTTTAAATTACTATAATATCTTTTTGGAGAAAAAATTGTATAAGAATATCCAGAATAATGATAAATGCTAAAAATATAGGTTAAAAGAAAGACAAATGGCAAAACTAACATTCTTTTATTAAAATAAAATAGATGTTTCATAAATAGTCTTTATTTACAAAAGCTAAAAATCTGTCTCCTTTTATGCATTAAAAATCATTGATTAAAGGTATTCGTTTATTTTGTTAGTATGGTCCATTTAGTTGTATATTAAAACTCATGACGTTGAAGGTTTAGATGCATAATTAACCCATATATGCTTTGATGACGAGGAGCACTAAAATTGATGTCCCCTAATGGTCTAATACAATATTTATTCATCATGAGACGTATCTCGTATATAAGAAATCATGAGACGTAATGAGTATCTTCGTAATTAATATTACTTTTATAATAAATTTTATTTTTCTATTGTAAGTCAATTACAAGTTAAAGAATATGTTAATAAAAATAGTTACAGTTGAAGATCTATATGTGAAATGCAATTTTAACCTTTTAAAAGTTTTTTAGAGCTTTTAAAAAAGCTTTAAAACAGTAAATAAATCATACTAAAAAAGTTTCTTTTACTTTAGAATTTTTATTGGTGTTTGGTTCGTTGAATTAAACGAACCGTGTTCATGCTCATAACACTTTTTACGAGTAAACCTTTAGCTTTAAAAATAAAGCTCGAATCAAAATTAGATCAAACTGACCTAAGTTAAATGAGAAGAACTCGAGCTTCTACTGAGCTCAATCTCGACTTGGTTACCCTCTTATTCTTCGTCGTTGACTTTGTAAAGTATGGTGTAGTAGGAGGTGCTCTACGGCAAAAATATTGGCCCGCAAAAATAGAAACGTAACTGTTATAGAATCTAACTCGAAAATGATGTCCTCTTATATGCACTTATAATATGATTTTCTTCTTGTTTTCCCTTTTTTAATACAACTCTTGTTGATGAATAATATTCTTGTTCTAGTGAATTGCCCATTAAGAACATATTAGCTATGCGAATTTGTCCTTTTGAATCCCTTGTTTGAGAATTCAAAGGTCACTTGTCTTTGTACATAAAGCTCTTGTCACTTCATAGTTCAATCTACAACTAAATTGAGAGTAATCTTATATTCTTTCGATCTATTTTTGTAATTTTATGTCGCAAGACTTGAACGTATAACCTCACCAATAAAGTTGCGTCACCCAACTAGATATGCTAGTTTTTTTTTGTTACTTATCACGATTGAATATTTTATAATCACTATTGCACATGACGACTTTTTACTAGTAAAGTTACTATCTACCACGTTTCAAATTTGAGTATCATTAATTTGAATGCTAGTTTAGGACTATCATACGTATTTCCTTTATAAATAAATTTTAATTATGTCTAATATTTATATTTATGTGATAAATTAAGTGTACCTGTAGATAACCCAATTTTATGAATATTAAAATTATCACTTCTAAAACTATGCATGATTTTGAAATATTTGGCTCAAAAGTAAATATAATTTTGATTGGGAATGGTCCATTAGTTGTTTCCAAAGGTCAGGCCATTTTGAGAATAAAATCTTAATCATGCTTCTAGTTCTGATTTACTGAGCATTAAATATTAATACTTATTTATTTAGGTACCTTTTACAGATTAAACAGATAAACTAAAATTGGTTATTAAAAACAAATCATGAAAATTTTGAAAGATATCATTCAAGACTGTCAGACTATGCAAATTAAAAATCATTATGGATTTTATTATTAGTAGTAGTTTTGTCATTTTTAGCACTATTTGGTTGAAAATACACTTTTTCTATAAATTACAACCTTTTACACTTTAAGATCACATATTGAAATTTGAGAAATTTTATAAATTATTGTAAGACTTTTTTTATAAATAAATATCAACCTTGGTAAATACTAAATTATTAGAGCATTGTATCATTTATGATTTAAGTAAATTTTCATGAATAAGAAACTATTTAAATGCATTTTGAAAATGTTACAAGTATATTTTTATATATGGTTTCAAGGATAATTACATAAATACAAAAAAAGAATAATTCTATAATTTGTTATATTTTTACGTTCCAACTCATTTGACAATTTTACATGCTAAACGTCTAAACTTGATCATGTAAAAGGATTTTATTCAAATTTACCAATCACACATATGATGAGAACTCCTTATAATTCATTCTGAAAGGTTCTAATTTTATCATAAACATTATGAGAACTAAATATCCTAAAGATCACAGTTTTCTAAAAATATACAATCTAAATGACTTCTAATAATGTTATATTCTAGAATGATTTTGAATATGCTAATTCTTAAAATTACCCATCTCAATTATTCTATAACCCTACTTTCTTATATCTTTTTAAATCTTTCTTGTTAAGACTGAATGTGAGGCTTCAAAATGATGACATGGATACAAATAAGACTTCAAATACCATTATAATATAGTTAAAAAGGGTTTCTAAACCTATAGGGCTCCAAACAAAAACTTTCCTATATTAATACATCAATCGGGACTTCAAATATTAGTTAATCACTACATTTGATTTAAAAAAGTTTTTAGTGAAATGTATTTAATATATGTGACACATAATAGTATTTTAACTAACTAACCAATACACGTAGAATAACCTCTATATTACGTGTCAATTCTAACTTGCTTTTTTAGACTTAATATGTTACTAAGTATACTTCGATCCAACCTTTCCTAAATGTATTCTATTTTTAGAGATATAAGATAGAAATTATTATATTTATTTATTTACTGATATGACATAATCTATTCTATTTTTAGAAATATTAGTTGGGAATTATATAAAATAGTCATTTATTTTATATATTCTACTTTTAGAAATATAGGTGGGAGTTATGAATGATAGCTATTTATTGACATGATATTATATATTATATATTCTATTTTAAGAATCTGTTTGGGTATAATTATAAAAATAGTCATATTCGCTTACTACATCCATCTACGTACCAATTATTTTAAACATTATTTTGTGCATTCTATACGTAGAATTCATACATATGTATTTTAAATCATTATGTAACATTTTACTGGAAAATACAAAGATATTAATTTTAATTACATTATACATGACACGACATTATACATGACATGTCCATGTAATATACGATATTACTAACTACCTCTATAATCATGAAGTACACATAAACTTTATGTGTATCTGTTTTAACATTTTCGTACTATATAAAATGTCATGAAATATATAACTTATACGTACTTTTAAGACGATGAGATAAGTATATGAAAAAAAGTTAGAGATCAACAAATCTAAAGGTATAAATAAAAAAGTATAAATAAAAAGTTAAATAAAAAAAGTAAAAAGTGAGTGATATTTTAGCATAAGACTTTTATGATCATACAATTATATGTGAACATTAAACATACACACCAACAAATTTAATGGATATCATGGCTCTATAAGCAGAACTTATGTAACACGGACATCAAGGTATATTTATACCTAAAAACAAATTATTTTTATATATTTGTTTTTAACATTTATAAACTAAATCAAAATTTAACAATTTCCTTATAAAAAGATAAAATTAAAGTATAACACCCGCATGGATTACGTTTGATTCATAATATTAAAACCGACACCTAAACTAGTCAAACATGTTGCTTCATGATTCAATGGTCGGTGCAAGACGAGTTGCATCATTCTTTTTAATGTACTTTTTGGTATTTTTTTCAAAAACAACCAATTTATTACACCCCTTCAAAACACTTATCTCATGTGATTACAAATTATAATGAATCAAACCTTATTTGAATGACTCTAATACATTGATTTGACAGGTTAATAATAACAAACTTAATCATGTATAAATAGGAGATGGTTTATAAAAGACTTTATAGTTATATAAAAAATTAAAAACACTACAAAAAACATTGACATAATTTATCAATTTTTTGCCCTTTGAAATGATAAAAGAGTATTTTTGAGTATCTAACACATATATGTTAAACTAGTTTTAGTAAACCCGTGTAATACACGGGTTGAAAATATGAACAATATAATTTATAAATGTATAAATATTTCGTATAATTAAGTTACGTATTACAATAACAATGAAAAATAAAAAGTTACATTTATAAATTAAAAATATTTAAATATTTTTTAAATAATATAATAAATAATTGACTCATAAAAATTAAAACCAGTTATGCTAAAATCACACTAATATAAAATAAATAAACATATCAATAAATATTTTTCTTTTTAGTTTTTTTTAAATTGAATCTTATTTAACTATAAAAATATATATAGTTCAAAACAAATGATTACATAATTAAGTTGACAATATAAAAAATTAATTTAAAACAAAATGAATTATTACTATTAATTGAGTTTCTTAAAATAAAAAAACTTGACTAAAATAATATATTAGTTTAGGCGGGAATTTTTTTTTGAGGAGTAACATGAGAGTGACACGTGACATCCTAGTTACTCTTATATTATATAGTATAGATATAAATACAATATTGAAGAGTGTTAAGTGTATGTAACACTATACCGAATGAAATTTTTATTTAAACGTAACCTATGAGTGACGTACATAAAACTATGTTGTAGTTTTCATTTAATCTCTATCTCTATCTACACACTCCCACATATAGAGGGTAATGATAATTTTTTTATAAATTATGTGACAAGTATTATTAGTTTTCTCTGTTTTTTTAAACACAGACATATATAATATATATATATATATATATTATTATTATCTTATAAACCTTCACTATACAAATAAGCTGAATTAACGTTACCAATTTTTTTAATAAAATGTGTTGAATATCTATACTATATTATAATGCACGAAAGAGGTTTTCGCCATAATTTAATAGATTTGAACATGTAAATCATAAGTACAACTCAAAGAATCAATTTCATAGGAGTAATTATGTCATTCAAACACTCCTAAAAATGAAACTTTGAAACTATTTATATCTACCTATTTATATCTACACCCTTGTATCTCTAATTATATACAATTTTTTTCATGTTTGTTACAATATGCTTAAAAAGGAATTCAAATTTTTAAATATAAAACTAACTAGAGAGGAGTAACATAATGAAAAGTGTTGTACCCGTCGCATCGCGGGTATGTTACTAGTACAAATAAATGAATTTCCGGTTGAAACCTCCTGTGACCCTATCATACCCCTGTAAAATGCTGACCCCATTTGGCCTTACCTTGATATAACCCACGATCTAATTGCCTCTAAATTCCAATTGCCCTACAAATACTTTTCACCCACAATTACCAAACTGTCCTTCCAACAGATTCTTCACCTTTCACACTATTTCACGTGTTTTCCACAACCTACATCAACATCGAATCGAACGTTATGTTGTTCACTGGTTGGCTCAATTTATTAGACTTTAAAACCATACAAATCAACTATACACATGTATAGAGAATTAAAAAATTTCTATATAACTATTAATATTTTATATGGAGTTGTAATATTACTAAAGTCTAACGTCTTGAAAAGGTAAAATACAACATTTAAAGTAATAAGTATCAGTAAACTTATAATAAGCATGCATGATTTGACATGTTTGTGAACTTCATTAAACATGCTACGGTAATGATATTAATGTTGTTAAGTTTATATAAAAAAATATGAAGTTGACTCAATTCTGAATATCTAAAAAAAAAAATAGAAAACAATTATTTAACAGTACTGATAATCTTTGGTCTGCACCAATGTCCTCTTCTCGGTACCAACGTTACTATCAGTCAACATAAACTACGATACTCGAAATATACCTTATTTTGAATACAACTATTTTTTTTAACAAAATTTATATCGGGACATTATTTTTTTAACACAACCAGAATTTAGGTTATTAAAAGAAGTTAACGAACAAACGTTATTGTGAAAAGAACAAAACCATTAAAAAATTAGTGAGTTAAAAGCGCATATTATATACAACATGTGATATCAAATTAAACTTTAGAAAGCTAAGGCTTAATTTGAAAATTAGTGGCGATCGATCGCATATGACATGACATAAATATTATTAATTACCAATTATGATATCGTATATTAATATTTTAGAAATTCTGTTTTTGAAATCTAATATGATAATCACGTCGGGTTTGTAATTTGAGCGGTACATGTTCACTCAAACAAAACCATCCAACAACAGTGACGGAGTTTGAACATCCCCGTAGAGGGGGTGGGGGCGAAACTAATTTTTTTAGTGGGGACAAACTCGATATTATATAAAAATTTAAACTACTGGACAAAAAATTACACTAATGGACTAAAATTTACCGACGAAAAAAATAGGGGGCCGGCGGCCGCACTCCCCCTCACAATCCTCCGCCATTGAACATACAACTGGTTATTTGTTCGGTTCTTAATCCATCCGGTCTAATTCTAAAAACACTGTTATAATCAAACCAAATGATACGTAAATACGAAGAGTTGTCATACCCTTTTGGTCATTTGAGTTCTCAACAAACCTCACAACCCTATCCACTCCACCTTTTCCCCTTTGTCTCTCTCACACACTTCACCACAACACACAGTGACAAAACTTCAAAAAGCCTGACTTCCTTTCAAAGTTTTTTCTTCAAATGGTGCAAGTAAGACCTCCTCTAATGGCGGACCAATTTCTCCGTACAACTCCTCTTAATGTACGGACCTACCACCGTTCCTTCTAGATTCCGTCAGAGATCCCCCAGCGCCACCACAACGCCACCGTCAACCACTCGATTTCACCGTCGCCGGCCACCGGTGTCCATAGTTAGGTGTAGTACTCTAGTGTCTTTGGTATGGAGTGAACGCGTGCATTGAAATTGAAAGTTTGAAGCAGTTTGAGAGAGTGATGGATTTGGTTGAAGGAGTCGGTGAGAGTTCCTCACCGCCGAGGAGTTTCGCTGGCTTCGCCGGCTACGAGATAGTGAATGATGTGTTTAATCGGTTAGTGGAGATCGGAAACGAAGAGGCCACTGCTAATCCGGAGTTTCGCGAGCAATTGGAGGCGCACTTCAGTCGGTTACCTGCTAGGTATATCATATATGTAGATTATCAATCAATTTGTGTATCCTCTTTGTTCGTCATGATTTCATCTGTTGAATTTTGTTACATCGTATGTGCGTTTTGACGCGTTAATCTGTTTATTGCGCGTGGAATTCGTGTTTAGGTTGCTTAACAATGCGATTAGCGGAAAGTGTTTGTTAATCAGATGTTTTTGGATTGTAGGGAATAGAATTTGATGATAACTTAATTATGTGATTACCATAAGGAGTGATTGCGTGTACGTTTATAGTGCTTTTGTTTACCTTTATTATGGTTATGCTGATAAGTGATAACTCCTGTTTGAAGTGGATTTTCAAAGCTATTGTAATTTAATGTTTAGTGTGTGTAAATAAGGTGTGTAAAATGGTGGCGATTTGTTTTTGGCTTTTCGGTTATTGTTTCTGTATTTTTAGTAAGGTCGCACACACAAAAACGTATTTATGTAATTATTATTTATATTTGTATTTATTTGGGAATTAGCACAATGTTTTAGATCAAAAGGAATAGAATTTGGTATATAAAGGCTTAATGAGTGCATTCTTTACTTTTGGGGATTCTGATTCATTGTTCAATAATTATGTGTTGTAATTCCTGTTTTGAACCTGAGATTAAGTTAATTTCAATCAATTTTTTGGCAGTAGAAGGTGGGAAAACAGTGTCTCTATTCATATGTGTAGATACTGAAAAGATACTTTCAGTTGTATGTTCTTGGGTTTGCGAATTGTTACTACTTATGGGTATTAGTTGCTACTTGCTAGCCACTTAAGAGTAGTTGTTGTGTACAGTGGATATTCTTTTGTATCTTCATGCTTTTAGTTCTGTCATCAATTTTCTGATGCATTTATATGTGCCAGTTATGCACTGGATATCAATGTGGATAGAGCTGAAGATGTATTGCTGCATCAAAGCTCCTTGGCTTGGCCAAGATCCTGAAAATCGACCTGTTTTTCATGTCCGCCTTCTGGAGGTGATGGTTATCACACTCTGCGCCATAGTCAAAGCATTATTAAATTTTGTTCGATTTGTGAATTATGAAAAAAAGGCATGCCTATTTATTTTCGGTGTTCATTTATCTGTTCTAGCAATAAATGACCGTGATGATGTTGATAGAGCTTATAATGTCTCCGCCTTATTACTCACAATTATTGACTTGCAAATAGAAGTTGGGGCCTGAGAGCCATTGGAACAGAAAAGGAGATGGGATCATCTTTACCATCATGCCTGTGAATGCAATGCCTTCAGGCAGAAAGACCATAAACAAACAAACAAACAAACATACCAGTGTATCCCGCTGAAGAGCAGGGTCTGGGAGGGGTATGTGGTGGCAAGTCTTTCCTCTATCCTGAGAGATAGAGAGACCGCTTCCGAAGAGACTCCCGACTCGTTAACAAAGGCAGTAGCTATAACAATCATAATACCTATCACATATTACATATCACATACATATCACATATTACATCATATATGAGGAAGATTGTCCCCAATATAAGTTGAATGAGTGATTATATTTGGGGAAATCACAAGAATTGCCAGCTTTATATAGAAATTTGAGGAAGATTGTCCCCATATTATGTTCTCCAATTATGCTTTATTACTATTTTAAATATTTTAATATTTAAATGCATATTCACTTTCCACTAGTAGACAAACCTTAATTTTGGAATCCTTTTGCCCAAACTTTGTAGAAGTCTATCTTTGATATCCAATCAGATTTCTATCATCTGTTGATCTAATGGTGCATTATGATTTTTGTCTCTCTTTGTGCATGGTTTTAGAATTTCTGGACTCGAGCTGATGGTGACGAAGACCAGCAAGACTTAAGTGTTGAACTTGCATCATTACAAGCTAGGTATATAACAAAGATATCCTTGTTAGTTTACATATGGTAGTATCTGCTTTTGCTGTTTCTTGTTGTCTAAAGATGCAAGCTTCTCTTTTATCTTACTTATATCACTTGTTTTCTAAAGTGACAAGAACCACGAGATGGGTTTTGAACCTTGTTCTAAACTGGAGGACCTAAACTTGGACTTCAGGAGAAATTCTCTCGACAAGGACAAAGGGAATCTTGATGGGGATTCTTTCACGAGGTACTACATATTGGAGATCTGGTGTATATATTCTCTTTGTAACTCCTCATAAGAAGCTGCTTAGTTTATGTTGCATGTGTTTGCAATTTTACCGATTGACCATCATATTTCCTTCACTACATCCCAAGCTATTTATGGACATTTTACTTATTTTACTCGCTTATACATTATTGTGAATATTCTTGGGAGGGGATTAAGTTAATTGTCGACTTGTCGTGAATGTTTTACAGGCAAGATGATATCCAGGTGCCTATTCATGAAGTGATATTTTCTGCTGTTGACAAACCTAAACTTCTCAGTCAGGTATGTGGGTGAAGGACTATACGATACTCTTTGAATTTTTGTTGCAGCATTTAAATTTCTGAACTTGTGGTATAACTTTGACTAATGGTTAGAATGATAATGAGAAAAATGCCTGCAAATTAATTCAAGGTCTATATCTTTTAACATGACTTCTTTACCTCCAGCTTTCAGCTTTGCTTTCTGACATAGGACTGAACATACGTGAAGCACATGTGTTTTCAACGATTGATGGTTTTTCTTTAGATGTGTTTGTGGTTGATGGATGGCCTCTTCAGGTAAATATATATATTATATTTTTGTGGTGTCATGATGTTAATAACAACTTGCTCTATTGTTTTTCATGTTTTGTAACCGGGAATCATTACGGGTATGGGCAAAATAATATAATGGAGTGGGATTGCATTTTTAATCATCACCCTTGGCGGGTTAGACTATGCCTAATTTTGTATTTGATAACCTTTTTGAAACCTAAACCCAGTACCCAAACACCTTTATCAAGATTGAAACTTATTTCTTTCATTCCATACCCATAAACCAAACACTATCTTATTTCATTACGCTGTTTGCGTGTTAAAGCTACTTGCTAACTGGAACCTAAGTATAAAAATGTACAACTAAAATTATTGTGTTTAAATACATACTTCAAGAGATGTATGTGTGGTGATTTTTGAATGTTGTTATGTTTGGTCAGGAAACACAAGCTTTACATGCAGCAATGGAGAGAGCAATTGCTGGGAGTGAGGTACTTCATATCTAACACTGCTTAGGGTGTTCACTATGTTTCTAGGAAAATTTGGATCTCGATACTCAGTTATGAAGTTTTTTTTTTAAATCATATGATACGTGGGCAATAAATCATGTTTAGGGGGCTTTATACCAACTAGTGCATACTATTTATATGGGTCAGTATATGGGGCCTTTTATTTTTGTATGTGGATATTGTTTACTTTGCATATCATTGGTGGTCAGTTGTGTTTGAGCAAGAGAAAGAGTGCTATACATTATCTGGGTTGCCGATGTGAGAACCCAATTAGTTAATAAGTACGATGGAGGCATGTTGGCCTAGAATAAAACATAAGAAATGTAGAAGGAAATCTAATGAACTTATGAACCTAGGTGTATACGTAAGAAAATTAGTAAAGAGGCATATAGTACAAGCACAATCAACGCCCCATAGTTTGGTGGTTAAATTTCTACCTTATGCAATTTGTCACGTAGTTGATGTGGACTTTTGTAATGGATCTCTTTGACTGTTTATTGGTTAGTCCGAATGTGGATCGGCTTGATGGTGGGGAGATTAGTTGTGGTACACTTGTTATGATTAGTTGTGGTACACTTGTTATAATTTTGTACAAGATGATTATCAACCTCTAAAGGTCTTTTCATGAGAAAAAAATGGGTTCATGACTATATGGATCACACACACATGTATGCATATATATCCATGTTAGCATTCAACATGGGTGAACTTGTGTAGAAGTCATCTTACAGAGAACCCCTTTGGATGACTCCTAAACTATAGTGCCTACAAATGGTTTTTCTATATAGAATCCTCCTTGAGACAACTATCTAGCCTATAGAGTAAAAGGACTAGTGAATTGGCAAGGCTTATAAAATACCTACTTATAACTAATACTATAACATGTAGTAGCTTTTGTTATATGATATATTTCAAGCCAACAAGGGATATCTGCATCCCACATAATCATTTCTAGTTGGAAAGGTGTTCTGCAAATCTTGGTTTTATTTTATGACATCCGGTCCCTCGTACCACCAATATTGTCTGTTTTGCCTATATGAGGATCTTACGAATTTGTTTTTGGTTGCCCGGGTGAAAACTTCTGAGGGATGTCACCCATCCCTGGATTGCTGTCACCTAAGCACGACTAACTATAAAGTTCTCCTCTCATCTAAAACCAATACGCCTAAAACGCGTTGGTAATATTAGAGGCAGGACATTCCTTTTGAACCAGGAATCTTTCATATTCACAGCTCATGTGGCATGTGCCTAGGGTGCTACAATCACCCTCCCTTGGTCTCATCGTCCTCGATGAGGTTTGCCCCACCATCCCCATCAGTGGATGTGAGATTTGCCTAAAATGTCCCTCTAAACACCCCTAGGGACTCACCGTCCTCGATGAAGTTTGCCCCACCATCCCGAACGACACAGGAGGGTTTCTGATACCAACTGTGACATCCGGCCTCTTATACCATCAATATTGTCCGCTTTGCCCGCAATGAGCTCAAGGATTTGCTTTTGGTTGCTCGGATGAAAACTTCCAAGCGAGGTCACCCATCTCTGGATTGCTGTCACTAGAGCATGTTTAACTGTGGAGTCCTTTCATCCACAACTAATACGCCCATAACATGTTAGTGATATTAGAGACGAAACATTCCTTAAAACTAGAAATTTCTCCTGTCCACAGCCGAAGTGGGATTTGCCCAGGATGTTACATATTTTGTCTCCAATCTCCATGAATCCATCTTGTCATGCATGGGTGTCTTGTGCTAGTGTAGTATGTTTGTGATATTTGGGGAAGTAATGTTGCTATGTGTGGATTTAGTGAAGTGGAAGTATGGATGGTTTTGCTATAACTACTACGGTAATGGAGCCATGCAGTTGTTGGTCTTGATAGACAATTTCATGGTATAAATGTCTAGGGATATGTGAGTTTGGTGGCCTAGAAAACAATGTATTAACAATAATGGTAACATAGTAATGGTTATATGTTAGATGTGTAAAGTGTATGGTGGGAAGGTAAAGGTGTGTGACTTCTCTAAAGCGTTTTGTACCTTTAAGAGGTTCCAAGTGTTAGCGAGAAAAACAAGGTTGAAATACCTTATTATAACGAACTATACTTGTTTAAGTTTAAGATGAGCAAAAGCTCATGTCTACAAGCGTCGGTACTTATACCTTTGAACTTTTTGGGTATGAGAATAACCAACATTTACGAAACTATACTTGTTAAAGTTTGAGATGAGCAAAAGCTCAATGTCTACAAGCGTCGATACTAATACCTTTGAACTTTTGGGTGTGAGAATAACCAACATTTACAATTGATGGTTTTAAAGTCTAGTTTATTCGTGCCCAAGTCGGAGTTAGGACACAACAATCATTGAATTAGGGTCCGAATGAAAAATGATGCAAGAAGATGAAGACGCTTAGGTGTATGCAAAATGTTTACCAATAATGTTGTTAAAACTGATACGTATCTCGTTTCTATTTGATCGTGCAATATCTAGCGTAAGATGTTCATTATCATGAATGATTCTCGTCTAAATGGAGTATATAGCAATCTTAGCTATACATAGAAGATAAACCTAAAAAAGGTATTTTAAGGAAACATAATGTAACTTTTATAATGTCTTAGAAGTCGTTTTAGTTGCCTATGCCAATTTCCCCTAAATTTTTTATCTATTATCAAATTTTGGTTTATAAGGACGAAGTGATAAAGGACGAGATCAAAACTAACCTCTCTTATTTAGTTTTCTTATGATTTGATTTGAATAACGAGTCACTCTAGTTTAGAAGATCCTATTAGCTTAACTCTTATTGCCTTGAACTCTCAAGACATATAATTTGACTTAGACATGTTGTTAAGCAATTTATTTTCGCAACATCCACGTCTTACTCTTTCAAGGGAAGAGTTATGATTTACAAAGACATGTTAAAACTTAACCCTCCGAATAATAGAGCATCATATCCAATCTTCACGAGGGAGATCAACATTTCAAGTTTTTAGCTTGCAAGTTCTTGAACATGAGTTCGTGTGACTTCTCGAAAGGAAGTAGCACAAGCTTGAAGGAAGAGTGACATTTGAAGAGTTACGGGACTGAGGCATATGTAAATTACTTGGATCATAACAATCAAAACATGTGCCTTTAACACATGAAGGATACATTGTAAGGATTTACTTTCATCCTTGGTTTCACTCTAAAGTGTTGGGAAAACCAACAATCCTGTATAGAGATGGAACGACAAGCACAAATAAAGCATGGTTAGAAGTTCATATTACACGGGGGAAAAAACATAGTAACGTATGTGGTTCAGTAGGAGCACAATTAGAATACAACTTCATCACATCCCATCAACATGCTTGGCTCATTTAGACAAAATGGGTCAAACGGCTATGTTCATGTTACATGATTTTAAGTGTGTTCGGGTTAGGGTTGGTGATACTAGTCATGTTCAGGTTCATTGATTCAACTCATCAACTTGGCATGATTACACCCCTTATTAAGATCAATCGAAATTCTCTTTTGCATTATCGTTGTGCCTAGCCGGTTTAACATATAATGCTAATGATCCATCAAATAAATATGAGGTATTTGAAGCCAACAAGCCACTTGATGGGATGCGGTCCCCATGACTAGAATGTACCATGTGAAATCAAGAAATTAATTAACCAGACTTTATAAGGATAGAAATAACATCCATGTTTGTTTATTGGTATGCTTCTTATGAACAAACTAGAAATAGATATCTCCGTGTCTTGTTTTCCTCAATGTAGTTGAAAAGGATAGTTTTTTGATTAGTTAAAAAAGGAAGCCGCAATTGATTATGGATATTCTTGACTGGCATACAATGTTGCAAGAGGTTCTTTTGGCATAACTTTTGGTCCCTTTTGTGTGTGTTGTGTTACATTAAGGATACATGAAATACATATATAGTAAAAAGTTTCATGAAAGTTATATATATAGAACACATGAAAAGCATATACCACTTCATTGGCTAGTGTAACACATGGGAGGGAGAATGATGCGTTGGAATGCAACTGTTTTCTATTTTGTCATGTGCTTGATTGCACTTGAATTAATGATCCAAAATGAAAAAAACTTGTAATTGTGAGGAGCAAATTAAATCTCACTTTGGTGAAATATATATTCCAATCCTAAGATATAACCTTGTAGGCTGCTCCCATTATCAATTGGTTTGAGATGTAACCCAATATAATAATCATGTGGACCATCACCAAAAGCAGTCTCTTCATCCTCTAGGATAAAGGTGAGGCTTTACTACATCCTACATCTTACCTTCCTCTGGTCAGTAGCCCTACTGTGGATGGAGTCTACGGGGCATGGTTGGTTATGTGGATCATCATTGAAGGGGAGATAATCTTTGGTTTGGGGGGAGGATTGTCGGGCGCAAACCCTATCCCACATTGGTATGGCATGGATTCCAATCATATTTAAGCTTGGTAGGCTACTGCTAGTGGCATTTGTTTCTAGAATGACTCCCCCATATAGGCTTGTGGGTTGAGTTTGGTGACACATGGGCTAGAATCATGATTCTCATAGTAATGTCCTCATGATTGGAATGCTTGGAGTTAGAAAGTAAAATGGTGTTGAGATTTTAGGAAGTTCGTGGAGATGCACCAGACTATTATATGTTCTACCCGGAACATAATGATTTTTTTATTCTTTTTTGTAGCATATGATGTGTTTTCTAAGTAATAGTTTTTAGTTGTTTGTTGTTTTTGGAGCTGGGGGTCTCAGCGGGAGCAACCTCTCTATCCCTCAGGGTAGAGGTTAGGTTTGCCCACATCAAACCCTCGGTAAACCCTACCGGTAACTATGTTACAAGTGGGACTATACAGGGTAAGTTGTTTGCTTGTTCTTTTTAGTTGGTTTGGTGATGTGTATTTTCTTCAAAATTTTGGATCTTGTTTCCAAATTTTATTTCAGTCATTTAACTTGGTGTTTATTGTTTTTGATGATAAGATAAAGATTATTAAGTTAATTTCTTGGTTACTAAATTCCTAAACTTTCACATTTATTAATGCTTCTTACATTATGCATTCTTCAACTTTAGTAATGCAATCACCGATACCTGGTCTATTTATAGTAAAGAACGTTCATATGTATGAATTTGCTAAATTCAAAACTCTTTTCATCTTTTGAAATGCATTCAGATGAGAGGACCTTCATAATCAAACTTTAAATTCAATTTTTTGTTGATCTAGGAAGAAAAAGCTAAATCAGCGTCTATATTATCGATAATGAAGGTTATTTTTAACCATTTGTAGAAATCCCATTAATATTATTGTCTATTTGTAATATCTCACTCTCTTAAGATCTTTGCTCCTTATCATCTTTGTTTCTTATTATCGTATCCACTTCGACTATAGTAGTCTGTTCAACCTCTGCGATTCTGCTTTACTTTCACACATCGTGTATACCTGAATCTAAACTAGATGTTTTCTTTTTGTAAGTTTCTTGTCAGTGATTTATTGCTAGGTATGCCAGGCTCTATCACTAGGAGGGCCCTTGATCTATCAATATAGGGAGAAAATAAAAAAAAATAAAAAGGGTTGTGCGAGTTGCGTGAATTGCAATGGCGACAACCACTTAACCTAGTGCAATTATCAGAAAGCTATGTATGAAAGTTAATTATTAGTATTTGTTCTGAGAATTAAATTACTTTCTAATTTGCAGGGTTCATGGTCTGGTTCTTCACGGTCAAAATCAGTTAGCGAAGGAGCACCAGCTGTTCAAGCTAATTCTGTGGATATGGAGATAGATATAAGATTACTGAAGATCGGGAAAAAATTGGATCTGGGTCCTGTGGAGATTTGTAAGTGAATTATTTCGTAGATGTATGCTATATGTCACTCAATATTTTAATTTTGCTCTGTATTATCTTTCACTCTTGGCAAGGCACCGTGGAGTGTACGTTGGTGAGGATGTTGCTGTAAAAATTCTAAAATCTGAAACCCTAAATCAAGCGTTGGAGGATGAGTTTCGTCATGAAGTAGCCATTCTCAGGTAATGCTTTTGTGGAATTATGTAATTTTTGATCAAAGCATTATTGGATACACTTCTAGTTCAATAATATCCTTCCCATTCATTGCACGGAATCCCCTCCCCCTGCTCTCTCTCCGTTCACAAACGCGCACACGCACACACATATTGATTCTAATATTTTGATAATTTATTTTAACTAATTTTTGCAGAGAGGTCCAGCATAGAAATGTTGTTCGTTTTATCGGTGCTTGTACAAAGCAACCACACCTGTGCATAATAACAGGTACTGAAGTTCTGGATATTGATTTTTTCATTTGTTTGGTAGTGGCTACTAATTATTTTTGTTAAATCTTTACATATTTTGGTCTCCAATATTGTGATCTTACTCTTTGACAAGCACAATTTATTTTTTCTTTTTTCGTTCTTAATTTTAATTCATCCCTTACTGTGGCTTTTGTTTCGGCTTGTAGAATACATGTCTGGAGGCAGCCTTTATGAATATTTGCATAAGAATCATCACACTGTAACACTTTCACAGTTGGTGAAGTTTGCAATAGATGTTTCTAGAGGAATGGAGTACTTACATAAGAATAATATTATTCATAGGGATCTGAAGACTGCAAATTTGCTTATGGACAGTCATAATGTAAGTTCATTGTTTATCTTCACATATTAGTGCTAAGAAATTTCAATCTAAGTCGATGATGTCAATTAGATCCAACTTCAGTTTGTTTATCTTTCCTTTAGGTTGTAAAGGTGGCTGATTTTGGGGTAGCCCGTTTTCTGAATCAAGAGGGAATTATGACAGCCGAAACAGGAACATATAGATGGATGGCTCCCGAGGTTTGTCTTTAATGCATTTTGAAGTTGTGGATACATAGAGTTCTAAATAGAGGTGGAAATTACAACCCCTTTTACAAATTGAGTCGATTTAGCTTATGTTTAATTAGTACTGGCCAAATAATAAAAGTAGCTTAGAAGGTTGGATGAGCTGAAACTCGACTATTTTCAAAGCGCAGAACTTCCTAAATTTTTTGATTTAAAAAGTTAACTTGTATTGAAATAATATATTTTCTGTTTTCTGTATTGCTCTGTTTGCAGGTTATAAATCATCAACCATATGATCAAAAAGCCGATGTTTTTAGTTTTGCGATTGTTTTGTGGGAGCTTGTGACAGCTAAGGTTGGATCCATATGCTGTTAAAATGTCATTCTAACTTAACCGAAAGAACGGCTTTAATTCCAACTTTTTGATACTATAATGAACCGAATAGATTCCATTTAGCCGACTAATATTTATTCGTGTTGTAGGTTCCCTACGATAACATGACGCCATTGCAAGCGGCCTTGGGAGTAAGACAGGTCAGTACTTCTCTATAGTTAAATCTTTACATGAATGTTACGAATATATAGAAAATAATATATTGCTTGATTTATAAGTGTATTGTCAACACCGAGGAAGTATGGCTGGTGATATTGCAAATGTTTTTCTACAAATTTGAAATTGAGAATCTAAGTGCATGATGTATCTTTTAAATGGTTTTAGGGACGTCGGCCAGATCTTCCAAATACACACCCGAAGCTGTTGGAATTGATGAAAAGATGTTGGCAAACTGACCCTAGCGTCCGCCCTTCTTTTTCTGAAGTCAAAGTTGAACTTGAAAGATTACTCCAAGAAGTTCAGGTACAGAAATACAGAATATACTACCTCATTAAAAGTAAAAGGAACTTAATGAAAAGTAAACAAGAGGTCACATGCACATTGTAAGTGAATTTTGAATCGTTTACCTATGTATGTTTTAACCTATTTACTTATCACGTCAAGCAGTGAAATAAAATTAAGAACTTAAAATAGGAAGCAGGGTTTATAAATCACACAAAACTACTTTTATTGGGTAAAGTAGATTACCATTGAAATATTTTAATTTTAATAAGACTATCTGACATCTAATTAGTTGTTACAAAGCTTTAAAATCTTTTATAAATAATTATTGTTGAATAAATTTACAATAAGTAAAATTGACCCTTGATCTCATACGTTCCATTCATTGTTTCCGGTTGATCACAAATCTACTTAAGGGTTAATCTTTCCATAGGCTTATTGCTTTTAAAATGCTACAAGAATGACGTTTGTTACTTGCTCGTTATTATCAGCTAATTGATGTGTATATATATGCATTGTTCGCAACTAACTACTTTTAGGAAAATGTTAAATTTGCAGGGGAAGGGAAAGGGGACGGGGACGGTGCCGATACCAAATGGGAGCTAGGTACGTTTAATTATAGGAAAATGGCATAAAACTAGAGTTTTAGTATCTATGTAGAAGAAGGGTAGTAGATGATATGATAATAGGCGAGTGGGAGTTGAGTAGCGAGTGTACAGAGGTGTTTTCTTGAGAGAAATATGGAGCATAAAGAAACAGAGAAGGTAACAAAGAGAATGAAATATGAATGAACAGCTTGTAATAGATTATACTCCAACCATCTTCACCAAAGCTGTGTTTTGTCTGTAAGTCTGCTTTTGTCTGTCTGGTTGATAGTTTTTTTAAAGCTTGTTGGAAAAAATGATCTTTTTTAGTTGCTAATGAAAGTGTAGCTTGAGGATATATCTTAAACCCAAGATATGAACCAAAACTAATTAAATAGCAACTATGTATTTTCTGATAGGTTTAATTAAACACCTATATTTTATTTTGTAAAATCATAAAAATGTTAAGATTTTCTAACCTTATGATTTATAGTTGTACATAAGCTTTGGAATTTTAAATATTATTTAAAATTGTGCGAGTTAAATAGAAAGAGTATAACTCTTGGTAATTACATGGTGTTTTTTTTCAAGTTGATATAAATGGAACAATTATAATAAATTGTCATGTACTTGATCTTTTTTTACCCTTTTCTTTTTTCTAGCTGATATATTGAATACTATTCAGTAGATTTACTCATGACCTGGTGAATCTAGTGGTAAAGTATTTGTTCTTTACAAATATGATAGGAGTTTAAACTTTAAATCCTTGTAAATGGAAGGTCTAAGTGGAATTTGAAGGTAAAAATTGCTGTTTAGAAAAAAAACTGTTATTGGGTTCTTCTTTTTTAAATTACTTACTATTTTAGGTTATATATTAAAAATAATCAGTAAATAGTAACACAGTTTTGTATATTCCGTTTATTAAAAAGTCTCAACATTTATAAAAAGTCCCTTAAGATTGTGACATCGATAATTATTCAACCGCATTAATAATAAGTTCCTTAAATGGGCTACGCATTGTTGGTTTATGTTAATGGGTAGACTATGCTATATGCTATGTTATAAAGATCGCAAGGAAGATTAACAAAAGTTGGATACCCTTAATGGCTGTGTTGAGTTGGGCCAAACGCAAGAACAAGGGCATATGTGGTGCTGTGGTGCGTGGTTAAACATAAATGGAAGTGGAACAACCAATACTTCCATCTCGTTCTCCGCAAGTTGTTGTTGTTGTGCCGCAATACACATATACTGCGACTGCTCTCGACTTTTTTTCTCCATTTCTCTACATCAACGATCACACAGTGGCAACCAATGACGAACAGGATAACGCAACATGAAAATAACGAGATATAAGCCTAAGTGTATTATATGAACTAATGAAAGAGTCGATGGAAGATTATCCGAAAGAATTGATGAACTAGTTGGTTATGTACAGAAGAGGGATTCAGTAGATTTAATACATGTTTGAATAGTGAAAGCATTTTAAACAAGATCACATGTTAAAGAAAAGAAGACCTTAATATGATATCAGACTAGATAAATATTAGGGAACATTTTAATATCATACATAATGATATTAAAGTTATCCTATTATAGAATAACTACATCAAGATTTTTCTCATCTTTAGAGATTGCTATTGGTGAAATAACTAAAAATTAAGCCAGCGCGATGTGCTGCGTTTTGCGAACTTCGTTACGTGCCTTGCGTCGATGACATTAACGTTGTTTAGTGCATAAAAGAAACGTATTGGGGAGATCAAACATAATTAGAAAAAAATGTATATAACAATATTATTTGATCGGTGTTAGTCTCATTTTTCATGGTACTAGCACGTTACCATTATTCAATATAACTTATTGTATCCAAAACTACTCTATTTTAAAACAACTCCGATTTAAAAATAATTATACAGTCACGTCAAGAAAACAAATTAAAGACAACCATAAATTATTTAAAAAATTTTAGAAAGGAAAGTTATTATAGAATTAAATCAAATTAATAAAAAAATAAATAGGTAAATAAAGTATATTATATATAGTACATGGAGTAAAGTTCTTTTATTGACATCTGTTTATTCGATAACCCATTAATTTATTGAACACCTACACCATAATTATACAGTGTAATTAACTTTTACATTACGTTACACAACTAATATAACGATTTTTCTCACATTTTCAAAATTTTCACCTCTTTTTAAAAGAACTTCACTCTTTTATTAAAACATTTTTAACCTTTTTGTATGATGTTATTTCTTATACAAACACACCATCAAATAGATCGTTTTAATATCTATAATTCGATTATAGTATTACTATATTTTTTAATATTTTTTAACGTTCGTTGTGCACCACGAGTTTTACTACCATAACTCTAACTTACAGTGGTGACATGGCTTGCTGTGGACTACTAATTAGTTTAATGAATTATCGTAATAAACAATAGTTAACATTTGATTCTTTGCATAAAGTCAAGTTAAAACATTAGAAATTTAAGGGTTTATATTGTAAATTATTTGAGCGATTAAATTATAAAACTGAGTGCCGGTCAGTATTGCTATTGCTGAGTATATACAATATCGAAAAACAATGCATGAAACCTATTGTGAAATTCCAAGAATTTTTTTTTAAACGGCTGGTTAGTTGTTAGTTGTTAGTATCACCAAGTTAGTAATATTCACTTAGTATATTAGTTCTTATTTTCAAAAGTTGTTCTTAATTGTGACACATATGTTGTATATTTGGTGAAAAACTATAATTTTATCTCAAACGAAATTTATTAAAATTAGTATTATAATATATATGATAGCTTCATTCAGCATCTATTAGGCCAAAGCTCGGGAGCACACTCGTCATAGAAGGGTAGGAAAGAAAACGAAAGGATTTTTGGGTTTAATAAACACGAACATAATCAAGTATTTGTTTGAAATTATATTTCAAAAAAGGAAACATAAGCTTAAGCATGCTACATAATATGTATGGGCGGTATGGCCTCAAAGATGTTAAGAGCATGTGGATAAACAACATGACAAAACAAACACTAATGCATGCATCTTTAATTAAGGTCATATGTCCCTTAAAACTTTATGATCTAGATATGTGTTGCTTGTTATTAATATTGAATGTAACATTTTATCGAAATTGAAGTTATTTAAATGTTTGCTCTCATGTGTATAACTAAATAGGAAATAGGTTGGGTTCTTAGTAGTAGAGAAGGGGGTGGAGCCTATTGAATAGAGGATGGTAGGGGTAGCAGTGACTTAGGAGGTGGTGGAGTCTTTCCCTGGGTGTATGGTAGACGGGGTGGCGGTGGAGGAGTCTTGCCTTGGGTGTAAGGTGAACCTGAAGGTGGTGGAGAACTCTTAGGTGGTGGAGAACTCTTAGGTGGTGGAGAACTCTTAGGTGGTGGTGGGGGAGTCTTTCCTTGTTATACGGTGAACCAGACGGTGGTGGTGGTGGAGTCTTGCCTTGGGTGTACGAGGAACCAGACGGTGGTGGTGGTGGAGTCTTGCCTTGGGTGTACGGGAACCAGACGGTGGTGGTGGTGGAGTCTTGCCTTGGGTGTATGGTGAACCAGACGGTGGTGGTGGAGTCTTACCTTGGGTGTACGGTGAACCAGACGGTGGTGGTGGTGGAGTCTTACCTGGGTGTACGGTGAACCAGACGGTGGTGGTGGTGGAGTCTTGCCTTGGGTGTACGGGGAACCAGACGGTGGTGGTGGTGGAGTCTTGCCTTGGGTGTACGGGGAACCAGACGGTGGTGGTGGTGGAGTCTTGCCTTGGGTGTACGGGGAACCAGACGGTGGTGGTGGTGGAGTCTTGCCTTGGGTGTATGGTGAACCAGACGGTGGTGGTGGAGTCTTACCTTGGGTGTACGATGAACCAGATGGTGGTGGTGGTGGTGGAGTCTTGCCTTGGGTGTACGGGGAACCAGACGGTGGTGTGGTGGAGTCTTGCCTTGGGTGTACGGGGAACCAGACGGTGGTGGTGGTGGAGTCTTGCCTTGGGTGTACGGGAACCAGACGGTGGTGGTGGTGGAGTCTTGCCTTGGGTGTACGGGAACCAGACGGTGGTGGTGGTGGAGTCTTGCCTTGAGTGTACGGGAACCAGACGGTGGTGGTAGTGGAGTCTTGGCTTGGTGTATGGTGAACCAGACGGTGGTGGTGGAGTCTTACCTTGGGTGTACGATGAACCAGATGGTGGTGGTGGTGGTGGAGTCTTGCCGTGGGTGTATGGCGAACCAGACGATGGTGGTGGTGGTGGAGGAGTCTTGCCTTGGGTGTATGGTGAACCAGATGGTGGTGGTGGTGGAGTCTTACCATGGGTGTAAGGTGAACCAGATGGTGGTGGTGGAGTCTTGCCATGGGTGTACGGTGAACCAGATGGTGGTGGTGGTGGAGTCTTGCCCTGGGTGTATGGTGAACCAGATCGTGGTGGTGGTGGGGGAGTCTTGCCATGGGTGTACGGGGAACCTGATGGTGTGGCGGAGTCTTTCCATGGGTGTATGGTGAACCTGATGGTGGTGGTGGTGGAGTCTTTCCATGGGTATATGATGGAGCAGGTGCTGGCGAAGTCTTGCCATGGATGATATTCTTGTCTAGGTAGGTTGCACTCATTGATGATGGGAATGCTAGGGAAACTATGACGACAAAAATAGACAATACTAAAGAGGTCATTGCATGCCGATTCATTTTTCTTGTTACCATTTCATGAGTTATGCTTCCATGCCTTTTACCTCTTTATATAGTTAAATATTTTGACCTTTATGGCACGTGAGTTATATTTGCACCTTCTAAATTTTTATCACGTGCTATTGATTATTTGATTGTACACTACTTTGAGTTGAAAATGTTTTGTAATATTTATTTCTTTTAATGTTAATTTGATGTATTGATAGTTTTTTTATATCTCAATCCACCATAAAATATTAAAATTTTAGCTTATAAACTACCATTTTTGCTATTGACGTAATAATTCTTAATTACAGCTTGGTTTTACTTGAGATAATGTCGGTAAAAATTTATATCTTCATCCATTTATATATATTAAACTAGGTTAGATTCAGTTGAATTCTAAAAAAATATAATTAATAAATATTTTATATATTAGTAAGTTATTACTTGATTTTAAAGGGTCACATATAACAAATGACTTAATTTTATTAGACTTTTTTGAAACATCCTACATTCATTACTGATTTAAAATTTATTTTAGAAGAAGTAATCTGTTTTATTAGGTTGATATTAATCAAATATTAAGTAATGACGAAAAATTAAATTATTATAATATTAGATTATAAGAAATATTTAGTTGACTAAAATAATAAGCTCTAATGTTTAGGCCAAAAGCTTATATAGGTGCTATAGAATTATATCATATGTCCCTTGTAATTTTATTTATTAAATTATATAGATAATAGATTATGTGTGCGAGCGAACGAAACTGGCATATGGAATCATTTTTAACAAATATAAAATAATATATTACAATAACAATTCATAATATTTCAAAAATAAAAAAATAACGCCTCTAAATTTTATAAGTTATAATTAATTAATTGAATTTAATTATAAATAATGTATTTAAAGAAGAAAAATGTTGGTCAATCAAAGTTATTATAATTTAATGTTATAATTTAAAATCATATGAAATATGAAAATATTTAAGTGGTATTTAATCAATTTATGAGTTTATGAATTTAAATTAAAATAGATATGGACAATGTTTAGACGGGAAACAAAAATCTAGTCTCTAAAATGATTACACTGCGCATTAAAACATTTGTTAATCACAAACAGTGAATTAGATACTACTAACTTTGAATACACCTAAATTAGTATTACTATTTTTTTTAAATATGTAACACTGAACCTTAAACTCTAGATACAGACTGTACATAACATTAGTCGGACATTATTTATCAAATGATGAGTTCTAGGTAACTTGACATTTGAAGAGACATAAGCTTGTTAAAATTTTTACAGTGGTCGAATCTGAATGAAAACCGACCTATGGGCATTTCTTAAAAATTAAAATCATATTTTAGAACTCCATTGTTTTTAATAACATTACATTGTTTTCTAAGACATTAGAATTTAAGGAGTAAACTAGTATTTAACCCCACAAGTTGCGGTGGGAGCGTAAAGCCGTATCAAATAGTATCAATGTCACACCATCGCTGACCACCAATACAAAAAAACTTGTAACAAAAGAAACAAAACCGAACATAAAAATAACATAAAAACAACATAAAACAACATAAAAGCTTTAAATCATGCATGTGCATTGCGACGTGTTAATGTGTATAAAGTAGAACAAAGTGTATTACACAACACGGTCGGGAAACAAAAATAAATAGATGTAAAATCATTAAACCACATATGCTTGTGCATTTATGTTAATTTGAAAATTTTAGACCGAGACGTAAATTTTTTTTTGTAAATGATGAAAAGTATATGAGATCAAAGTCGAAAATAAAAAAAAATATTAGGGTTAAATATAAAAGATGGAAACTATATGGTTTAAAATGAAAATAAAGAAAAAAATAAAAAATAAAGAAAAAATAAAGTAATGTACAATTTATAAAACGTAAATATAAACCATAATACATAACTAAGCTAATAATTATTATTATATCGGGAGGCAACAACCTTCGATTTAAACTAACAAACATCCATAATAATTACCTAATTCACATGTACTTGTCTTCATTCATCATGTGCAAATTTAGTGTAATTACGTCTAAAATAAGAGAAAACAAACAAATATATTTGCAGATAAGCTAAACGAGTAATAATAAAAAATAACTAAAAAAACCCAAATTTAATCATCAAAATTGTTAATCTACACATGTGTTATGGGAAGCAGAAATTAAAAAAATAAATAAACCATCAATAAAAATGTTAAACCATTAGATTTTTCCTCTAATAAACTGAAAAAACATGTGAAAATATAAAAATAGAATAAATCTTGAATTCTTTCAATAGGCCACATTAGTTTTAAAACTCACCGTCACTAACAATTTTGTGTTGCATTGTTTCACCTGAAGTCGTATACATTTATATCTATCTAATTTTCGAAAGAGAAAGGTTCCTATATTTGTGGATACTTGCACTTTTCAATAGATTGCGGGTTTTTTTTAAATGAAATTTGTTCCAACAAACCAACATATATAACTCACTATATAATATTAGATGCCAATCTTACTAGGATGAGACTCTTAAAGAAGTTAATGTTGAGATGATGACTATGTTTGCACGACATTACAATTATACAATGTATTTGTGAAAAAAAAGTTTTATAGAAATATTTCATATTTTTATACAATTTTGAATTGTGATTATTCTTTTAAAGGCTATCAGTGTACTTTTCACTTACTTTCACATTAACATTATAACATTTTTCACCTTTTCTATCGTCAAACCACGTAATGTGTTCACTCTTGTCACTTTAAAAAAATACTAATAAATAAAAAAGTACTATCACTTCATATTGAGAAACCACAAACGTAAAATACAAAAAAAAGTATATAGTTCCCCTATTAACGTACACTACAAGGAACAACCCCAATCCGACCACCATGTAACCATTAGTCCATTACCAATGGTTTTGCCGCTTGGTGTGATGAGCTCGCAATGGTTGGGTATGTTTTGTATATTGGTATCATCATCTTAACATGCGTATGAAATTGTCCTAATACCTAGTCTAGTATTCGTTGGTATCCATAACTAAATGCGAATCAGGCGTGTGGTGTTGATTATTGTAGTCTAAAATGCATTAACGAGTCAAATAAACAAACCCGAAACCTGATGAACTCTTGAGCTTGAATGTAATCTTCAAATAATCAAATCTGGATCAATCTATGAATCGTGAAAAACTATCAGATAAACTTATTTATAGGTTATTCGCGATTGATTTATCGGACTAGACAAAGATCTTAATTTAATTAGCTTTTTTTGAAACCATGAGACTTCTTTCTTGTAACCATATAAAAACCTGCAGACTTTTAAATGCGAGCTCACAAACTCATATAATCTCAATTGAGCCCAATATTAATAAAATAAATCTAACATCTAAAGTTACTATCAAATGAGCCCAACAACATTATTATGATCCCACCTAATATACCAAGTCCAATAACATTTAGAACTAAATCGAGCTCGTACTCCCGCGACACCTAACTCGTTTAATCTCTCATGTTACTTCCTCGATTAGCAAGTTAATCAAATATACTAAAATACATGTTGATAGCACTAAAATTACTAACATGTGGGCATACCCACGGGTATCGGTATACCCGTTTTTAGTCTTACATTATTAAAACCTACATATTAGCAAGTGTATAGCCCTAAATCTGATCTTAAACACACCTCAAAACCAAATTAAAATATAAAATAACCAGCTGTACATCTAACAATTTTATAATAATAATTTCATTTCTAGAATTTAACACACTATTAATTATAGGCAAATTGTATTTTAATAATCCAAACCATGATCTATTGGTTGGTAATAAAATCCATACTATCAATTTGTCTGATAATAATATTCTTTTTTTTATTGCCAAGGGTAATCCTAATAACATAATCCTATATTGATTTACACTTCATTTTCATTCGATTTTAATCACGATGATGATTGTGAATGAAATAAAAAAACGCACAACAAAATGGAGTGAAAATCGAGTAAACATCAAGTGTTATTGACAATAAATAGGAAGTTTGAATTATTATCAGTAACACTAATAGTATGTGTGTGTGTGTTGTGTATGTATATATATATATATATATATATATATATATATATATATATATATATATATATATATATATATATATATATATATATAGATTATATATAAATATAATTTCAGATTATTAAAATCTAATTGCCTTAATCATATGATAATTCTATATCCTTTAAGTACACAATATATCAATTTATTCAATCTTGTTATGAGCATAAAATAGTTTTTCAATCTTATGCTTATGGGAGTTGGGCCTGTTATGTCTGGACTAATTTGTAGATCATGTTGGACTTTGAATAATAAGGAAGTTTTGGGTTGTGTTATGGACTTATGGGCACGTAGCAAAACATCGAGTAAAAGTTGTATTGTGTCGAACAGATATATCAATTTTGAACAGAAAAAACAATTATTATTTTTGCTATTAAACAAAGACAAATATCAAAGAAGGTATAAGAATTCCCTTTTAGCAAAATGATTTATCTTTCGAATGTTAAACACAAAAGGGAAAATGAAAGCAATATTAAATTTATCGGGGAAAAAGGAAAAAAATTGAAGTATTATAAATGCAGACTATTTTAAGCTCGATATAGTATTAATAGATTTTAGGGGTTCATGTTCGTATATAAATATATGTTGTATGTATCACTTGTGTAAAACTCTAATAGAATGAATCAGTTTTCATCTTTTATGTATCACTTGTGTAAAACTCTAATAGAATGAATCATTTTTCATCTTATCTTTCTTTTTTATTTTCTTTGTTTACAATAGTAAGGTATTTTTAATCATATCTATTTAGTCAAAAAGTATTTTACTGTCTACACAAATAGTTAATCCACTATGTTTAAAATATATTAATACAATTAATATAATTTATTTCAACCAATGCCTTTATGTTTTAATTATTATATTATATATATCTTAATCGCAATATATTTTATTTTATTATAGCATCCTGTTTAAATTTTGAATCTTTCGTTAAATTAGACCCTAGGTAAATCGTTAAATTAGACCCTAGGTAAATCCTATATTGTTTGTGGAAATGGGATGTGTTAGACTCACAAGAAATAATCCGTAACAAATATCACTAACATGTTTTGGCTGTTTTGGTTGTGGAAGAGAAGATGTTCACAGTTAAAAGTGCTCGGGAGGGAGAAATCCAGGATGGATGACCTTCTGGTAGGGTTGTAAACGTACCATATGAACACGAGCAAAGCTTTGTTCATGTTCGTTGAAGTTGTTTATGAACTGTTCGCGAACACTTACCAAACAAAATTTCTTGTTCGAGTTTGTTCATTAAAAAAAAAAACTGTTTACGAGCAATTACCGAGCGTAAACAAAAACAAATAAAGACAAAATGAACACAAACAAATGTTCATAAACATAAATAACACAAATGAAAGTTTGTCAAATTTTAACACAAACTTGACATATTTATCTGAACGTATTTGACATAATTATCATTACTATGATTAATTAGCACAAAAATGAAAAAGCTTGTCAAGCTTTAACATAAGCTAAAGTTGAAAATGGTTAAATGGGTGATCTTGGCGGAGAATATAATATAAATATGGTTTGCATTTTTATATATTAAAACAAGTAAAATAAACATATAAAATTTTTAAATGAACAAACACAAAAGAACATAAACGAATACCTTATTGAACGTTCACAAACACAAATGAGCGAGGACAACCTCTGTTCATGTTCATTTATTTAACTGAATGAACGAAATTTTCTTGTTCGTGTTCATTCATTTACTAAACGAATGAATATAAACGAACTTGCCGCCGAACAGTTCACGAATTGTTGGCTGAACGTTATGTTAGTTTACAACCTTATCTCTTGCGAAGTTCCACTCCAACAACAAAAAACAATCCAATAGGTTTTTGTGGGCAAATGGATAATATTCGTAGTATGAAGGCTGGATGTTACAATAGTAAAGTTACTATTTGATATCTATATTATTATATCATAGAGAAACATGATTAGATTTGTAATTTTACATCAATTTTAAGATGTCATATCAAGAGTTGCAATCTTTAATGTGTAATGTCATAAGATTTATTCCTATTATACCCTTTTAAGCTTTAAATACTTGTACTCTATTATTTCCTAATTAAATTTAAAGTATGACTATTATATTAAGGTTATCTTAATCTATCTATATCTATACTACTATATAATACAACTTTTTGGATAACATTGTAATTTTGATCCATTTTTTAAGACACTTAAAAATTTTTGTTATATTTGGTACAAGTGATTATGTATAAATAACTTGTTATTTACAAATATGCTTATCCATATAGTAATATAGATGTGTTTGATGTCCCATATTAATCAAATAAAAAAGCAAAATGAGATTTATCACAATAAGAGAGAGTTAGCTAAAGAAATAGTTCTATAATATTATACCCACGCCGCACCGCGCGGGTTTCACCCACTAGTATATTATAACGCATCTAAGATCATTGAATGCTGATCTAATTTTTGTAATCCTGTATCTTCAAGATTAATGTAATTCCACTTGAAATGAACTACAAGAAATAAGTTTAAATGGTAATAAAAAACTACATACTAATTAAACAGCCTTAATCTTTAAGACAATCCAACATATGGAGTTTTACTGTTTATGACGCTTTCTTTTTCTTTTTTAAAATTGATTACATTTCTAATCTTAGATAACACTTTTATAATACAAAAGTAATCATGCCTTTATCATTTTAAAAGTTAAAATGTTCTCATTTCATCAGTAATTTTATTTTATTTATGCCAGACCCAATGTATTGGTGAGGCATGAGGAAATTTAATGAGATATATGCAAACCATACTTGTATTCGATAGATAATATTTTTATTTTTATCCTTAAAGATAAAAATTAAGACTGCTTCAAAGAAAATAAGAATAAAAATAAAAAAAGAGAAAACACTCATGGCTTCATGTTACCATGGCTGATAGCAACTAACCTAGACCGTTTGATTAAGACTATCACGTTACGCATACAAACGCTTGAGCGCTCACGTACGTATTCATTTATTCAAATACATTTCAACTTATAGATGTATGTTTGATACATTGTTAATAAAAAAATGTTAGTTTTCTTTCAATAGAAGTAACGTATCAAAAAGTCGATTAAGTTTTTAGCTTTTATACGACAAAAACTACAAGATTCGAGTCGAGTTGAATAGTTAAAGAGTTAGTGATAAACTTTCTTCACATAGAAAGTTTTTTAGTATCTATATATAATATACTTGTATTAGAAATACAGCACTGATTTTATGTTTTAGAGAATCGTTCTAACAGAAATTTAAGGTACATTAAATGCAAATTTAAAACAATAAAACTCTATTTCAAGAAATCCAACATTGATTTTTCACCAAACAGCTCCACTTCTTTTTACTATATTAACTCAGTGCCAACAATCATATAGAAGTTCTCAACCTCAATTATAAGTTATAACATACAAAAAGTGCATTAATATATGAGTGCGCATTTCTAAATTTCACATCCACTTAAGGTTAATTTTTTTAACGACAAATGTACGATCTTGCTTCGGATGATAGATGTTATCTTAGTCGGGACCACCTATCCGTTTCTCAACCGGGACCGCACCCCCAACCCTCTCAGGAGGAAACTCATTGCTAAGAAAACCCAGTTGGACTAAAGATCATTAGTATCTACTAAAGGTTAATGACAAAGGATTACCACAAATATTTTCATATTAGCGTGTTGTCACGGAGTTATTTTTCCAAACTTTAGTACAACATTTAGACTCTACTATGTTTAGCCTTATATATCCCAGATATTAGCACCCATTAGAAACAACTTATAGAGAAACGAAAGATTACAACATTAATGTTTTATATTGTTTGAGAATATTTTACAAAAGAGATTACAAAGTATTATGAGGTAGTCAGTCTTTGGGTGGTTGCCAAATGAGACATTCACCTATTGTACTACTATATATTTAGGCTAATTTTAAAACTCTATATTGTTTTATACAACTATATACATGATTTAAAACTCGTGCTAGATCTCTCATCTCTCCATGAATCTTCTAATGGAGTCTTGATAAAATATTCATCGAAAGTTTTTTGGCTTACCATTTTAATCTGTATTTGTATTTTAGACGGGACATCATAGCATTCTTCTTCACCCAAACCCACGACGTCCTCGCCATGTTATCGCCGTGGTACAACTTTCAATCTACGTGTGAGCTTCTCTGATGACTAGAAATTGTTATTGGACAAAAACGTTAACGTTGTTGGTAGATTAACTAACTTTAATTATTTTATTTTAGCGTCATGCATTGAAGCTTACTTAGTCACTACTACGGATTATATTATCATATGCTTTGTACCATTATCCATGATGACATTGGGGGAGACCTTTGCAGCTGGAAATTAATTTACCGAAATATTTAAACGCCTATAAAAGTTACTGTGTGTATATTATGTAATGTGATTTTTACTTTTTAATTTAAGACATATAAATTTAAATTTAATAATATGAAATTCTTTTTAGTTTTACTTTATCCGGAATGTGATTATATGAGTCATAAAAGATAAAGTAGTTAAATGTGCCAGAAACATTAAAAAGATTCTCCACTTAAGATTTTCAGTAAAAGGAAAATAACATTAACATAAGCCCAAACAAAATGTTAAACAATATAATTGAGAAAATCATGAATATAATTATTTGTAGATGCACTTGGTACAGTAGTGTTTAGATAATCTTCTACCTATCAATGAATTTATTTGTCTTACATTCTTGTATCATCACAAATTACATAAAATATTTAAATCTGATCCATTTTATATCTAGTTAAACATGGATTATTATCGAGTATCATTTTTTCTTAAGCTAATCGACCTCTCACGTATTTTGTTTGTTTTTTTTTTTTGAAAAACTTTCACGTATTACTTTGTTTTATAGAAAATAAGGTAGGTTTTATGTGTTATAAATTATGATAACATGTAAACATAAAGTAATACATAAAACTTGAAAATGCATTACACGAATATAGTAAAATAAATTTATTTAAGCTAGCTAATCTACCATGTGAACTTATATAAAATTAATTATGTTAATGATTTCTTATATGAAATTTTGAAAAAGGAATAAAGTATAACTAAAGGAGTAGGTGAATGATATTACGGATGGTTTTTTTTTGAGGAAAAGCATTATGTTGCGGGCAGCAAGTTAGGGGAAGAACCTCGAGTGAGAGGTGCTTCAAATTACGACAACAATAGTTGTTTAAACATTCATCTTTAAAAAATGTTTAGACGTCTAAAACACGTGTTGATGTTTTATTAGTATAGAAAATAAATAAAACCGTATTTGATGTTCGTCTTTAAATTTAAAATTTGATGGGGTACATATCCATGCTAAGAAGCACCTTACAGAGTGACTTCTAATTGTTTATTTTAAAACATCACAAGTATTTAACCTTTCATAAACATTTTAGGTTCATCATCTATCATTTTATTAGGGTTCTAATAAAGGGACACCCACTTTTTTAAATCGACACCCCCCTATACGTCGCGTATGGGTCCATACGCGGCCCATGCCCGGCGTATAGGTATCGACCTTTAATGCGACATTAATGACTGACACTCGACGTCACATCAGTTTACCTATACGAGGCGTATAGGACCGTACGCCACGTATAGGACGGTGTCGATTTAAAAACGTATATAAGCTATACGCCGCGTATGGACCCATATGCGGCGTATAGATCCTCGGAACCGCTATATCTTTCAACCTTTCTCATTTTAACACACACTTCGAAAAAAAAACTCTCTCGTATAGCCATATACTACACGTATTGATCATCGATTTTTCTACATCCAGGTATGTTTTATTGTTCCTACATCATTATTATGTTAATCGTTCACTGATTTAAACGTTAAAGTAGTGTTTTATGCCTTATAATGGGTGATTTAAAAACTGGTAGATAGAACTATACGCTACTACAGCCCCGCGTATAGGGCTATACGCAGCGTATAGTTCTATAGTTGGGGAAGAAGACGCATAGGTGGGTACCCTATACGCGGCGTACAGGGGTGGTGACCATACGTGACTTGTGGCCCATACGTGGGACCCTATACGCGGCGTATAGGGCTATACGCGGCGTATAGGGGCGGGATTGACCTATACGTGGCCTATGACCCATACGCCGGTACTCTATACGCGGCGTATAGCTCTATACGCGCGGCGTATAGGGTAAATACATATATACAAATACATATATATGTATATACACATATACATATACATATACATATACATAGACATATACATACACATACACATACACATACACATACACATACACATACACATACACATACACATACACATACACATACACATACACATATACATACACATATACATACACATATACATACACATATACATACACATATACATACACATATACATATACATATACATATACATATACATATACATATACATATACATATACATATACATTACATATACATATACATATACATATACATATACATATACATATACATATACATATACATATACATATACATATACATATACATATACATATACATATACATATACATATACATATACATATACATATACATATACATATACATATACATATACATATACATATACATATACATATACATATACATATACATATACATATACATATACATATACATATACATATACATATACATATACATATACATATACATATACATATACATATACATATACATATACATATACATATACATATACATATACATATAATATACATATACATATACATATACATATACATATACATATACATATACATATACATATACATATACATATACATATACATATACATATACATATACATATACATATAGATGTATATACACATACACATATACATATACATATATACATATACATATGTATATGTACATATACATATACATATACATATACATGTACATGTACATATACATGTACATATACATGTACATATACATATACATATACATATACATATACATATACATATACATATACATATACATATACATATACATATACATATACATATACATAGAGATGTATATACACATACACATATACATATACAATACATATACATATACATATGTATATGTACATATACATATACATATACATGTACATGTACATATACATATACATGTACATGTACATATACATATACATATACATGTACATGTACATGTACATGTACATATACATGTACATGTACATGTACATGTACATCTACATGTACATGTACATATACATGTACATGTACATGTACATGTACATATACATGTACATGTACATGTACATGTACATATACTACATACACATATACATACACATGTACATGTACATCTACTGTGTATCATGTACATGTACATATACTACATACACATATACATACACATGTACATGTACATCTACTACATACACATCTACTACATACACATCTACTACACGTACACGTACACGTACACGTACACGTACACGTACACGTACACGTACACGTACACGTACACGTACACGTACACGTACACGTACACGTACACGTACACGTACACGTACACGTACACGTACACGTACACGTACACGTACACGTACACGTACACGTACACGTACACGTACACGTACACGTACACGTACACGTACACGTACACGTACACGTACACGTACACGTACACGTACACGTACACGTACACGTACACGTACACGTACACGTACACGTACACGTACACGTACACGTACACGTACACGTACACGTACACGTACACGTACACGTACACGTACACGTACACGTACACGTACACGTACACGTATACATATACATATGTATACGTATATGTATATATATATACGTATACGTTGTTTTTGACCTATTTGTTTTCTTATGCAGATATGTCTTCCGATTCTGATATTGAGGCTGACGTTGTTGACCATATTGCTGAGCATCCTTGGCTGCAGTTTGAAGCCGGTTCCATTGAGCACGCTCAGTGCTCAAAATTTGTTCGTATGAAGATCGGTTATCAAAAGGCCGTAGATTGGGAGGTTATGGCCGAGCTAGGATAGCGCGATCGTCTTGCTGCTATTATCGGAGACGATACGCCGTGGAGACGTCTCTTTGAGATCGCGTTTTTACCGTCCTACCGTGAGCTGACTGTGGAGTTTTTATCCACATTTACCTATATCCGTCCTGACGAGATGGAGGAGGACGATGAGCGCTCCGAGATTTCTTTTATGCTTTGTGGACATGCACATCAGATGTCCATTGCGCAGTTTGCCGTTCTCTCGGGGCTGTATTTTGAGCCGGAGACTGTTACCCCTCTGTTCACCGAGGGTATTACTGAGATGGAGGAGAGTCGATTGAGAGAGTGGTGGCCTCAGATTACCGGAGGTCCGTTTCAGAGGACTAAAGGCAGGGTCACCGGCATTCGAGATCCTCTCATCCGTTATCTGCATCGTATGATCGCCACGTCCATCACGGGACGTGGCAAGAGTCGGGAGTGGTGCACCATTCCCGACTTATTTTACTTATACTGTTTGATTACGGGGACCAGGTGCAACCTGGCGAGATGTTTGGCAGAGTATTTTGCGTCGTATTATACGTATAAGTGATTTCCAATATGACGGACACAAAATTCGTTTTCAACTATATAAGAACGCTTTCGATAACACTTTCGATAACACTTTCGATAACGCTTTCGATCTCTGTAAATCCCAAACGTATTTCTCTCTCAAAATATCACACTTTTTATTCGTTCGGTATGTCGTTTTGGGACGGTAACTATTTGTTTGGTGAATATTCAAATGAATATTCGTGCGTGGCGGATAATAATCAAGATGATGCGTACGTTCAATCTGCTTACGAGACAGGACTGCCAGATATCTTAAATAGGTAGAGAGTCAGCATGCAAATTTAAAAATATCTTAAATCAAAAAATAACTCACTGGATAGACTTGTGGAGTTTGTAGATCAATTGGTGAACGCACAAGTGGTAATTTAAAAGAAAGCTTTGAGACAAGCAAAATTAAAACCATGAATCATCATAAACTTCCGCTATTTGATTACTTAAGAGGCAAGGTTTCACACATAGCTCTTGATTTATTAGTTGCCGAAAACACTAAATTGCGTGTGATGCGCTCTGCAAATGCAACATGTGGTTGTCATCTTTTCACTAGTTATGGCTTGCCTTGTGCTTGTCGGCTGAAAAAATATGAACATTCTGGTAATAGCCGCTCCATCATTATCATTTTTCTATTAAAGTAACAAATTATATATTAATTTATACATTTTAATGCAGGCACTAAAATTCCATTAGATGCAATTGACGTATTTTGGACGAAGCTTGATAAAATTAAACCATCATATATGGTGGATGAAAAAGTTGATGTTGAAGAAGAAATTATGGAACGGGTGAAACAACAAATAATGACATAACCCACAGCTGTAAAATTTAGTTTGGTGGAAAAATAAAAAAAATTGTGTATCCATGGAAAAATAACAAAAAAGCGCCTGTTATTCAAACAGATATTTACGGTCATCCAATGTTAAAGGTTCAACAACAAAAGTATGACACTCAACAAAGTACGTGCGACATGCCGAGACATAGCTCGTTTATTGCGTCTCACATTTTCGGAAGAACAAATTCAGCTGTAAAGCCTCAGAAGCCTGCCATGCAACGTAGTCGTTCAACGTCTTCTAAAGTATCACAGGGTACTAATGAGTTTTCATCGATTCTCGGAGATCGCCAATTAAATAATATAAACAGGTTAAAAAATTGGATTCCATCAATCTTTCATCAGTATATTTCACGTATACGGGATGTTCGACCCGATGGGAATTGTGGTTTTCGATCTATAGCTTTAGGCTTAGGGTTTGATGAAAATAAGTGGATGTATGTGCGGACACAGCTTTTAGAAGAGTTGGACAGACGTGAATTGGAGTACAGAGAAGTTTTCGATACTTTGTACCCCGGACAGTATAACGAATTACGTCACACCATCGATTGGCAAAGTGTGAAACCTGCACCAGAAGAACGTTGGATGATAATGCCGTATACGGGAATAGTGGTTGCTCAAAAGTTTGGGTTATTCTTCATTTACTAAGCAATAATGGTTGTCAAACATTTTTCCCATTATGGGCTGATCCGAAACTGTCATGCCTCATCATGTCGTGTCGACTGTTCATTCAACAATAATCATTTCGTCCATGTTAAGTGAGAAGGAGATTATCCGATGCCAACATTAAGTAATCTTTGGATTCTTAACCGAAGCGTACGTGCTGCAGAATGGGAGATTATTATAGGATTCGTATCTCGGAATACAACGCAATAATAGAGAATAACCGAGAAGCCCCAGCTTATATAATTTATTTTAATTCATAATTTGTAATATGCGAATTATATATTTTAATTTTAATTTTATTATTGTATTCGTATTATTTAATACTAAACTGTTTAAATAATTTTAATTCAAATTATGTATATATTAAAATAAAAAATTAAAATAAAAAAAACAAAATATCTTTTAACCTTTCAAAATATCAATATTAAAAAAATATATATATACATATTAAAACTCAAAAAATTAAAAAAATATATATATATATAAGCTATACGCCGCGTATGGACCCATACGCGGCGTATAGCTCCTCCACGTATGGGTCATAAGTCAGGTATGGGTATAAAATGTCAAACCCTATACGCCGCGTATAGGGTATAAAACGTCAAATCAACAACGCACCCTATACGCCGCGTATGGACCCATACGCGGCGTATAGGGTATAAAAGTCAAATCAACAACGCACCCTATACGTCGCGTATGGACCCATACGTGGCGTATAGGGTGCAGGGTGTTGATTTAAAATTGAAGGGTGTCTAAATAAAGGGACCCTTTTATTATAGCATAACCTTGTAAATCACATCAAATTACTTTACTGTACTTTATCATTAATGTTAGTCGTTAATGGGTAGATGCTTATAATACAATCATGCATTTGCATCAAACTTCATAATAAAATAAAATTTACTACTTTATTGTTTCCGCTGCTATCAATTGTACATTTAATCAAGCCTTGAGGGTGGATTGTTACACCGCTTAATATAGGTTTCTTCCTTGAAACCGGTCACATAGTGAATAACTGGGGGTAATAATTCACGGTTTACTCTTTTGATTCCCACGTGGCGTTCGATCTTTTGTGCTTCCATTGAACTTTTACTTGTTGTATAGATTTATTTTTTTAATCGCTATTCTTTCATGTCTAGTATTGCTACTAGCTTCTTTATGTAATTTAGTTTGTCATCAACCTCTATATTGCCTAGAGGTACATAAGCATTCTCGTCAGCTAAACATCCACATAGACGTGACACATAAAAATTGGAATGTGCCCCACTAGCTTCTTCCGATGACTCTAGCATGTACGCATAGTACCAATACGTTCTACTATTCCGAAAGGTCCATTAAACCCAAGGCTTAGCTCGCCTCACTTGTCAAACCTAATAATCTCTTCAATCGTTTGAACAGTACTTCCAGCTTGATCATCTATCCGAGGATAAAACACGTTGCTATTCTAAAACTCTCAAGTAAACCTTGCATCTCTGTCAACACAATCACACTATAGTGCACTATGTCAGTGTTACATCTCCCTAATCAGTAGTTCACTTAAACTTTTTTTCATATAAGTCTCCCTGTTGCTCCAAATTCCTCACCTAGAGGCGAGTCGAAGAAAGAGCAGTGCAAGGGGGTGACTCATTCGGTTCAGGTTCATCCCATATGTCATATAGCTTCATTTCTCCTTTGCTAAGCGTACGAGCTGCAACCACAGAAAACTCGTTAGAGGGCCCTGGAGCCTAAGCTCCGAGGGCACTCCAACGCTCAAGTCAGTATATGTATGAAATGGATCAAACATAATCATAAATATATAACAATTAGAATAAAGATTATGGATATATGGAGTTGAGCTAAAGATTCTATAGGTTTGGAGTGAGAGCTGAAGACTCAGGAGGTTTGGAGTGAGAGCTAAAGACTTAGGAGGCTCTTGAGTGAGAGACTAATTGTGTTCTTTATCTGGTAGGAAGGGTGGTATTTATAGTGTTACAACCTTGAAACTCTGAATCTTGAATCTATTTTGGGGAACATATAGTCAACCCTCTGAGTCTGAACTCTCTTGATCAGAGAGTTTTATGATCTTTTGATGCAAAGGGTTTCTTACATGGCATTAATACATATTGTATTTGTAGTTGACTTTAGCCCCTACTGTCTCTGGTTACATCCTATGCTCATGTCATTATCTTAATCAGGTTTTGACTGGCATTCTTTGTCATCTTGTATTCAGACTATATTCCATGTCAACCAATGAGTGTATTTCTTCTTCTTTAAGGTTCCTACTTATCTATTGAATTTTCCAAGTACAAGTTTTGCATTCCATCTTCTTCCTTACTAAGCTACGACTTGGGGTTGTACCCCTATGTTAGTCATGACTGAGAGTAAACATGGCTTTTAAATGTCGTTAGGGTTGTAGGGAAAACTCGGTTTGTGAAGCCAAGTTGGAAGGATACTTGTTGAGCCGCAACTAAGGTCATCCCCTAGTGTCAGCCGAAGCTAAAGGTCTTCCCTTCTTGTCAGCCGAAGCTAAGGGTCTTCCCTTCGTGTCAGCCGAAGCTAAGGTTCTTCCCTTCGTTTCAGCCGAAGCTAAGGGTATTTCCTTCGTGTCAACCGCGGCTGAGGTACACCCTCTTGAGCCGCGGCTGTGGTTTCCTTGTTTCACCTAGTTTCTCTTGGTCAAAAGTAATCACGCTATCATACCACGTTCAATCTTTTTAATGATGATTTATGTTGTATTTAGGGTGGTACCCCATCATGTCCCCCAGTCCAATGCTATGGTTTTCACCATAACATTGGAATAAAACGTTATTCCTTTGGCTTCTTGCGTCATTCACACCAGTTACATCAACTACTATCGTTGAATAAAAAATGCATAGCCTAATCTAATGAAGTTGACATAACTGCCATGAAGAACACTATTGCTGCCATGTATGATTCAAGTCTTGAAGATATCAAAGCGTTCGTAGCTCCTGCCGAAGTCTGATAGATTTTTATTATGTTTATGTTTAGCGATCTATGTTTAATTTTACTTTTGTTTATTGTGGTTTCTTTTGACTTTTATGCTGGTCGAACTCTTGTCATTCAAAGTTTTGCTTTTGAACTTTGTTAACCATGTTTGAACATGTGTAGAGTTTCTATTGCCAGGCGGATGTTAATATGTAAACTTTATAAGTAGTGGTATGTTTAGGGCAAGAATTGTCTACTAAACATCTAAACGCATGTTAGGCTTTAGTTATGTTGGTCATTCAAATAAGTGGTTGTCCTCAAATGCTAACAAAGATACCCCAGCCGCGGCTTGCGTATATGGGGGTCTAGGCCGCGGCTTGCACGTGAAGACTTGTGATTGATATCAAAAATTATAAATTGTGGTGGTTTGTGCCAGTATCTCTTAATTTTATGCTTTCTTGGGGATCATATCCTATTTTTTGGGTCACGACCTATAACTAATACCCTGGTCATATAACATTATTTAAAAATGCTACTGCTTTGAGTTTGAAATATGTTTGCTAAAACTTTGACACTTAAAAACATGTCATTATCTTGTATAAAAAATGAAATCATAGCAAAAAGTGATATCTTTTATTACATCTAGGTGGGTTCCCTTAGAACAATATTTCACCATGCTCATGTGATGGTCGTTACCCTACTGAGTAATGTATTTGCTAGCAAGATTATCTGCATAAATATAAGTAAGTATATAACTATTTTAATAATGTTTATTCAAACATGGTTAGGCAACCAATAAGCTTGTAGTGCTTTCTACCCGAACATGGTCGAGTGTTTGGCTAATTCAGATATGGTTGCGAAATTGACATTGATATTATCAACTCAAACATGGTTGATTTAAATGATTTCAATTTATCGACTCAAACATGGTTGAGTGATTCAGATGAATTCAAACTTACCTACCCCAAAAATGGTTGGTTGTTTCAATCATTTCCATGGTTATTGACTTAGACCTGGGTGAGGTTTTTTGATTGCGTTATCTACCCAAGCATCATTGGGTGATTCAATTTTCATGACTACTAGCTCAAGAATGGTCAGGTAATTGTTTGCTTTAACGTCATCTACCCAAGCATGGTTACTCGCTTGATCTCATGGTTACTAAATCAAACATAAGTGAGTTACGTGATTGCTTTTTAACATCATATACCCGAGACAGGTTACTTGCTTGACCTCATAGCTACTAAATCATGTATGATTGATTGTTACTTGGTTGCTTGTAACATCATCTACCCAAGCTTGGTTACTTGCTTGATTTCACGTTTACTAAACTTTATGATTGAGTTATTTGGTTTCTTGTAACGTCGTCTACCCAAGCTTGTTACTTGCTTGATTTCATGGTTACTTAACTCAGATTTGACTATTACTTAGTTGCTTGTAACATTATCTAGTCAAGCTTGGCTACTTGCTTGATTTCATAGTTATTAACATAGATATGATTGAGTTACTTGGTTGCTTGTAACATCATCTAGTCAAGCTTGGCTACTTGCTTGATTTCATGGTTACTAAACTCAAATCATGATTAAGTTACTTGGTTGCTTGTAACATCATCTAGTCAAGCTTGGCTATTTGCTTGATTTCATGGTTACTAAACTCAAATCATGATTAAGTTACTTGGTTGCTTGTAACATCATCTAGTCAAGCTTGGCTACTTGCTTGATTTCATGGTTACTAAACTCAAATCATGATTAAGTTACTTGGTTGCTTGTAACATCATCTACACAAGCTTGATTACTTGCTTAAGTTTATGGTTACTAAGCTCTAACATGACCAGGGCAACACTATTGGCTAATCATTTAAGTGCAAAGTATGGTGCTCGCTTGCACCTTTTGAGAAAAGCAGGATTACATTCCTTGGTTACACTTGACTATACTTGGTACATGTATCATTTACGGAGCTGAGCTCCCCTCCATGTTCTTGGGATGATTGTTCCATCCGGCTGGCAAAGCTCTTTGCTTGGGGTTTGATAATGGTCAAGCGTCAGGGTAAGTGTTTACCTGAGGTTAAAGCCCACAAGTTGAATTGTTACCTCGTGTTAACATTTTTAAAGATGGTGACATGTCCAATATATTTCGTTCTGTCGTCGTTTGATGAAAATATTATCGAGATCGTGGAGGTGATGTGTAAATTCAGGCCGACCACACGACGCCTAGCAACCATTGGTCCATTTCATATTAGATCGTCGTAAACTGTTTGAGAGTCGACCACTTGCTATCTGCGTTAAACAAAGCAACAACGAGCCAACTTAGACAATCAGGTTGCGGCTAGCTAGAGTTGTGGCTAACAACTATAGGTGTAAATAGGTTATGACTTGAGATGGGAAACGAGAGCCACGAGGGAAGGTGGGCATGTCATGAGGCCAACGCGCGTCTTAAGCTTGGGTGGGATACAAGCCCTAACATGGTAAGTTACGGCTGGTGTAGGGCTATACCACAAGGTGGGTAAACTACTTTCTAGATCCATAATTCAAGGATTCTAGGTTTGGACAAGGGGGAGTGCCAAGTCAAGTCACCGATCATGGGCTTAAGAAAGATTATTGTTGTTGGTTCCTTAGGAGGCAGAAACAACTAGAGAATAACCCACGAGATTAAGACTGAGTCGCAACACGTGACCCAAACTAAGGAATAAATTATATAGTATGCTAAGGCATAATATAACAATGGTTATTCGATTCACCACCATATAACCGCAACTCAGGATGAATCGCTACTGTCAATAAGTTAATCGAACACATGAGGGTTGGTTCGTATCCACTGAGGTATAACTTCGGTTGTCACGATGAGTTAAATTGACTTTATATCGAATATTAAGTTTTAGCTTGAACATAGTATGAGAATCACAATGTTTACTCTGTTTAATTGCTAACTTATATGTGAATTAAGATACTTTGGAAACAGAAAATCCATACCTATCATATGTCTATTTATAAAAATTAACCACCTTTCCTACCCACTTGTATGTAAGAAAATATTTAGATTGACGGTGGATTTTGTTGTTTATTTTACAATCCTAAGAAGTGGAAACCTAGGATACGGCTGACCTACAGGTTCCAGCCGGAGCAGGGAGGTGACTAGACTTGAGCCAAAGCACGGGTACGACCTATTTCAGCCGCAACTAAAGATTGAATCCGATATAACGATTGCACAAACTAGCACGACTCATTTTTTTAATGAGAGCTGTGTAGAAACGCAATACACTTGTCTCAATCATGTATTTATACCAACAAACTAGGTTAACCAAGTCAGGAAATTAAATTAGCTCAAACACTTAAAAACAATCAATCCCACTCCATCAATTCGGTATCTGTAGGAAGCTTAGAACAAACTTAAAATTGAGTTACAATCAAGTTTAGTATGAAATAATATACTCGAGTAAAGATGTTACATATAATCGGCATACCTTTATGTTAGAGATTAACACATCTCGTATTATCTTCGTTTCTTTTTTAAAATCAGAACTTTATTTTACTATTTTACTATATAGTTTATATATATATATATGTATATATATATATATATATATATATATATATTTGTAAATTTCAAAGGCCGAAGGGATTACCACCGTCTCCCATCTATGTTATCTAGACCTCATAAATATGATGTTAGTCTAAAACAAAAATATTTGAGCTTCTCTTTCATTACTTTACAGTTTTGAAGAAAAGTTAGTAACGCATGAGATCCTCTTTGTGAGTTGTTTAGGTTAACGGATGAAGAACCCCTTTCAGCCGCGGCTCGTAACCTTCGGCTGCGGCAAATCGCTTCCCAGCCGGAACTTGTAACCCTCAACCGCATCTCGTAACTTTCAGCTGCATCTCGTAACTTTCAGCCGCATCTCGTAACTTTCAGCCGCATCTCGTAACTTTCAGCCGCATCTCGTAACTTTCAGCCGCATCTCGTAACTTTCAGCCGCATCTCGTAACTTTCATCCGCATCTCGTAACTTTCAGCCGCATCTCGTAACTTTCAGCCGCATCTCGTAACTTTCAGCCGCATCTCGTAACTTTCAGCCGCATCTCGTAACTTTCAGCCGTGGCAAATCGCCTCACATCTTGTTAGATATGTGTTTGACTAAGGAACTGGTTTTAATTTCGGTTGGTTAATTGGTTATGGTTTAGGGTGGACGAGGCTGGCTCAATGGAACTATGTTTGGAAGAGAGAATACGGGTCTCGATGTTGAATGTTGACGCGGGCGGGAAAATGTGCGAGTGTTTCAAAGCTATTTAGGTTGGGTGGTTGTTCCACGCTATAGGTTTTTCCTCCAAAGAAGGTAGCGGTTACGAACCACCGGATAGGCCAAATCCTTAGAGCTTCGACCGATTACGTTTTCTCTAACATTAGACGAACCGGTTACATAGAATAAAGTATGATGATTCCCATTTGTTTTCTAAAATTTTTGTGATGAGAAAACGTAACCATTATCTTTCACACCTTTTGTTTTATACATTTTGCTCTTCTATTATGTATGATATAGGTCGGCAAAACAATCAAACAAGCTGTAAAGTTGTACCTGAGTTGTAATCTAGTTATTATGTAACAAAAATTTAGTTGAATTGTTATTTCAATTCTATCGACTCAAGTACAAGGGAAAAGTGGTCGTATTAAAAGTTTTCAAAGGAGTTTAATCTATATGAGCAGTGACATAAAAAGCTCCGGGTGGTGCACAATTCAGAAAACACGAAGTTGCTACCTGAGGTTAGCTTTCAACTTTGGAGCTCTGGTTGTAATAACTAATAAGGTTTGCCCCGTACAAGGAGAATACTACGAAAAATGAGCCCAAAGCACAACATGTGCTGTGGCTGAAGGGGTTGAGCTGCGAGGGAAGGTGGGATGCAAGCCTATGCCGCGGCTAAAGGGTGGGCTACAAGCATGTGCCGCAGCTGATAGCCATACGATGAAAAATTCAATCACCAAGGAGGTAAGCTGAAGTTTTAAGGACACAAATTAAAGTTACATGTGTATTTCTTTTCTTTCTCTCCCCAAAATTCATTGGTGTATCTAGTGTGTGTGTGTGTATATATATATATATATATATATATGTCCCTCAGTTTTCTTCTTTTCCTTTATTATCTTTGATAGATACTAACTCCGAGAAGTAAATATCTTCAGGACTTTCATTGATGACTACATTTTCATTTTCTTTTGTATTTACGCTATTTTTTACATGAGTTCTGGAAGAGAATGTAATATAATTTGACTTTCTCAATGAACATTCATGAGTTGAAGCCGTGCCAAGACAGTCCGGCCTCTTCATATATGCTCATACATCAATCCTCTTTATATATGTGCTCTAACATGAGATACATACGATTGTTTATTAACGTGAGAATACATAGTACTCGAATGAAATATTACTCATATTCCATTATTGGGTTCCATAAATTAAAAGATAAGACGAAATAAATAGTTTTGTTGCATGTATGAGTGTCAGATTCATGTAAGAATGAGTTTATGACATGGAGATTTGTTGTATTCCATCTACCAAAATATTTGCTTTTTGAAATAGGTAACATCATTAGTTTTTAGAGATCAATATTAACACATGAGCAAGAATGCTTTTAGCATACTATGGAGAAGAAAGTTTGAGAATTGGAACCTGATAACTTAAGAGTCATGGATATAGATCTAGGTGTCATGCAGAACGCAAAACAAGCACAGATCTAGCCGCGCGTTATGCAGAGAGCATGAAACACATCTTGCTCGGGTCCCACGGATGGCGCCAAATGTTGCTCCAAATTCCACACCTAGAGGCAAGTCGAAGAAAGAGCAGTGCAAGGGGGTGACTCATTCGGTTCAGGTTCATCCCATATGTCATATAGCTTCATTTCTTCTTTGCTAAGCGTACTAGCTGCAACCATAGAAAACTCGTTAGAGGGCCCTAGAGCCTAAGCTCCGAGGGCACTCCGACGCTCAAGTCAGTATATGTATGAAATGGATCAAACATAATCATAAACGTATAACAATTAGAATAAAGATTATGGATATATGGAGTTGAGCTAAAGATTCCATAGGTTTGGAGTGAGAGCTGAAGACTCAGGAGGTTTGGAGTAAGAGCTGAAGACTTAGGAGGCTCTTGAGTGAGAGACTGATTGTGTTCTTTATCTGGTAGGAAGGGTGGTATTTATAGTGTTACAACCTTGAAACTCTGAATCTTGAATCTATTTGGGGAACATATAGTCAACCCTCTGAGTCTGAACTCTCTTGATCAGAGAATTTTATGATCTTTTGATGCAAAGGGTTTCTTACATGGCATTAATACATATTGCATTTGTAGTTGACTTTAGCCCCTACTGTCTCTGGTTACATCCTATGCTCATGTCATTATCTTAATCAGGTTTGACTGGCGTTCTTTGTCATCTTGTATTCAGACTATATTCCATGTCAACCAATGAGTGTATTTCTTCTTCTTTAAGGTTCCTACTTATCTATTGAATTTTCCAAGTACAAGTTTTCCATTCCATCTTCTTCCTTACTAAGCTATGACTTGGGGTTGTACCCCTATGTTAGTCACGACTGAGAGTAAACATGGCTTTTAAATGTCGTTAGGGTTGTAGGGAAAACTCGGTTTGTGAAGCCAAGTTGGAAGGATACTTGTTGAGCCGCAACTAAGGTCATCCCCTAGTGTCAGCCGAAGCTAAAGGTCTTCCCTTCTTGTCAGCCGAAGCTAAGGGTCTTCCCTTCGTGTCAGTCGAAGCTAAGGGTCTTCCCTTCTTGTCAGCCGAAGCTAAGGGTCTTCCCTTCTTGTCAGCCGAAGCTAAGGGTCTTCCCTTCGTGTCAGCCGAAGCTAAGGGCCTTCCCTTCGTTTCAGCCGAAGCTAAGGGTATTTCCTTCGTGTCAGCCGCGGCTGAGGTACACCCTCTTGAGCCGCGGCTGTGGTTTCCTTGTTTCACCTAGTTTCTCTTGGTCAAAAGTAATCACGCTATCATACCACGTTCAATCTTTTTAATGATGATTTATGTTGTATTTGAGGTGGTACCCCATCACTCCCTAATAGACAGTATTGTCATAACTCTTCTTTAAACAGTCCTCATTCATCCGTATGGTGTCATAACTCTTGGCCTCTTGTAGGTGGCTAAGTGTATTTGGGTTTGAAAGTTGGCGCTAATATGAGCCGATACAACAATTGGGCTTCGGTTATTAAAACTTTTGAGTCTAGATTATCAAAATGGAAGGCATCAACTCTCTCCATGGGGGGAAGGATCACATTAATCAAATCCGCCTTGGACAACCTTCCAACTTACTACTTTTCGTTGTATAGAGCCCCTATCAAAGTAATTGAAAAGCTTGAAGCTCTTAGAAGACGGTTCCTATGGGGCGGTGACCAAGACAAACGCAAAGTCAGTTGGGTATCTTGGAACCAAGTAACTGCTCCTAAAAACCGTGGTGGGCTTGGTCTAGGATCACTAAAAGAAACGAACATCGCCCTTCTCTCTAAATGGTTCTGGAGATACAAAAATGAAAGCTCGAGTTTTTGGAACAGGGTAGTAACTGCATTCCACTCCTCTAGGAGGACTTCGGGCATCCTCCCACACAAACGAGGCCTCTCAGGAACTTGGTTAAAGATCACTAAAGTGGAGCATCTTCTATTGGACTATGGCATTACCATCAGAGAACTCATTCAAAATGTGGGGAATAAATGGGTTTGGAAGGAAGAATCTAATGGGGAATTTTCGGTCAAATCGATCAAAAGGCTACTAGTTCACAGCCACAATTTTCAGATCATAAACGACTTCAAATGGAATAAATGGTTGCCAAACAAAGTTAATGTTTTCGGTTGGAGAGCGGCTCTGGATCGTCTGCCTACGTTAACTAACCTCAATTCTCGTAACATTCAAACGCCTTCTACTTTATGCAGGCTTTGTGGGGAAGCAATGGAATCTATCGATCATGTTCTCACGGGGTGCTATACAGCAACTGTGATATGGCAGAGTATAAGTTCTTGGTGTGATGTTCCTCAAATTTTGCCTTCTCTACCAGTGATTTGCTATGTTCATATGAGGCTGCCACGACGAACGCGCTCAAAGACAAGATGATGAAATCCATCATCCTCATTGCTTCTTGGGCTATTTGGAAGGCACGAAACAATCTCATCTTCTCCAATACAAGGACTCCAATTGAAAGCATTGTGGAGGAAATCAAGGTGATGGGTTATCTATGGATAAAAAACCGAGCAAGATTGCATAATCTGGAGTGGGATCAATGGAGAAAATTTAATCTAAAAAACACTTTAATGTAACTGTTTTGGGTTGAATCTTTCTAGCTCCTTGCTGGAAAGCTTTCTGTATGTTATCCTCTTGGTGATTAATAAAATTTGCTGGTCAAAAAAGGTGGCTAAGTGTATATATTAAAAGAATTTGTTGCACTAAAATTTAAGATGGATACGATGATACATCGTAGAGCAGAAATTGGAAATTCCAAAGGGCCCCACCAGAAACTTATTTTCTTGTGCAGCCACCCTTGTCTTCTTGTCCAACCTAACTTCCACTCGCATGTATCAATCAATCAACGTAACGTCTAGTGGTAAAATTGTAAATTTAAAAAGAGCTTGAATAAATGAAAGTGGTTTGTGCAATAAGTTAGTTACTTAACGAGATTATATATAATAACAATTTCTTATGATTTTGTTATTATTTACAATTTTACTTGCATCTTTCTATCAAAGGTAACATCATCGTAAAAGATGTTATTTCCTTTCTAAAGTAACGACATGATAACACACATCATATTCTTTTTTTCTTTTTTCTCTCTATAGTTCTTTTCATCTTTTCATTATATGATATTACTATAGATATATAACTATAGCCTACACTAGAAGGAGGAAGACCTATTGCAAGGGTTTTCCGACGATAAGGCGTTGCAATAGGTACTGTCTACTAGCCTATAAGGTTCGTGGTTGTAGAATCATGATAATAGGTCTAGAATGTTGTTAGGATAGATGTTGTCGGCATATATATAGGGGTCGATCTTCATATAGGTATGATACCAAATAAATTGACAATTAAAATAATGAAATAAATTGCTTTCTTACTTTATAGTGATGACGACGTGCTATAGGTTGTTAATTTTGATAAAAAAATGAATTTAATTTAATTATTTTTGTACACCTCATATTTGAATAAATAGTTAATAATTAACTTGGAATAAGTTTGGAACATAACATAAAGCATTTGTGGTGTATTAAAATGTGATAATATTTTTAAAAAACTATTAAAATATATTAGAACAATTATTATCAAAATTAGTATTTTCTTTTAAAATAAGATAGTTAAAGTATTTATAAATTAACATATTCACCTACTAATTAATTTGACGAATAAAATACATCTTAAATTAAATTGTTTCACATGGGTATATTTCATTTATCTTTCTAATGAAATTGCACGTCAAACTCATCGTCTCTTGCGTTTTACCAACCACTGCCCAAAATTGAGAGCAAGATGCCAATTACGATGTACTTTTTAAACTTTTCACGGTACTTAATTATAGAAATCCTTTTTATTTAATTACTAACTTTACGATACTTAATTACTATTTTGGAAATCGTTTTTAAATTCAGTACGCCATTCTTTTAATAGAAATTAGTATGTCCTATAGCAGTGATTAATATATTTCATCATAACTTATTGAAAACATATCCTTTTATAAGATAAGAAATAAGCAAGAATTGATGGTGAACCAAAATCTCATCATGTGCCTCAAAAAATAATTTCTATATAATTAAGGAAGACAAAGGGAAACGTTCCCATTTCATCCTCTACAAAATGGAAAGCCACAGTAATTACATGAGACGTCTATTTATAATGGTTTAATTAGAGAAATATCATGTTCCTCAAGTTTAATTAATCAACTAAATAATCTCTTAATAGTTTGTTGTTAACAACAAGGATCATCAGGTCTATGATTCTAATATACGATAGTCCTTGTGTTCATAAGTATTCATCCATCATCTTGACAACGTTAACTCAAATGACAACGTTAACTCAAATAAGCTCATGATTGACTACCCGATCAATACAAGAGAAATATACAAAGTGACTGGTGCATTCGAGCTAATCAGCGTTGAAACTTGCCTTAGGGGTTGTTTGTTATCCTTTTAATGTTAATTAAAAGGGTACTTTTTAATGATTCATAACATTTTAATTGTTAAAAGATAAGTTTAAGTCTGAATGATTAAGAGTTAATATCTTAATGGTTACCTTTTAATCATTCATATTTAATGTTACATCTTAATCATTAAGAAACTATTAACTATAAAGAGGTAATATTTTAATGATCATTAAGAAACTACCAAAGAATCTCTGAATATAAACAACCAAAGTTGGTGTGCCTAAGCGGACCAATGAACTTTATTTTCTACACTGATGCCCCCCCCCCCCCCCCCTTTTTATTATTGTGGTTTTGTTGTCTTTGTCCTGCTCCTGCTACTAGCCTACTACTAATCTAGTTAATATTTAGATTTAAAAATGGTACTAACAAAAAATAACAAATATGACGCCCATTTAATATGTAGTTTACTATTTTTTATGAAGTTTAAATTTGAGATTTAGGTGTGTTTGAAATAACACCCTGACATGAAACCAAATTCGTTAGCCACATGAAAGTTCTTCAACTCGAACCTGGATTAACCTAATTTGGTGACTTTATTAACCTATTAGATAACTAGCAGTACATTAGACGAAACAGGTTTTTGTGTGTTGATTGAAATAAAAAATAACCTACACAAAATAAGTGTGAATACATAATTAAGTTGACTCCGTAATAGTTTTTAGTAAACAAATTAAAGAAATTAAGAATCACTTATATGTGAGTTTCACTTCCATGTATGTTTCAGCGTTGGTGGTTCTTAAGATTATTTTAGTTTAATGAGGTTTACGTAATTCCAAAGTGAATTACCGTATACATCGATATAAGTAAAGAGGTGTGTGGTACACCCTTTTGATTTTCTTATGATTTCTAGCGCCTATCATCAAAAGGACTTATTTATAAGTTGCAACTGAAAATTAGTAATGACTAAGATTATTATCAACATGGTTATCAATAGCATTGATGAGTAAAAACTAGCAAGCAGTAACTCAATGTTAATAACAACTTAACTATCAACGACAACTATCCCTCAGTAACAACTTGATCAATAAGAGCAACTAAGTTGCTATTGAAGTGCAAGCCATAGTAGGTAAGTTACTATTGTTAAAGTTTTTAGAGATGGTTTTCCACTTATATAACTATCAAATTGTCACTGATTTAAACCACCAATCGTACATACACTATTACAAAGAGTTGCAACATCTCGATGTGTTGGTCCTCACCTATATAATGATGATTTTTGGTCACCTAAATTTAGGTATGCTTTTTAATTAGAACAAAACTTGCATATCGTTCTTATTCTTTTATCTAATGTGATTATATTTTTTGAAATAATACTAATATTATTATATTTTGAAAGTGATTTCACACGATTTAAAAGACTATCTAGTAAACTCTAAGCATATAAACATGTAAAGGGATATATAAACCCTTCGATAATAGTATTTACTTTGAAAAATAACATCGCTCCAAAGTCCTTTTTGGATTTATAAGTAGCATACCCTAATGTATAAGAGTAAAAATTCTAAGACAACTAGACTATCAAGAAATCCATGAGTTTGGATATCTAGCCTTAGGGGTCCGAATGAGTTTCGAGTTAAACGTGTGAACATGTTTAACCAAATGGTATGCGGGAGGGGTGTTGAGTCAATCTGATAAGTTCATGAGTTTGTTATTTTACTTTTATCAAATATTTAGGGGTAACTTGTTTCAAAACATAAGCTATATATTCATGTTCCCCATGTACACTGGTAATTTTATGATTGTAACATCATCTTAAAGATAAATTAAATAAGAGTTTGTGTCATGTTCGGATTCATGCAATATTTGATTATGTCAGGTTAAACCCTTCAACCACTAAGCACGACCTAATTAACACCTTATGCGTTAAGAATTACTTCAACTACATGTAATATTAAAGATAAGTAATCTATTAATGTTTATAATAGAAACTTTACAGGTACTTTGAGACATTGTAATGATGTTTCATACATTTTTCTCGAGACACAGTGATGAACTTTTGTTTTATACTACCTTAATTGTTGTCTGTACATCACGTTCATCCATATTTGATTGATGTTCGTTATGTTTGTCAAATCATTGACATTCTTTTATCTTTTGGACCTATTATAATTTATGTCCTTGTAAGAAATACGTATTGTTTAACTTTTTTCCTTTGCATTATTGCTAGACAAATATTTTATTTATCTTCATTTTGTTTTTTGTTTTTGTTTCTAAATAAAGAATCTCATCTCCTTTTAAGTTTTTATCCTTAGATTTATCGATAGATCGATAAGAAGTACCTATTGAAATGAAATGAGAACACAATGATAACTTTTAGGGACTGCTTTTAAACATGTTTGGTGATCGACGTATAATTTGTGTAGTTGCTGAACAAGCTTTTTTACGATTGTAATTGTCAAAAATTAATAGCACCGATATCCATATACACAAATAAATGGCACAAAAATATATATATTATTATTAATAATAATTACTCATTTGATGCACAAAAATGTACATTTAAACAAAAATCATTCGAAGATGTTATCACTGTTTTAGTGTCGTTCTATGATATGATAATTTTTTTTATCAAGTTTTAAGATAACTATTTATATGTTTCATTGTATTTCATAACGAATCTTTCTAAAAAAATATAATATAATGTATAATATAATTAATATTTTATTAATATGATATTATATACAGAAATTTTGGTCAGTTTTGTGTTGGATTTTTTGGTTTTGGTTGCGATTGTCAACGGGTTTAGTTTGACTCGGTCATAATAAGGTTCGGCTTGGACATAATATAGTTTGGTTCGATTTTTTTTTTTGTATTTTGTTTTTGTTTTTGTTTCCATCAAAACCGTATATATAGTATTACTTGATTGCAACAATGATATTCCATAAACGGAACAGTTTAGCTACAATGATCGAAGACTAGCCTAGCAAAGCTACAAGAGTCCCAAAAGCAGCAACACATAGCGAATGTAAAGTAACACGAATAAAACTGGAAATAGGTAGATGTAACAACATATTATTGGTGGGACTTAGAAAAATCATTGAATCTATAATGATTACAATGAGACCTAACAGTCTTATTAATTTGTTATGATGATGACAATATTCATACAAGTAATACGAAGAATACACACTACATCTACTTAAAGCATATACATAACTTCTTAGGTACGTGTTGCTTTCGGTATGAGGATCTAATTGCTTCCTTTTAAAATTTTCTTTTAGATATATACAAACATAAAATTTACATAGAATATATATGTAACACCCCAACCCGGGTAGGGCTGACGTGTCACATAAACAGTAATCGGAGTTTCATGACGATAGAATTAAGTGCTAAGAAACACTCAAATCCTTACATAGGTCCAAATAATCTAAATAAAGTCTTAAAATCAAAATACTATTAAATCTTATTAATCCAAATGTTCTCATCCTAAATTCTTGAGTTAACACTCTTCACTCGTTCCCCTGAGCCCCTTGAGTACCTGCTATAAAAATAAGAGAAAACAACAAAAGAAAATACGACTGAGCCAAAGAATGCTCAGTAACGGAAATAAACAATAGCAATACAATGATCAATAATGATAACAATGAGATGATCAAGTTGAAAATCAAATGATAATGATCATCTAAAAGGAATACCCATATGAGCCAATAATAATAACAATTAACAATGTGTACATTAGCTGCAGTTCTAATGCACCAATATGTGAGATAGGAATGTGGGCACACACACCTAACCATCTCACCAATAAACAATAACAATGATATCTTAGGATCGATCCATACGCCTCCTTTAACAATAATCAATATGTGTAACAACTTAGCACATAATAATAATGTAGAGACGTTGTGGTCTAATCGCTCTGCCACAGATAGAGCACGTCACTTGTGCCACAATGACGCCCTAGGTCCCCATAGGTGGATGTGCTCGGGTATGGAGATCAATAATACAATCAAGTCAATATAACACAATAAGTTACACTAGAGCTCATAACCCTTAACCAAGGTTACTAGCTATAATCAATCATTTAGGAAGCATGTGACAATGAGTACAAAGCAGATAAAGGTTATCACATGCAAACAATATCAACTATACAATAAACACTTATAATAATAATCTTATGGATTTAATAACCAACAAGTCAAGTTAAGAATTCAAATACCGATCAAGAACGAGAGGTATTCATGCTACGAGAGGGAAAAGGTCGGAATCCGTACCTTATACACGAATGACAATATTCAGAAACAAAGTCTAGGCTCGGTTAACGCCGTGAGAACCTACGATAACGTAACGCAAATTATAGTTTGAAAAATTCCAGTTCTGCCTCTGTCTTTTCGCACTCGTTAAAAATACTAAACGACGTTTAAAAATTCTGAAAATCTCCAGTTTACTAGCTTAGTGAGTTCTGAACAACTTTCATTTAGAAAAGTTTCTGATTTGGATTACCGAAATATGAGAAAAACGTGGATCTTTACAGCTGCGCAGAACTGCTAGCTGTTACGAAGACGACTGTTTGGAGGTCTAAACGAATGAGTTTTTCGATGTTTTATATATCAACAGATTTGTCTTTCGACGAACTTCGTCATGGACATAAGATTTAACTGATTTGAACTTGTTATGAAAAAGTTATGGCCTCCATAAGTTGGCTGTAAAATACGGAACTAAATCAACTATTTAAAGCTTATTTTTAAACAAAATGAACTATTTATAATGTTTGTTAATATTATAAATATAAATTGTTAAGGTTTTTAACAATTTAATTTACAGGAATTGAGTGGGTACTTTCATATAAGAAGTTTTATGGTTAATCATAATTTTACCATTTATTTAAAAGGAATCCATAAAATAGTTAACTACATGTCTTTGTTATATAATTTTATAATGTTTAAACTTAAAGAAAATTACAGAAAATTAAGGTTGATGATTTAAAAATAAAGAGTTTATAAAAGGATTTTTATAATTTTTGGTAATTTTTACATAATTTTTCAAATGCTTAAAAGGCATAAAAAAAATAAATGTGGGTGCACGGGTTCGAACCCGTGACCCCAAGGATTGCAAGTGAACCGTGAACCAGTGAACTAAGGGCCTCAGCCGCGCTAATAGCTGGTTCTGATAACTTATAACACATTAAACCAAGAATCCCCCAATCATCATGAACCCTAGTTTTCGTTTGGATCAAATTGAAGTACAAACGATAATGATCAATGAAATAAACATGGGTTTTGATTCCTAGTCTAGAATCGAGTATGTAGGTGTTTCGAATTACCTATATGGTGTTCGTTTGAAGTTAAACCCAATGAAGAACAGGTCGCGATCACGGTGATGATCGAATCATGCCCAAACACCATCATAAACGAATTAAACTTGTGTGCAGCTTCGGTTCATGATAAGGAACAATAGCCCTTTGTTAATTTTGTTCAAAATCGATCGTAGGTGTGCTTTTGATTGAGTTGCAGGTTTGCGAGTTTGAAGAAATCGAACAGAGTGTTTATGTGTGTTTCCAGTGGATTTGTGAGTTTGTAATGATTAGAAACAGGTATATCATTGTTTAGGTTCGATTAATTAGATTATTATTGAGGTTTTAGTGCGATTCGAGTTTGTAAAGTTGCCGACAAGGAACGTGGGTTGTTAGATCGCATTATCGTTTTGATTCCCGAATTATTGTGGGGTTAAGTTCGAATCTTGATCCAGAACCGGTCGGGGTGAATTAATTTGGTTAAAACCGTGTGATTTTGGAGATCGGGGGTTGCCGGGATACGGCCGGCGAGTGGCCGGAGGTGGCCGACGGGCGGTGATGGGGTATTTAAAACAAGTTTACACTTTTACCCCCTGAGGTTTGATGTGTTTAATATTTCATGTTTAAAACTTAATTTTAAGTTTCAAAAATTTCCTATTAACCCCCTGGACTTTATTATTATAATTATTGTTATTATTTTTATCATCATTATTATCATTATTGGTATTATTATTATTATTACTTTTATTATTATTGTTATTATTATTATTATTATTTTTACGGGTATTATAATTCTACCCCCTTAAAACAATTTCGTCCTCGAAATTCTAAATAATGTAGCATGAATCCTTCTGAAAATAGAATACGGTGAAAATAATACTTCTTTAAACACACATCACTTACGAATAGAGTAATCACTAACAGTTAGGCTTAGAAACATACACTTAGTTGTCGAATAAGTATGGATACTGTGAACGAATCATTTCTTCTGTCTCCCATGTCGCCTCGCGTTCAGAATGATTTTTCCATAAAACTTTAACGAACGGTATAGACTTGCGTCTCATAACTCGTTCTTGACAATCAATAATAGCTTCAGGTTCTTCTTCATAAGAAAGATCTTCTTGAATCGCGTGAAGAGGGTAACTAATAACGTGCAACGGATGATAGTTGTATCCCCTCAACAAAGAGACATGAAAAACGTTATGAACATGAGAGAGTTGCGGTGGCAATGCTAAACGATACGAGACTTCTCCAACCCTTTCAAGAATCTCAAACGGACCGATAAAACGTGGACTTAACTTTCCTTTAATTCCAAATCAACGTATGCCACGACAAGGTGACACTTTGAGAAACACATGATCTCCGACTCTAAATTCCAACGCTCGTCGGTGTTGATCGGCGTAACTCTTTTGTCTAGTTTGGGCTTCTTTCAACTTCTCTCTGGCAATGGCAACTTTGTCATTAGTAATTCTAACCAATTCCGGTCCTTCGATTATCTTCTCTCCAACCTCATTCCAACATATCGGTGCTCTACACTTTCGACCATATAGAAGTTCAAACGGGGCCATGTTTATACTAGCTTGCCAACTATTATTATACGCGAACTCAACTAAGCATAGATACTCATCCCAATTGCCCGTCCATTCGAGTGCGCATGCTCTAAGCATATCTTCCAAAGTCTGAATAGTGCGTTCAGATTGTCCGTCAGTCTACGGATGGAAGGCGGTACTAAATCTTAACTTGGTTCCCCAAGCATTTTGGAAACCCTTCCAAAAGCGTGACGTGAAACGCGGATCTCTATCACATACAATCGATGATGGCGTGCCATGAAGTCGAATAATATCTTGCAGAAATATCTCTGATAATTTGCTAACTGAGTAACCCTGTTGGATGGACAAGAAATGAGCCGACTTTGTGAGTCTATCAACTACGACCCAAATGGCGTCGTTCTTCTTGAATGTTTTTGGTAGGCCTGTAACAAAGTCCATGGAAATATCATCCCATTTCCACACAGGAATATCTAACGGTTGCAGTAATCCACTAGCTCTTTGATGCTCAATCTTTACTTACTGACAAGTTAAACAATGACTCACATATTTAGCTACATCTTCTTTCATACCACTCCACCAAAAGTTCTGCCTTAAATCTCTATACATCTTAGTGGCTCCAGGGTGAATAGAGAATGGTGAACTGTGTGCCTCTGCTAATAAGGAGTCACGAAGGGTTGAGTCATCTGGCACACATAATCTATTCCCACACCAGATAACTCCTTGTTCATCAACTCGAAACTCAGATTGTTTCCCTATCTTCAAATTTTGTAATATCGCCCAAAGTTCTCCATCTTGATTCTGAGCTTCCTTGATCCGTGTAATAAGATCAGATTCTATCCTCATCTTGGCTAGATAACCGTTAGACTCACCAAGCTGTAACCCAACTTCCATTCTATCCAGATCTGAGATAATCTGTGGTTGGATTTGAAGACATGCTACTCCACCTGCACTCTTTCGACTGAGAGCATCTGCCACGACATTCGCCTTTCCCGGATGATACTGGATGTTGGCATCGTAATCCTTGAGTAGTTCTAACCATCTCCTCTGCCTCATATTGAGTTCTTTTTGAGTGAAAATATACTTAAGGCTCTTATGATCAGTAAAGATGTCACATGTCTCTCCATACAAATAATGTCTCCAAATCTTTAATGCAAACACTACAGCTGCAAGCTCTAAGTCATGTGTTGGGTAGTTTACTTCGTACGGTTTAAGCTGTCAGGAAGCATAGGCAATAACTTTACCATGCTGCATAAGAACACAACCAAGTCCCTTCTTTGATGCATCACTATAAATTTGGTATCCGCCAGAACCTGAAGGTAACGTAAGAATAGGGGCAGATACCAGTCTTTTCTTCAGTTCCTTAAAACTCTTTTCTCTATCCTCGTTCCAAGTAAACTTTACACCCTTTCTCATAAGTTGAGTTAGAGGTAATGCTACACGAGAGAAACCTTCCACAAAACGTCTAATAGCCCGCTAAACCAAGAAAACTACGAACTTCAGTGACGGATGTCGGTCGAGGCCATTTAGTAATAGCTTCCACCTTTGCCGGATCCATAGTGATACCTTTAGCTGATACAACATGGCCTAAAAATGCCACTTGTTCAAGCCAAAAGTCACACTTAGAAAATTTAGCATATAACTTCTTTTGGCGTAAGGTCTCTAAAATCGTGCGAAGGTGGTCTTCATGCTCCTCTCTACTTTTAGAGAATACCAAAATGTCATCGATAAAAACAATTACAAAGCGGTCCAAATACTCATGGAACACTCTGTTCATGAGGTCCATAAAGACAGCTGGAGCATTGGTCAAGCCAAAAGGCATAACTAGGAACTCATAGTGACCGTAACGGGTGCGGAATGCTGTCTTAGTAACATCTTGATCTCGGATCCTCAATTGATGGTATCCTGATCTGAGGTCGATCTTAGAGAAGAACTTTGCCCCTTGTAGTTGATCGAAGAGATCGTCAATACGCGGTAACGGATAGCGGTTCCGGATAGTAATCTTATTAAGCTCTCGGTAGTCGATGCATAGACGCATACTACCATCTTTCTTCTTCACAAATAATACCGGTGCCCCCCATGGTGAAACACTTGGTCTAATGAATCCGAGTTGTAATAGCTCCTGCAGTTGTTCTTTCAATTCCTTCAACTCTACTGGGGCCATCCGATAAGGTGCCTTAGAAATAGGTTCCGCCCCAGGGATTAAATCAATAGTAAACTCGACTTCACGCTCAGGTGGTAACCCTGGAAGTTCTTCAGGAAAGACATCAGAGAATTCCCGAACAATAGGAAAGTCTTCAATACGAGGAGTATCCACTGATGTATCTTTTATAGAAACTAAGAATCCCTCACATCCACGGAATATAAGCTTTTGGGCTTTCATAGCAGAGATAATTTTGAGAGGCTTCCGAGGTAGGTTCCCTTGGTAAACTAAGTCAGGATTCACAGGATCACCAAATAGCACACGACGAGTTTGACATTCTATGGTAACCTGGTGTCGTGTTAACCAATCCATGCCAAGAATAATATCGAAATCACCCATGTGCATAGGAAATAGGTCAGCCTCTCTAATGATTGATTCGATCTGAATAGGACAGTTTTGGTACACTTGGGAAATAACAATCGATTCTCCAACAGGAGTAGAAATCACTAATGCAGGCTCTAGAGCGGTAGGCATGATCGTAAGGCGCTTTGTGAATAGATGAGATACTATCGAGTGTGTGGAGCCAGTATCAAACAATACATAAACATCATAGTCACCATGACGAAGTATACCACAAATCGTACCTATGTATTGATAACTAATGAATACTAACGACGGTAAAACTAGAATCAATGGAAGTAGATTATGATTATTAGAATGAATTAGTACGGGAAGATGTACCTGGAGCATTAGCAGCTTCCCCTACAGTAGTACGAATACTCGACCTCCAGTAGTGGGTGGCGCATTGGCTCCCTTAGCATCATTCTCTGGTCGGTTCCTCGCCTTTGGGCATTGACTAACCCTATGCCCCATATCTCCACAACCAAGACAAGCTCCTGTAAGTCGACGACAAGTTCCGGGATGATGCTTTCCACAATGAGTACACACCGGATGTCTGGAAGGATTGCCTTTTTGATTCACACGGTTGAGCTGCAATTGGTTGTTGATAGGGTATCATTTGACCTTGACTTCGAGTCTTACCATGCCATGGCTTAGTGTTCTTCCCCGATCCTTGATTTTTCTGACGATCATTTCCATTCCGGTCAGATCCTTGAGATGACTCACCGCCGGCCTGAATACGAGTCCCATCTCTACTTCGCTTCTTATTATCCTCAAATTTTAACAAAAATTCCTTTCTTTCCAGGTCCACCCTTTTTGCAGCCCTAACTGCTTCCTCAACATTGTTGAAAGTGGAGTGAATAATAGCCTTACGAATCCGATCACATACTGCCCATTGATACTTTTCAGCCCGTTCCTCAGGTGGTCCAGCAGAAGAACCTAGAAATCCCAACAGTCGATAAAACCGGTCTGTAAAATCAGTGAGTGATTCATCGTTCCGTTGACGGATGTTATCATACTCCCGCCTGTATGCTGCTTTATCCACATTCGTAAAATACTTGTCGAAGAATATGGAACGAAAATCATTCCAAGATAGAGTCTCCACGAACTGTTCGCCTCCTCTTTCAGCTACCACATTCTCCCACCATACTTGAGCATCTTCCTCCAGCTTATAAGCAGCTAAACCAGCCCTGTACTGCTGATCAACTCTAAGCACGGTAAAAATTTTCTCAAGATGAGCGATCCAGTCTTTGGCCACTGCAGGTGTAGCCGCCTTAGTGAATGCTCGTGGTTTTTGCTTTTGAAATCGCGCTAGCCAAACATCTGCACCAGTTGGGTTTGGATTCGGGTTTGGATTTGGGTTTGAATTCGGATTCGGATTGGGTTTGGATTCGGATTCGAATTTGGGTTTGGATTTGGATTAGGATTTGGGTTTGGGTTTGGATTTGGGTTCGGATTACGTACCGCATCAATCAAAGTCGGTAGTATAGCAGTAAGTGCTTGGGTCATAGCACCAACAAAGTTTGGATCAGGTCCATTCGACCCGCTAGAATTTCGTGAATTACGGCTGGGAGGCATCTAAAATGAAAACATTTCACATTAATCAGAACAACGTGAATTAGAAAATAGCCATATAATATATAGAGAACCTAACCCAATGTCTACCCAATTCTCACATGTCTTAATTATTTAGTTTAAGTTTTCTACAGGAAGGAGCCTAAGCTCTGATACCATAACTGTAACACCCCAACCCGGGTAGGGCTGACGTGTCACATAAACAGTAATCGGAGTTTCATGACGATAGAATTAAAGTGCTAAGAAACACTCAAATCCTTACATAGGTCCAAATAATCTAAATAAAGTCTTAAAATCAAATACTATTAAATCTTATTAATCCAAATGTTCTCATCCTAAATTCTTGAGTTAACACTCTTCACTCGTTCCCCTGAGCCCCTTGAGTACCTGCTATAAAAATAAGAGAAAACAACAAAGAAAATACGGCTGAGCCAAAGAATGCTCAGTAACGGAAATAAACAATAGCAATACAATGATCAATAATGATAACAATGAGATGATCAAGTTGAAAATCAAATGATAATGATCATCTAAAAGGAATACCCATATGAGCCAATAATAATAACAATTAACAATGTGTACATTAGCTGCAGTTCTAATGCACCAATATATGAGATAGGAATGTGGGCACACACACCTAACCATCTCACCAATAAACAATAACAATGATATCCTAGGATCGATCCATACGCCTCCTTTAACAATAATCAATATGTGTAACAACTTAGCACATAATAATAATGTAGAGACGCTGTGGTCTAATCGCTCTGCCACAGATAGAGCACGTCACTTGTGCCACAATGACGCCCTATGTCCCCATAGGTGGATGTGCTCGGGTATGGAGGTCAATAATACAATCAAGTCAATATAACACAATAAGTTACACTAGAGCTCATAACCCTTAACCAAGGTTACTAGCTATAATCAATCATTTAGAAAGCATGTGACAATGAGTACACAGCAGATAAAGGTTATCACATGCAAACAATATCAACTATACAATAAACACTTATAACAATAATCTTATGGATTTAATAACCAACAAGTCAAGTTAAGAATTCAAATACCGATCAAGAACGAGAGGTATTCATGCTACGAGAGGGAAAAGGTCGGAATCCGTACCTTATACACGAATGACAATATTCAGAAACAAAGTCTAGGCTCGGTTAACGCCGTGAGAACCTACGATAACGTAACGCAAATTATAGTTTGAAAAATTCCAGTTCTGCCTCTGTCTTTTCGCACTCGTTAAAAATACTAAACGACGTTTAAAAATTCTGAAAATCTCCAGTTTACTATCTTAGTGAGTTCTGAACAACTTTCATTTAGAAAAGTTTCTGATTTGGATTACCGAAATATGAGAAAAACGTGGATCTTTACAGCTGCGCAGAACTGCTAGCTGTTACGAAAACGACTGTTTGGAGGTCTAAACGAATGAGTTTTTTGATGTTTTATATATCAACAGATTCGTCTTTCGACGAACTTCGTCATGGACATAAGATTTAACTGATTTGAACTTGTTATGAAAAGTTATGGCCTCCGTAAGTTGGCTGTAAAATACGAAACTAAATCAACTATTTAAAGCTTATTTTTAAACAAAATGAACTATGTATAATGTTTGTTAATATTATAAATATAAATTGTTAAGGTTTTTAACAATTTAATTTACAGGAAATTGAGTGGGTACTTTCATATAAGAAGTTTTATGGTTAATCATAATTTACCATTTATTTAAAAGGAATCCATAAAAATAGTTAACTACATGTCTTTGTTATATAATTTTATAAATGTTTAAACTTAAAGAAAATTACAGAAAATTAAGGTTGATGATTTAAAAACAAACAGAGTTTATAAAAGGATTTTTATAATTTTGGTAATTTTTACATAATTTTTCAAATGCTTAAAAGGCATAAAAAAAAAATGTGCACTACTAGAAAAATCGCAAAAGATGACGCGCATTGCGCGTCATCTTGGGGGTCAGATGACGCGCAAATGCGTGTCAAGGAAGGGGTAGTCATAAATGATAGATGACGCGCATCCGCGCGTCATCTGTTTATGACGCGCAAAAGATGACGCGCATTTATGACGTGCAAAAGATGACGCGCAATGCGCGTCAAGGAAGGGGTAGTCATAAATGACTAGATGACGCGCATCCGCGTGTCATCTATGAAATTTTTATGACGTGCAATAGATGACGCGCAATGCACGTCATAAAATTAGCTGCATTTTTTAATTTTTTTTTATTTTTAATAAATTTACCTGTTGTTTCTAAAACAAATTTTCGAATAACATTAAAAGCGAAATCCATTAAATACCAACAAATTTTACAAAAGTTGTTAATTAACAACTACAAAGCATAAAACACATCCAAATTCAATTAGTACCAATTACAAGTCCAACAATACTAACACTAGTACAACAATACTATCATTTTAGTCCTACATATAAATGAAATTCGATACATAGCGCGCCCAATGTTCACGAACTTCATCCAAATCATCATCAGTGTATTCTTCTTTACCTTCTCCAACCTAAGACAACCAATTTCATCAAATTAAAGTTGTCAGTTTGACCCAAAAACCCCTTTATGTAAAACACTTGTAATTTACTTGACTAGTTTATATCAACTACAAGGCAACAAAAATGATAATTTACTTATAAAAAACTCATACATAGATAGTTATATTCAATAATAAAAACTACAAAGAAACAAATGGTAAATATAAGGGGTACGTAGACAATGATCAGCTTACATTGTTATTGACTAATATTTCAAGCCCTTTATCTACTATTTCTTTCATGAACTTCAACACATAATATCCACATTCGGTACTTCCTGGCTGACGTGAACACTATAAGGGGTAGTCAATGATCAGCTTAATAAAGTTAAGTAAAGGTGCAAATTCAAATAAAATTAAGTGCTCACTGTAAGGGGTAGTCATAATATCATCATTACAACTTGTTAACATAAGTAGTCAATATATGACCAACTAAAATAATCAATATTATATATATTATTGAGTACATAATCAATATTAGCCCTTCAACCTGCACCGTACAAAACGTAATATAGGCACGCCGATACATATGTTGAATATGAATGATCATTCATGAAAAGCTAAAGAAATAAGAAACTATAACACGTAATTTATACAAATTGTAACTTACGTTTTCATCCGCCAGCCTATAGCTTTTGTTCAATTTGTAAAAGCTTCTTAAATTGAGCTTCAACATGTTCCTACAGTAGACTTGACTCTGTCCCCTTGATTACAACACTAGCACCCAAACACAACCACAGTTAGCATATATATGAGGGTATTACACTATGATAAAAGAAAACAAATAGGTTTACAATCTCATATATACTAACTTCATGACAAACCGGGTGGAAATTTAAGAAAAACAAACAAATGCTAACTTACTCAACACCTATGGTTAATTGTTCAAGCGAGCTGTTGATGGTTTGTTATCAATATCTAAATCTGCACATAATAAACCACCAACTGGTTCCTATAAGATATGATCAATCCATTAGTTGGATGTTTCAATGTACTGAAGCTATATAATTAAACAGGTTAATAAACATGTAATCAATAGTTTAATACAATAATTTAACATGACATCAGAGGAAAAAAGAGTTAAAACCATTAATAATCCATATCATAATGTAGATAAAAAAATAAGCAAAAATTGTTTATTAGATTTATATTAGATATTGTATATCAGTGAAAAACTAGATTATATATAAGATGGAAATTGTAAAGTTAAAAGAAAATCGAGTTGCCAAGAGAGAGACCCAGGGTCTCCGACTCCGATTACCATAGTATTACAACTGAAACAAGTGTTCTTAGTCAGTTAGTTCTACAAATTTTTTTAATAAATACAATAGTTTTACAAAAAATTTCCTCAAAGTGAAAAACTTTCAACTTTAAGCTATATAAACAAAATTTTTATTAAACTTACAGCATCATTGCTTATCCCGTATACTGTAAGGACAAAACATGTTTGGTTTGAATCACACACCAGATAATACCTACAAGAGTTCAAATACTGAGTCAGCTAAATGTGGCAATTTCATCCCCCTTATATGTGTTAACAGGTCAATTCCAGTTGTGTCGGTTTGATAATGGATCAAATTGGTAAAATATAGAAACTGTAGCTTAAAATGAAACGAATCAAATGACTGAAATTACTTACAGAGGAGTAATATTCTCATGCTTAACGAAGAAAAGAACTTTTCCCACAACTACAATTGTCTTGTTAATACCATCTAACAGATTATCAATGGTGGACCTCTTGTAAGATGGATTCACTTGAACCAAAAAGAAAAATACCAATTTAAAACAAAAACATAGGATACGAGATAATGTTTATGAGAAATGGTAAAGTTAGGTAGCTTACGTTGAACTTCAGAAAGAGATGATGTCAAGGAAGCAAGTCGTTTAGCCTTAATTTGTCCCTGTTCAACAAATATTTGGTATCAAATACTCTATATGCCAGAATATGTGATTTGGAATATGTATGAATGCTGAAATGCAAATTACATCACAAATATTCTAAATCAAGAACCAAACAAACAAAAAACTCATGTTCTGCACAAACAAATATTTTCAAGTATTGTGTTAAACAGGAGATGCTATTAAGATATGCAAATTGCAAAATTATGAAGTGAGCTAATATAGTTCTCATTAATTCTAGCTATAACCTCTTGAATGTTACATTAATTCCACAGAAGGTAGAATTACACACGGGATAATTCAAGAAACTGAAACAGAATCATGTTTAATTTCAATCTCTTAAGATGATCAAATATACGATAAAAAAACATACCAAAAATAACAAGAAACCAAAACTCACCTTCAACAGAGTGTCTAACTTACCAAAAAGATTAATCATCTTTGAACTTCCTCAGTGGCATTAAGGCAAGGATCTATCGATGCAGCTGCTTCAAATCCACTGAGAGCCCTTTCATAATTCTCTAAATATGTATTTACCTGAGTGAGTGAAAAAAACTTCGAGTCAACAAACACTTATGAGAATGTAAAAGAACAAGCAGTCAAATGAAAAAGAGCTATATATAAACTTGCTAAAGATATAAGAGAGAAATACTTACAGTAGCACAGTTGTAATATAGGTCCGGGTTCAATTTCATGCTTTCTTTCTCCTGTTACATCATGGAAAAAAAAATTAGACAAATATGACTTTTGTCAAGAACAGTTTTACATTTCAAGCATAAGGAGGGGAATAATTAATATATGTAATCTCCTGTTCCAACATACGGCGTTTTGGTATGCTTTCAAAGACTGCTGTAATTTGCTGTGATCCCATGCACCGTCACAAAGAAACACGTGAGACAAGCATTCCCAAGGTTGTCTATCATTAAAATACAAGATTGAATCCATTAAATAAGAAAACTTTAGTTATGATTAATTGCCTCTTAAATGAGGAAACATGCATGTTTAAGATCAAGACACAATAAATCTTACACCATGAATTCCCGTCCTTGACATCTAAAGCAATAGCTTCCTTTGCGTGTTTGATGCTTTCACCAACAATTTCTTGCCTTGAGCCATTCGTCTTTCAAGCATTGATAATTGGCTTAGTATCTTTTTGTTTGGACCCTGCATTATGACCCATTGAAACAAAAAGAAAAGGTTAACATTTCACTCGGCTAACATTAGTAAGATTTTCAAAACTCAAATATATTAAACGAACAACCTTGCTTAGCGCAAGGGTAAAACAGTCCTTGTTGCGGGCAAGTCTCCCTTTTTCCAAATACAGTTTCCTAAGCATAGCCAAGCATCTGCAAGAGACGGACTCAACTTAACCTGTAAACCCAATACCCGATTCAAAATAAGAGACTCATATCAAGATTTAGTCATTTCTATACAAATGAAGAACCGCTATCTTTCCACTTACAGCTTTAGAAAGATGATCTTCAGCTTTTTTTGAATATTCTGGGAACACATCTAATATCTTTCCTTTCAAATATTCATACATTGCACATTGCGTAGACAGTTTTCTCTCTTCTGCATAACACAATCAAAGCAAACAAATGCATTTAATTAAACATTTGCAAACCATCAAAGATATCAATTGGATATTCTCCAATCCCATTACCACCATTAAAGCTGCATCACATACACATCCTTACCCTGCATTTCTAAGAGAGACTGTTTCCACGACTCAAACCCATGATTAAAGCAATCTTAAAGTTGCATCATACATTAGTAAGAACAATGCCTACTAGGCTCCCTAAACCAATATCCAAGTGAACTTACTAAAGATAGTGAAGATCTGCCATCACATACATAACTACAACTTGTGCTCATTAAAGTATAATTTTTATTAATGCATATTGACAATACTAATGTAAACATGGTATATAAAGCATTGTCCACTCATAAGGTATCAAAGGCAATTGAGAACTGCCTATACTAAATATATATGTTTTCTAACCTTGTGATGACATAAAATTTTAGATTGTATAGTGTAAGACTAGTTTAGCATAATCCTTCATATAAACCAACAATACACCATGTATGATCGTTATTATACATCCATATATATACATTTACATCAAACACAAGTTAGCATCACACTTTTCAATCACTTCTTCTATTTCAACTTCATTGGAACATTTCATCGAACAGTTGGCGGGTTTTGTATATGTTTATTATAAAATAAGTATATAATATGTCTCTATTCCCTCCAATTGACCCATAAACAAAAATTATTTCACACATTGTAAGGAAGATATACCACTCCATTTCACATATTAAAGATAATTTCAACTACATTACCAAGACCCCATGGTTTCATGTTATGGAAATCTCCATCTAAAACCTATCCCCAACACAGTGATTAATCAATAATTGTAGTAAGAATTATAAACAATAATCTGGACATATAAAGATAGATTCAATTTACATAAATCATAAAAATCCATCTCCTGGTCTTATTATACAGATGATACTTTTATTTCCTCCACACCTAATTTGATGATAATAGATGATTCTTGATGTAATTGAGAGCATCTTATATGGATTCACAATTGTAATGTCACACAAAAATCAAATCTCCATATGAACTAATCCAAACCCACACGCGACCATTAATATCAAAGATGAGGGAGTAATAAAGATGATTAATACTCTTACCAGGAACCTTAATTCATAAAGAAATAACATTAGACACCAGGTCATTGTTGAAATTTATCTAAGCCGACAAAATAGTCAAAGAATTCCTTATAAATTGCCTGAAAACACAAAAATAACATGATTCTATAGAATAATCTACAATTATAAGGATCAACAACAAACCATTTAAGGTGATTTGCATTCATGATGGTATATTAGAGTACTTGTCGAACAAAGCATTGAAGATGAACTACTATGGCAATTAGTTCCACACCATTCATCTCCCTAACACATCCGACCATAATTAGGGGCTACACCAGATAAATAGATTTCTTGCACCAAGGTAGACTTTTGAACAAAATCATAGAAACCCTAAATGCATAATAAATCAAAATCAAGGGAGAGAAAAACTTCCGGTACCATTAAGAATTTTTGTGAAAATTGAATAGAGGATTTGAGATGAAACGTCATGTTGTACATCAACACCTCCGAAGGTCGGCGGTGGCAAGGTCGGCGGTGGCAATGTGGTGGTCGCGACCGGCGGTGGAAGGTTGGCGGTGGAAGGGGGCGTCCGGCGGGGAAGATCGGGAAGTGGCCGAGTGTGAAGTGTTTTAGGGCTTTGAAGCGGGAGAGGTGTTTTGGAATGAAGCCGTAGGTCGCGCGCTGTAGCTATAAGTTATAAAAATTTTAAAAAATGACGCATTAAGATGACACGCAAAAATGCGTGTCATCCTTTCTAAGAAAATTTTAAAAATGACAAATAATTTATGATACGCGTAAATGCGCGTCATCTTTTTTCGCGCGTCATCTTTTGCGCGTCATCTATTAACAGTTTTCTAGTAGTGGTGGGTGCACGGGTTCGAACCGTGACCCCAAGGATTGCAAGTGAACCAGTGAACTAAGGCCTCAGCCGCGCTAATAGCTGGTTCTGATAACTTATAACACATTAAACCAAGAATCCCCCAATCATCATGAACCCTAGTTTTCATTTGGATCAAATTGAAGTACAAAACGATAATGATCAATGAAATAAACATGGGGCTTTGATTCCTAGTCTAGAATCGAGTATGTAGGTGTTTCGAATACCTATATGGTGTTCGTTTGAAGTTAAACCCAATGAAGAACAGGTCGCGATCACGGTGATGATCGAATCATGCCCAAACAACCATCATAAACGAATTAAACTTGTGTGCAGCTTCGGTTCATGATAAGGAACAATAGCCCTTGTTAATTTTGTTCAAAATCGATCGTAGGTGTGCTTTGATTGAGTTGCAGGTTCGCGAGTTTGAAGAAATCGAACAGAGTGTTTATGTGTGTTTTCAGTGGATTTGTGAGTTTGTAATGATTAGAAACAGGTATATCATTGTTAGGTTCGATTAATTAGATTATTATGAGGTTTTAGTGCGATTCGAGTTTGTAAAGTTGCCGACAAGGAACGTGGGGTTGTAGATCGCATTATCGTTTTGATTCCCGAATTATTGTGGGGTTAAGTTCGAATCTTGATCCAGAACCGGTCGGGGTGAATTAATTTGGTTAAAACCGTGTGATTTTGGAGATCGGGGTTGCCGGGATACGGCCGGCGAGTGGCCGGAGGTGGCCGACGGGCGGTGATGGGGTATTTAAAACAAGTTTACACTTTTACCCCCTGAGGTTTGATGTGTTTAATATTCATGTTTAAAACTTAATTTTAAGTTTCAAAAATTTCCTATTAACCCCTGGACTTTATTATTATAATTATTGTTATTATTTTTATCATCATTATTATCATTATGGTATTATTATTATTATTACTTTTATTATTATTGTTATTATTATTATTATTATTTTACGGGTATTATAATATATACAACACCGTAGAAATATAAATACATAAATAAATAGGTTTATTACCTAATCCTCTAACTTATCATCAATCTTCTTTTTCTCTAATAATCAAGAGATGTAGCAATAGCATCCAATGATTAGACGAGTAACATTCCACTCAAAATGATTTATCGATTTCAATAGCTATAAAACATCAGTCCGGCCAAAAGATCATGTTAAACAACAATAAAAACGCATAGAAAAGACCAAAGAATTGGATTAGCCTGAGATGAATTCAATTGAACAAAAAATTGCCACTGATCATAATCGTTTACAGACATAGTATGTATATATACACATATCTCAGCGATGTATTGAAGCATATGAAGCATCGCGATTAGATCCTATTTGAGCGTTTCAATTTTTCACTCTATGCATGATAACCCTTTAACTATAAAATGTACACAACTGACTCTAAACACACTTTACAATAATTAAAACTTTTAATCTAAACTCTAACCTTAACACATTTTCAAACTTGATCAAACAACTAAAGCGAACATAAAACGATATTTAAAGTTATACTATCAAGATATTTTCACCTTGACTAATAGTGATTGCAGCTTAATTAACTGCTCATTCTTCTTTTCTTATCATATAAAGCAAATGATAGGAGGAGCAAGAGAGTAACTTAATTACTCTCATCACCCATATGTTATAAACAATATAAATCCTAACAACTAATGAGACTCTCAATTTTAAGTACGAATTCTTCCTATATAGTCTCACACGATCGAGGAGTGTACATCCAAGATATTAGAAATTAATGAGAGTATAGCCATATTGATGTTGTTGGAGAAGACGAGCTTTTATAGACGAACCATGTTCATGTTTGTCGGCTCATCGATTCTAATATCCATTTTTTAATCATGATAATTATATGCAACTCTAGAGTTTTGTAATAGATGGAGATACTAACTTTGATTGGATGAAATTCGAAAGGAGTTTTAAGCTACTAAAATTTCAACTTTGCTCCAGCTTCTTAATGATGCTGAATTTTAGTGTTAAATGCAAGTATGATTACGAAACAATGACTTACGCAACAATCAACGTATTTCTAGTATTTGGTTTTAGTATGATTATGTTCTCGATCAACAACCAACATAATCAGACCTATTATTTGAGTGAGACCTGTTAGAATGTTTGTTTGTTATATCCAATTAACATTATATGCTTAGACTAGTATTTTAAATTTCTAAGTATTCATATATAAATTAACATCAAATATAATTATTGTATAGATAGGAAAAGGCTAATGGAATTCCTCTACATGTTGCGATGAGAATTAAAAAATTTTTTTAAAGTAAGGAATTAGATATTATAGGCCAAACTAAACCGAATTCACTAGGAGCACCAAGGTTTTCCACGTTGCTTTTATGACATTGATCAATAAAAATGAAAACAAGATATCACGTGTGATATGTTTATGATATTATTAAATAGTAGAGATCTGTGTATATTGTACATCGCGTTCATTTTTTATTTAAACCTTATAATCTTACAAGTGAAAGATTTGATGATGATGCACTAATAAAAAAATCATGTTAGATTAAATCATGTAAAAACATGAAACTACCTCACACATGATGTCTTCAGTACTTTTTGAAGGTCTAAAACTCTATTCACCTTAAATCTTTTTTCCAAACTTAATGTTGCAATAAAGTTGTTTAAGGCTACATTATATGTGATTTTGATTGTATTTATGTACATACATAATGACAATTATTGTTTTGGTACAGTACATTGTTGAACTAACAACTCAATAACCAAATTCCTAAAGATATATGGACAAGCTATATCAACTTTTAAAGTTAGACTTTCATTTTTCTGGACCAGTTAAAATAACTACCAAGACTAGTTGCTTTCATCAACCATTTAATCCATAAAGGGCTTTGAATTCTTCAAGGAATGTTATGATAATTAACCTTTGAAGCAATAAATGATCATATTTGTAAGATTCGCAATTGATAATATCTCTAACAATAAGATATAGTGTTACGTGAGAAGTTTAATAAAAAATAAAAGAGAAAATGTCTATGTGATATGTGAAATACTGACTAAATAAATATATTTTTTAACAAAAATGTATTCTAGACGCATATATATTACAACACTTTTTAAAAAAAGACAAAAAGCCACATGCAAATCATCCAAAGTGCTATGATTAGCTTTTAAGATAACAAAACACTTAACTTTGTTTGTAATGCAAAATAAGCCATTTAAATGATAAGTTTAAACATTATTTCATAAATGAAAATTTAAAACTCTAATATATGGCACTTCACTAAATTCACATGTATCTTTTAACAATAAAAATAACGCATGTTTCAATATTGCTCCAATGTTGTAAAGTATATTTATAAATATTGCAATTTGATATATTAAATGATTTAAATGAAAGACATGAAACTTAGTTACTGTTATACTTTTTATAACTTAACCTAAATAAGAAGTGATTGTGAAGAAAAAAATTACAAATATTAAGTAAGTATCATAATGTTTACATTTAAGTCAATTAAAAAAAAAACGCTAAACATTAACCAAATGTTTATATATATATTGTCCATTTAAGACACATAATTACCAAAAAAAAACTTTGAAATTTATAAAAAAGATTCCACATGTGAAACAATATTGTGGTTGTAGTTGATTTTAAAAATAGTTTAACGAATTTATTTTAAACAATTTAATTATTTTATTTTTTTATATTCTTTATTAATTTAGGTTAATTAGTTTTCTTATCGTAGATATGGGAACAAAACCGAAGATGCCTCAAATGGGCTCACTTGTGATCACTCTTGTGTTGGTTATTGTTTCTTTAAGCTTGTCGTCGTTGACTACAGCCACTTACACTACGAATCTCCACCACCACCACATCACGACGACAAACCGCCACCACATCACGACGACAAACCGCCACCACATCACGACGACAAACCACCACCACATCACGACGACAAACCACCACCACATCACGACGACAAACCACCACCACATCACGACGACAAACCACCACCACATCACGACGACAAACCAAAGTGTCCACCAAAACCTCATCCACCCAAGTGTCCACCACCACCTCCTCCCCCAAAGTGCCCACCACCACCTCCTCCCCCGAAGTGCCCACCACCACCACCTCCGCCCAAGTGCCCTCCACCACCACCTCCGCCCAAGTGCCCTCCACCACCTCCACCTCCCAAGTGCCCACCCCACCTCCACCTCCGAAGTGCCCACCGCCACCTCCACCTCCGAAGTGCCCACCACCACCTCCTCCGCCCAAGTGTCCACCAAAACCTCCTCCTAAGTACTGTCCACCTCCACCGAAAGAATATCCACCACCACATTACTACTACACTTCGCCACCTCCCCCTTATTATTAATGCATGGGTTAAGTTACCATCATCTCTATGGTAATTACAGTTTTCATGGAAGAGAAATCTTATTTCAGTATATATAATGTTTAATTCTAATAAATTGACTAATATCAATGTTTATTTCTTTCCATTCCAGGTTTAAAGCTACAAACAAGTTGATGATATATTGATTGGACCTACTAGAGGATGGATATTGTGTAATATTGTACCTTGAGAAGGTTAAATAAGGGTTTACAATTGTACGAAAAGTACTAGTATTTTATTTATGTACAATTGATAAACCGTTGCTTTGAGTGTTTCTTCTTTCAATTTCTTCATTTTTGGCTTGTTTTTCAAAATTATAAAAATAACTCTTCTGTGTTTCTAAAAATTTGCAATTTGGGATTTTTAAATGTGGTGTATGGTATAATGTTTGAAATACCTACCAAAACTTTTCGCGTTTAATATGTCACGTTTTGCTCAACTACGAATACTAAATAACTCACCACATTTAACTAAACATGTCATTTTCTTGAATGTTAACATAGACAATTTATACTAGTTACTAAAAAAAACACTACACAATTAACATATTAAATGTAACGAATCAATAACGATAATAACACTATAAAAAACATTAAGCAATTTTTAACTGGTTAACACAAAGACACATGTAACATGATTTACTAAAACTTAGTTAATGAAATAACATTCACAACATATATAACACGAAAAAATAAAAGTTACAAAGAGTTACGATCCATGCTAATTATTTATAAAAGTATAAAACTATGTGGTTTGATAAACAATGTCATAAACATATCGTATCAACATATTTACCAATTTAACACAATAAGTTAAACAGGTATACATATTATAAACGGTAAATTGGTAGGTAGAACCGGTTATACATGTTTTAATTGTATTATTAAGTCGCGACTGTTTATAACCCTATCTTCATTTGCCCCGATCACTAACTTGTTTGTTTTATGTCTGAGTACGGTCGTGTTAAGAATAATATTTCTCAGAATACTAATAATAATAATATTTATAATAATTATTATAATTATAACAATATAATTAAAAATAATATTTATGATAATGTAATAATAAGAGAATGATTCGAATCGGAAAAAACAATTAATTTAAAAATGTAAAAGGTAATCTTAACCATCAATAATTTAATTAATGGTTAAGATCAAATAATAAGAAAAAAGGTTTTTTAGGTGTTTATTTTAGGCATGATACATTTTTTTATTTTTTTTTAAGTTTACCCACTTTTTCTAATTTCTATACGGAATTTTTTAATAGAAACTGCACCAAAATGAGTATTTTTAATATTAAAAGAATAAAAATAAATTGTTTTTTTTACGTTTTTCAGCCTATATGATTTCTTCTTGTCATTGTGTCTTTATTACAGTTATTTATATCTTTTCATTGTTTGTTGTGTTTTTCTAAATACTATTATGTTTTTTTAATATTATAAATTGTAAAAAAAACATAATGGTGAAATAGCACTTGTGTATTTCTAGTATGTATAACATAATGATAATATAACAATTAATTAATCTAATATATTAAAAAAATGATAGAATAACATAAAATAATATAAAACGTAAAACAAAATGATTAAAAATTCTCATTGTGAATTTATGTTATTCATTATGGTTTTCCTGAACACTATTAATTTTTAAAAACACATTGGTACAATAACATCATTGTGTACTACTAATTGTATAACACAATTACATAATAACAATAAATTTATATAATATATAAAAAGCAATGATAAAAATAACAAGAAATTATGCAAAATATAAATACAATGATTAATACATATAATAAACGATGAAAATTATTTGATTTAATGAACTAACATATTTAAACACAATGACCCAATAACCTTATGTATTAAACACAATGAACTAAAATATTTAAAATCATGACTAGAAGCATTTGACACAGTAATCAAAATATCATATTTAAAAAAAAACAATATAATATCACATGTTAAGCTTAGAATTATTCTTAATTATTATTTTAGATTAAATATTATTTTTACAATAATACTACTCGTATAATGATAATGGTAACATCAAATATAATTATATAAAATAATATAAATATTATCTTATCTACTCTAATAAAAGAGTGTCTTAGGATTACACTTGACAAAATCACAATCATCCTCACCAATATATTCCGGACTCTCTCTTCTATTAAATAATTACCTTAATTATTAATAATATTATTTAACATTGTTTTAGATTTAATAAACTAAGAAATATATCAATTTATTAATGCTATTTCTAAATAGTTTTTTATAAAATAATAAAATTTTCTAACGACATAACACTTTCTTAAAATATGAATTAGTATCTTTAAAACCAAAAATTATTAATTTGGAGTTATAATAAGATAATTTTTAAAAATAACATTTTTATATGGTTTATTTAAAACAAAATATTTTTTTAAAAAAAATTAAAAACAAAATTTTAAAAAATTGATATCATTGTTTTATTACTTATAATCATTTCTTATACGTAATTTCAATCATATCATATCTTAAAATATCATTTATAATTAATAAATTTTATTATATAAATATTTTATTTATTTTACCCGTGTAACACACGAGTTTACACGAGTTTATTAAAGCTAGTGTTGTATATATTCGATTCTTGATAACATTTTTCCCGAAAAACAATTGACTGTTTCCGTAAATCTTTATTTTATAAGCACTTGCATTTTTCTTATTTGTCTAACTAAACTAATCGAAAAGTGGTGCCTTTTGACCTTGAGCTGGAAAATTCCTAACGTCTTATAGTACTATATGATTTATAGATGCAGAAATGTAAAAATGGTTTATAATCTTTGCTTTTTTAGAATTTCAACCTAAATGCACCAAGGAAAACCTTTAGGAGTCGTTTGATTCGTAAAATGTTTTGCAAACTAATTGAAATTAGAAATGGAATTGGAATCAGAATATTGTTAAAATTGATAACGTGTTTGGTTGACCAATTTTAAATAAAAGTGGAATGTTAATTTTGAACATTCTATTAGAATCTAAAACATTGCATGGCTAAGAGGAAGAAATATGGATTCCAATGAATGTGAAAAAAATTTTCAATTCCAATTCTATCCGTTAACCAACCAAATATAATTTTGAATGGAAAAAATTTCAATTCTAATTCTTAAGAGTTCTGTGAACCAAAACGGGCTTAGAAAATATAATAATATCTAAGAAATAATTTTAAAACATAAATTGTTAAATCATCTCATTAGATTTTGTTGAAGAAATTGGATTCAAAACACAATATCAATTGAAGCAACAATCGTATGACAAGAAAAGATAACAATGAACGATTGAAACTTTATTGCAAAACTCTTCTGTAATGAAGAAGATGAAGATGATTACAGATCTAATCTCTCGATTAACACTAGCTGCTAACTATATATCTCATCACCGTTAACACTAACTACTTCTTAACTAACTGCTAACAAGAATTAACAGCATATCTAAACAACCCCCTTTCACTTTAGGAAGTAGACACAAATACCCCCTTAACTTTGACTGAAGCACTATTTTCCAACAACCTCCACCTTAGTGCAAAGTCAAATGCACTAAGCAATGTTAAGAGCATTCACACAATATGAGAACTTCGACCCAGGCAAGGCCTTAGTTAGCATATCAGCAGCATTAAGAGATGTGTCAATCTGTTTAATCACAACTCTCCCAGAATTGACAACCTCTCTAATAAAATGCAATTTAACATTGATATGTTTTGTCCTCTCATGAAAAACACCATTCCTAGACAGTTGAACGGCACCTTGATTGTCACATAACACAACTGCAGACACATCAACCTTACCAAGCAATTCAGCTACAAACCCCTTAAGCCAAAGTGCTTCCTTTACAGCTTCAGTAAGCGCAATATACTCAGACTCGGTAGTAGATAAAGCAACAACATGCTGCAATGAAGCCTTCCAACTGACTACACTACCGAATACTTTGAATACATAACCAGTAACTGATCTCCCTTTATCCATGTCCTTTGCATAGTCTGCATCTACATAACCAACTATGCACTCATCACCTGAGTCATTACTCCCAAACACAAGCCCGCACTCCTGAGTACCATTCAAATATCTCAATACCCACTTCACAGCCTCCCAGTGTAACTTACCAGGATTACTTAGAAACCTGCTAATTACACTGACAGCATACCCAACATCTGGTCTAGTGCAAACCATTAAGTACATTAAGCTCCCAACTGCACTAGCATAAGGTATGTGTTGCATACTCTTCAACTCAGCATCGGATTGAGGTGAGTCTTGATTTGAAAGCTTAAAATGCAACCCCAAAGGAGTTATCACATGTTTACTTTGACTCATATGAAAATTAGATAACACCTTCTTCAAATATGAACCTTGAGACAGCTTTAGAAGTCTTTGACTCCTTTGCCTGGAAATTTCCATTCCAAGAATCTTCTTTGCATCTCCTAATTCTTTCATATCAAACTCTTCCTTCAACAACCTCTTAGTAGCAGCAATTTCAACTGTGCTCTTGCATGCTACTAACATATCATCTACATAGAGTAAAAGGTATACAAACTCCCCTTGACAGTACTCTCGATAATATACACAACTATCATATTCACTTCTTTTGAAACCATGAGTAGTAATGTATTCATCAAATCGTTTATACCACTGTCTAGGTGACTGCTTTAAACCATATAATGACCTCTGCAGTAGACATACCTTATCCTCTCCACCTGCCTCCTCAAATCCAGGTGGTTGCTTCATATAAATGCTCTCATCAAGACTGCCATGTAGGAATGCAGTCTTGACATCAAGCTGTTCAAGCTCAAGATCTAAACTTGCCACCAAAGACAACACCACTCTTATGGAAGTATGCTTCACCACGGGAGAAAAGATCTCATTATAATCTACTCCAGCCTTTTGAGTAAAACCTTTTGCAACCAACCTTGCCTTATACCTAGGCAACTCACCTTGCATACCTTCTTTTATCTTGAACAACCACTTGCAATCCACTATCTTTTGATCAACTGGCTTCTTTACTAACACCCAAGTGCCATTCTTATACAAAGAGTTCATTTCTTCTTCCATTGCCTTCTTCCACTTCTCACTATCAACTGACTCAACAGCTTCTTGATAAGACAATGGTTCACAACTATCTTCTTCTTCAGCAGCTGTGAACACAAATGCTGATATATCATCAACATTCCTATACCTTGCTGGAGCATTTATCTGTCTTCTTGGTCTGTCTTTAGCAATGCTATGGTCACTTGAAGTGCTAGTACCACCCCCAGATCTATAATGCTGTCCATTACTTGAGTTGGTGCTTTTATTATTCTCTCCAGGCTGCTCCACCTCTAACTGGACTCCTCTTTCAGATTCACCCCTAGTTCGATCATGTATGACATCCTTGTACATGACATCTTCTCTAAAAGTAACATCACGACTGATGATTACCTTAGAATCATCAAGCCTCAACAACCTGTACCCCTTAACACCATCTGGATATCCGAGGAACACACACTTTAAGGCTCTTGGTTCAAGTTTGCCTTGATTCACATATGCATAAGCCACTGACCCAAACACCCTCAGCTGACTGTAGTCAGCAGCCCTTCCTGACCACAACCCCAAGCCACTGACCCAAACACCCTCAGCTGACTGTAGTCAGCAGCCCTCCCTGACCACAACTCCATAGGGGTTTTCATATGTACAGCTGAAGAGGGTGATCTGTTAACTAGATGCACAGCAGTTGCCAAAGCCTCAGCCCAATACCTCTTAGGTAGCCCTGAACATGACAACAGACACCTGACTTTGTTTAGCAATGTGCGGTTCATTCTCTCAACTAAACCATTTTGTTGAGGAGTTCCCACCACACTCAAATGCCTTACAATTCCATGGCATTTGCAGTATTGATCAAACACAGAGTTACAAAATTCTAACCCATTGTCAGTCCGAAGCTTCTTTAGTCTTTTCCCAGTTTGATTCTCAACTAGAGTTTTCCATTCTTTGAACCTAGTGAAAGTCTCATCTTTGTGTCTCAGCAAAAACACCCACACTCTTCTTGAGAAATCATCCACAATTGACAAGAAGTACTGAGCACCACCCACAGATAAGGTTTGAGTAGGTCCCCAAAGGTCTGCATGAACATACTCCAAAATTCCTTTAGTAGTATGCATAGACCTACCAAACCTCACCCTATGAGCTTTACCCATGATGCAGTGTTCACAGAACCCTGCATCACTTTTATCTAGTCCCTTGATCAATTGTTGCCTGCTCAATTCAGCCAGACCTTGAGTGCTAATGTGACCCATTCGCATATGCCACATCATGGCATCACTATTAGAAATCCCCTGAGCCACTTGAGCTGATCCCTTAACAACACTACCATCAAGTAGATATATGTTGTTACTCTTCCTAGTCCCTGATAAGACCACCATTGACCCCTTTATTACTTTTGCTTTACCATGCTTCAGGCTCACAGTATACCCCAAACTTTCGAATGACCCCAAAGATATCAAGTTTCTTTTAAGTTTAGGTATGTATCTTACCTTCTCAATACTAAACTCAGTTCCATTCTCCAGTCTTACAAGTACAGTTCCAACCCCCCTTATCTCGCAGGGCCTATCATCACCAAGCTGAACTGCACCCATATCTTCAAGACTCAATTCACTGAAAGACTCCTTTGATGGTGTCATATGATAGGAGCACCCCGAATCCAGGATCCAATTTGAGCTGTCTTGACCAGTTCCCACTGTCAAAACTTCAGCACTCTCATATCCATCCATTGATCCATCAGGAGAACTAAAACCCCCATGATACTTGGAACTTCCAGGCTCTATTTTCTTCTTCTTCCACTCTGGGCAATCACGTTTGAAATGTTTTTCAGATCCACACACATAACACTTCTTCTTAGCCTTCACTTTGGACTTTGGTTGACTTCTTGCCTTTCCAAACCGTTGCTCGGTTTTTCCTTTAACATAGAGGCCTTCAGTGACTTCATCTTTCACATCAGATCTTCTTTTGAGTTCCCTTGAATTAACTGCAGCCAACACTTCTTCCATCGTGAGTGTTTCCCTTCCGTACATCAAAGTATCTACAAAGTGTTCATATGATGCCGGAAGTGAAGTCAAGAAGATAATTGCCCTATCTTCATCTGCAAGGGTCACATCAATGTTTTCAAGATCCAAAACTAACTTGTTGAAGTCATCTGTGTGATCTTCAAGCGACTTTCCAGGATTCATCTGGAACGTATACAACCTTTTCTTCAAATAGAGCCTATTTGCCAGAGACTTTGTCATATACAGCCCTTCTAACTTCGTCCACACCCCTGCAGCCGTAGTCTCCTTCAATACCTCTCTCAGGACCCTATCTCCCAGACACAATATGATCGCACTATGCGCTTTCTCCATCATATCCTTCTTTTCTTTGTCTGATAGAGTCACCGGCAACTTTGCTTCGCCGGCGAGAGCATCCACTACACCCTGGTGTACGAGAAGTGCCCTCATCTTCAATCTCCAGAGTCCGAAGTCATTCTTGCCATCAAATTTCTCCAGATCGAACTTTGTCGAGACCATCTTTTCAATCTTCCCTTCAATTGACTCGTAATCCAATCGATCGATTTGAGCCGTAGCTCTGATACCAATTGTTGAAGAAATTGGATTCAAAACACAATATCAATTGAAGCAACAATCGTATGACAAGAAAAGATAACAATGAACGATTGAAACTTTATTGCAAAACTCTTCTGTAATGAAGAAGATGAAGATGATTACAGATCTAATCTCTCGATTAACACTAGCTGCTAACTATATATCTCATCACCGTTAACACTAACTACTTCTTAACTAACTGCTAACAAGAATTAACAGCATATCTAAACAACCCCCTTTCACTTTAGGAAGTAGACACAAATACCCCCTTAACTTTGACTGAAGCACTATTTTCCAACAGATTTCCTTTGTCTAATGATGTAATTCCTTACACTTAATAATGATAGTATAAGTTTTTTTCGATGTTTAATATTAGGATGTCACTTAGATAGGTATTGGTAATTCACGTTCTATAACCAATATGGTTTTAAAACCGTGTCGTGTATTCAGTCCAGTACTTGAGTGTTTGTTAAAAGGTACATGTTAGGTAGGGTTGCAAACGAACCGAACGAACACGAACAAGGCCTTGTTCGTGTTCGTTCGTTAAGAAATAAACTTGTTCATGAACTGTTCACGAACACTTACCGAACGAGATTTCTTGTCCGTGTTCGTTCATTAAGAAAATGAATATGTTCATGAACTGTTCACGAACACTTACCAAACACAAATGAACACAAACAAAAGCAAACGAACACAAACAACTGTTCATGAACATGACGAACACAAAAAAACTCATAAACACAAACGAATACAAATTATTATATATTTATTTTAGAATAAAATTTATATTTTTTATTACAAACATTACACAAAATCAATAAAAATAATAAGTAGTTAACATAAATACCAAAAATACTTGATATAATAGTTATAAAAATAACTGACACATTAATTAAGAATATAAACGAACACCTTAACGAACATAAACGAACACATTATCGAACGTCACAAACGAACATTAACGAACATAAACGAACATAAACGAACACATTATCGAACGTTCACGAACATAAATGAACGAACGCGCCTTGTGTTCATGTTCGTTCGTTTAACTAAACGAACGGAATTTTCTTGTTCATGTTCGTTCATTTACTAAACGAACGAACATAAACGAACTTCCCGTCGAACGGTTCACGAACTGTTCGCTGAACGTTCAGTTCGTTTGCAGCCCTAATGTTAGGAATTTGAATACATTTTTTAATTTTTTAGTTTGTATATAATCCTATTACCCAAGTTAACTAGAAAGATAAAACAAAAAGTTAATGGATTAGTAGACTGTTATATTACACAAGGTCAACTAAAAAGAAGAATACAAATCAAATGTTTACGGATACGATTCAAGTAAATGTGTGCGTGCCTATTTCAAGTCATCTAATTGGGTATCATTTAATACATACCCGCACATTCGAATATTAAAACTAATCTCATACACGATCTCATATTCAAGTTTCCATCTCTTTACATGTCAAATGCCTTGGACTTACTTACCCGTAAGGTAATTTAACCGTTGTTTTAGTACTTGATGTGCTACAACATTAAAACTCAAAAGCTATATGAATGAGTCCTCTTTTCATCTAAAAGTATATCGAGTAGTTTTCCATCAAGCTAAGGGAGCAAAACAGAAGTAAGATGTTGATAGAATTCCTCACATCGGGTTTAGGTTTGCTTGTCATTCATATTCAAATGTATAGTATCTCCTTGTTGGAAAATTAGATCAAGTACGTAACACACCACAAAACATGATTTGTGACCCAATCACAAGATCACAACTTAAAAACTATTAAATAATCAAATAAATAAATAAACTCAATCATAGTCTAATACAAATTTCACTAGATAGTTATCAAACTAATAATAATAATCTATTTTTTATCAAGATTTAATTTTTTAATCCTAACCTAACCGTTGTTTTAGTACTTGATGTGTTACAACATCAAAATTCAAAAGCTATATAAACGAGTCCTCTTTTCATCCAAAAGTATATATTCAAGTAGTTTTCCGTCATGCAAAAGGAGAGAAAAAACGTAAGAGATTGATAGCCTCCTCACATCATGTCATCTTGTGCTTTAGGTATGTGTTTTGTTCGTTTGTCATTGTTATCAAATTCAAGATCCATATGGCATGTAAAGTGTTATGTGTGCATGGAAAATGATCCTTTGCTAAACCCAATTAAGACTCAAAAGTAGATTATATAAGTTGTTGTTTGTTTAAATTAAAGATTTTGTCAAGTTTAACGTTACTAGTAAAATCAATTGACACTAGAAATAACCATTTTATCCTTTTGGTTTCATATAAGTTTCTTATTTATTATATCAATATGTATGTGTGTGCATTTTGAAATTAAAGGGTAAAATTAAATAAAAATTATTGTGTAAAAGAGTAGGAAGGGATGATAGACCAAACATATGTCCTCTCAATTATTTTGAAATTAAGGTGAAATAGGTAATCGAAATTATATTCCGTCTGCATACAAACTACAAACCAAACAAAAAATATGTACCTTCTACTCTTCTTTTTTTCTCAAAATGTATGGATTCCTTTTGATGAAGATTACGACATCCCTTAGAATCACCATGGAGTCTATGAATATGACTTTACATGCTAGATGCAATTTTCAAATAGCATTTACAAATACGAAGATGTGCGCTTTTTAGACAGATTTTTTATGATTATTAGTTTTGTTCAATAATTCGCTTTGACGTGTCAATTGTCATTTGAAGGGTTAGACACATCGTTCTAAAGTTTAGACGCAAATTTGCATGGTTGTGTATTTCAACACAACATAAAAAAATAAGATAGAAAATAAAAATAAAAATAAGGAAAAAAAGACTGAAAAGGTAAAAGTAGTTATGTCTAATATTTTAACATTTGAATGGTAAAATTTAGCTATCTCAAAAAACTATCTTTTATTAAGACTAATTTTAGTTGAACCAACAACTAAAGAAAGATTAGAACTAATATATAAAAAGCAAAAGGGCAAAGTAGCTATTCTAACTTTTTTAAAGTTGAAAATTAAGTTTAGCCGAGCAGAGACAAAAACTCCAACAGACTAAAATATTGACAAACAAATAATAAAAGTAAGTAATTAAATTCGTAAATAGTTTAAGTGGGAGATGAAATCTGTACTTTTGATCAGATAACCGAGACTGTGTTATGTAATTCATTTAAATTTATTTATTTTTACATGTGGTGTTATTAATTATCACGTATGAGATATGAATGGTTTAAATTTTGCTTCATATACAGAGAAATGTTCAATTAAAAACTCTAGGAAAAAGTTTGTTACATTGTTATTTTATAAATAGTCATTTTGTTAATTTTTTGCAAGTTTCCCATATTTTTGGACGTTTATAATTCTTATGTACGATATTATTTTTTTAAAAAAATAGACCATAAAAACAAGCGTTTTTTCTCTTTAAAACGAGTAAATTATTGTTGTATAAAAAGATAATATTTGTTTATGTTTTAAACTCGTATCCCGTCATTGTGTCTTTAGTGCATTTAATTGTGTCTTTTGGTTAGTTATCGTGTTTTCTTGAATTATTATGTACTTTTATATATTCAATGACAAAAATAACACAATTATCTAAAATGTAAAATACAATAATTAATAAATATAACAAATAATGTAAAATATATAACACAATTAACTGATATTTGACACAATAATTTATAATACACAATGATCTGTCGTATTTGACACAATGACCAAGACTCTTTCGGTTTAAAACAATAGAAAGACATGTATCAAGACCACAATCATTCCTAGACTTTTTACATTAAATCCTCTTTTTGGTATAATGCTTACCCCATATATATTCTTACAAAACATAACAAATATCCTATATATCCCTACAAAACCTATCGAATATTATATATATCCAAGTCAAATTCTAAATGTCATAAATATAGATAAAATAATTAAATATCATATATATATGTTAACATATTTTGTAAAAAAATAAAATATGACCAATTTATTCTTACTTTTCTTAAAACAATAAAACTTTATTTTTCTACATTTTAACTCATCAATATACTGTATTTTTTATCATTCTTTTATGTTTTTTTTTCATTTTGATTAAAGTTTTCTTAATGCTTTCAATTGACTATATTTTTATAGTGATTTGTACTAAGTTTTACGGAAAACAAAATTACCTAATTTACTACTTTTCTAGTTGACTCGACATCTAATTATGTAACAACACTAAGGTATTTATAATCTATACTATATAATAAAAGAGTAACTAGGATACCACGTGGCATTCTCATGTTACTCCTCAAAAATATTTTCCCGCCTAAATTAATATATTATTTTAGTCAAGTTTTTTATTTTAAGAAACTCAATTAATAGTAATAATTCATTTTGTTTTAAATTTAATTTTTTATATTATTAACTTAATTGTGTAATCATATTGTTTTGAACTATACACAATTTTATAGCTAAATAAGATAAACTAAAAAGAAAAAAAATATTTATTGATATATTTATATATTTTAGGTTAGTGTGATTTTAAGATAACTGGTTTTAATTTTACATGGGTCAATTATATATTATATCATTCAAAAAAATATTTGAATATTTATAGTTTATAAATGTAACTTTTTAATTTTTATTATTATAGTAATACGTAACTTAATCATACGAAATATTTGTACATTTATGAATTATGTTGTTTTAATATTTTCAACCCGTGTATTACACGGGTTTACTTAAAACTAGTAAATTATATTTATCAAATAGCATCAACATTATAACTATTTAGCTTCATAAACATTTTTATCATCACACTCTATAACTCGGTTAAACCTCTTCATGAGGTTAACAAAAACTATAGTTTTTATAACAAATCCAACCTATAGTAATATGATCTATATGAAGTAAACTTTATTTAAGATGTTTAAAATGGATTAACAAAAACTATAGTTTTTATAACAAATCCAACCTATAGTAATATGATCTATATGAAGTAAACTTTATTTTTTAGATGTTTAAAATGGATTTTAATCGAAAAAACTGGAAAAATAGTATAAACAGACGTTATATAAGTTAGTAAAAATCCATACAAAATTTAGTAAAAATGTTAATGGAAATGCAATAAAATACGAGTCAACTAGGAAAATAAAAAAAATTCTAAAAAAAAGCCAAAACCCAGAAAAATATGAGTTAAGAATAAGAACATTTAAAGTTATAATAAAATTAAGGATAATATGGTTATATTATAAATTATTTTTATAGAATATGTGAAATTGATACACATGATATTTTGATTATTTTAAAGGTGTGTATATATATATGTATATATATATATATATATATATATATATAAGAAAACCTCTATTTATAAGAAAACTACTTTTAAACCATTGATCAAGATTGATCAATGGTTGATATTCATCAATGGTAATTTTAGAAATATTTAATAGATAATTGGTTTAACTGAATGATTAAAGGGTATATTAGGAAGATTATAATTTTTATATTTTGAAAAAACTAAAATCCCTTAAATGTCTCTCTCTCTCTCTTTCTTCAAACAAAATATTAATTTATTTAAATCGAATTAATTTATTAAAAAACAAACCTAAAATATATTAGAAGAACAAATGTTTTTTTCTGTAGATTTATAATTCGTTACGTACATGCTTACGTATACGTAAACATGTTTACATATATGTTCACGTATATATGAGCATGTTACATATATGTTTACATATATTTAAACCTGTCTACATATATGATTTCATATATGTAAGCATTTTTACACGTATGTTTATGTTTAAGTATACTAGTTTACATATATGTAAGTGACATTATAGGGAAGAAGAAGAAGCTAAAAATGGATATATCTAAAGGGTATTTACTACATATACGTATACGATGTAAAACCCAAAAACAAAATAAAGAATACATTAAAAATAATTCTACAGTAAATTGATGCAGCCATATGTAAACCAGCTTACATATATGTAAACACATAAGTAACTTGCTTATTTATATGTAAACACAACCAAATTAAATGACATATCATCTAACAAACTAAATCAAATCAAATCACAAATCATATTTGTTCCCTACAAGAAACATGTATGCCCCTGGGATAATTTTGACAAGCTACATATTTGCAATGCTTGAAATATGTATAGTATATTCTATTGTAAAAAAAACTAGTTAGTATTACATACTTTTGATAAGCTACATATATGTAAACAATACGCAAAGAATAAAAAAACAGACAACATGTATATTGTTCTGTTATTATGGTAAAACTTCCGTATATGTAAGCAATCAAAAAATAAACAAAAATGGCAATATGATTGCTTTTACATTAAAATGATGAAACTTACATATACGTAATGACTCATTTATATACAAAATTAAAAAATTCAAAAAAAATTATTGGTGTTAATAATCAATTCAAAATAATAAAGAAACTATTACCTTCTCAATCAAATGAAAAAGATGAATGCTTGAGCCAATTAAAGTTTCTCTAAAATTGGTTATGTAGAAACAAATGACGAAAGGATCTATGACGAATCAAATTGGTCAAGTATGTGTATGTAACTCATACAAGTTACACATGTAACGGGTTACGTATATGTAACCAAGGTTTTACAACTTCTTTCTAATCTAGATACATCTCCTTCCTTGTTTTCACAAAAACAATGGAGAAACACAGGTGCAACATTTGCTTAAAGACCTTTACTAGTGGCAGAGCTTTAGGAGGCCATATGAGATCTCACATGCTTAATCTCTACCTCAACCCCACACCCAACCACCGCTGCACTCACCTCGCCGTGGCCATCGTTGTCGTCGTCATCTCTTTCATCGTCGGAAGTTATCAAAACAGAGTTGTCAAGAACCACCACCGTCTGAAACGATCGAAGCGGGTTCGGAGGCCTGAAAGCTCATGGTTCGCTGATCAGCAACATTTTCTGGAAGCTAATCGATCGGGATCTTTAATCTCTTATGTTGCACTTGTGTTCTTCCCTCTAATGATACCTGAGGTAGAATTAGGTTTTTCAAAAACTCTGTATGTTAATTTGTTAATTATGGAGAATGAGTAGTTACTAAAAATAATTTATATATAAAATTACTAAAATACCCTTTGAATATAATAAATATAAATATATAATAAAAAATTATGATTAGTTAAAATTGGTTTTCTTGGTTTTCTAAAAAATTGTTGGTTTTCTCAAAAATTAGGATCGCTCCCCTATATATATATATATATATATATATATATATATATATATATATATATATATATATATATATATATATATATATATATAAAAATAGAATTGATGCAAGGAGTCAAGACTCAAGAGTCAAGAGTGAGCAGTGAACTATGATCGGAGTTTTTTTCACAAAAAGGTGTAGTTGAAAATTTTATTTACTAAAATGGATGATTTGAAAATTATTTATTAAAACATGTATTTTTTTAAACTAAGTTTTTCTCACTCATATTCTCATTGACAAAAAGAATCTCTATTTAAAATAGTGTAATAAAGTTAAAAAAACTTTCTAAAAAATAAAAAAATGTTCAGTTTGTCGTAATTTATAAAAAGGTCATTAATGTTTTTCCAGTATGTTTAGTTACGTTCACTTTTTTCCTAATATTTTTGTTAAATAGAAATACTTTTAAACTTTTATTAGTATATTTAGTTTCTTTAAAAGATTAATACACATTTATGTCTTAATTCTTTTTGATAGATACATATTTTTTAGACCGTTTAACAACTTATAAAAGTTTTAAATCCCTTTCTAATAAAATAAATGATTGGAGTATTGGTTTGTCGTGGTTGACGATATTGGGCTGATCTGATGGGTATTGGGTCAGTCTAACCAACGTGGCCCTTTAGGGTTAGCCCACGTACACCTCCTATAATTAAAAGAAGCAACTAATTGAAGGCTCGTCTAATAATTATTATTTCTTAAATACACATTTGATATATTACATAAACATTATATATACTTTAAAAGCCATAGAGCAAAGCAGCAAAACAATGTGTACAAGTGAGTAATGCATAACTTTTACATGACAAAGTTGTAATTACAACAACATTTATGTCCGTATTGAAATCAATATAATTCTTTTAATAATGCATCCTTATCCCGATCATCGTTTCTTGAATATTGTAATGATATGTCTCTCCTAATTCTTTGGGTTTATATTTTTAAAATACTTTCATACACATGTTTTCTTCAGTTATGAAAACATATAAATCTATTTGTATTTATATTTCTTTATATTATAATGTGTATCAAGTTTGATTTATTATTTTTAAGAAATCAATCACTAATTATGATATCAAGATGACAAGTGATTAGATTATACTTTATTTATAGAAAAAACATACTATTCATTATGTATTAAGTTTAAATGAATCTAAATATACGATTGGAATGATATTTATAAAGGTATTAGTATGATATAAACAAGTCGAGTCGAGTTCAGGCATATGACTTCGTTTTTTTACGTAATGTTTCGAATATAAGCTCCAAAATTTGTTCAGTCACCGATCACAAAAGTCCGCTGCGAAGCGCGAGGCCTTTTACTAGTTGTATATAAACATGCACGTTTAGTTTCATAAACCTTGTAAAGCAAGATATGGATACTAGAAGCGGTCCTGGTGGTTATGTTAAACATTGCGATCTTTGTTGACCTTATCGTCTAATGGTGATTTCTCTTTTTCTAACATATTATATGGTGTAAAGTTGTTATATTTAGGAGTAAATTACAAGAAGCGGTCCTGGTGGTTATGTTAAAATTTTGAATTTTATCTCTAAAGTTTAAAAGCTTTAAATGCAGTCCCTAATATTTTTTCTCTTTCATCTAGAGTCCCTAGTTCTGTTAGTCAACAGTTAATGATTTTAAAAATTATAAAAAACAACATTTTACCCGTATTAACCATCTTTTTTTAAACATATTTCTTTTTAAAAATCTCATTTTTTAAATGTCTTTATTTAAAAAAATGTTCATTTTAAATACCTTTTCTAAAATTTCTTAAAACATTAAATAAACAAATGGTTTTAAAGATAATAGTTAGAAAGTGAATAATTCTAAAATTTACATTTAAAAAACTAAAATAGTTGTAAGAAAGACGATAATGCTTTTAAAAATACCTTTAAAAAATCAAAAAGTTTTAATAAAGATGTTTAAAAGTCAACTAAAAAACATTTAAAAACCAAACATTTAAAAAAAAGCATTTTTTATTTGTGTATTAAAAATTAAAATAAAACGCAAAATACATTGATGATCCCTGAGGGTAAAATATTAATTCTGATAGATTTAATAACTTCTAACTGAACTAATATAGTAGGGACTCTTGATGAAAGATAAATATAACATTATGGACTATCTTTACAATTTTAAAATTTTAAGGAGCAAATCCAAAACTTTGATCAAAGACCATTCATGTAATTTACTCAATGTTTAGGTAGAATGTTTTCTAATATGTTGTTTTGTATTCCTTTATAAAAATAACTAGTGTTTTTTCTCACACGTGTTGCGCGTGTAAACCCAAAGTTTTGACGAAATTGTAAAAAACTTAAAACACAGTCAGCTTTGGTTGCGGTTACATGTCGGAAACGAAAGCCAACCAGATTTGCACAAACGAAACGGTTTCCGCCGCACAACCATATCCGCAAACATTACAGAACGACAGATGGTGTCGTCGGTAGAAGCACCAACACACATTCTCCGAACACCCTAAGGCTTTCAGATGGAAATAGCAGCCCCACCATCACCATTGCGGCGGTGAACATCAATCACACCACAGGGCAAGCCGGCGATAGCCATCGCAAAAGGTCTCGGGTTAAATGAAGATCATCGAGCTACAATCATTGCCCGCTCCACCTTAACCGTGGAGGGGAGGCGGAGCGGCAACAGAGACCACGCCGAGTAGACTTACAGCCACCGGTGGTGGCGGAGTCACAACACCACCGACGCCACCCTCTCTATACAATAATCGAACAACCAAAACCACAAATGATACAGACGCCATCCACCAAGGCGGAGCGGCTTAGGCCAAACACAGCGACGCCTCAGCTACTTTCTCTTTCTATAAACAAATTAGAGGGGTAAAGAAAACCTAAAACTCCATTTCTCTGTTTATACACTTGGTAAGATGGAGGGACAAAAATAAAAAAAAAAAAACACAAAAGTCATGTGGCCAAAAAACCATACTCCATAAACCCACTATTCATTACAATTAGTTTTTAAATATTACTAGGGCTAATCTATCTAGCGCGTTACGTGAGTACTCAACCCGCATTGAAAGAATTGTATTTTTTATAAAAACAAATCTGTTTAAGGCTCAGAATAGATATATCGTTGTGGCTGCAATCTAGAAGACCTGCCACGCCAACCAACGGTTATCCTTTTTGGCTTCATCATCGCCATGTGTGTATCACATTATCCGAATTTGGGTACAAATTAAGCAGCTCCAAATGTATGTCAATAATGCAACAAACTAAACTATAGCATGTACATTTATGAGCTGCACAACCACACTTCCAACATTTCAAATGTAGAAGTAGCATGACATGTCTCAGATGCACTATTGTTCATCATAATCGATAAAATGAGAAGCAGACCAAAGATTCAACAATGTACAAACAACATCTAGCCAGCCAACAATGTAAACGACCAGCATCATAGATCCAACTCAGATAGGCAACATTCCATCATCATCGTTGCGTTGCAAACAACCATGGGAACCAGTAGCAGGCTATACATGCGCCATCATAAGCACATTAACAACCTCACTCAAATAGCAAGAAAACCCCAAATAGAAGAGAAACAACAACCAGCCAACAGAAACAGTAAAATGCAACACAAAAACCCATAAAAATGCAACACAAAAGATTTAGTAGTATCTCTGATGAGATCGACCATCCTCATCCTCATTTTCATTGACTAAATATTAGGATTTACATCAACTACAGTCAACATAAAACAACAAATAGCATAATAACAACAACCAAGCAACAAAACCCCTAATAACTGACGATGGTGCTAGACAATCAGGAACAGTGAAGTGGTTCAACGATACAAAGGAGTTCGGCTTCATAACCCCCATTGATGGCGGTGAAGGTCTGTTTGTTCATCAGTCGTCGATTAGGACCGATGGGTTCAGGAGCTTCGGCGACGGCGAGACGGTGGAGTTCGTAGTGGAGACCGGATCAGATGGTCGGACCAAGGCCGCTGACGTCACTGGGCCCGATGAGGCGCCTGTGTAGGGAAGCACTCGTGGTGGCGGTGGTGGTGATGCAGAGAAGAAAAGCCAGAGGGAAGAAGGCACATGGAAGCGGGAAACAGCAGTCAAACCGCAGCGGCCACCGCCTCTTCCGCCACGGCACCATCCCCCAAGGCCCCAACACAAGCCCTCTTTCTCTCTCTGCAATGCAACAATGTGTCTGTGTTTATATATACATCAGTTGGAGGGACCAAAATGTAAAAAAAATATCTTCTGTGGTCAAAACATCAAAGCACCCATTTTACTATTCATACTATTCATTTCATTTGGTTTTTAAATATTATGTAATGTAATGATCTTATCTTTTCGTATTTTATTAAAGTAAGATGATGATTTTCCTAACGGTAAAAATGGCTATCTGATAATTTTTATTTTGACAGTTTAGATTATAGATGGACCATAGATTATAGATGGACCATAGACGACGATTGAAAAATCATACCAGGTGGTCATTGATGACGGATTACCGACGGTATGCATGTGTACCAATGGATTACTTGTATACCTCTATCCAGTTTACTTATTAGTTAACCATAGATGCCTTTATGATATTACCAATAGAATTCTTTCTAACTAGTTAGAAAATATGATTAAATTTAAAAAATATATATATTTTAAAGATAACTATCAATGTGCAACCATTTATAATTATCAATTCTCATCTATCAGTGATTGTGAATTTTTAAAGTTTCTGTTTGTGTCCGTAATATTCACTGAGGCTTGTAGTGATAGTTGAAATTCCATCAAATTCATGACAGATCGATTAATCACGTCGTTATTTTAGAACCCTTAAGAGGCAAGGGATCCTACTATTTATTTCCCTATGCTAAAATATATATAGGTGATTAATAAATGTAATATCTTTTACACGAAAAAAGAGTTATATTATTAGTTAACCATTTTAATACGAGTAATAATTTAGTATATGTATAACCACATTTTATAGATTTCTATTTGTTAATTTGACAGTATTTTGCAATCTAATTAAAGCTGAAGAAAATAATTATTTTCATTAAATATATATATAGCACAGACCGAAACTTTTTGCTATTGATATGTTTTCATGTCAAACACCAAACTTGAAAACACCAAACTTGAAAACAACTAATATTGAATACATATATCATCAATATACAAGCTCTTTCCGTAACACAATGAACCCTTCTTTTGCATGATTATTCGATCTTCACATATATATTAATTCTCACAACCAACTAACATTTGATTAATATATCCTGCAACATTGAACAGATTAATTAGAAAGAAACTAATAAAGTACAAATGCAAATAAATTAATCAAGATAGGTTTTATTCATGAAATAATTACTTACCTTAAACATGGTAGTTATCCACTAATTAATGAAAATTAAAAACTAGTTACTTGTATATAGGTGGTGGTGGTGACTTGTAAATAGGTGGTGGTGGAGACTTAAAGAGATATCGTCGTGACCATGGTGTTAATCTCCGATATTTAGACTTTGGTGGTGGTGACGTACAAACTTTCGGAGGTAGAGGTGGAGGTGGCGGTGGTGCCTTGTAAATTGATGGTGGTGACACACATTTTGGTGAAGGTGGGGGTGGTGACATGTAAACGTGTGGAGATGGTGGTGGTGGAGGTGGCGGCGGTGACTTATAAGATGGTGGTGATGGTGGTGGTGATGATGGCGGCACACAAATTGATGAAGGTGGAGGTGGTGGTGGTGACATGTAAGTTGATGGTGATAGTGGTGGTGATGGTGACACACAAACCGGTGGAGGTGGTGGTGATATGTAAGTTGGTGATGGTGGAGGTGGTGGTGGTGACTTGTAAATTGGTGATGGTGGAGGTGGTGGTGGTGACTTGTAAATTGGTGATGGTGGAGGTGGAGGTGGTGGTGGTGACTTGTAATCGGGTGATGGTGGAGGTGGTGGTGGTGACTTGTAAATGGTGATGGTGGAGGTGGTGGTGGTGACTTGTAAATTGGTGATGGTGGAGGTGGTGGTGGTGACTTGTAATCGGGTGATGGTGGAGGTGGTGGTGGTGACTTGTAAATTGGTGATGGTGGAGGTGGTGGTGGTGACTTGTAATAGGGTGATGGTGGAGGTGGTGGTGGTGACTTGTAAATTGGTGATGGTGGAGGTGGTGGTGGTGACTTGTAATCGGGTGATGGTGGAGGTGGTGGTGGTGACTTGTAATCGGGCGATGGTTGAGGTGGTGGTGGTGGTGGTGGTGACTTATAATGGGGTGATGGTGGAGGTGGTGGTGACTTGTAAACAGGTGATGGTGGTGGTGGTGGTGACTTGTAAACATGTGATGGTGGTGGTGACGGTGACACGCAAATCGATGGTGGTGGTACCATCACATCATAGCCATTAGATGGTGATGATGGTGGTGGTGACATGTAAATATAGTGATGATGATGAGGTCGTAATGATGTCTTAGGTGGTGGATATGAGAAGTCATAAGTGGCAGTGGCTATTGACGACAAGCTTAAAGAAACAATAGCTACCGTAAGAGTGATCAAAAGAGTGTTCATTTTAGACATATTGCTTATGAGTCCGTTGCTAGCATGACTCTTATTCTTATATAGATCAACCCTTGACAAATAATAAATATAATTATTACTAAACTAGTTAAAATAAAATATTATTAACATGATCAGTTTTTTAATAGAATATGGTATTTTTCTCAACCTAAAAATAGTTAACCATTATAAAGTTACACTTAATTAAACAATATTTTGATAACTAGACCGGATATTAAATCGGTTGTCAACTTATATGTTTATACTTTTAAATAAAATTAGACAGGTTAAGCTAGAAAGTAAACAAATAGAGACAATGCATGTTACTAAAGAAAGTGCATACTTAAAAGTCATACTACCAACTTAAAACCTTTAAATGTTTGTGTTTAAAGTATTTAATAGGGTCCTTACCTTATGTCAAAATTTATTTCTAAAAAGCTTTGTTTTCTATTTTTTTTTACAAAATAAAGCACTTGTTTTTGTTTAGTAAAACTTAATTAAATTACAGACGATATATGAATTACAAGTGCTTCATGGAAAATAAATCTTACAAATATGTTATATCCATATATATGTTGTGAAACATTACATGAAATTAAAATCGTAGTCATTGTAGATTGTATCGTAGATCGACGTTGCTACATAACATGTGATTATTGTTATTATCGACTGACTTTGGTTGTATACAAGTCGGTCATCTGACATTAGCTAATGGAAATTAACAAATGGCCAACCTTAATTAATTATGCTGCCAAAATGCCTAAAATGTTTTTGGACCAAGAAAGTTAATTGTGGATCACCACCGATCGAGTTATATATCCAACTAACTAGCTATAGTAAACCTGTGTATTACACGGGTTAAATAAATAAAAATTTAATATAATAAATTTTATCAATTATAAAATAACATTTTAAGATATGATATAACTGAAATTATGTATTAGAAATGACTATAAGTAATAAAACAGTGATATCAACTTTTTAAATTTTTTTTTTAATTTTTTTCAAAAGAAATAAATATTTTATCCTAAAACAAACTGTATAAAAAGGTCAATTTTAAAAATTTTCTATTATAACTTTCATATTTAATTATTTTGGTTTTAAAAAATTAACTTTTTAAAAATACCAATTTTAAAATATTTCATATTTTTAAAAAAGTCTTATGCTTTAATAATTTTAATATTTTATAAAAATATTTATTTAGAAATAACATTAATAAATAGATCTCTTTATTAATTTATTAAATCTGAAAAAATGTTAAATAATATTATTATTAATTAAGGTAATTATTTAATAAGAGAGAGAGGCGGGAAAGTTTTTATGAGAATGATTGTGGTGTTGTCACGTGTCATCTCAAGATACCTTTTTATTAGAGTAGGAAGATGTTTATCTTAAAAGTAAAAAATGGTTCAAAACCTATGAAAATGTAACTTATAAAAAGAATGAAATACATAATATTTTGTTATATTCGACTCTTTTTCTTTCATAGAAGTTTATAATAAACTTTTTCAAACAAACATAATAAGTTCTTATGAATTCGACGTTGGATCATCTTTCAATCTTGAAAAGATTTGAACAAGAATGCACCCTTCGGGTTCGGGTGGTTCGGGTGAACGCCTCAATAGGGTCTAAGAGGCAGAGCTCCTAACTAGTGTTACATTGAGCATCAAGCGCAACTAGACTAGTTTTTAACAATGTGCTCAATGGTAACCGAACAATGAATTATAACTCACCATTAACTATAATTGGTTGTCAGTTAAAACTAAGTAGTTGCTAATAGAGTTACTACAGAAGATTTACTACTAATAGAAATTAATTTCCAACAATTAATAGTTATATATAACAACCAACGGTTGCGCTCCTTCGCTAAAAGATGAAGCGTTTCATGCGATGGTTCAACTTCTATATGAAGGAATTTGTTTGATGTTCAAATACGATCTTTTTCATCATACAATTATTCTCGTTTTTGTAAAACTCTATATATCTTATTTGATTATTGATTTCGTATGCATATAATACTTTAGTTTCAAAGCGTCCACATGATTCAGAAGCTATCTGAAATACACAATATCAAAACCTACACATTCGTGTGTTGGTTATTGTGAATATGTGACTCCAAAATTGGTTGGTGGTACAAGTTGTTCCATTCAAAGATGGATGGTATTCAAATGTGGTGGCTTCAACATTCAAATATGGACGGTTGTTCAAGAAGTCTAAAATGGATGGTTGTTAATTTTAAATATGGATGGCAAACCTCAAGTATAAATAGGCTTTAAAGTTCATTCATAAAATGCACCATCACAAAACCAATACATACACCAAGCCACATATATACAATAGAGATACTCTTTGTATATTTTTCTTATATTCAAAATTCTGTAAACACTGCAAATTATAGTGGATTGTTTCTCGGCTTCCGCCACCCGTGGTTTTTCCCGTTTTGGGTTTTCCACGTAAATCATTGTGTCTCTTTTATTCTTATTTTCTTGCCTATTAAAATTACCTGGTGCTTGATTACGCTTGATATATTAATTCCGTTCCGCGTCGAACTAATATTATAAATTACTGCTCGGATCTTTGGGGCGAGTTTTTACACTCTTTTACCACAATTGGTATCAGAGCATCCGGGTTTTAATATTAGTTTACTGGAATTATTTTATCAAGTGATAAATCATGTCTACAATGAAGTTCGATATTCCGTTGTTAGATCGAAACACAAGGTTTCCTCTATGGCAAATAAAGATGAGAGATATTCTAATTCAGATGGATTTGCATAAGGCGCTTTTGGGTTCCGAAAAAATGCCCGCGTCATGGACCGAAGAAGAAAAAGAGATGAAAGATCTCAAGGCACTATCTCAGATTCGTTTGCACTTATCAAACGATGTTTTGCAAGATGTTTTGCAAGATGTTTTGAAAGAAACTTCAGCGGCTTCTTTATGGCTAAAGTTGGAGCAATTGTTGAAGACTAAGAGCTTACCAAACAAGTTGCATCTAAAGCAACGATTGTTCAATCTCAAAATGATTGAAGGTGGTTCTTTGGCTGAACATATTTCCACATTCAAAGAGTTAGTTAATAACTTAGAGAATATGGATGTTCAGTATGAAGATGAAGACTTGGCTTTATTTTTGCTGTCATCGTTGCCCGAATCATACAGCCATTTTGTGATACTATCATCTATAGCCGTGACACTCTTGTCTTAGATGAAGTTTATACAGCTTTGGATTCAAAAGAAAAGATGAAGCATATTACTAGTGGTGGTACCAGTGATGTGAAAGCCGAAGGTTTAAATGCCAGAGGAAGAACAACAGATAGGTGTAAAAACCCTCAATCTTCCAACAGAACGAGATCCAAGTCAAAAGGCAAACGAAAGTTTTGCAATTACTGTCACAAGAAAGGACATGTGATCAATGAATGTTTCAAGCTAAAGAATAAAGAGAAAGCGGCAGCAAATGGAAAACAAGCTAGCACTTCGGGTGAAGCCGATGTAGCAGAAGAAGTTTTTATTGGAGAACTCCTGATAGTTTATTCAGATAAACTGGATTCTACTGACGAATGGATACTTGATTCTGGTTGTTCTTTTCATATGTGTCACAACAGAAGTTGGTTTCATACATTTGAAAAGGTTAACCAGGGCTATGTTGTCACACCCCAACCTAGACGGCGGAATCGTCGAGGCGTGAGAGTTACGATTGTTCACAGCCACATAACGCTATGTTTAAGTGTAAATATTCAAATTAATAGTTTCAAAAGTGATTACAAACATAAGTCTCAATCATGAAATACATTCAAGCAAATATCAAACATAACTTAACATTTCATTTATTTAACTAGGTCCACATCCTAGTTTTATTGCAAGCTTCAAAAGATCACTCTAAACTCGGGGGTTACCTGAAACATGATAAAAATAAAAGGTCAACTAAAAATAGTTGGTGAGTTTCCAAGGTTTTCATACATAATACGAAAAGATTACAAGTAGCAATTCATGTCATAGGTTATAAGCTAGTAAGGTTATAGAACACATATCTTCACAATCAAACCTCGACTTGATTACAAGTATATAAGATTGGCTAAGTGTATTTGGTTCCCTAGTGCACAAGCATACGGCTCCTAGGAGTCGGCAATACATCGACTTTAGCACCAAATAGGCTTGTCAGGCCCAAAGATCTAAGACGTCGCCAGGCTAGCAATAGTTAATGATTGTAACAAACTATGTATCTCATATAATCACTTACAACATACAAATAACCATGACAAGATATAAAGATGAATTGCAAGTGCTTTACAAGTCTCAAACGTTTATAAGTGTGTAAAGTATAAGTATCATGTTTCACCCCAAAATGGTGTGAAATAAAGTAAAAGTGGGCAAGGAAAACTCACTTGTCAAATAAGTATATAATGACGATTAATAAGAATAATAGTAGGCGTCGTTCCAACGTGAATCGTTACAAGGCTCCTAAATATGTAAATATATATTCACAAGGTTAAAGTCTTATAAGCTTTAATGTTTTAACGCGAACTAGGGTTTCAATTGGAATTTGGGGGTTTAAATAATTAAATGAAATAATGGATCGTTTACGTTTTGGGTTAATAAAGATATTATAAACCAATTAAGTCCAAGAATGATTAAAAATATCTCAACAATTTAAGTTAATAGAAATTAAGTTTGAAAGAAATAATTAATTTAATAATCAATTATTTGATAAAGAGAATTAATTATATACTTATTTAAATGACTTTAAAATTATTTAAACTCATTTTATAAAGTTTTGAGCTTTTAGAATATTTCATCATAAAAGTTTTATAATACAAACCTTAAAAATCAAATAAAGAGAATATTGTTTTATAAATTTTTAAGAAGTTAAATAAAAGTTAACGAATAACTTTATTAACTAATGATGATATATTAGATGAATAATTAGTCATTAAACATATGATTTTATAAGGTTTTAAATAATCTAAATTTGAACCATGATATATTTTATTATTTAAATTACATAAAAGAATTTATAATGTTTTAAAATAAATCTCCATTTATAATATCGTGATTTAAACTTTAAAAATTAAAGGAATTAATCTGGATATATTATTTGAATAAATAATGATTTAATACGTTAAACAATATTTAAAACCTATTTTATATGAAAATGATTTAATTAAACAAAATAAATAACTAAATAAATAAAGAAATTTTTAAAATAAATTCCAGCAAATAATTAGATGATTTCAAAAATTATTGGTAGTTTATAAAAGAAATTTTATAATTTTTCTGATTTTTTTATCATTTATTTAAAGGCAAAAAAAAAGCCAAAAAAATGAATGAGGGAGCCGGGCTCGAACCCAAGACCCCCGGCTTGTGAAGGATGTGTGTTACCAGTGAGCTAAGGGCCTCAGCCGCATTAGGAAATGGTTCGAATTTGTTATAAACCCGTTTAAAGAAATCCCCAAATTACCCAAACCCTAGAAAACGAATAATCCGAAATTGAACATTGATTCGGGAGTTTCAACTCGATTAACCTTAGGGCTTATGATCCCCAGGTGAAATCGAGTTGAATGATGTATTGTACTTACATGATTAGGATCGAATTGAGAGAGATGAGTTGAAGAACAGGTCGTGACTGTTCTGAGATCGGTTCGATACCCAAACATTGTTGTTTATCAAATTAATTTCTTGTGTAGTTTCAGTAGGTTATGATCCTCGAAAGCCCTCAACCAATTGTTCTCAACAACTTGCAGAAGGTGTAGTTCGGGTGGTTGCAGGTCCGCGACCGCGGATGGAATCGAGCGGGGTGTTTGTGCGTGTTTCAAGTGAAATTGAAAACTAGGATAGATTAGACAGAAATATATGATAGTATAGGTATGATTAATTTGATTAATTTAGTGTGTAGTGCGATTTAGAATCTGCAAAAGTTGTCGACATCGCGTGGAGAGAGTCAGAGGTTGAATCGCACTGATTTTTCAAATTGAACTTGAGCACGCGTTCGAATCCTCCACGTGAAGGTGTCGGGGTGTTTGTTTTGATTTAAAATTGGTTAATTTGGTCGCTGTGGGCTCGCCGGAGCTCGGTGGCCGGCGGCAGTCTCCGACAGGGAAAAGGGCGGTGGTTTGAAATAATTACAGAATGGTCCCTGGAGTTTTGTAATGTTATTATTTCATGTTTTAAAGTTTGTAAAACATGTTTCAAAAATTACAAAACAGTCCCTGGACTTCTTTAATTAATTAATTTTGTGAATTATTATAAATTATTATTAATAATAACATTATCATTATTACTAATATTATCATTATTAACATTATTATTTTTATTATTATTATTATTATTATTATTTTCATTATTATTATTTTTATTATTATTATTATTATTATTTATTAAGTAATAATTAACATTATTAAGTTTTAAATAAATAAGTCAGAAAATAGTCATAAGTAACTCACAAGTTTCATACTTGGTAACAATAGTCCTTACAAGATTAAACGACGTTATTATTATTATTTTTTTTTTTTTAATTTACATAAAAATACAGGATGTTACAGTCTTCCCTACTTTAAGAAATTTCGTCCCGAAATTTAATCATGAGAAATAAATTTTTAGGTTATGAGGAGACTTAGATGTCTTTTCGTGCCCACGAGTGCACTCTTGGGAATGTTTAAATTCAATAAATTTGACTATGATTCTTAAGTTTGTTAAGTTTCACCGTTCATAATCTTATATGTTCCTTGACAAAGTGTGCAAGTCATTCCTTTAAAATTTTAATTGGTAAATGTTTGTATTCCAAACGGTTCAATACGGTTAAAAAGTTTTGTCATGTGTGAAACACCATACATTAGATCGATACGGGACTCGCTTAACGAACATGAGAAATAAGTTCCGAATGTTTTTGGATGGAATTCATAAGAGCTTCTTAAGTATGTAACTTTAACGGGTTTCTAGGTGATCATTTCTTGTTCACTCATGTCAATGAGGGTTCGAAGTGTTATTAGTGTAACGTTGATACAAGTATCGTGTTTTTAAAGATTAACTTTAGTATGAGGAAAATCGTTGTAATGGGTTTCCAGAATAAACGTGGTTTTAAGGGAAAGACATTCAGAAAGATTACTAGAGGTTGTTATAAGGAGTTCAAAGATGGTCCAAGAATGACACAATAATAAGAATTGCATTGATCAACGAAGATAACGTTCGCGATTGGATTAAAATTTAAATAATTCAGGATATAACTGATAAAGAGAAACATAAGTAGCTTCCCAAGTACGGCTTGCACACGCGGTTCATCAAACTCATAATCACAGCTGAGAAACATTCGTGTGGCTAGGAAGCCATGAACACAAATTAGTAATGTCTTTATTTGGCAGGAAGGTTGTTTAGGAAGCTATCATTACGCAATCAGGTTTTAATGATAACTCAAAATGAAAGTTGATAAGTAGGGAATAAATGGTTCCATATAGCTAGATCAAATCAAAACATGAGAATAACGGGAAAGAAATCGATTTAAGAATTTACTTGCGTCAAGCTTGGAATCAAAATCAACATAAAACGATCGGGTCTTCTTTTAAGTTCAGAGATCATGCTTTGGCTTAATAGGTCAAAACACTAACATCGTTTCACCCGTTAAGTTACTACATGCTTCTCGTCACTTGATTACAACCATGATAAGTTGAAGATCAAGAAATAAGAATAGTCATCAAGGTGTGGTTTTCACTCCTAACTTGATGGTGTATTCCCAAGATATGACCATTAACTTACCAATCAAAAAGTTCGATCCCAACTCATTGTTGAGGATCTACAGAAATAAGACGAGGTACTCACCATTAAGGTAAGGGAATTCACTCCTATCTTAACGATGACGTTTTACAAAAACAAAATATAACAAAATGAACCTCTTCATCAAAATCCAGAATTCACTCCTACTTTGACGAGGTCATTTCCTTTGAGAAAATACAATCCATAAAAATGAAATTATCATCAAGGTATGGAATTCACGCCTATATTGATGATTGAACTTCATAATAACAAGAAAATAATCGAAGATTGACATTTGTCACCAAAGTACGGGTTTCAATCCTATTTTGGTGAGATCTTGTCATTTGTGAAGTGTAAGTTTCAATAAGAATAATTGAAGTCAATCCTCAAGATAAGGAAATCACCCTAATCCAGAGGATGAAATATCATAAAACACAAAATTAGAAACCATTTATCGAAATGAATAGAGATTCATCAAAGTAAGGGAATCACCCCTGTTTTGATGAGATAGAATCATTTAGGTGATACGAGTGTTCTTAGTCATAGATTGACTTGCAAACCCTCGCATTTCCCACGGTGCAAGCGGTATGAAGTTTGACTTAACGATGAAAGGAAAATAATATTAATTAGAAGTTCAGGAAATTTCAAGTTACATCAATGAAACCAAAAGGAAAATCATACTTACAAAATTCTGGGTCACAGTTCGAGGTAACAGGATTTGTTATGATGGTGTTCAAATCTTGGATAATTAAAATCAGGAAGACGAAATCAAGGATAAAATGATTTGACATCACAATGAGATGTGAACATTCGATTCACAATCGAAAGGAATATATGGACTTCTCAAGATATGAGGTCAACCATAACCTTATTGATGACACGCGTACTTATAAGCGATCAATTATAACAAGAGTTTTGAGTCAAGTAACGGATTCATTGATCGAATTAGATCACCATTCACACTTTGCCTAGACAAAGTATCCCGAGATGTCGGAATTTCGTCTACAGCGTTGCATGTTCTTAGTTATGGGACACATCCTTAAGAAGACTTGAGAACCATAGGTAACGGTTTAAAGTTTTAAGGACATACGGTTTAGATTCTCAATATCTTTGGGTATATTGAAATTCATGTTCACGTTGGTCAAGGTATAGAAATAGTTACATGAAATGCCGAGTTCAATACTGTTACGCGTTACACGTTCAGCGTTTAAACATAAGAGTTGAAATGTAGGATGGGTTTAATATTAACAGGAATATTATTTAGGTTAAGAATGAGAAAGTATTTAAACTTTGATGATAAACTAGTTCAAGGATTCAAGGATTTTTAAGGTACAAAAGGATGGTTCCATTTGGTAACGCATTACCATTTGGAATCGTTGACACGTCAAGGTAAATTGACTTATTTGCCTTAGAGATTTGTGTATTTTGACCATAGTTTATCACTCATCCCAGAAATCCCCAGGTAGCGTAACGGTTCCCTCAATGAGATTTATACGAATACGCTTGCCTTAGCCCGAGGGCTTTTTGCCAGGAAATCCAGAATACAGGTGTCTATGTGTCACACAATATTTCTTAGGTTCATGAAATCAAAACCTTGATGAGATTTATATAGATTAGACATAACGTCTAAAGATCCAAGTCATAAGCATAAGTATACGATTTCCACGTGTCGTTGAGAATAAGTTTAGGAAGTTCATTTATCGAGGAAAGTCAAAGAGTCGAAGTTAAGTTTAGGGAGTCTAAGTTTTAAGCATACATAAGGCAATCCTATGCTAAGGCATCAAGTTGCATAAAAGGCATAGCATTATGTAGCATTTCAAACAATACGTGAGCACAAAAGTATAAAGATCTTTCTATGAGGTTCATGCAACTATAGTCTAGGTCACCATTTCTAATAACCTAAATCCCTATAGTTATGGGCTCTGATACCAATCTGTCACACCCCAACCTAGACGGCGGAATCGTCGAGGCGTGAGAGTTACGATTGTTCACAGCCACATAACGCTATGTTTAAGTGTAAATATTCAAATTAATAGTTTCAAAAGTGATTACAAACATAAGTCTCAATCATGAAATACATTCAAGCAAATATCAAACATAACTTAACATTTCATTTATTTAACTAGGTCCACATCCTAGTTTTATTGCAAGCTTCAAAAGATCACTCTAAACTCGGGGGTTACCTGAAACATGATAAAAATAAAAGGTCAACTAAAAATAGTTGGTGAGTTTCCAAGGTTTTCATACATAATACGAAAAGATTACAAGTAGCAATTCATGTCATAGGTTATAAGCTAGTAAGGTTATAGAACACATATCTTCACAATCAAACCTCGACTTGATTACAAGTATATAAGATTGGCTAAGTGTATTTGGTTCCCTAGTGCACAAGCATACGGCTCCTAGGAGTCGGCAATACATCGACTTTAGCACCAAATAGGCTTGTCAGGCCCAAAGATCTAAGACGTCGCCAGGCTAGCAATAGTTAATGATTGTAACAAACTATGTATCTCATATAATCACTTACAACATACAAATAACCATGACAAGATATAAAGATGAATTGCAAGTGCTTTACAAGTCTCAAACGTTTATAAGTGTGTAAAGTATAAGTATCATGTTTCACCCCAAAATGGTGTGAAATAAAGTAAAAGGGGGCAAGGAAAACTCACTTGTCAAATAAGTATATAATGACGATTAATAAGAATAATAGTAGGCGTCGTTCCAACGTGAATCGTTACAAGGCTCCTAAATATGTAAATATATATTCACAAGGTTAAAGTCTTATAAGCTTTAATGTTTTAACGCGAACTAGGGTTTCAATTGGAATTTGGGGGTTTAAATAATTAAATGAAATAATGGATCGTTTACGTTTTGGGTTAATAAAGATATTATAAACCAATTAAGTCCAAGAATGATTAAAAATATCTCAACAATTTAAGTTAATAGAAATTAAGTTTGAAAGAAATAATTAATTTAATAATCAATTATTTGATAAAGAGAATTAATTATATACTTATTTAAATGACTTTAAAATTATTTAAACTCATTTTATAAAGTTTTGAGCTTTTAGAATATTTCATCATAAAAGTTTTATAATACAAACCTTAAAAATCAAATAAAGAGAATATTGTTTTATAAATTTTTAAGAAGTTAAATAAAAGTTAACGAATAACTTTATTAACTAATGATGATATATTAGATGAATAATTAGTCATTAAACATATGATTTTATAAGGTTTTAAATAATCTAAATTTGAACCATGATATATTTTATTATTTAAATTACATAAAAGAATTTATAATGTTTTAAAATAAATCTCCATTTATAATATCGTGATTTAAACTTTAAAAATTAAAGGAATTAATCTGGATATATTATTTGAATAAATAATGATTTAATACGTTAAACAATATTTAAAACCTATTTTATATGAAAATGATTTAATTAAACAAAATAAATAACTAAATAAATAAAGAAATTTTTAAAATAAATTCCAGCAAATAATTAGATGATTTCAAAAATTATTGGTAGTTTATAAAAGAAATTTTATAATTTTTCTGATTTTTTTATCATTTATTTAAAGGCAAAAAAAAAAAGCCAAAAAAAATGAATGAGGGAGCCGGGCTCGAACCCAAGACCCCCGGCTTGTGAAGGATGTGTGTTACCAGTGAGCTAAGGGCCTCAGCCGCATTAGGAAATGGTTCGAATTTGTTATAAACCCGTTTAAAGAAATCCCCAAATTACCCAAACCCTAGAAAACGAATAATCCGAAATTGAACATTGATTCGGGAGTTTCAACTCGATTAACCTTAGGGCTTATGATCCCCAGGTGAAATCGAGTTGAATGATGTATTGTACTTACATGATTAGGATCGAATTGAGAGAGATGAGTTGAAGAACAGGTCGTGACTGTTCTGAGATCGGTTCGATACCCAAATATTGTTGTTTATCAAATTAATTTCTTGTGTAGTTTCAGTAGGTTATGATCCTCTAAAGCCCTCAACCAATTGTTCTCAACAACTTGCAGAAGGTGTAGTTCGGGTGGTTGCAGGTCCGTGACCGCGGATGGAATCGAGCGGGGTGTTTGTGCGTGTTTCAAGTGAAATTGAAAACTAGGATAGATTAGACAGAAATATATGATAGTATAGGTATGATTAATTTGATTAATTTAGTGTGTAGTGCGATTTAGAATCTGCAAAAGTTGTCGACATCGCGTGGAGAGAGTCAGAGGTTGAATCGCACTGATTTTTCAAATTGAACTTGAGCACGCGTTCGAATCCTCCACGTGAAGGTGTCGGGGTGTTTGTTTTGATTTAAAATTGGTTAATTTGGTCGCTGTGGGCTCGCCGGAGCTCGGTGGCCGGCGGCAGTCTCCGACGGGGAAAAGGGCGGTGGTTTGAAATAATTACAGAATGGTCCCTGGAGTTTTGTAATGTTATTATTTCATGTTTTAAAGTTTGTAAAACATGTTTCAAAAATTACAAAACAGTCCCTGGACTTCTTTAATTAATTAATTTTGTGAATTATTATAAATTATTATTAATAATAACATTATCATTATTACTAATATTATCATTATTAACATTATTATTTTTATTATTATTATTATTATTATTTTCATTATTATTATTTTATTATTATTATTATTATTATTATTTATTAAGTAATAATTAACATTATTAAGTTTTAAATAAATAAGTCAGAAAATAGTCATAAGTAACTCACAAGTTTCATACTTGGTAACAATAGTCCTTACAAGATTAAACGACGTTATTATTATTATTATTATTTTTTAATTTACATAAAAATACAGGATGTTACATATGTCTTAATGGGCAATAATACTACATGTCCAGTTGTTGGACATGGCTCAGTCAGAATCCGTATGTTTGACGGAGTTATCCGAACCATTGGGAATGTTAGATATGTTCCTGATCTAAGAAGAAACTTGTTATCTCTCAGCTCCTTTGATCAACAAGGATATGAGTTTGCTGGTAAAGGTGGAGTTCTGAGGGTATTCAAAGATGGTTCTGACAAACTAAGAGCCAAACGAAAAACCTCAGAGCTATACTTTCTTGAAGGACAAACAATTTCAAGTGATGTTGCTGTTGTTTCAAAGTCTCTTTCTGAACCAGATCAGTCCCGTCTTTGGCATCTTCGACTCGGCCATATGAGTTTTCAAGGCATGTCCGAATAGAGTCGAAGAGGATTACTTGGTGAACAAAAGATTGTTGATTTAGAGTTCTGTGAAGACTGTGTATATGGCAAGGCAAAACGGGTGAGTTTTATAAGTGGTATTCATACAACGAAAGGACCACTTGACTATGTCCACTCGGATTTATTGGGACCGGCTCGAGTTACTTCGAAAGGTGGAGTTAATTATATGCTCACTATGATTGATGATTTTTCCAGAAAGGTGTGGTCTTTCTTCTTGAAACACAAGGGAGACGTTTTTTCTACCTTCAGAAATTGGAAAGTTCATGTTGAAAAGCAATCAGGATTGGTGGTAAAGTATCTTCGCACGGATAATGGACTTGAGTTTTGCTCAGAAGAGTTTAATGCCTATTGCCGAAAGGAAGGCATCACTCGACACCGAACGGTGGTCCATACACCTCAACAAAATGGTGTAGCTGAAAGGATGAATCACACCATTATGGAGAAGGTCCGGTGTATGCTTTCTAACTCCAAATTGCCAAAGTCCTTTTGGGCAGAGGCTGCTTCGACTACTTATTATCTTATCAACCGATCACCGCCACGAGCAATTGAGAAGAAAACTCCATTTGAGTTATGGTCAGGAAAACCTGCCGATTATACAGGTTTAAAACCTTTTGGATGTCCAGCGTATGCACGTGTTGACAATGGGAAGTTAGAACCAAGAGCAATCAAATGTGTTTTTCTTGGGTACAATCCGGGAGTAAAAGGTTACAAGTTATGGAGCTTTGATCTAAAGAAAGTAATTATCTCAAGAGATGTTACTTTTGATGAATCTAAAATGATTCAACCAGCTGCAGACCTTTCAAAACCTACAGATACATCAGACACATCATCCGAAGCAAGAAAAGAGCAATCTCAAGTGGAGGTGGAGCTTCCTACTCCACCTACTACCGATCAGAGTATAACTGAGCATAACTGAGCATCAAGAGTCTTCCTCACCAGATGAGCATGTTGTTGTTGAGGATCTAACACCCTCACAACCACAAGCTACTACTCCAAGCATTGCAAGAGATAGGCCGAGAAGACAAATTGTTCCTCCGAAGAGGTATGCTCAAGCTGATCTTGTCGCTTATGCTCTTACTGTTGCTGATGATATTGAGTCGGAAGTGGAGCCTGCTAATTATGATGAGGCTATCAAGTCTAAAAACTCAAGTGATTGGATGATTGCTATGCATAATGAAATGGTATCCTTGCAAAGGAATGGTACTTGGGATTTAGTTCCTATTCCGAAACAAAAAAGGCCAGTCAAATGCAAGTGGGTCTACAAGCTCAAAGAATCTATTAACCCAACTGAGAAACCAAGTTACAAAGCTCGGTTAGTAGCTAAAGGCTACAGTCAGATTCCTGGCATTGACTACACTGACATTTATTCCCCAGTTGTCAAGCATACTTCAATTCGTGTATTGCTGGGGTTAGTTGCTTCTAATGATTACGAGTTAGAGCAACTTGATGTTACTACAGCTTTCTTAAATGGTGAGCTAGAGGAAGAGATTTTTATGCAACAACCCGAAGGTTTTGTAGTTCCTGGCAAGGAGAACTACGTGTGTAAACTGAATAAATCTCTTTATGGCCTCAAGCAGTCTCCTAGACAATGGTATAAGAGGTTTGATTCATTTATGACCAGTCACAAATTCAAAAGGTGCACCCGTGATAGCTGCGTTTATTACAAGAAATGTGACGATGGTTCAAAGATCTACTTACTCTTATACGTGGATGACATGTTGATCGCAGCGAAAGATATAAAGGAGATTTAGAAATTAAAAGACCAGTTGAAGGCTGATTTTGAAATGAAGGACTTAGGAGCTGCCAAAAAGATTTTAGGTATGGAAATTGTTCGTGACGGGAAGTCTAAGGTCTTGCATCTTTCTCAGAAAAGTTATATTGAGAAAGTCCTAAGACGCTTCAATATGCATGAAGCCAAACCTGTCAACACACCTTTTGCAGCTCATTTCAAACTATCATCCGCTTTAAGTCCTACTACGGAGACTGATATGGCTTATATGGCACGAGTACCATACTCTAGTGCTGTTGGATCTTTGATGTATGCTATGATTTGCACGCGCCCTGATTTGGCTTATGCTGTTAGCATGGTCAGTAGATATATGGCGAACCCGGGGAAAGAACACTGGAAAGCAGTACAGTGGATCTTCCGTTATTTGCGCGGTACGTTTTCTATGTGTCTACGTTATGGTAAATCCAACACTGGGGTGCTTGGATATGTTGATTCAGATTATAGCAAAGATTTGGATAAGGGAAGATCAATTACAGGGTATGTGTTTACTCTTAATGGTTGTGCTATTAGTTGGAAAGCCCAGTTGCAGTCTACAGTTGCACTGTCTTCTACCGAGGCAGAGTATATGGCGGTTACAGAAGCAGTTAAGGAAGATATATGGTTGAAAGGATTATTTGAAGAACTCAATGATAGAATAAAGGTTACCACAATTTTCTGTGATAATCAAAGTGCTATTTTCTTGAGCAAAGATCTGTGATAATCAAACTTTATGCGTGATATCATCGAGAAGGGTGATTGTGTCATAGACAAGATTGATACAGATTATAATCCCGCAGATATGTTCACTAAGAGTCTTCCAATAGCCAAGTTCAAACTATGTTTGGACTTGATGGGTATTTCTGATCGCAGTTGAGCCAGATAGGTTCGTGGTGGTGGAAGTATTTTAATTTTTTTTCGAAAACAATTTTTCTCTATATGGTTATTGCTGGTTCTTATGGAATTTTGGAGTTTTTGATGAGTTCTTGGTTATGACTTGCTGCATTTTGAAGTCAAGGCGGAGATTGTGAATATATGACTTCAAAATTGGTTGGTGGTGCAAGTTGTTCCATTCAAAGATGGATGGTATTCAAATGCGGTGGCTTCAACATTCAAATATGGACGGTTGTTCAAGAAGTCTAAAATGGATGGTTGTTAATTTCAAATATGGATGGCAAACCTCAAGTATAAATAGGATTTGAAGTTCATTCATAAAATGCACCATCACAAAAACAATACATACACCAAGCCACATATATACAATAGAGATACTCTTTGTATATTTTTCTTATATTCAAAATTCTGTAAACACTGCAAATTATAGTGGATTGTTTCTCGGCTTCCGCCACCCGTGGTTTTTCCCGTATTGGGTTTTCCACGTAAATCCTTGTGTCTCTTTTATTCTTATTTTCTTGCCTATTAAAATTACCCGGTGCTTGATTACGCTTGATATATTAATTCCGTTCCGCGTCGAACTAATATTATAAATTACTGCTCGGATCTTTGGGGCGAGTTTTTACACTCTTTTACCACAGTTATCCCGTAATCACTTGATGACTGGTAGAGCGTTTTTCAGACTCAAAGTTTTGAAAACTAACCAAGGGGTTGTATTGTTAGAGCGTGCTACCGAGTAAAAAATAAATTCATATAGAACTGATTTTGAGTTGAAATGCTTCCGAGTATAAAAAATAATTAATAAATTGATTTATTTAACCCTCACTTAAACTTGATATTTGATATATCACTATATTGTTAGGTGTTTGAATCAATTTATGCATAGTCTTTTTGATTCACATCTTTGTATGGCAATGAAATTAATTGTGTTAGAAAAATCACTATGTGAAGGTTACCTTTTTAGCAGAAGTGATTGTTTTGAGTTGTATGGGTTTGTTGATTTTTAAGTGGGGGTAAGTGTCTAGTTACTCGCATGTGTAATTTGCGTTATTTGTCTATCTTTCTAATTTAGAAGTGTCATGAAAAAGTAAGAAGAGCCTACAGTGTCTCGATCGTTTACTGAGATATCATATCGAGCAATGATGGTTTGTCGAATGTTTTGGCTTTTAAAACTCTTAGATGGTTTAAAAGTTAGATGTAACTTTGCATGTGTCTATTCCTTGTGATAATAAAGTTGTTGTTATTAGTTTCTTTGCCCACGAGAAGCTCACTAGTTTGTTTTTAGTTGCTCGGGTGAAAACTTCCTTGGGAGGTCACCCATCCCTGGATTGCTGTCACATGATCACACTTAATTGTGTAGTTCTCATCTCATCTACAGTCAATACGTCCAAAAACGTTGGTGGTATTAGAGGAGGACATTACTTATGAATCAGAAATCTCTCCTATACACGATCAATCTAGGATTTATATAAGGTGTCACGTTATACTTATTTATTTATTTGGCTAATGCAAGTTGTTATTTGTTTGTGATTTATAATATATGGAAAAGAAGATGATTGGGCTGGGCTAGATGGCTAGACATATTTAAATGGGCTCAGCTATCTGGAGTCGGATTAAGTGGGCCGCTTTAGATAATATTTAGAGTTAATTTCTATTTTGTTCAGTGAGGTTAACAAAAGTAATAATTTTTTTTCAAAAGATTAGAAACATTAATTTACTTTCAAAAATTTTATAAATTGTTTTGATTTTAGTCCAAAAGCTTCATAATTTTGGATTAAGTTGAAACAATTAATAAAACTTTTGGATTGAAATTGAAACAAGTTATGAAATTTTTGAAGGTAAATTGATTTTTATAATCTTTTGAATGAAAATGATTATTCTTGTGAAACTTCAGGGAGCAAAACCAAAAATAACTCTAATATCTAGTGATATAGTTTTTCTCATTTTGACGCCTCTTTGAGCACTCACATTTCATTTTTTATTTTTATCTTTATAATTACACTAAAAATCAATATTTTTCTCTTTTCGTTCAATTAAATAATACATTTTTATACATTTATCATTACCTTTTATCTCTCATTCACTCAACCAATTTCAAAAATATTAAAAATTTTATAAATGCTGACCAGTAAATTTTTAAATTTACAGATAAACATTTATTTTTTCTCTTATCCACTTACAAACACTTAAAAACATTCCATATAATACAAGGACTCTCACTCATAAATTTTGTTAAAGAACAACTGTGAATGCTCTACTCTCAACAAACTAATTGTTATCATCTCTATCCTTTGACTGTTATGTCTACTGTACAACCTTCATCACATCGTTGCAGGTTCATATATTCTTCAAAATAGTTTCTTTTCGATATTATATATAGTCATCTGTGCCGACACCATAATCGTGATCGTTCGATATTACAAATTCTAAACTGTTAAGGTTTTTTATTTTCTAAAAATTTTGTTTATTTTCATTTTGTTTGATCAAAAATCTTCTCATGAAATGTTAGGTCTCGTTTTGTTTACATCTTTCAACATGTTTTCTTTTCACTCTAAATAAATTCAGATCCATCTTCCATTTATAAATACTAAACACTACCTAACTATTAAATTTTGAATCAAAAGTTATGGGAGTCTGAACTTCACTTTGACTTGTTTTCTTGCTTTTTTTTTTTTTTGCATTCATGTCATTACATGTATGATATATCCATATTCACTTGTTTTCATGCTTGTTTTCTTGCTTGTTTTCTGCTTGTTTTTTGCTTGTTTTCTGCTTGTTTTTTGCTTGTTTTCTTGCTTGTTTTTTGCAGCCCCATCGTTGCATGTACGAATTCGCCCGGCTTCACTTGTTAATTTCTTGTTTTTTTTTTGTTTTTTTTTTCTGATAATTCAATAAAGAAATCAGATTTGATGATCACTTATTGTCAAGTGTTAGGTTGTTTGTATTTCAACAGGATTATTAGGGTTTGATTTTTGAAAAATACTATACTTACATGAAAACTGATATTACAAAATAGATAATATAAAAATACGACAAAATGTAACTTCATTTTGCAACGCCAATTTTGATTCAAACTCATTACATACATATTTATAATAACTTTTTAATTATTTGTGTCAATGATTCGAAATTGTTTGTTGTCTACTTGTGTTGCAAATAATATTTTAATAGCGAAACCGATTCTAATGTTAATAATAAAAATAATTATTTTACTTATTGTGAAACACGATAGTAACAAAATATAAAAAAAGTAGAATAACTTTATTATCAAACACAAACAGAAAAACAAGTATTTATTGAATACAAGAATATAAAAGCTCTTTCCGTACAACTTTGAACCATTCGTTGTCGTGCATTCTTTTTCTTCATCTTTTCGAAGGTCCGAAATATATATCCGCTAGAATGGAAAGAACTGATAGGAAAAATATAAATTAGTAAAAGTCAAGTGATAAAAATCATTATAAATTATAAAATAAAAAAATATAGTTCATGCATGAAAGTGAGTACATACATTTAACACGATAGTCCGTTTTTAATAGTGAGGTGGAGGTGGTGAATGATAGATGTGATGTGGGGGTGAGTATTTTTTAACCGGTGGTGGTGGAGATTTGTATACATAAGGTTTCTTAGGTGGAGGTGGTGGTGGGGACTTGTGAACGGGTGGTGGTGGAGGTGGAGATTTGTGTACGTAATGCTTCTTAGGTGGTTGTGGTGACTTGTAAACCGGAGGAGGTGGTGACTTATAAACTGGTGGAGGTGGTGGCGGTGACTTGTAAATGTAATGTTTCTTAGGTGGTGGTGGTGGAGATTTCTTAGGTGGAGGTGGTGACTTGTAAACTGGTGGAGGTGGTGGTGGTGGTGACTTGTAAACGTAATGTTTCTTAGGTGGTGGTGGAGATTTCTCTGGTGGAGGTGGTGACTTGTAAACAGGTGGAGGTGGTGGTGGTGACTTGTAAACGTAATGTTTCTTGGGAGGCGGTGGAGATTTTTTGGGTGTAGGAGGTGGTGGAGATGAGTAATGGTAGGTGGCGGTGGTCAGTGACGGCAAGCTTAAAGAAACAATAACCACCGCGAAAGCGATGAAAAGCATGGTCATTGAAGTCATATAACTTTTGGTTCCCATTTCTAGTAAAAGAAGTGGGATCTAAGTTGTGTTTTGGAGGTAACATAACATCCTTTATATAGCCAAAATTAATCATTATTTTAATACATTTAGATGATAAAAGTAATTAAATTAAATTTTAGTTGAAAAATATTCTACCAACTACAATAAAATAAGCTATATCATATAACAAAGATGATCCATGTATCCAAATTGTCGTATATCACCACTAGAATAATTCAACATTTGCATTTAATATATTTTTTTTTTCAAAAAAACTAAATTTCTAGACAATTTAGTTTTTAATAAAAACAAACTGGTTTCAACTTTAAGGGCGACTTTACGTCCTGGATTTGAAAATAAAATGTGTGTATATATAAAAAGTTTTTATTCACTGTTTAATATAAGTAGATACTATTAATTTTAGTTCTTTAATTAAAATAACATTTGTATAAAATTTTATATACATGACAAATTATACATACGAATTAGTTATATATCTAGTTAAAATAGAAAGTTTCAATCTGGTTAAAGATAAATATATCTTCACCCTTGCTTTTATAAATTTCATTAATAAATGCTTTAGCAAATTAATTATGTAATTTTTATTCATATATATATAAACTGTCATTACCTGGATATTAATTTGATAGTACATTTTAATTTATTATATATGTGGATGTAATATGTCTAGAAGATGAAGATAAAATAATATGTGGACTTTTACTGAATCAAGGTCGGTGTGAAGAAAGACAAATGATAAAAACGAAAATGTGATCACATGTGTTTTGAAAAATTATTGTGTGTAGGTAACTTTTGATTACTTGGTATAATTTGATTAGTTGACAAGTAGAGAACACCAGTGTTAAGCCCTTCGCGTTGCGACGAGGACGTGAAACTGTGCCAAGTAGCACCAATGACACACCACCGTCACTGTCCACCAACATTAAAAAATTTCGTATTAGAAAAAACCATAAACAAAAATATAAAACCGAAATAAAAAAGTCTAGTATTTCCCTTGCGCCACGCGGTGGGAAATTTGTCTTTTTTCTTTGTACTATGTAATGTTAGTGTGTTCATTATCGTTATGGTTTTTCAAAAACCATACAATCGACTATCGAAATCGTTAAATCGTCCCAGTGACGTTAAACCACGCCAAAAAATATCAAAACCAAAAAACTGCCCTAAAAATACAAAAACAACTAAAAATACCAAAAAAAATACAAAATCCACCCAAAAAATACCTAAAAAATACAAAAACCACCCAAAAATACCTAAAATAGCAAAATCACCCAAAAAATACCAAAACCAAGCAAGCGCTCTAAAAAATAGAAAAGAACCGCCCAAAAAATGCAAAAAAAAAACGCCCAAAAGATGTTATGCACAATGTCACTACAAGGAATAAGACCTTTAGCGGCGACATATGTCGCCGCTAATACCCATAGATGTCGCCGCTATTACTATTAGCGGCGACTAGTCGCCGCTAATAAGTCGCCACTAAAAGTTCGTCGCTATTGACCAAAAAGTCGCCGCTAATAAGTCGCCGCTAAAAGTGTCGCCGCTATTGACCAAAAAATCGCCGCTAATAATTGTCGCCACCTAATGGTATTTTGCGACTATTAGCGGCGACATATGTCGCCGCTAATAGTCTTTTTTAATTTTTTTTGTTTTTTTTTTTTTTGGAAATCCTGTTTTACAGCCAAAATAAACCTATGTTTATCAAATCTAGATTACACTACACAATATCATAAAATTATACATAAACTGCAATCTAGATTAAGTACAAAATATCATCCAATCATACATATAGATAATTAAGTCATGTTTAATTACACTACACAATATCATCCAATCATCCAAGCATGCTATTCACCCCCCTCGTCTGAATCCTCTTCTTCGACTTGATTTGGAGCCTTTTGCGAAGCAATTAATTGCGTCATTTGTGACATAAATTGCGCGTTTTGAAATAGACTTGAAATTTGCTCCTACAAAAACAAAATATACATTTATATCTTGGCTAAGTATATGAAATGTCAATTAATGATGTTAAACAAACACACTTATGATGAACTTAACACATCCAAGTCATAATAACCTAAAACAACTATGATGAACTTAATACATCCAAGTTTAACTCATTTTGACCCGTTTTTACTCAAATCTTGTTGTTTTCACCCATTTTGACCCGTTTAAGCTAAACTTAGATAATTAAGTCTATTTTAGCAATAAAAAGTCATAAAAAACCAAAATGAACTATGATCAACTTAACACATCCAAGTTTAACTCATATTGACCCGTTTTAACTCAAATCATGTTGTTTTCACCCATTTTGACCCGTTTAAGCTAAACTTAGATAATTAAAGTCTATTTTAGGGATAAAAAGTCATAATAAACCTAAGTGAACTATGATGAACTTAACACATCCAAGTTTAACTCATTTTGACCCGTTTTAACTCAAATCATGTTGTTTTCACCCATTTTGACCCGTTTAAGCTAAACTTAGATAATTAAAGTCTATTTTAGCAATAAAAAGTCATAAAAAACCAAAATGAACTATGATGAACTTAACACATCCAAGTTTAACTCATTTTGACCCGTTTTAACTCAAATCATGTTGTTTTCACCCATTTTGACCCGTTTAAGCTAAACTTAGATAATTAAAGTCTATTTTAGGGATAAAAAGTCATAATAAACCTAAGTGAACTATGATGAACTTAACACATCCAAGTTTAACTCATTTTGACCCGTTTTAACTCAAATCATGTTGTTTTCACCCATTTTGACCCGTTTAAGCTAAACTTAGATAATTAAAGTCTATTTTAGGGATAAAAAGTCATAATAAACCAAAATGAACTATGATGAATTTAACACATCCAAGTTTAACTCATTTTGACCCGTTTTAACTCAAATCATGTTGTTTTCACCCATTTTGACCCGTTTAAGCTAAACTTAGATAATTAAAGTCTATTTTAGGGATAAAAAGTCATAATAAACCAAAATGAACTATGATGAACTTAACACATCCAAGTTTAACTCATTTTGACCCGTTTTAACTCAAATCATGTTGTTTTCACCCATTTTGACCCGTTTAAGCTAAACTTAGATAATTAAAGTCTATTTTAGCAATAAAAAGTCATAAATAACCAAAATGAACTATGATGAACTTAACACATCTAAGTTTAACTCATTTTGACCCGTTTTAACTCAAATCATGTTGTTTTCACCCATTTTGACCCGTTTAAGCTAAACTTAGATAATTAAAGTCTATTTTAGGGATAAAAAGTCATAATAAACCTAAGTGAACTATGATGAACTTAACACATCCAACTATGATGCACTTACCTGTGTAAACGACTGAGGAGTTTGTTCATGATCATGAACAAAAGAACTCGTCCCTGCAGATGAAAATGGTTTACGCCCAATCCCCCGAATATGTCCACGCCGTTGTCCCAACACCGACTCAAAGATATCGACTTCATTCAGCGTTGATGATCCACTTTCTTGATTTTGGGTTTGACTTAGCTCATCAAACCTTTCCTTTAATTGGTTCTGTATTAATTAACAAAAATATATTAACATATTTATACATACATAAATATATATTTAAAAATTATACTTTTAAGAAATACTTACATATTGTAGCTCTGCTACCTCGCTATCAAATGTCCCATCTTTACCAGTATGAGCATCATGGAACGTTTCAAGTCTGCTTTTATTCTGTTTTTAAAAAGTATGTTATATATTAAAAAATGCTAATATATAATACACAAATATATAAATTTAAATCATTACCTGCTTATAACAATAACTACTATATGAAGCAGTCCCCCCACGGTTTGTATATATTTGTTGTTGACGATTTGATTTGTTTGAACTTGACACATTCCTATATGCGTCACTCATAAAATAGTCAACGGTTTTGTTCCAATTATCATGATTCATTCCTGTTGGAGGATTGACCCTTGCTTGTTCTACATTATCGTAGCCTCCAACCCGATCAAAATGTTTTTTTGCCACATTTTTTCGATCTCTAAATTGTTTGAGAAACACCGCACGGATTCCACCCTCTATCTGTGCGCGCTCACGATCTCGCAATATCTCATCAAAGTCAAAGCGTCGCTACATTTAAGTTCAACAAAATAAAAGTTATTTATGTAAAAATGAATAACAAACATATAACTTATAAAATTTTACCGCCATATGCTCTTCCAAAGCATTCTTCTGAGCATCGGAAAGATTTTCATACGAACGAACATTAAAAGGTAAATTAGCTTCCATGTATATCCCCACCTCGCGAACAAACATATCATTAAGTTCGCCAACGGGGGTATACGTGGCAGCTCTATCAAAGGGTAGAGATAAAGGTCCTCCCTTTTTAGCTAGCTCTTGCTGCAATTTCTTATTTTTCGCCTTGCCTCTTGTTTTACGAGAAGGCGTGCCTGTAATCAGATTAAAAAATCATTGATTGCATCATATATTAATAATAATTGAATAAACATAGTATATAAATTAATTATAATAACCATTACCGTCTAACGCGTGACTCCCATGAGTGTCAAATGGAGGAAGTGGTGGATCCCCCGCGCCATCACCTCCGTGACTCATCACATCAGCCATAAGGTATACGAGAACAATCCACAATGAAAACATGTCTTGAAATATAAGATTTAGAACATAATGTTAAAATAAGAAGAAAGTTTTGTAGTACAACATGAAATACAAACAAAGGTTTAAATAAATAAATACATATACAAATCCTAACAAATGTTTCAATCAGAGTCACCCTCATATACTTCAGTATCTTCGTCAGACTCTTCGGTGTCATAATCAGAATCGTCCTCATCATAATCATCCTCGTCTTCAAACACCTCTTCAGCGGTAACAGTTGGCGGATTAACTTCACTTGGAGTCTCGTCTTCGGTGACATGAGTAGGTATGTTATGAAAGTATTGTGTGAAGTCAATGAAAAGTATGCTATTAGATGAAGAGTGGTTGTGAACAACGTCAAGATCTTCTGTCAAGTCATTGTCAACATTTTGAATGTTCTCCATGACACCATCATTGATTGTAGGGCGATCCCAAATTTTTCGATGATTAACATTCTCGACGACCCACCGGTGATTATTGTTTTGATTTCTTCGAGAAGGTTCTCGGATGTAGAACACTTGTTTAGCTTGAGAGGCAAATATGAGTTGATCGTCTTTGTCCCATTCACGTTCTGTGTTGATACTAATGATATTATTGTCGTATGAAACGCCCCTTCGAGTATCAAACCATTTGCAACGAAATAGGACAGTTGAATACCCATTTGCATAATGTAATTCAATAATCTCCTCAAGTTGCCCATAATATTTCTCACCATTCTCTCCCTCCACTAAAACACCGGAGTTTTGCGTTGTGCGTTGCGCGTCACGATCAACTACCATAAACCTAACACCGTTGACTATGCAAGCAGTATAACTATAGGCATTTACATCCGCACCCATTGAAAGAGCATACAACTCTGAATGAAATTTTGGAGAATTTTGTATTTTCATCGAATAAACCTAAGAAAATATTGACTAACACGTGTTATATATGGAATACCTAACAAATATATAGTAACACGTGTTAGATATAGATTACCTTCTCGAGGAACCATGATGGAAATTTGATTTTAATATCCTCATGTGGACATACAGATTTAAATTCACTACAATATTGATAAAAATATACAATAAGTGACAATGAAATATATTTAATTAATGATGCAAAGTTAAAGATAGGAAACTTTACTTCATATAATCTCTGACTTCTTGACAGCTATCGAGCACAAACCATTCTAACTTAAGCTTTTCACTTGGAGAAAGGTATTTCATCTTTGTTGCACTAGCCGGACGACATTTAGACTCAAATGCATACACGTTTCTTTTTTGGATAATGACATCCTCGTTTCTATCAGGGCGATTAAACTGAGTCTCAACATCTCGAAGGTATCTCGAACAAAATGATAGAGCTTCTTCAGCAACATAACCTTCAGCTATACAACCTTCCGGCCTTGCTTTGTTTCTGACATAATTTTTTAGTTTTTTCATATATCTTTCAAACGGATACATCCATCTCATACATACAGGACCACCACGAATCGCTTCATCAGGTAAATGCAAAACTAAATGAACCATAATGTCAAAAAACGCCGGAGGATAGATCAACTCTAACTTGCACAATATTATAAGAATGGCATCCTTAGCTTTCTTCATATCCTCGACCAATAGTGTTCTTGAGCAGAGTTGCTTAAAAAACGTACAAAGATCAACTATTGGTGTATAAGTATCTTTGGTCAAAAAGCATCTAACCCCAATCGGTATTAAACGCTGCATGAGAATATGACAGTCATGAGATTTCAACCCAGTAATATTAGTATTGTTATCTACCACTCTCTTCCTGATATTAGATCCGAACCCATCAGGCAATTTAACATCCTTTATAAACTCACAAAATAACTTTCGATCACTGATCTTCAATGAGTATTTTGGATGTGGACTATACCACTTGCCATTCTTTTTCTCCAACCACTGCCTACTTCGAATATTTAGATTTTTCAGGTCAACACGTGCATTTGGCGTATCTTTGCTCTTTTCATTCATTAGAAGAGTACCCAACAAACAGGTCGCCGCTATTGGTGTCGCCGCTAATGGTGTCGCCGCTAATGGACCTGTCGCCGCTAATGTCGTCGCCGCTATTGCCGGATTTTCTTGTAGTGTGTACAACCCATTATGTACAATGCACAACCTAATATGCATAACAAACTTGGTAATTAGTATTATTTAAAGGGATGATCTCTTTCTATTAGATAATATAATTAAAGAAGAAACAAAAAAAGTTTAAAAACACATGATAAAATATTACCAAGTCAATAATCAGGTTATTACTATCTAGTACAAATTACGAATGATAGTCTGCTATTTCTTATTTCAATTTATATATTGATTTAGATATTTAAATTTTACGGCGTAACATTTTTTAGATGCTTATGTGTTTGAATATAATGACAATAAGATTTTTAGTTCATCGGGATCGAATGGGCCATCATGGTTCACAAACACTTTGTATTTATTTTGTTACTTCCATAAAACTTAAGATCAAAAAGTATTTACATTTTACATTATGTTTTCTACACTTATAAACTATTAAAAAAGCTTAAAAATATGTCCGTTTATATATATAGTTAAAAAGGCTTAAAACTAATGTGTGTGTTTCTAGGTTTGTTTTTTTTTTTTTATGTTTCTATTGTTCAATTGTGTGTTTACAATCTTTGTGTGTGTTTATCGATGGGATTTCCTGTCTGTTCGAACTTTGATCGACTAATTAATTAGTTTAAATGTATCTACGACGTTCTGTTGGAGATGGTCCTGTGCTCCTGCAAAATGTGTTTTCATTGGTTTATGATATGTATGTTTGTGTATGGGTTTTTGTAGTAATAATATATATATATAAATATATATATAATATATATATATATATATATATATATATATATATATTAGCATTTATTTTACTATTATTTGATTGCAAAATTATTTCTACAAAATGATAAATTAACATTGCTCTCAATTAATTAATTGATATTACAAAGAACAATATATATATATATATATATATAGAGAAAGAGAGAAAGAGAGAGAGAGGATCAGGATAATTACAGAACCATTTTTTATTTTCAGAACCAAAAGAACCATTGATTTACATAAATGTAATTATAAACCATTGATTTACATAAATGTAAGTTAAACCTGGTGATTTTTACTTGTTTTTTATAGTTTATTGTTCATGTCTGATATACACATATGTAAAACAGGTCAAGTATTATCAGACTTAATATACATTTATGTAAATCAATGGTTCTTTAGTACTGAAAATAAAACGTGGTAATGATTCTAACCCTATATATATATATATATATATATATATATATATATATATATATATATATATAAACGTGAAACAAAATATAAAGTAAGCACAACAACAACTTCTCAGAATTTATTTAATTTATTGGCAAACACAATTAACGTAATAACAAGTGCTTATTGAAAACATAAATATAAAAGCCCCTTCCGTACAACTTTAAACCATTCTTTTCATCTCATAGAAGGTCCAAAATGTAATCTAAAGTTGTATTTCTTTAATCCACTTAAGTACCCCTTCAGTAGTGAGGAGGAGGTGGTGAACTATAGATGTAATGTGGAGGTGGATACTTTTTCATCGGTGGTGGCGGTGGTGGGGATTTGTATTCATAATGCTTCTTAGGTGGAGGTGGTGACTTGTGAACCGGTGGGGGTGATTTATAGACTGGTGGCGGTGGTGACTTGTGAACAGGTGGTGGTGGTGATTTATAGACCGGTGGTGGTGATTTGTAAACTGGAGGTGGTGATTTGTGTTCGTAATGCTTTTTAGGTGGGGGTGGTGACTTGTGAACAGGTGGTGGTGGTGATTTATAGACCGGTGGTGGTGGTGATTTGTATTCGTAATGCTTCTTAGGTGGAGGTGGTGATTTATAGACTGGTGGAGGTGACTTGTGGACTGGAGGTGGTGGTGACTTATAAACTGGTGGTGGTGGTGGTGACTTGTAAACTGGTGGAGGAGGTGGTGGTGATTTGTGAACGTACTGTTTCTTAGGTGGTGGTGGAGACGAGTAATCGTAGGTGGCGGTGGTCAATGATGGCAAGCTTAAAGAAATGATAACCACCGCAATAGTGATTAAAAGGGTGATCATTGAAGACATATTGCTTTTTGTTCCCATTTCTAGTTAAAGAAGTAGGATCTAAGTTGTGTTTTGGAGGTAACCTAACATCCTTTATATACCCGAAAAAACATTATTTATTAAATTAAAACTAATAAGTAATTGAATAAGTTTTAAGTTGAAATTTATTCTACCAACTACAATAATATAATAAGCTACATACACGTAAACTAAAGAGGATCCATGTATCCCAAAATTCAAGCTGTCGTTATTCCACCATGTGATAATTCAACGTTTGAATTTAATGTAGTTTTCCTAGTAAAAAACTTATTGTATTTGTATATAGATTTTACTTTTAATGACTTAGCATTTAATTTTTATTTTTTTATGTAGTTTCAGTTTTGCATGTTTCATATAAACTGATGCTATTATTATGATTCTTAAAAATAACTTTTGTATGAAAAACGATCTAGATACTAACAAACAATTATTTGTTATAATTTGTATACCCAGGTTTGTAACAAGTTATATCTCAAGTTAGAAATGAACGTCTATTTCAATCTGATATAGTAAAAAATAAATATATCTTCACCCTTCTAGCGAGCACCTATTGGGAACAAAATCATCAAAAAGTTATATATAAATTATTCATAAATCTCAAGCTAACGATGTCACATAATGTGTTAGACACATATAAACTGTGTATTATTTAAATATTAAGAAAGAATGTTGAATTGCACAAATTCTTCCAATCTAGATGTATTAGTTTGATAGTTGTTTACTCGTCCATAAACTAATACGAATATTGTATTAAAATTTAGACAAAATTACAGAAAACGTCCTTTAAGTTTATATAAAGTTGCAGGTATCGTTCTTTATCTTTAAAATATACTCTAAACATCCTTTATGTTAACATTTTATAACAGAATTCGTCCTTTAGACTAACTGTCATTAACTTTTTCAGTTAAGTCAAGGGTAATTTGGTCTTTTTACCTTTAAAGGACTATTAATGTAGACTTTTCCAAACGTAAAGGACGTTTTCTGCAACTCTTTTATTTTACATAATTTATGTATTTTTACAATAATACATCTACATATTATTTTTAAATAACATAATATATATTATTTAATTATTTTCATCCACGTATTATCTGTAAATATCTATTGTATAATTTATATTATTTAGTTATTTATATTATAAATACGTGAATGAAAAAAATAATGTGTATATAATATATATATATATAAGACGTGAGTGAATATAATTAATTAGCTATACGTGCATGAAAATATTTAATATATTTAATTATGTATGAATTTATATGTATATACATATATTCGTTATATAAAAATCATATGTATATGTATTCTTATAAAAATACATAAATTAAATAAAAGATAAAAAAAAGTGACAGAAAACATCCTTTATGTTTGGAAAAAATACATTAATAGTCCTTTAGAGTCAAAAAGACCAAATTGCCCTTGACTTAACGGAAAAACTTAACGGCAGTTAGTGTAAAGGATGATATCTGTTACAAAATGTTAACATAAAGGACGTTTAGAGTACTTTTTATAGATAAAGGACGATAACTGTAATTTTATATAAACTTAAAGAACGTTTTTTGTAATTTTGTCTAAAATTTATTACTTATTACCGGTTTTAGCTTTTAATTTAACCTAACAGCTAGCCTCTTCCGTACAATATCATCACATACGCTAACCGTTAAGCTAAAGATTAGGCTCTCATATTCAATGGAACTTTGATCAATAAGAGGTAGCCACATCCTTTTTTTTTTTTTTTTTTTTTTTGAAGGCAGGAGATTAGCTTTTGCCAAAAACATTGGCGAAACCAGGAAATTTTTGTTAAGGGTTCACTATTTTTTGATGATTTGATTTGTAACAAATAAACGAGTTGTTCATATATTCATCACTCATATGATGGTTTTATTTTCACAACAAAGCGGTTCATGTTCTTAGAGTGTATCATAAACTTATTATGAATTGTGATAAATAAATAACTAATAAATACAAAAATAGGGCTTGAACACAATCTAGATTCTAAATTCCTAAATACCAAAATCATCAAACAAATTAACTAACAAATAAGTGAAATAATAACAATGAAAAAACCAAAATCACTAAAATAAATATAGGGTTTAAATAAACAATTTATAAAACTAACATTCCAACTTAAAAGCTTGAAAACTAACCAAAAGCTAGGGATACAATCGAACCAAACAATTTTAACTTGAAATCTTACAATTTGTAGTACAATTATGCAAGAATGAAATTGTTACTCTCAAGTCTCATCAAATAATAGTTTTTGTACTTTTGATAACGAGAGTTTTTGTACATTGTATTTGGCTAAATTGAGCAGTTGGTTTAAAAGACAACGAAAGGCTGATAAAGCTAATCTGACAATACTATCAAATATTAATTGAAGTGATAAAATGAAAAGAACAAATATAATACAAATTCATTGCCATAGTACAGTGGTTGATGGAGGTTGTGGTACTGGTTGATGGGGGCTGTGGTACTGGTTGATGGGGGCTGTGGTACTGGTTGATGGGAAGAGTCTTTGAGGTTAGGGTTTTAATGTGTGTTAAATGTAAGGGTAAAATTATAATTTTACTTATTAAATAGTTGAAAAAAAGAAGTTGATTTGCAGCTTGAATGGATCGAATTGAACTAACGACCTTCTGCCTTGTTTGCGCGCGAGTAAACCACTGAACCAAAATCATTTCTAATTTATTTTGTGTACCTAAAAATATTAATGGGTTAACCTCTTGAAAAACTATGAATTCCTAAAAAATTCGATATTATACATTACCTTAACGGCTCAAAAATCAATAAGGTCACTTGACCCCGTTGTCTTGGGCATAGTTCCGCCCCTGGCCCCCAAAAAGCTAGCATATAGTCATTAAGTAACGCATAAATTTATGTAAGTGGGTGTTTTTGTGGACCTATCTTTATACTTAATAAAATGATAACTAAAAGTGACACGTAGCATCACCACATTCATTCTCACCATTTTTTTTCCCGCATCTCTCTTCTATTAAATAATCATATTAATTACTAATAATATCATATAATTTTAATATTTTATTATTTTTAAAGAAACAAAATTTTGTAAAAATAATTTTTTCACAAACATCAAACTTTTTTTAGTAATACAAAATAATTTAAAGTTAGTGTTTTTAAAAAGTAATTTTTTATAAAAAAATAATTAAAATTGGGAGTTCTAATAATAAAGTTAACAAATGTTTTTTAAAATCATTAATAGTAAGAAAGATTTTAATCATATCTTATCTTAGAATATAAACTTCTAATTAATTAAATTGTATTTTATTTAATATTTTATTTATTAAATTCGTATAATACACGGATTTTACTAAAACTAGTTAATTATATTTTTCAATGATTGATTTGAAGCTTCACGTACTCTTCCAACCACGTGATAAAATACAATTGGCTCTCTATGGATGTGTTTAGTGTTGATTTTTGATGGGCAAAAACTCGATGTGTATTTTTCCAGATTTTGTGATTTAAATTTACGTTTTGTGATTTTCCTGCAACTAAACCCCTTATCATGTGGGAGCTATTTGATAGGTAATTTGAAAATCACGGTATGTTTTAATGTTTTATGTCATATTTTAATTAACACTCACAGATTTAATGATTATACAAAACTAAATACTTCAAAAATTAAAAATAACATAAAAAGTTTTTGTATGTGTAAACTGTGAATAAGCTTATAATCCTTATAAAAAAAACAAAAGATATATGTATCAAGTTTTACGATATACAGTTCATCTCAAGAGAACCAGATAGTATTTACATATACGAGGAAAAGTGTTTCTTTCTAATGAGTTGACGGAGTTGATCTATAAAATCAAATAGTAGGATTAGAGGATGTGCGCGAGTTAATCGTTGAAAAAAAAACTATCAATGGACCAACAAGTTTTCTTTAGCATATCATCGAATCTTTTATCGAGCATTCATATTCTATTTAACACCAAGTCAAAAGTTAAAAAGTAATCTAAAGCCATGAATACGTGTGATTAAAAAGTATCGTTCATACCCAGATCACTTTTGGATTTCAAGGTTTTAACCTCGAGTCGAAAGCATATAAGGTCTTCAAATTAATATTAATACACTATATCATAAAGTGTTCTGGACAAAGGAAACATTTCTTTATATAATTTATTATATGTAATCAAATCCTTATTTTATTACTTAATTAATAATGAAGTAATTATGTAGATGATAGTATGGTCCTTGTCTTCATTATTTTCAATACTGTAAATAACAGTATTGAAAATAACGTTAAGGGCGGAACTACGTCCAAGACAACGAGGTCAAGTGATATAATTGATTTTTAAGACGGTAGTGTAATATATAATACCGATTATTATTTTTAAGTTCATGTTTTAACTTAGATATGGTTTTGGTTTGCTGTTTATCGCTGTTTAGATGAAACCTCTGCAACCACGGTGGTGGGTCGGTGCCATTTAGTCTGTTGCTCATCTTCTTGCCACCTGTTGTTTCATTAAATCATGCATCTTGTCCTATTCTATTAATGGGTTTTGTTCTTCAAGTTTTCTTACAGATTATCAAAAGTTTAAAATCAAATTTTTATATTTTTCATTCTATGATGGGAAAGTGTTCTATAGGTTGAAATGATTGAATTTTTTTATGTTAATCAAAATCTTTGATATCCTTTTTCAGCTTTTGATTTTTTATGCGTATTTTTTGATTTATCAAATTTAATTCCACATTTGTTTTATTGTATTCTTGTTGTTGTAGATAAGCATCTGAAAATCAATGGTTATGAATCTTGATTTATGAAAGAATTTCAATAACTGCATTTTATTTAATCAAAAATCGGTTCGTATGATAAAAACACGTAGAGAACATTTATAAAATGCAAATTTTCTTTGATTTCTTTTGGTTTTTTTTATCTTTGTTAACATTTCAATACAATTTAATCATGTCTATTCTGACCTCACCTGGCCCAGCCCGACCCAACCCGACCCGATCAAATACTCCAAAAATTTTATGTTTTTTCGTTAGAAATATAATCACAAAAAAAGAGTGACCCATAGGAAATAATTCCTGATTCTCCCACTGAGCGACGTATATGCATAACAACAATACGAAAAACTCAGATACTAAGTTTATCAAATGCAAGGTTATATGTTAGAATTATAGTAGAATTAGATCAGTAAATGACCGTTTTACTCTTATTTCTTTAAAACTTAACATTTCATATCTATCCATCTCTTGCCTTAAAATTCTTATTTACACAATCACAATATTTTTCTCAATATATGAAGTTTAATTATCCATTTCACAAAATTGACATTTTAAATTTTTCCCGTGATTCGAATTCGATCAGCGAAGAAGTTTTTATTTTTCTTAATTACTACCACATCAAAATATGTTTTTATATTGAAATGTGTTAGTAAATCCAGTATATTTTTATTCAATTATATTTTTAAAATTAATAATTTAAGTTTTTTTTATAACAGACATTTTAGTATTAGAGGTTACACCTTGAATTCTAAAGCCGATACTAAGTTGTATTTAAATTTGTTTTAACCAACTAAAAATTAATAATTACTCTATATTAACTAGTAAAATCACCCATAGTCCCTTAATATATTACACTTAGTATTAACATACTAAAAGTATTTGTTTTCGAAATAATTCATATAATACGTAGTTGTAAAAATCAGTTGCATTTTTAAATTTTGATATCACATAAACTTTATCATATTTCTTTTTTGTTGTTATGAGAGTAATCATGCATGAGTTTAACGATTTTCAACATAATTGATTTCACGATGACAATTTTTTTATGATGATAGTACTTTAAAATGAAACCTTATTTTCACATTAATTTTTTTATATTGCGGATTTGCGGGTATTAATAATGAAAGACATTTTGAAAATGTAATGGGTTTTCATCATAATTTTCTTTTAATTATTAGACAACAAATTAGTTATTGTAAAAAGCATCATAATTTACACGTATAATATAACGTATATTATTTAAAAAAAATCTTATAATATTTTTGGTTTTTCATAATTTTATGAAATGGATTAATCTTATATTTTGACAATATAGTTGATGGGTAAATAACAATTTTTAATTTTAAAAACTAGTAATATGACATTTTCAAGTTCTTAAAATTGTAAGGGCAAAATAGTCATTATTTGAATTGTTTTGATGAAATGGGTAGATATGATATCTAAATTAGTTTTTAAGAGTGTATATGATATTTCTCAAGTTTATAAGAGTATATATGAAATCCCTTTTAAATAGAATAATATTAAATAATTAATCAAAATAATAACGATAAATGAAAATACAATGCCAAATTTGATTATTTTAATAATTTGATGAGTGAAATACAAAATGAAAATAATAGAAGTTAAAGCTTCAACTGATGAAGACTAGGCTGCAAATGCTTATTTAACTTGTTACATTTTCTCTCGTTCAATATGAAACCATGAAAAAAGTGAGAGATTGCGAGAAAATTAATGTGAAAACGAGACGAGCAAGGCCAATATATAATCGTGAAAATCAAACTTGTACTATCAAGATAATATTTTTTTCGTCTTTAAAAGACACACCTTTTCCCCTTTAAAGCACTAGATTTATGTCCTAATCGATATATAATATGAGATAACTTAATAATTGCACATCACACATTTATAAGTATGGGTTTTGATATAGTATATATAACTATAAAAATGATATGAAGTGTGTGAAGTAATTTAAACCTAGATCAATTAAGGTAAATTAATGGTAGATAGAGACGGTAGCAACTTCGTAACAAGTTGGAAAAGAAAGACTAAAAGTGAAAAGCCACAATTGTTAATCTTTTATCTAGTTTCATTATTTGTTAAATGCTTATAACTTTTATATATCACTTATTCTTTTAAATTTTTTTAATAAAATGGGAATTCTATCTCTATAATTTGAGTATACTACTTCTATACTTAACAAATATCATATTTTAAATGTGTGTTGTATTGTACATAAAAGTTGTGTAGTTATGTACTTTTGTTTGTGTATATATATATATATATATATATATATATATATATATATATATATATATATATATATATATATATATATATATATATATATATATATATATATATATATATATATATATATATATATATATATATATAGAGTGTGTATTTTGTAAGTTCCGCACAAGAAATGCAATTCTTATAATGTATACAGAGAGATGTGTAATTGTGTTACAGAGGTTTCTATGACAAACAAAACGATTAATAATATAATATCAATTTTTTTCATAAATCATAATGGAACCAAACGAATAAAAGGAACAAGGTCAATTTCATGTTATAGTCGGAGTTTATAATCAACTTTGAAGTAACATTTAATTCTTTTTTTACCCAAAAGTAATGTTCAGGGAATAAAACTAAATTATTTACTAAAATTTCCATTTATTGCAATGTAATTTACATTTGTCGATTCACTCAATTATAGAACTATTTTTATTTGAATATCAAGATATTTAAATCCGAATAAGACCTTTAATGTCTAAAAGTCAAGAAATTAACTAACTTTATACAGAAAACTAGTTTCAACAAAATAATCCAAGGAAACCTAACTAATGCATATTTTTCAAAAATTGTTGATAAATTCAACCACCAATGTCCAAGATGATTTTTATGTGTGAATAGTACGAAATTAATATCCAGATGTGACGCGTGTATTTCAAGGTAAGAGTATATGTATTTGTTAAATTATGTACTTATTTTTTGGATGTATCATTATAATCACACATGTTATTCAAGGCGTTAAGCCTGAAAAAACTTGCACAACGTCATTATAACTAGTTTATACATACCATTGTGATTGAACATCTTAGGCTTATGTTATAATCAACAGAGTAACAACATTTTTAAAATAAAATGTCATTATAAATGTATAGCAATATTATGCTTAAGGTAAGGAGAATAACTATTATAATTTTCTGAAATGAGAATAAAGTTTATAACAGTTATTGAAACTTCTGTAATTGATGAAACTAGATTAAACGAAATATATCCCAATGAAAGTTGATTTACTTTTTACCTTATCAACAATTTCAACTTTAAATTACGTAGACGATATATATAAATCATTTTTATATACAAATTGTTTTTACCTTATCAACAATTTTCAACTTTAATTATTGAAACTGTAAGATAAACTACACAAATCATTTTTTGGATGGTTTCCTGAATTTATTTTCTAAATATTTATTAAAGTTGCAACTTTTCTAATTATATTTGCATGTATGATGTATGTTGACATTTTTAAAAAAATATAGTCCCAAGTACACAAACTCATTTTTTTATGTTTCCATATTTATTTTACTCGTAAGAGATTAATCTAATTATGCAATTACGTAATTACAACTAGACTGTATAATTTGGATTTTGAACTAGTTTGAAAAGTAAGGTAGCCGGTTTCCGGTTCTCCCAGGTTCCGAAAACTTTATTTGGGATAGGGCAAACATTATCTGAAAACTTACTAATAGCTGGTTATATGTATGATTTTACATGATACGTATATCTATTTGATTTTGTTCTAATAAAAGTAAAATTTAAAAATGTTATATTATTATCAATCAAAGTATCAATATGAATTATCATCGGTGGTGGTCAATTATTAAAAGCAGATTTCTCTCATTATTGTTCGTGATGTAATTTTCTCGTGCATGACTATGATTAATGCGACGTGGAAATTAAAATAGTTTGTTTGAAAATGATTGATGTTAACTTTGACCATGCATTAACGTGTGTTGTCCACCATGGGGTGGATGGTATTTATTTTTGACGTTGTACGGCGTCAATTTTATTTTTTATTTTTTTATTTTTTTATTTTTTTATTTTTTTATTTTTCTAACAGTAAAACCTGACCATATTATTAATAGGTCACCATTTTTACGGTTTCATACTTCAACCTTTAGCTAGTAAAGAACTAAGGACGTAAAATTAATAGATGGGCTAAAGTTTTTGTGTGGTTATAAATTAGTATGAGAAGTTATCTATTATGTAAAAAAAAAACTTATGAAGTATATAAACCATCAGGATGCAACATATGTGATTGGAGAAGGGTAATTTTATACACGCAATGATTACGTATAGAAGATGTATTATTACTCTTGTTGTCTGATAATTACGTAACATATGTTTATAGTTACATAACATAATGTTTATGATTACAGGCCATAATAACTACTCAAGTTATAAAAAAATAATTACACAACTTACATGATAATGACACAAGTTATGTTTATGATTACACATAATACCACTTATACAAGTTATAGAAAATAATTACGAAATATATAAGAATTAAACAAGTTGTGATTAATTGCACAAGTTATTTTCATAATTACGCATCTTAGACTGGGTGTAGTGGTTGACATTAATTTTTTAGTTAAAGTGACACGTAGATACCATGTCAGTACAATTGATTTCACTAAAAACTCTTTCAAATCAAGTGTAATGATTTTAACTAATTGTACTGATTACTAAATTGCTTTTTTATTTAATATTCAATAAATATTATCATTTTAATCGAATAAAATCACACAATAAAATACTATAATATTTTAATAAAATAAAAGTTATCAGAATATAAATAAAAGACGGCATTTGTAATAAGAAAAAAAATATTTGAACGTGCTCGACTAAGGTTTTATAAAATAAAAGTTATTAGAATATATAAAGGTTTTTCAATAAAATAATCTTGCATCAGACGGTTATGCACCTCCGCACGACCCCGTTCTAGTTGCGGTTGTCTTCTACGCAGTTTCGTTCGTGACGTTTGAACGTGCTCGACTAAAAATTTTACCCCCACTCGAACCCCTTCAACAACTACCGCCTCATCCACACAAGAACCTAAATCTTTGAGTAGTTGGTTCATATTCTAAAAAATATAAGAAAATTATTGAGTGAATTATGAAAGTGTATAATCGAAAGCATTTGAAAATATTAAAAACATTAAAAATACATATATATAGACATTTTTGAGTATGGCGCCGTTAAAATGTTGGCGAAATTATAAATGACGCTCAATTTTAATATAATTGTAGTGGCATTAGCATTATATAGGTTTGCCACATCACCATGTTTAACGCCTGTTTTACTTCCACTACGAGGAGTCTTATGATATGATTGCACACAATAATAATTGCTCATGTTAAAAAAATATTTAAGCAAATTATATGATAATCACGCAAATAAAGTTTTGATTACGTAAGTTACATTTATGATTATACAGAATAATAATCACCCAAGTTACATGAACAGTACTTGGACATTTTTAATTGATTTAAAAAATATATAACATACATATACTCAAATTAGAGAGTAAAATGCTCAACTTTTTATTTAAATTTTTAATAAACAATATCATAAGAAAAATTATGGATTTAAAAAAATAAGAGAATTGAAGAAAAAGAAAGTCAATAATTGCAATTCAGCCAACCTTAACTTGTTCATTGATTAGTAGATCAATAACCTCTATACTTAACTACACGGGTGGTCTCTGTGTTAGACCTGATTTTACTTTTGGTCCCTAACTTTCTAAAATTACAAGGTGGTCCAATACTTTACACAAAAGTAACAACAATGGTCCCTGAAACGGATGGACGTTAGTTATTGCTGTTAAGTGCGTATGAAATGACAAAAATACCCCCTTTCTCTTTTCTTCTTCTCCATCTACACTACTCCTACCACCATTGAAGCCTCCACCTTCAACCACCACCCCCCACCACCTTCAACCACTGTCACCACCACCTTCAACCACCACCACCATCTTCAACCACCACCACCACCACCCTTAACCTTCAACCACCACCACCCTCAACCTTCAACCACCACCACCACATTCAACCTTCAACCACACCACCACATTCAACCTTTAACCACCACCACCTGCAACCTTCAATCACCAACACCACCTTCAACTACCATCATCGGCACCACGTTCACCATCGTCACCACCAGCACCATACCACCCACGTAACACCAAGAGTAGGGTTTCACTCATCTTGATTTGGGGGTTTTTGTTTCTAGGGTTTCTAAATATTCCTTTGATTCAAACAATGGAGGCGGCGGTGATGGTAGTGGCGGGAGGCACCCGTGGTGGTGGAGGCGGGAAGCACCCGTGGTGGTGGAGGCGGCGGTGATGGTGGTGGATGAAGGTGGTAGCGGGTGGGCTGGAAAGATGATGATTCAGGTGGGGAAGGGTATTTTAGTCATTTAAAAAAATTTAACAGTCAAAGTTAACGTCCATCTGTTTCAGGGACCATCGTTGTTACGTTTGTGCAAAGTTTTGGACCAAACTTGTAATTTCAGAAAGTTAGGGACCAAAAGTGAAATCAGGCCTAACCACAGGGACCACTCGTGTAATTATGTCTAACCTCTATTATTGTCTAGATCGACCCTACTACTTATGACCAAAATGCACATTGAATCTAGTTTCCGACCCGACACAGGTTCAACCCGAGTCCAACCCACTTCAACTCGGAAAGTTTAAACCGCTTTGCCCCCATTCAACCCCAACCCGGTTTCAACTCGGGTTTTCCACGACCCGAACTAGTTCAATCTGCTGTGAATCCATCATATTAATTAAAATTACATTATATGAACTCGGGTTGGACCCGGTTTGAAATTTGTTGATCACGACCCAACCGCAATCAATCTGACCCAGTTTTGATTTTGAACCGGTTTGTTCACCTCTACTTATGATATTCTCAAATATATTATGACATAAAAATGGGCCCAACAGTAAATGTAAGCCCAAATCAAGTGGTCAAGCCCGGGTCATTTTGACTTTTGAGTAACCGTGTATAGGCGGACAAAAAAAAAACGGTTCCTGGAACGGTTTTGAATTCAAACCGGAAACCAATTTTGAAACCAGTTTGGCATGAAAAAGTTAGGTACTGTCCTAGTGCCCTAACCATAGGGCTAAAAATCAGTTTCTTACCTATCGATTGAAACCAGCATGCAACCCTATAGGTTAAAACCGGTCAAACCCCTCAAGAACTGCTTGAAAACCCAAACCGTTTTGACCAAAAACTTGTTTTGAAATCTATTGACCAAACCTGAACGAATTTGAGCCAAAAACCTAATTTCCTTGACATCCTTAAAGATCCTAATTTTGGATCACGTACTCTTAAAGACAGTTAGTCAAAAATTAGGATCAATAAGTTGTCAAACATATACATAGTCGTGTATAAAAGCCCGTCCAATCCATTAATGTCATAGTGACCTCACTCTGTTGCATCTACTTATCTAGTGTGGGAGCATAGACTTTACAGTCAAACCTAAACACCCAAGTACAATCTAACTCACCTAAGTACCGGTAAATCGACACTAAACTCTAATAGCTTTAGGTCGTCTCTATATAGAAAAGATTCGCTATTATGAACTACGTCTCACAATTTAGTTGTTCGGACTTGTCTCTAAATGAGTTCTCAATAATTATTTATTTGTATTTCTGATACAAACAAACCTTCGTGATTCAAGTTATTCGTTATAAAAGAATTTTAAATTATAATATATGTTTCCTCGAGTATTATTATCATGTTGTGTCATAAATCATCACCCGTACCTTCAATAACACAAAAAAGCATGTGATAAGAGGTCAAACCCATGTCTATTAATTTTTTTAAAGAATCAAGCTATAGCTCAATCTGATTGAATCAACACAGTTCATATCCCAAATTTGCTCAAAGATATGAATAAATCTTAAATTGTTGCATATTGTAGGTAATAACTAGTAAGTTATATCATATCAGGGAGTGTCAAAGGAAAACTAGTTATACCTAGTAAAGATCAAGACAGAAGTCCAAAACTAATAAATTTGCATTAGAAGAATTATTATCTTCACCTGCATGACAGCTCATCGTCTTCCGCCACGTCGTGCGGGTCCAGATCGTGGACCTGGATACTTTGAAAACTGCAGTCTCAGGCTTGGAGAACTAGGATCATGTTCATCCATTATATAACCTGCATTCAGCATATACTCTTTCAGGTCTTATAAAGATATAGCAGATATTCTTATAATATGATTATAACTAGAGATTACAAAACATAGTTTTACAAGAAAACAATAACTTATTTACCTTGTAAAGCGCTCAAGGCAGTTGCTGCACAAGCTGGAGTAGTGAAGTCCACAAAGCTAATGATAAGGGGGTCTCCACCACGCTGTGATACAGTAAAAATGAAGATAAAATATAAAAAGCAAAGTAATATAAAATCCAAACAATGGCAAATTGTAAGATTTGTAAAAAGTGAAATTATAGATTCTCGCTTACATGTTTTGATTCCTTGCTTACGAGCCTTACTTCTTTATATCCAACAAATGGCCGAAATATATCTTGGGGCTTAAGTAAAGGAATGTGAGTATGTATCCAATGCTGCAGGACTTACTATTAGAGTACTAGTGGTAATTTTGACCCGTTTACTTATGAATTGGTTGATTTGAGTTATGTTTTATATATAGTAGGTCAAATGGGTAAACTTGTGTTTAAAAAGTCGAATAGAGAAAACATCACCAAAGTGTATTTTAAAAGAATAACACCTCTTACATTGGTTTATTAATTAATATATAGGACAAACTGCAGGAAATAGAAACGAATTATACATTTAGCTGCCAGCGATAGATTAGGCAAAAAATAGAAACCAACTCACTTTTTATTTAGATTTAAGAACTGGGTTACGTTAGCCGGTTGTAACAACAAACGATTTGTTCCCAAACTGGCCTGTTTTCACCAATTGAAATAACAAAACTTTTGTAATCAAATTTGACAGGCAAATCAGGAAAATGTTTTAGGTCAACCTAACCAAACCTGGCCTGTTTTCACCAATACCCAAAATTACCTGTTTTAACCTCAGCATCAAAGGATACGAGCTACTTCTCTCCTGGTACAGTTGGATGGAAGTCCCTCGATATATATAGTACTAGAAGCATCCGCAGGAAGGGGTAATGTGTCACGTGGGGGTCGGGCCATCAGATCGACCGGTGAATGGTGGTCAAAGCCACGGCCATTGGCTGCAGGATTTGGGCCCATGAGCCCACCACGGGACATTGCAACCGGGTCTAATAAAGGAAGAGAATGCATTCCGGTGATTCCACCACCAACTTCCCTCCCTAACCCTGGGACGCCATAGCCACTGCCTTCCCCCGATGAAAGTTTCTAAAGTTAATCACAACAAGAACAGGCTTTAACACTCAAACGGGTACAATGACCTAAAACAACTTAATCAGAGGTTAGTGATTAGAAATTTACTGCACTCTGGAGGTAACGGTCATATGCAGATCCTATTGTTTCTGTGTCCTTTACGGTATGGCCCCCGCCAATATCATCATTTTGTGGCGGATAATTATGCATCGTATGAGAGAATGGTAAGCCAGAAGGTGGAAGATCTGTATTTTTGCATATCATAAAGTTATCATCCAAACTATAATGTAAGGAATGGTTCTAAAATAATGCTTATATGAACAGATGTACAGTTAGCAGTTTTATACCCAAAATAAAAAATAAAAAATCTCTGTCCCCCTTACCTATTGTCCTGCAATCTGGTGTTCTCTATATTGGTAGCAAATGTATCGAACACATATTAATCTAACGGTTTAGAGACGAAACATTGAAATCTCATCATACTTGGGGATAAATTATAGGGTTAATTGAATGAAATATCATCCAAGTTTCATACCTTTAAGACTTTGGATTAACAAAATAGATTCATGACAGCATTCACCCTAGACTCCTACATCCGATTAGAATTATCCAAGTTATCCTAACACGATACTTCAAATTCAACTAACCAAGTAGCTCTATTACAAATCAAAGTACCAATCTCATATACCTAAGTACCAAATCAATACTAAATACTAATTCAAATTCAACCAGCCATATAGTTCTACTAATTCAAAACCAAAGCACCAATCTTATACAAACCAACACTAACGTTAAACAAAAACCTAAACAAGAGATTAAGTGCCACATACCATACTCAGCACGAGGTCGTTTAAGCATTGAAGATGAATGTAACTGTTGTTGCTGCTGTTGTTGCCTACTCCAATAGCCATCTGCCATTGCTTCTGTAAATTCAACTAACATATCAAATCAAAGTATCAAACAAAACCAAAAACAACAATTCGACAATAAGAAGTATAATCAAACGGTAATTAGCGAGAATTCGAGTTAATTACTTGGCGTCGATTATAAACCCTAGCTTTTGAGTGTCTGTAAATTCGGTGCACCGGAGAAGAAGTTGGGAGCAACGGCGACTCGAGAGGTTCGTGGGTTAGGGTTCGCAACTCGAAAACCAACTAGTTGATGGTTAGACCATATGGGCTTTGATAAAATTTGGCGTATGCAAATTGTTATCAACAAAAATAATGAAGAGATATAATATCTTTAAAACCCTACGTGATTTCTTGTTTTACATAAAAAAATAATAGGGGTGTAAACGAACCGAGCCGAGCCCGAGCTCGCTAAGGCTCGAGCCGGCTCGTTTTGGTTTTAGGAAGCTCGAGCTCGAGCTCGGCTCGTTTATAGTTTTATTTATAAAGCTCGAGCTCGACTCGTTAGAAAATTTTCAAGCTCGAGCTCGGCTCGAGCTCGGCTAGTTTATTGTTAAATTATCAAATATATATTTTTTATAATTACTTTTATAATTATTTATAAGCATACTTTTTATATATAACACAATATATATTATTTAACTATTTTTTTATCACAATAATATATTTAATAATATAATTTATGTAAATATGTATTTATATATATTTAATATGTAAGTAAAAATACATATATACAAAAAGCTCGTTTAGGCTCGCGAGCCAGCTCGAGCTCGATATCCTGAAGCTCGAGCTCGAGCTCGTTTAGTAAACGAGCAATAATTTGAGCTCGAGCTCGGGCTCGAGCTCGTTTAAGCTCAACTCGATTCGAGCTTTTTTCGAGCCGATCCCGATTAGCTTGCGAGCCGGCTTGGCTCGTTTACACCCCTACTTGTAGATTTAACTGTAATAATATAATCAACAGTCATATAATAGTTATTTGAAGATCGTTATTTGTCAACATGATGTTATGTAAAATTATTCGTTGGTGATTATACTATTGCCATTGTATATAGATCATGAAGATTTGAAACGAACCTAGCTAATTGGTTCCAGGGTTTCAAATTATTGCTTAAAGTTTCTGGGGATATCAATTGGTGGATCATTTGTAAAATACTAGAAATCATGTGTGTGGAGTCGTGGAGATAATAACAATTATCCCAACTTTTAAAATTTAGGTAGTATGAGTTGTATTGTCAATTTGTATCGTTAATCACACAGATCATAAAAACTGTAAAATTTTACCTTAATGATTTTACCTTAATGATTATTAAAAATACAATTCTTAAAAAGTTTAATTAGCATTAAAACTACCACTACTTATTAACTAAAATACAGACTATGAGTTTATAATATTTAGGTGCTAAGATATGGAGAAAGATTAGTAGACACATTGAGGGATGATCATGGTTTATATATGTGTTCGTAATAAGATCTAAAGTTATGGTATTATTATTATTATTGGATTTTTAGGATTGATGATTGCGACATAACTTGTTTCAAGATGTTATATATCACACAATACCAAACTTAACATCTTGCACTCCAAACAAAAGATGATGGATTCACCATGATGTGTTGGATGGTTGTCCAATTTATTATCATTAACTAAAAGAACAAGCTTAATGTGTGCATTGACTTTAGGAACTTTAAGAGTTGTAAGCCTAAGAACGGATACCTATTATAAGAAGCGAATATGTTGATTGGTTAGGTTTTTACGACTTTATTGGTGTGTGATCAGAATGCAATCGCATCCTCATCGACCGTGTTTCATAGCCGATTAAGGACCCTATGACGCATCACTTGGTTTGAAGTATATTGTAACAAGTCTGAATAATCAATAAATGTCTTTTTATAAGACAATTGGCAACTAAGTATATGTAACCCTCTGGCTTCTAGTAAATATAAACCAGACCATTATATTAATATGTTTTTAAAAGTCTTGTATGTAAAGGTATAAAACCTTCAACCACCCTATAGACATGTAGAAACTAATTTTTATCTATACTATATATAAAGTATATAAAAGGGCATTTTAAGATACCATAAAATTAAGAACAATTACTTTATTTAATGCATAAATTACAACTACTTTTAAGGGTAAAATAGTATTTATAACATTATTTACATATCACCCCTTACAATTAGTTATATAATAACCTTATATTTTTAATATTTACATAAAATTTTACATTATCTACCCCATAAACCAAGAAAAATGAATTTGTTTTAACATTTCAGCTATATATTTTAAAATATCACGTTTAAAAAACTTTTGAGACTATAACTGTAACCTGTGTTTTTTTAAATGTTTTGATGTAACTTTTTGTTTAACTGATCCGTATTTGATGAGGTACAATAAGTTAATGTGTAAATGTATAAGTAGTTATGCAGAACGAATTTATTTAGTGTTTTAAATTTTAGCTTAAAAACATATTAAAATTTTATAAGACTACTACAAGAATAATAAAATATTAAAAATACGTGTCGCATGTAAAATGTCACCCCACCGCATTGCGCGGGCACCGTTCTAGTATAGTATAATTTTTATATGGCCCAAGCTAATTACACGCCCTGTCAGGTGATTCCCGGACGCCCTTTGACTTTTCTCACGGCCCGTGAAGGGCCTCACGGGCCGTGAGGCCCGTGAAATTTAATTTTCACAACTACATTTACTCACGGCCCGTGTAGGAACAAACGGCCCGTAAATGTCCACACCCACGGCCCGTTAACAATATGCATAACGGCCCGTGAGGCACGTCACGGGCCGTAGTTGTCCTTCTGAGAATTTACTTTCCTCGATTTGCGTGCACTTTTAAATTTTATAATTATGTGACGCGACGTATTATTCCTTGATTCGATTTAAGATTCTATATAAACCGTTATATATATGACTTGTTATATACGGTTAGTGAGAAACGAAACAGTTAAAATATCTTCTCGTGGAGGTAGTAGAAGACGTCAAAATGAGTTCTCTTCAAACTCACGAGATATTGTGGAAAGTATTCCTGATCCATTAGATAACCATAATTGGCAGAACGGGAGGAACTGGTCTCAGAATGTTATTCACTTTATACGTAACGGTGATTCCCAAACATGTAGAGTGTATTACATGGGTCATTCCGATATTCCGTTACAATTTTGGCGTGAATTACTCGGAAACGTGTCTTTAGGTACAGAGGTATGATTTAAAGTTTTTTTTGCATATTTTATTTTATTTTAAAATTCTAACAATTAAAAAAGCTGTTATTTTATAGCATGTTCGGGCGTGGACAAATAGACTCACAATATGGAGATACGAAGAAATACGTAGAACCGAAGAGTTGCCGGGTAGTGATCGTTGGACGATTCTCCCATTTGAGTGGTTTAACTTAATATACTCGGGGTCCGTTAATGGTAACGAATATGGAGACGGGAGTGACTGTCTATATCCCGCGTTATGGGAAGTTGATACGGTAATACTGTTTTCATGTTTTACAATAAAAATCATGAATTTATAACCGTGAATTAAATTGTTTTGTAGGTTTACGTACCAATGACTGATGACGAAGAAAATTGGTATCTTTTTAAGATTTCTATGGACTCACTACAAGTTCGTATATATTCTCCATACGAATGCCGACCAAATACGTGTGATGATTCATGGTGCATTCATCGTAATGCCCGAACGATTTTCGTACAATTCGAATCGTACTTTTTACATTTTCTGTCACGCATACAATATTGGCAGCACTCCGGACAAGAACAAATCGAAGAACTGGTGGTATCGGGTGAAACCGTTTGGCCTCCTAACGCCGGTCATATTGGTCGAGATTCGGGAGTTGTAATTTGTATGTTATTGCGTAGGTTGGTTCAAAATAGATCTTTAGAGTGGCAAGAGGTTAGCTTACAGGATGCTTGCTTTAGATTCCGAAGATTTATGGCAGACGAACTGTATGGTAGACGTGTAATGTAGAACAGTAATGAAATATTTTATTAAAACATAAACGTTTATTAGTACACTTTATTAAAAACGACAAACCGTTATTATCACACAATAATAAAACACACAATTTTTAATCTTCTTGATCTTTATAAAAGATCCAAGCCGCAAAATGGTTAAAAGAAATTCCAAAATTCTCCCGATATCTTTCTTGAGTTCTTGTCATAATATCCGTATCATTCCATAACGTATTTTGATTTTTGTAAACGTCTTTGTAGAGCTGGTGAAATGTCGTGACCTTCCTTCTCAAGTCAGACCACTTGTTGCTAAGTTCACGAGTGGTGCGATATTCTTCACGTTCGAGAATTTGATGAAAACGAGTTGAAACACGGTTCCAAAATATTGAATTTGGAGGGATAGTCCCTGAATTTTCGATACAAGATCTTACTAAAGTGACCTCCTCTTCATCCGTCCACGGATTTTGATCACTTGTAGCTTTGGGTATTGAGTAAATTTGTGTGAATTGATTGTGGAAAGTGGTTGAATTTATAGACATAAAAAATTAGTATACGGCCCGTGAGGCCCTTCACGGGCCGTTTCATTTCCACATTACGGGCCGTGTAGTGTCAACGGTTGATTTTTAAAAATTTCAAAGTCTCACGGGCCGTGAGTTATGTTACGGGCCGTTAACTAGTTATGTAACGGGCCGTGAGGGCCGTCACGACCGTGAGGCGGGATAATATATAGGACCTCATGGCCCATTTGTTCATTTACGCCCCCTAAACACACATACGATTTACTCTGTCACGACCTCCGTTTTTTCATCATTTTCATACCGCCGACTCCTTACTACGGTACGTATGCAAATTCGTATTTTATTTTTGTGTATTTATCGTTTAAATATATGAAAATTTTATTTAAAAAATCTGAAAATTCTGAAAAATTAGGGGGGATACGGGCCGTGAACATGGGTCACGAGCCGTAACCTTTTGAATTTTCAAAGGGTTACGGGCCGTGAATGGGAGTCATGGGCCGTAACCCTTTGAAAATTCAGAGGGTTACGGGCCGTGAGTCCGCTTCACGGGCCGTAACCCTTTTTTGTTGTTCTTGTGAATTTAAATTTTTTTTTTTGCAGATTATGCCGCCCCGCAAACGTACACGTCCGGAGACTGAGCCCGAGGGTCAGGGTGACTTTCTGGACCCACACCCTAATCTTCGTTTTCCGAGGGAGACACAGCCACGCAAAAGCTGTGGAAGCTGATTGGACGTCCCATGAAGGGGACACGCACCATCGACTGGGACGTGCTAGAGGAGGTCGGAGACATAGCACGTGCCCAGGATATCATCGGGCTGGACGGAGAGACGCCGTGGAGGCGGATGTTTGATTTGGGATCGAGGAGGGGCTACCGGGAGCTGACGTTGCAGTTTTTGTCTACGTTTCTGTTCACTCCCGCCACTGAGGATCAGGACCCCCGCGAGCACAGAGCGGTTCATTTATGCTGGGGACCGGTAGGTACGAGTTCACCCTCGCCCAGTGGGCGGTGACTATTGGGTTTTACACCCACGAGGAGACGCAGGATCCTCGTTTTTATACTGACGAGGTCCAGTCGGAGGCGGCTCCTTTGGTCGGATGGTGGCCAACTATTTCCGACCAGCCGTGGGAGGGCGCCATTAGGGCGACCTCCATTAGGGATCCTTTGCACCGGTATCTACACCGGTGCATTGCCGGCACCATTGCCGGCAGAGACCAGAGCATGGAGCAGGTGTCGCTCCTTGACTTATTTTTTCTGAGGGCCTTGCTTTCACCTAGACGGGTGAATCTAGCTCACGTGTGGGTACGCACGCCATAATGTGTGAGATGTGGGATGTATAAAAAAACCCCTCGACGGTATTTGTCGGTTCCTCAATGTGAGGGGTGTAAATATATTAATGTTGTTGTAGTATAGAAAAAAAACCTGCATTGGGGTTTCACCAATTCTGGTGGACTTTTTTATTTTTGCCCGAGCGTTGTATATGGTTCGTAACACAGACACGTTATTGGGATTTTGTTCCCTCAACGTGCCTAGAATGTTTCGAGGGTCAATATTTTGCTCGGTCAGATTCTTTACAGTAGAAAGCTCATTTTCGGTGAGCCTCATTGCGTATGCATGTCCTTCCAGGTGTTCAACAGGTTCATGGTTATGAGTATCATCCACAACAACTATAATCCACCCATCTCTCTGCATCTGGTACTTACCCTGCAATTCAAATTGACAGTTTGTTTTTTTCGTGTCACTTTTTCTTAGAGTGGATGCTCCCTTATATACACCACCCCGATCGCATTTCAACCAAATTTTAACCACCAAACCATTCGAATTTCTTTTTGAACGTTTGGTGATAATAATGAACCCATTTTTCGCCCCACGTTAGTTGCCCAATCAACTAATTCTTCACGAGATGAGAAAACCTAATCAATTTAATATTTTTAGTTAGTTATTACTAAATGAGAGTAAAATGAAAGTAAAATTAAATATGATATATCTTATAACCTGATTCGTGTCGTATAAACCCTTTTTACCGGAACCAGAACCGTCATTATCCCCGCTGCTATCGCCACCGTTATCACCCCCGTCATCGCCGCCGTCATTCCCGCCGTAATTGGACGCGAACTGTCCTAGATAGTTTGAAGCAGCCTCATCGTAATAACCGTAACCCTCCTGAGGGTAACCGTAACCCTCCTGAGGGTAATAGTTAGATTCCGAACCGAATAAATAGTTGCTATCCCAGAAAGATATCGTAACGTAAATATTAACATTAATATAGCACTTGAAATGGAATATTGCGTTTATGTAGTAGTTGAAATGAAATGAATTTATATCGTAGAAATTTGAATTATGAAATGAATTTATAAACTAACGTTTATATAGTAGTTGAAATGGAATATTGCATCTCGTCACATAATTAACACGAATATCGAGGAATATTACGTCATATCAAATAATGTTATAAATACAAAATTACACGACTATCGAGGAATATTACGTCATATCAAATAACGTAATAAATACAAAATTACACGAAAAACGAGGAATAATATATCTCGTCAAATTATTAAAGGTGATACTAGGACCCGTAAAGACGTTCACGGCCCGTATCTGGAATGACACACGGGCCGTGACTAGCTTCACGGGATTTGGATTAATATGACCGTGATCATATTCACGGGCCGTTACTTTCTTGAATTACGTTTTTGAATGACTGATTGACCCATACGGCCCGTGAAGGGCCTTACGGCCCGTAAGGAGGGCGTCCATTTATCCCACAGGGCGTCTCTTTAGGCCCCTTTTTATATAGTATAAACCTAAAAGCAAATGAAACTAATAATGCTACAAAATGGGGATTTATATGTGTGATGGAGTCCCACTAATCACACATGTCATGATGGCAAAAGCCCTGGTAATCATTACTCACCAAATCATGCTAAGTATATTATTACTTATCAAAAACTGGTTATTTGTTAATTTCACCAGTTTTCTTTTTATTTCTCCTCTAACTATTGTATTGGTTATGTTCTAAGAGTCAGATCGATGGTTGACTGATTTGCCTCCTCGGGTACATTGGGTCAGCCAAAAAGCGACGAAGCAGCCGTCAACGACTCAACGGTGTTCTTTGATTTTGTCCGGTCCACTCAAAACCAGGTGATTTATATGTGTCGCTTCAATTGTTTGTAATAAACGAACAACATAGATGATTTTAAATAGTCGTGTCAATTTCCAAATGGATCGTTTATCCACGTAGATAAGTATCTAACTAACATGCCTATTCTAAAGCATCAACAAAATTATCAATATGTATACCAACATCATACTATCATTGTATATCATGCAAAGAAACTCTTATACTCGTAAGCTATCCTAATGGCTCATGTGAAACATATGTTCTAACAAGTTGTATAACAACTGAAAACCATTGTGACGAAACATTAGATCATCAAACGAACTAATCAAGGTGAATACAATCAGTCAGTCAATCATTACATCATTTGAAGAGTGACCAATTATCGTTACATACGGAATAACACGCTCAACAATATGTATGTTGATAATTGTGGTCCTTCTTAAAATTTAAGGCAAGCACAACCATTTAGCACATATGATACATAACAAATATATAAGTTAGTAATACTTTTTGAGGTGCAAATTTTATAATAACATAGCTACATCTTTTATCATAATTTTGATTCATAATAAGGAAAAGAAGGATAGAGGATGCATTGAATCGAATAGTGTTTCTTGAGCATCCTCATGTAAGGTTACACATACACCCCACTTACTTTTAGTTTATTACAGATGGGGCCCCTTTACGTTCATCATTCATACCATTGTCGCTCACCTACAAATCTCCAAAGCTCGTAGTCCCAAAATTCTGCGAAGATTACCGATAAACAGGAGACAACTTTCATCACTTTTGTATTCTTTATACTCACGCGTGCTCCGAGGAAAACTACTACAAAATCCACGAAAGATAGCACAACTGGTTAACAATAGATACAGATGTAAATATTAAAAGGTCATGAGTTCAAGTTTCACTCTGAGCAGATGCTCAGAGTTGAGCCAAATGGTTTCTCAATAATAGATTTCTTTCTGAGGGGGTTGGAGGTGCGGTTCTGACTGGGATACGAATAGTTGAACCCGATTAAAATAACACATATCATTCAAAGCAGGGTCGCATATATGTCGTTCAAAAAAAAAATTTAATATCCTAAGTTTCATTAATTATCATTTTACAATTTGAATTAGCAAGTCGTATGAAAATTAATCGAATATTGGAATCTTGCTTGGTAAAAACTTAAAAAACATAAACGGACTCGATTATAAACGAACTGACTCGACTGTAATCGAGTCGACTCGACTTGACTTGTAAATGAACCAAGTGAGATCTGACTCTAGTTTGGATTGGTTAAGCTGGTTTATGTTATGTTTAATCTTAATTATTTATATATCTTAATCCATTCTTAGTTTCTTACTATTTCTCACCCCATATTTGAACGGTAAAAAAATGCTAACCTCCTATACTTTGTTTACAGGTTATCCGAATGATTTTTTTATTTCACTTATTTAGCGACCGAGTATTTGATTTTTAAGATAATTTGTTGAACCTTAGCTGTGTATGTTTTTTGTATTTAGTTAACCTTAATTTTTCTATTGTTTAATTATGCGATATAATTAGTAGTGTAATTTGTTTTAATCTTTAATGTTCATCAAGCTTATTTTGTAGATATCTATAAGTTTGTAAAATTTCTAGCTTTTCATGACATTGTAGAATGTCTTGCGACTCTTGTAAAAAATAATCACTTAGTGGCACCAACAAATAATGATGGTGTTAAGTTAGAACAGTTTAAATAACTTAAAACTCGTATGAAAAAAACCCATAAATACTCACATGAAAAGACCATAATACTCACTTGAAATTGAATTCGATTTGTAAACGAGCGAAATTCGAGCTAACCCTTGCTCGACTTGATTCGACTACTGAAGACACTAAACAAGGCATAAGATCAGGATTAAATTAAACCATTAAGTCGTTTTAGTAACGAAGCTATTATGAACTATAAAATATAACATGATACACATTGCTATAATTATCTACATATAGTTATAAACATGCCTCTGAATAGTTTGTCCCTTAATCTATTTCGTCTTTTAGCAAAAAAATTTTTTCAAATCTACATAGTCTCTTTTAGTTTAAAAGATGACTAGGGTTGTTCCCCTGCGCGTTGCGCAGGACCAACCAACATAGACCTCCTCCTACCACTCCTAAATATAATATGTGGATAAGCGTTCATAAACTTGTAAGGAGAAAATTAATAAAATTTAAATGTGAAGCGATAAAAATAACATTAATATAAAAACAAAATAGGTGACTAAAAAGTGTGTGTGAATGTGTGTTCGGCATTAATTGTTACCTATTTTATTGAATAGCTCACTTAAAATTCTTATTATTCATCTCTGTTGAAATCAAGCATGCCTCACATTTGTAGGTTTCACCTTTTTTTCATCAAAATCCAGCAAATCAAGTCCCCCTTCACATAAAAACAGTTTGTCATGTAATCAAATTTGAAAACACGATCATATAAGAATGCTAAAGACTTAATCACATACTTTGACTTATGCAGTCAATGCATTACTGGTACAACCTCAAATGTAACTTTGAAATAATTTTGTATTTGAGCGGATAATCTCAAGTTGCCTGACCAAAGTAGCATGTAGTACTTTCTTGGTTTTATCAAGATCAAGTTCTATTGATTTAATCCGTCATTGACTGTTCCAGCATCTGCTCTTTCTCTGCAAGAAGTTTAGCAGGTTTTTTTCTGAGTTCTTCCACCATCTTTTCAAGTTTCTTCAAACGCTCCAAACATGGAAGGATTTGATCTGTATGAGAAACTGAATCAATGGCTGGAGTGGGTCTTACTGTGTTTGTGCCAATAGGCAGGCTGCAAATAAGTGTTATAAGTTTTGCCAATGATACTACTGGTCTTGTTATATATCTGAAGCTCCTCTTCATAGAAGCAATAACTTTTCAAGTGAAGGAGACCAGCTTGGAGAAATTTGTATCTCTGGATCATAGGCAGTAGCTTGACTAAAATCTTCGTCGTCGTCGTCGTCACAACTATAGTACACGGGCGAACCAGTTGCCACAACCTGCATAAATTTAAGAAAAAACTCGATTCATGTTTGCATTCTCTTCAAATGCTCCAACATTGATGACATGAATAACAGGTTGTAGATGACATAAATAGTTGGATACTAACTTCACCTAAATCTACACCAAAAAAAGCTAGGAATATATAGTCAATATACATGTGATATGACACAACATGTTCTAGCTAGGCAAAAGTAAAAGATCAAATCCATGTTTGTACTAATCTAACCGGTTGAAAAAATAATTACAAACACCGCAAGAAAAGTGTGATGTGATTATGTGAATTCATATGTCATATGTGTATGCATGCATGTTAATGTAAAACATATCACAAGTTCATGTTTGTTACAAAAGTATATAATGGAATTTGAAGGCTTACTTCATCATTAACTGATACCAGTTCTGGAACATTATATTTATTTGTAAAGGGTATCATCCATGTTTGTACTAATCTAACCAGCCATAGATGGTTGTGAATGTTGCACTGCATTCATTATAGCTACAAGAGGCCTCAGTATCTTTTGCTAAAGCTAGAAAGTGCATACATCTTCACACACCCACCAACATTCAACAAAACATATCATCAATTTCAACCCTAAATTACACTAAAAGATCATATCAAGTACTAAAACTACCCGCTACTGCATATTTTGTAAAAGCATCAAACATCAGTTGATCCAAACCCACCTGCACCTCTCACAGTTGAATGTAAAAGCATATTTTGTAAAAGCATCAAACTACCTCAAGCTGACTACATATCATCAATTTCAACCCAAATTATACCTCAATGACTTCAGGGTTCACAATCTTCTCAATAATTAACTGTGCAACCCTGTAATCGGCATCAATCACACCAGCCCCAACATCAATCGAATGCTTCCATGCGAGATCAGACGTCAGAGCTACAACATTCACAACCAATTGGTCACAAAACCCTATTACCCTTTACAGAAAAAACTACAAAAATGCTACAAATCTTACCGATTCGAGCATATGTTCCCTCTGGTACTGTCAAGCGACGATGCCGGGTTGTTTGGGGCTTGGATGCCAGGCGAAGATGGCGGGTTGGGGGTTGGATGCCGCGACGATGGGGCGACGATGCGACGATGGGGCGACGATGGCGGTTTGGGGGGGACGATGGCGGGTTGGGGGTTGGATGTGGACGACGATGGCGGGTTGGGGGCGATGTGGAAGCCGGGTTTGAGATAGGGGAGGATGGCGGGTTTGAGATAGGGGAGGGTGGGGAGGATGCCGGGTTTGAGAGATGGGAGTGGAACTGTTTCCACCGACAAATGAGAATAATATGTATATATAATATGTATATATAATTCATTTGAGTCTTTTCATTTTAATGATCTAATTATGTTCTCCTCCTATAGCCATCACTTAAGTAGATTTATCTTAAAAATCCAAACATATCCTATGGCGTATTTATTTTAACTTACAAGTATTCATGTCCTTAAACACTCAGTTAGTCTTGCGACAACCTTCTTTTCATTTACAAGCTTTTGTATTTCTGAACATCCGATTTCACAACAACATACCGCTCTCACTCAAATTATAAACATAACTTTACGACATGCTTGATTTTACTTACCCGTTGTAAAGCAAAAGTATATACCTTAAAAACCAATACGATAAACTAGGTTACAGCTTTAATCAATAGTATAAACCTGAAAATTAAACTAATAATCTACCATTAACTCCGCCAAATAGCAAGAAAAAATATTCTTTCTTCTGCCATATATTTGACTCTGATTATTACTCCGACGACACTACATTCTTCAATCCATTTTCCGATCCCGATGCCCCCCCCCCCCTTCCGTCGCCAATTCACTCGTCACAACGTCGGAACCGTCGCTAATACTCTCCGACGATCTCCCCTCTTCTTCACAGAAAACCGTCGCTAAAACATCTTTATCCCCCAATTTCTCCTCTAGTCAAACAGCGGCCAAAATCTCCGAACAAAACTCCAAATTGTTCAACCCTAAGGGATTACAGGCACAGTGTACAGATCTGAGGGGCGTAGGTGGTGATTTGTAGGGTTTTAGAGGGCGATTTTGTTTGTTTTACAGTGTCGTGAGGAGAATTGTTGGTGTTTTGAGGGTTTGAAGTTGGATGTGAAGCGGAAGGTTGATGGTAGTGTGCGGACGACGAAGTGTGCTCGTTGTTGATGATGACCGGAGATTGCGACGGCGTATGGTGGTGGTCCGGTGAATCTGTCACATGGAATGGCAGATCTTGTTAGTTCCGGAAAGGCACACCGTGACACTGAGCAGGTATATATGTTTAGCCTTTGATATATTGTTTGCGTTATACTGTGAAATAAGATGAGATATTGTTAGGTTTGAATTGAATCAATTGATCGAATATGTTATCTATCATATGTAATACTAGCAAATTAGAATCGAATTTGCGTTTTTTGTGTTGTAGTATTGAGAGAATATGTGTTGATGCAATTGTGGAGTTTAGTGTCTTCTCTTGGTGTGCTTTGTATTGTAGTTGTATTTTGGGGGGATAACTCAATGGTATTTGGTATTATCCTTGGGGATGGGGGGAAACATATGGTTTATCACCCAATGAAATTGCTGTTGCGGCTGCTGTTTTGGGCTTTAGTTGGATATACTAGTACATATATGGGGTATGGGTTGGTGTTACACTTTTACATCATTGATAAGTTACAATATGACTTACACAGTTACACATATGTGTTGGTTAGAAAACTTACATTGTCTGATTGCCGATAGTTGAGAAGTTATTTGTTTGAATGCCTGTTTGGACGGGAGCGAGTCAAAATTCTATCAGGGCATGGGATGCCGAACTTATTATGGTGGTTCTTCAAGATGAATCTAGTTTCACTTCATCATGTGTACATGTGGAAGTATGCATATGAACTCTATCCTAAATTTTGGAATGTGCATACGTGGTACATCATATCATTTGTATGTAATTTTGCGGAAAAGGGTCAAATGTCGCCACAATTCTCCTAAAAGTTTTTTGGATATTATAGCTTGATGCGCGGTTTCTTTATTGAAAGATGCTACAGCTAGCATTATTGTTGTTCTTAAATAGTTTTCTGCCTATTGCAGGCATTAATTGCTCTGAAGAAGGGCACACATCTACTTAAATATGGCCGCAAAGGGAAGCCCAAATTTTGTCCGTTTAGACTCTCTCATGTGAGTTATCAAGCTAAATCATTGACTCGTTCTTGCATAAAGTTTCCATTTTTGCTTCTTGCATGATGTCCTGTACCCTTACAAAAGAGCACACTAAAGAAAAACAATCAGTTCACCACTTGCAAAAAACTGAAAAAGTATATATGTGTGTATATATTATAACAAAGAACCATAGTGCCAAAATGTATATATCGAGTAGCTATTTCTGCCAAAATCAAAACTTGCTATTTTATCTAGTGTCATTTGATTAACCTGTCATTTGAATATACACAGGATGAATCATCTTTAATTTGGATTTCCAGCAGTGGTGAAAAAAGCCTGAAATTAGCCCTAGTCTCTAGAATTATCCCTGGACAAAGAACTGTAAGCATCCATAATCCTACATCATCCCCTATGTATATGTTCGCTTCATTCCACTGCATAACCACACACACACCTGTTTTTTTCAAAAAATATTACATTTGATGTTTCCCTTTTAAATGTCCTACTAGGCTGTCTTCCGGCGTTTTCTACGTCCTGACAAGGACTATCTTTCATTTTCTCTCATATATAACAACGGGAAGCGATCTCTTGATTTGGTGAGTAATGTTCTTTTAATATCAATAAATACAAGCAGATTCTAACTTTGGTTAATTTATTTCTTTAAATTGTTTGTTCTTTGCTAGATCTGCAAGGACAAAGTTGAGGCTGAAGTGTGGATTGCAGGCCTCAAAGCACTGATTTCCTCTAAACAAGGAGGGCGCTCTAAAATTGATGGATGGAGTGAAGGTGGCCTATATTTTGATGTAAGTTTAAGTGGATCCTTTAAATAAATTATATTTTATTATCTTCATGATAGGATACACTTTCTTGCTATATTTTGTCTCATCTTTTGTGTTGAACAATTTATATCAGGATAATAAAGATAGAACATCAAACAGTGCAAGTGACAGCTCCATTAGTGTATCACGAGATTTAAGTTCTTCAGACGTCTCTATTAGCTCTAATTCAAATACTTCCCCAATGAATTATCGTCTAGAAAATCCGTCCAATTTGGAAAAGTCAAATGCACCTTTCGACCAAACAACTATGCATGTCAAAGGATTTGGGTCAGATGTTTCTCGGGTTAGTGTTTCTAGTCAACCAAGTACATCCAGTCATGGATCAGCCCAAGATGATTATGATGCATTAGGAGATGTGTATATATGGGGTGAGGTAATATCTGATAGCATTATCAAAGTGGGTCCAGATAGAAATTTTAATTCTGTAACCACAAGAAGAACTGATATACTTCTACCCAAACCGATAGAAACAAATGTTGTTTTAGATGTGAATCATATATCATGTGGGGTGAGACATGCAGCCCTTGTGACTAGGCAAGGTGAAGTATTCACATGGGGTGAGGAATCAGGTGGTAGGCTTGGTCATGGGTTTGAAAAAGACGTTATGACCCCTTGTCTAGTTGAGTCATTATCTGTTTGCAATGTTGATTTCGTCGCATGTGGCGAGTTCCATACTTGTGCTGTCACAATGTCTGGCGAGCTTTACACGTGGGGAGATGGGACCCACAACGCTGGGCTTCTTGGCCATGGTAAAAACGTCAGTCAGTGGGTCCCAAAACGGATCACCAAATCACTCGAGGGACTTAAAGTTGCATCAGTCAGTTGTGGGCCATGGCATACCGCTTTAACAACATCAACTGGACAACTTTTTACATTTGGTGATGGGACTTTTGGTGTTCTAGGTCATGGTGATCGGGAAAGCGTCACCTACCCAAAAGAAGTAGAATCTTTATCAGGGTTAAGAACAATTGCAGTTGCATGTGGAGTATGGCACACAGCGGCTGTAGTTGAAGTAATTGTAACACGCTCTAGTTCGGGAGTTTCATCTGGAAAGCTATTTACTTGGGGTGATGGTGATAAAAATCGTTTAGGTCATGGAGACCGTGAGCCGCGGCTCAAACCAACATGTGTCCCATCGCTAATCGAGTATAATTTCCACAAAGTCGCTTGCGGGCATAGTTTAACCGTGGGTTTGACTACATCACGGCATGTTTTCACCATGGGAAGTACGGTTTATGGTCAACTTGGAAATCCTCAATGTGATGGAAAATTACCGTGTTTAGTAGAAGATAAATTATCCACCGAGTCCGTTGAAGAAATTGCTTGCGGTGACTACCATGTGGCAGTTTTAACATCAAGAAACGAGGTTTACACATGGGGAAAAGGTGCTAATGGACGGTTAGGGCATGGAGATGTCGAAGACCGTAAAACACCAACATTAGTTGAATCTTTAAAAGACCGACATGTGAAATTTATAGCTTGTGGGTCAAATTACACCTCAGCAATATGTCTACACAAATGGGTTTCAGGCACCGAACAATCTCAATGTGCATCTTGCAGACAAGCTTTCGGGTTCACTAGAAAAAGGCACAACTGTTATAACTGTGGGCTTGTGCATTGTCATTCTTGTAGTTCAAGAAAAGCATTAAGAGCAGCTTTAGCTCCTAATCCAAGCAAACCGCACCGTGTGTGTGATTCGTGTTTTGTTAAGTTAAATAAGTTAGCTGAAACTGGTGTTATTAACAGGCGGAACGTTATGCCTCGGCTTTCTGCTGAAAATAAGGATAGATTAGATAAATCGGAAGTCAGATTAGTAAAATCTGGATTACCATCAAATCAAGATTTAATTAAATTGTTGGATAATAAAGCTGCCCGACAGGGGAAAAAAGCCGATGTATTTGCAGCAGGTCGTTCTTCACAAACGAGTAATTTGTTACAGCTTAATGATGTTGTGTTGGCTACTGGCAGTGATTTTCGTTATATTGTGCCGAAACCTATCGTGACTCAGTCTGTTGCCGGGTCCAGGCCCGTTTCACCTCTTTCCAGAAAATCGAGCCCACCACGTTCCGCAACACCCATTCCTACAACTTCTGGGCTTTCTTTCTCCAAAAATGTTGCTGATAGTTTAAAGAAAGTGAATGATCTCTTGAATCAAGAAGTTCTTAAACTACGTGGTCAGGTAGATCTCAAAATCTTTAGAAGGGAATGTAGATGTGGAAAAGATAAGCAGTCTGGCTGGTCAAAACGAGCCAGGTTGACCCTAAACAGTTTTTGTCCATAAATTTCCACTTCTTTATAAATAGTTTCAACCTGTTCAACTTTGGACGACTTTCGACCCGTTTCCTTTATAGCTTGTTTAAACACTAGTCGACCCATTAAGTAACTAGGACAAAATATGTTTTTTTTTGAGACGTTAAGTTTTTATGTGGATATATGTTTAGGTTGACAGTTTGAGACATAAATATGAAATTCAAGAAGCAGAGCTAAAAAAATCAAGAAAACAAGCTCAGGAAGCAATGGTATTGGCTGCAGACGAGTCTGCGAAATTTACAGCTGCAAAAGATGTGATCAAATCTCTTACCTCACAGGTAATTCTATGTCAATTATTTAATGGATCATGCTTTTCAGTAAAACTATTAGTCAAAATACCATGATGTGGATTTCTTTGACTTTTTGGTTTTTGAAAACTAAGATTTCTTGGAAATTTGACTTCTTGATTTCTGAAAACAAAAGGGTTTCTTGGAGTTACATTATACCTCGTAAGATTATAGTCTCGGTTGTTTATGCCACTTATTTACCTTTTCATGGTTGATCTAGGGATAGAGAAATTCTTCTTTATTATATTGATTTCGCACACCAATGCGAAAATGCTAATTTATATTTTAAGTGTTTCGCTCTTATACTTCTTTTTATAATTATATTTGTAAACCCTTGCATTTTAAACTATCTATATTATAGATTGAGCATATGACATAGGGTGTATCGGACGCTTGACTTAGCTCCTGCTTTGCCTTGGGTTCGGGGAGAGGCCAAATTGCTTTATTATATCGAGTATACAACATACATATATAAATAAGTTCACATCATTTTAAAGATCTTAGTAATGCCTTTGAGATATGTCCAGTATGTAATATGATATTTATTAATTATGGTTATAGATGTGTGATACGTAATTAATAGATCAAACATTTTAAACATTATATAAACTTAATAAGGTTAAAACTTAAAAGTGACTTCACTTTACACTTCTTTATAAAATTTATTCTAAACCCTGGTGATGTTTAGAATATTCCACATTATTTGTCAAACATTTGACATACAAATATAAGTATTTTTATTCCAAATATGGTGTTACAGAGACCTCTTTACGACCTTTTAACAAAATATGTAATATGTATACATTTGTTTTTAAGTCTGTATTTACAATTACAATTATTATATACAACTGTTATTGGTAACTATTGCATTTTTATTTATTTCAATATTTAGCTTTGGACTTTCGAAAGTACACTTCCTGGTTTTAAGATTCTACAACTCATTTTAACGAAAAGCGTAGTGTTTCCTCCAAGTAACATATATAACTTAAGATGATTCTGTATAATTTTTCAACACATATTTTGCTTTTTTATCCACTGCTTATCGGTTTGCTCAATATTGCTAGCTTTGTTCATAGTTTATTAGCTTTTGCTGTGTATTTGTTATAAGAGACTATAACCATATGACAGATTATGATCTTATGTAACAGATTAAAGACAAACAATAGAATTAGTAAGGTTGAATATGTACTTTGTTCATACTTAAAGTAATATGCACTGGAACTTGAACTGTAAATGAATGTAATTTCTTTTAGTACGAATATCTGACCAATTCCAAGGTGTTTAAAATAATACTTTTTATGTATTTATAAGTATATTAGCGTGACATATTTTCCATTTTCATTTTAAACTGTTGCTATGTTGAATACTTGTTTATAACCTTTATGTATAAGAATTATAAATCAAAATTGAATATAAAATAAATATATTATTAATAAATTTGAAGGTCTCAGTGAAATAATTGTAACTTTATGCTTGCCTTTTGCAGGAAAAAGTCATATTTATGTGTTAAATATTTAACATATAATGTGGTTTGTTTGAATTTGAAGGGTTTAACATAAAAAAGTAAACATATAAAGCTATATGATATACAATGTTCAATATTGGACTCTTTTAAAAGGTCTTGGTGAGATCTTTGTAAGTATATCTTGTAGGAAATATTTAAAATTTTATGACATGCAACATTCTGTATTGGACTCATTTTTAAGGGCTTAAAGAGATCTTTGTAAGGCTTTGTAGGAAATAATTTAAATTTTATGTTAATCATTTAACAAGTAATGTAGATAGTTCAGAATGCTATAATTTATGTGGAGTAAATTACCATTTGCATACCTGAGGTGTGGTGATTTTGACCATTTGCATCCCTACAGTTTAAAAATCCTCATATACCCCCTAACGTTTCATTTTTGTTCCCATTTGAATATTTTCGTTTTATTTTTATTTCCATTTGAGTCCAGATGACTTAACACTGTTAGTTTTCCAGTTAAAATTATTATTAAAAGACTGAATTGCCCTTAAGAATACCCACATCATCTTCTTCTTCTCTGACTCCACAAAACACACACACACACACACACACTCTCTCTCTCTCATCTCTTCATCACCCACCACCATAAACACCACCACCATAAACACCACCACCACCCATCACCACCACAACCTCCTCCTCACCACCACCATAGCAAACCATCAGATCAACCCACACCACCACTGCCCCTCACCACTACCGCAGCAGGGGAAAAGTGCAAATCGGTGCAAATCGGTGTTCAAGAATCGTTCCCACAAAGGGGAAAAGTGCAAATCGGTGTTCGTGAGGAAGAGGAATGCGATTTTGGGCTTCGAATTGGTGGATCCGACGCGCGATTTGGGTCTGTTAGCGTGTGATTCACCGGCGGTGGCTCGCCGGAATAGGGTGAGATCTTCGATTCTTTAAATGGTGATGCAAATCGACGTTGTGGATCCGACGACCACCGCGACCCCCCTTCACCACCACCGCAACCCCCCATCAACACCACCACAGCGACCTCCAATCACCACCACAACCGCAACCCCCCATCACCACCACCACCGCAACCCCCCATCACCACCACCACCGCAGCCCACCACCATCGCGAACCCCAACACCACCACAGCGACCTCCAATCACCACCACAACCGCAACCCCCCATCACCACCACCACCGCAGCCCCCCATCACCACCACCACCGCAGCCCCCCATCACCACCATCGCGAACCCCATCACCACCATCGCGACCTCCAATCACCACCACAACCGCAACCCCCCATCACCACCACCACCGCAGCCCTGAAATCTAACGACGTTGTGGTTTGATTTTATTGAATTAGTGGGGGATTTGGGTTAATTTGATGGATATATAGTGAAGAAAGAAGAGAGAGAGAGAGAGAGAGAAGATAATAGGGGTTTTTATTTAAGAGTAAATTACCGTTTGCATCCCTGAAATTACAAGGGTATTTTTGTCATTTTATAAAACTAACGGAAAAATCTAACGACGTTAGTGTGCTGGACTCAAATGGAAATAAAAATGAAACGTTAGGGGGTGGATAACAATTTTGAAACTGCAGGGATGCAAGTGGTTAAAATGGACAAATGTCAGGGATGCAAATGGTAATTTACTCATTTATGTGTATCATTAGTGATTTAGGGAATCTAGTAAAAAAACTGGGTATGTTTGTTTGTTTATTAGTGATTTAGGGAATCTAGTAAAAAAACTATGCTAGGAAATTACTCAAGCCGTTTCACTATATTAAGAGCATGAACTCCTACCTTACTATCATATACTAAGGTTTATTACTTCCACGTCATGATAATGTGTAAATTAAATCAAGGTTGATCAACATTTACTGCAGCTAAAAGACATCGCTGAAAGATTGCCACCTGGATCCTATGACCTTGATAGCATCAAGATCCCAAACGGTCTGGAATCGAGTTCCATTATTCAAAATCCTGAAACAAATGGCGATGATCATTCAAAATCAAACCTAGACAACACGTCATACGTGACCTCTCCAGTTGACACGTCAGCACCTTCTGCATTGGGCCCGAGTGAAACGAACACTGGATTCACTGAAACTAAGGAATCACTGCGGGTTTCAAACGAGAATGATGATGCTAGATCACTTAATGGTAGTGTAGGGGCAGACTCGGGAAACAAGTATAATGTTGGCTCACGAGAAGGAGAGAGTAATGGGTTCAAAACTAGAAATCCTGCTACAAATAGCGGTAATAATACCTATAATGCCCCTGATCAAGTTGAGGCAGAATGGATTGAACAGTATGAGCCTGGTGTCTATATAACACTTGTGGCTTTACGCGATGGGACCAGAGATCTTAAAAGAGTTCGCTTCAGGTATGATTATTATTTTAAATTTTGACCCATTTGACATATATGCTTGTAGGATAAGTTTTTTGTCTTTCTTTATTTAATCTTAGCAGCATAATAACTTATTAGATATAAAACATAACCTGAATCAGACCATTTATAGTCAAACGTGTCGAAATTGCCACTTTTTTACTAATTAAGTCAAGATAATGCAATATGAATCTCTATATTTCCAAACTCGATTAAGGGAATAAGTATTAAATTGCTAAAATCGTGTTTATATTTGCAGCCGTAGAAGATTTGGTGAACACCAAGCTGAGACATGGTGGTCAGAAAACCGTGAAAATGTCTATGAAAGATATAATGTTCGCGGGTCAGATAAATCATCAGTCTCTACCCAAACCGCGCGACAGTCCGCTGAGTCTCTACCACCACCTCCCCAGTACTAAATTACCATCTCTCTATTTTTCTTTCAGTTTCTATTTTTGATTTGTGATTTATCTATATATTAGAGGATTCAAATTCAATTTCATCTGGTGTTTTTTTTTGTGATGTAGTGTACATAAGTTCGATTATTTATATGATTATGTTTTCACCTATATTGTTGGATCTATTTTCCTCCAATGTAGATTGTTTTCGAGAGGTGGCTAAATGAGCGGGTCAGATACATTGACCTGCCTATTTCTGTTCATGTGTTTTTGGGGATACATGATCAAAGTTATGAACGATTTTACGTGATTATGTTGGTTTCAATGTTCTCAGAACCGGATCGGACGTCGAACTGGACGCCTTACTGGTTTGGTGGTCGGACCGGTCGGACCGGATGGACCGGATTTAATTATATTTTAATTATATTTATATATGTAATTAAATATAAGTAATTTATATATGATTTATACATATATTTTATAGTTATATATAAAACTTAACTATATTTGTGTATCCGAAGTACTAATTTATGGTTTAACACCCCGTTTTTATCCACTAAAATCAAAAAAAAAAAAAAAATTCAAAATCCGGTCGGAACCGGCCCGGTTCGCGGGTCCAACCGGCGACTCGGTTCGAACCGGCCGGTTCAAAGCTCCAAAAACGATCCACTATCGACCGGACCGGACAGGGGGCCGAATCGCGGTCCGACCGGTCGGACTGGCCGGTCCGATCCGGTCCTAACAACATTGGTTGGTTTGACATATTCTATTATTTTTATTTTATAATCATGTGTCAAATAATGTCTGGCACATGATTGATGATACAGGGAAAATTTTATGAGCATATAAAATCGTCTCCTTATTAAATAAAATAGATAGAGCTGGTTATAAAATCAGTATTTTTTTTTAATTATAAGCATTTAAAAAAGAGAAAATGTTATATAATGATAACTAAATTATAAAAATGTTTTAATTAGGTCATTCATCTAAATTTTGTTCAAATTGGTTACCAAACCATTAAATCGAATTATCATCGGATTTTTTGTATTAAAAAAGTAATGAAGGAGATGTGGGGGTTGGGATTTTCTATATGTGTAAATGTATTAAAAAAATATGTTAGTTATATTAAAAGTTAAAAAACTTAAAATCCATGTCATCACCGCTTTACGTCGGCATTTAAAATAAACAAAAAGATATTTTCTAACTGAAAAAAAAAATGTTAAAATCTATAATTTTAATAAAACATCAAAGCTATGTGACTTGATTGGAATATTTGCTTAATGTGCCGTTCAAAAAAAATTGAAAGCTTTGAGAGCGAATATTTTTGGGGTGAAATGAAACCTTGTTTTGGCTTCCAAAGCAAATGAGGGGTTGGGTATAGGAAGTTTTTCAAGGTTTTAATATGCTCTTTTACAAATATGAAGATGGAGGTTCGTAGACGGGGAGAAATGCGGGGTTAAAATAGGGTTGTTCACGAGTCCGAACCGAGTTGAGCCAGGACAAGTTCGAACTCGGCTTGAATTTAAACAGAGTCAACTCGGCTTGGTTTGGTTTGGTTTTAAAACCGAGCTGAAAATCTGGGCTCGAGCTTGGCTCAACTCGTTTTGGCTTAGTTTTAACTTTGTAAACATAATAAAAAAATCAAATGCAAAATAAATTCAACATAGTACATAACTCATAACCGGTTTATATCAATTTTCACAGAATATAAATTAATTTAAAGGAACTAAATTCAACTTCGACAAAATACGAATAACTTAATCATTATCTAAATCGACTGAACAAAACCCGCAACACTATATAACATTTAGTAATATGCTTTTAGTAAATAAATTGAAAGTATGTTTGAATAATTCATTCCAGTATAAAAAATATAGAAGCATCACATTTAACTATCAAATACAAATATTATAGTTTACTATTCTGACATAAAAATAGCTAAACGAATATTTTTAAAAAAGAGTTATTAGATTTTAATAATTTCAACTTTCATTTATTGGTCGGGATTAATCCCAACTCAGAAATTATGATCACTCGTAACTTTAAACTTATTTTCTTCCAATGTTCCCTTACTAATTGAGAGTTAACCCCGTTAGTTTATTTAATAAAATGAGCCAAGCTTTGAGCCATTTTTCAACTCTGGCCTAGCCTAGCCTCTATTAGGTTTGTTTTCTGTTGTCTAGCCTCCATTGTTACCTGATATCTACCTCCAACGAGTCAAGTGCCTTTAGAATGACGGGTTTTAGCGTGCGGAGGTTTTGGATTCTTTGGAGATATCGAAATGTTATATGGTCTTCAAAATAAACAGAAGTATAAAGACACGTCGTTTGATTTGATGATGCAATATTCGTTAATTTGGTACTCAAAATCTCAAATAGGAATCGGAAATTTATTTGTACGTACTTGGACGGAATGGGTGAAAAACCCAAATCTGAACTCGAAATTTTTTGTCTTTTCGTCGGTTGTTTTATATTATTTCTCGGGCGTTCAAGAAAATAAAATAAAATAAAATACGGTTTTACATTTTACTTTGCTTACAACCAAGATATGTTTTTTTCAATTTGTTTATATTCATTCTAATGAGGAAAATAAAGCGTAAATCTATAATAATTATGCATGCAAAGTACCCAAGACGATAAAATTGAAAGATCGAAGGATTATTGTCAGTTTGCAAGTATAAATTGTTATTAATCTATTAGACCTATTTTATACATTACAAATCAATTTGTCTAACTAAAGTAAATCAAATAGATTAGAATGTATATGAAACGGTTGCTAATAAAGAAGTAAAGAAACTTGTATTTAGATCTTATTTTTAAATATATGTTACAGGTGTAACGATGATTAAAACTCAAGTTTACTCCAATGTTTTAAGTGATGTGAATATTTCGAAAAATAAATTAAGAAATGACACATTCGTCAAATATTTCTAGATGAGTCTACAATTGCGACAATGCGTCATGCATGTATATCTACTAGAAGCAAGTATGCAACATTGACTAGGAAAGGAAGGGACTAAAAGAAAATAAGATAATCCGTTGGCCAAAATTCAAAGGGTAAATCTCTAACGTGACATAACGGGAAGCGTTTATTTCATATAAAAATCTTAAGTTTAAATTAATCTTTCAATGGTTTCTACCTTAATCTAGGGGTGTGCACGGTGCGATTCGGTGCGGTTAATATAATTTTCGAAACCGAAACCGCGAGTTCGGTTAATACCATTTTTTTAACCGTAACGCAACCGAAATTTCGGTTATCCACACTTCGGTTAACCACCGGTTATGGTTGATTTGCGGTTAATTCGGTTAATTAAGTATATATTTAACATATGCTTTTAAAACAAAATATTAACTAATAAATTATTGTTAGGATAGTTTTGGACCAATTTATAAGGGTGTGCATGATATGGTTCTTTTAAGATCTTGCCAAAACCGAAACCGAAGTCGGGTGTGCATACAACAATGTGTGCGCGCATTTTGCATTACTTCTGTTTGTTTATGATGTTTCTTCTATACAAAACGGAATCCATTATGTAAATATATATCATAAATGTGAATTAAAAATGATGAATATATGAAATTCTAGTAAAATCATGAGAAGTATTGTAAATTTATTATATATAATTGACATTCGGTTCGGTGCGGTTAATGCGGTTAATTTGCACATCAAAACTGGAACCGAACCGCAATGTGTGGTTAATCGGTTATGCTTAACCGAACCGTCGGTTAATTTTTCGGTTCGGTTAATTTGGTTCGGTTAATACGGTTAAATCGGTTATGGTTCGGTTAAATCGGTTTTTTGCTCACCCCTACCTTAAATTCCTGAAGACCAATTACCCATCATAAGCTGTGTGCTATATAATCATTTAGTTAGCTAAGTTTAACAGAATCCCGTCAGTTTTCCAACGACGATATCTCAATGTCACTAAGAAAACTCAAAGGGTATAACTACAATACATAGAACTGTTTTAATAGTTTGCATTAGGGGTGTTTAGTGTTCACGGTTTAGTAGATAGGATTTGATGGAGTTTCTAAGCAAAGCTACGGTTTGGATTAACAAAACCATGTTTTGGCGAGGCTGGACGACCTAACCAATCATTTGAAAAAAGTTTGATCAGACAGCTTAAATATGAATTTTTATTTTCAAAATTATTGTTTACATTACTTCAAACTGTTTGAAAAAATATTTTATTATTGAATTTGCATTATTTCTTTCTATTGGTTTAGTGAAATACGTTACATATAGATATACTATATACCCGACTCGTTTGTACTAGTACTTTTAAATTATAAACAATTATAAGACTAGGAATTAGCACATATACCCGTTAAAATTACATTTTATTACTGAAATCCACATCAAACAGTTTGAATACATCAAATAATAATTTCTAAATAAGAGTTCATTTTTAAAATCTTTGATCTACTATTCAATTATAAGAAAATAGGGAAAAAGATTAGAAGACGACTTCAAATAGTGTTAAAAGTCATAAATCATAAACAAACTGGACCAAAATATATAACAGTTAAATGGTTGGAAGTCCAAATTTTTTGGCCCACAGCTATTTTTTATTAAATGGGTCAAAGTTGAAGACTATGATGGTCAGATCTAAGTATGAGGTACCCCTTCTAGATGAAATACAATATATTGAATATAACGACAAATGAACCTTGAAACAAATTATAAGTACATGAAAATTGTTTTTCTTTTATAATATGAGAAATACAAACCTAAATTACCGCTGTTTTCAAGTGTGAAAAGGTAAAGAAACCCGGTTTTAGAACACGGACATATTTGAAACCTGTTTGCAAGAACTGGTTAGGAATCGATTTAAACAATAGAGTTGAAGTCACTTAAACCCGAACTGAAACCGATAACTAACTGTAAAAGAAAATATTCAACAAAAGTAAAATAGCCAACTACAATCAAGCTCTATAGTTTGTTCAGCCAGAGAAAGTTTTTCACGCGTGTACTAATTAAATTCGGTTAACGGTAACAAAATCAAACTAATTCACCTTATGGGTAATTACAACTTTAAGATTTATCATAACCAACTTATAAAAATATGTTAGAGACATTACTTTTTGATGTATAATGTATTATTTATTATTATTATTACTGTTATTATTTTATAGAAATGTTGTTATTGTAAAAAGGTAGAAGAAATTGTGGTAGATATGAATTCAAATTAGGCGAGCATTCAAAAATCAAAAAATGGGTGTGTCCGCTTAGGTTTGTTTGGTTTGAATGGGTTTGGTCAAAAGTCAAATATACAAGCCTAATATCACACGCGCAACCAGCTATTTGGTTTATGCTAATTTTATTTCACCTTATAATAAATAAATAGCTTTATAAGGTATGTTCGGTTAACAAACGCCCTTAATTGTTTTATTTAATAGGGTTGGTTAAATATGGATAATTATCAGTAATTTAATTTATCTCTATGTTTTACTAGATTTACGTATAAAGTCTACACGAATTAATCAAATGAAGAGAGAAACATGAAAAAGTGAGTAAAACAATTAACTTTTTCTTGACGCTACTAAAATAAGTTGAAAATATGTCTCTTCTCAATGTTCTAAAGTTCAAGTCTCATAATAAAAAAAATATGGATTTAAGAGTAAAATTAAAGGGTGCGTGAGTTAGGAGTCAAAATAAAATATACAACCAACGTCTTTTTCCTTTCTTTTGGTGTTCATAAGAATTGTTATCAATAAACTTATAAAACCCGTTAATATGTTTTAGCAATAAAATTAGATAAATCACAGCTTACGCTAAACATGTGGCATTTAAAAACTATGACAAAAAACCAGCAAAAATGGAATTTTAACCGGAAGTGAAATCAAATGCTTAGAATTGCATCATTCCTTGAAGATTAGTAAACAAATATGGTGATTCCGTATGGTTTGTAGCTGAAATGTAAATAAATTTGAGAAACGTTATTTTGCTTTAATGTTAAACGACAAACATTATTCTAACGTTATACACGATATAAAATAAGTTCTTATATAATATAGACGGATAATGATTCATTGCTTCAAATACAATGAAACTGTAGTACGCTCCTCGTATATGCAAAAAAAAAAAAAAACTATATCAATACTAAAAGTAAAATGCATAGAAGCTACATGACATATTTTTACATTATCCACCTAGTCTACTATACACCTATGATTTGGACACGTGTTGTTACTGAAAGTTAACTATTTGATAATAAATTAAATGCTAATGGTTATACATATACTTTCCAAATTATAAATAGATTTTTTAAGTTAAAAATATGCTTCTTTCATTAAAAAACATAATTTTTTTAAAAAAAAATTTTTATGAGATATGAAGTTTTTTTAATGCGAAGGGCTTTTAAAAATTAGAGTGCCTAAAAAATTAAGCAAAAGTTTTTTAAAGTGAAAATCTTGAAAAATATTATTATTATTATTATTCTATTACCTAAAATAGTTTATTATATGTAATTTCAATCATATTTTATCTCAAAAAAATGTTTTATAATTTTTAGATATTAATAAATTACTAGTAATTTATTACTTTTATTTAACCCGTGTAGTACACAGGTTTCCATACTAATTACTGAATATACAAACTAATATGCTATTATGTGAATTCAACCTTTAAAAATGTTCAATGAGAAAAGAAGATGAATGTAAGATATAACCATAAAATCATCATTTTAACTCTTATAGCATGTTCTTTTACAAAAGGATTACATGCAAGCTATATATAAGAATATATATATATATATATATATATATATATATATATATATATATATATATATATATTACTTCTTATTGAAATTTATTTCATCTATCCATCATTGATTTGACAAAATAAAAGTTAATTTGATTGATTTTGTGTCACACGAACCCTTTTATTTTCTATGATGGCATAATACTTTAGTTTTATTTCATGTATTCACTGTCATAATTGATTTGACAAAATAATTGTTGAGTACTATTAGTTTAAGCCTTCTAATTAATTTACCATATCTTTAATTAATGATTTCCATAATCTACTTTTAGATAGTTTTAAATTTCTATTAATTTATCTATATAAATTATTAATAATTTAATGATTTCCATAATCTACTTTTAGATAGTTTTAATTCTATTAATTTATCTATATAAATTATTAATAATTTAAAAGTGAGTAAATTATTACCACAAAATGAATCGTGCTTAGAAATATTAACCTATTTACAGGAAAAAAAAAAGGTTTTAGGAGGTATACTTAACATCACCGTTAGTTTTTAATTTTATATTATCACAAGACAAGTTTAAATATAAAGCCTAATATGTCATTTGGCACGAATCAGAAAATAAACAATACTAAAGAGGTGTGCAATAAAATAAGAGATTGGAGTGGATAAATATAAGAAATATGTATCAATTACTATTTGAAGTATTAGAGCACCCTTTTATGTTTTGAAGGCATTTTTAAGTTGAAAACGTTCTTCTTCTAAAAAAAAACCACATTATGGAGATGAAAAAAGAAGAGTTTTTTGAGAAGACGTTTTTTAAGCGAGCTTTTGTAATTTAGGGCAAAGCCCCGACAAGGGTAGAAAAAAAGACATGTCGGTGCTTGACTGCTTGTAAGGTCATTACTGTGAATAGTTGAATGCTCTTATAAAGTTGCATGATTAGTTTTTAATTAAACAAACTAAATGAAACTTTAGTTACTCAAACAACCTTTAATTTAAGCATACTAACACTTAGTTTGAGGATATATTATACTAGGTTACATCTCATGTACGGGTGAAATCAATAAAACATATTAAAATTATAAGTTTTATAAATATTTTATTTTCTAGATATTATTAGCCATTGGTAAAATAAAAATATAATGAATATTTAAAAAGTTATAACACGTAATGAAATTAGAAATTATTACTCTATATAGAAAGTTAAAATATGTCTGAAATCATATAATTTGTATGTATTAATAAATATTTTAAAATAAGAATATTTATATTTTAAATGTTTAATAGTTTAGTTTGCTTAATTATAATTTAATATGAGAGAGAAAAGAAACATAAATAAAGATATATTTATTTTAACATATTTTAGTTAAAAAGGAAAGTCAAATTGATTTTTTTATAAATTTTTGCATTTATTATGAGAGAGAGACGGAAAAATAATTTTTTGTAATATGCTATAATGACGACACGTATCCTTTAATATACTAGAATGATGACACGTGTTTTAAATAAACCTTTTTTTATTATATGTTATATAGATTAGAAAACTTTAAAAAATTAAAAATATAAAATCTGAGCTTAGAACTTTTAACTATTATATAAATTATGAAAAGAAATATTTATTTTAAGGATCCGAGTAAAAGGGGGATTGTGGGTTTGACTTTCGTTGCATGGGCATCTTCAACATGTGGACCCCATATTCACCTCGTCGATTGGGAGTTGGGACCCACTCAAATCATTTGTTTAAGCATACATTAAAGTTCACGTAAACCTTTAATAATGACATTATGAGTTTTAAAAAGGTATTATACCACGCTCAAAATAACTGTTAAATTCAATACTTTAATCGATTGCTAAATTAGCGCCCATGCACTATAAAAGGATTTCTATATTGTTAAATAAATATAGTAATGATTATGTTTTTAAAATTGCTTATTTGTAAATGTTCATGATTCGGTTTAAAAACGATCAAATCATCTAAATTTTGTTTCTCGGTATGGTTTTATAGTCAATTTGTAGGAAGTTTAGGTTGTTTGGCTTAGAATTTTCAACTGTACCATTTGGTTTCATTCATCGTCTATATGACTGGCATATATAGAAAGTCATACCCGACAAGGTGAGAAAATTTGGACTATGTTGTTTCCTCCCTTCTAGACTTAGCTATGTTCTAATGACCAAGATCTATATATCTATCTATGTAGTTTGCGTTAGGATGGACATAACAATACATGATTGGGAGATCGAGATGAAGGGTCACATAGGTAAATGTTAGGTTGGAGATCAGGACGGACGGAATTTGTATATAGTTGGAGGGGAAATTTTGTGAAGCGCAAGAGGAGAGATCGTGATGGAGGGGATCAGGAGTGCAGGAAAACCACTCCCATCGGTACCGCCCAAAAGAGTGTAATACTAAAAATGAGAATTGCAACAACCATCATTAGACTAGATGTATATAACGGACACAAGTGGGGCGCTTAATATGATTGACATGGACACGAGTGGTGTGTCAAACACCGTCAAAGGGACTTCAAGCCCTTAAAAAGTGGCAAACACAAGTGAACATGATGACTTTGCCTACACCATTGCATCAATAAGGGTGCGCTAAACACAATTGCAATTACTTAACTCTTACACTTGATTTAAAATATGCTTTAGTGAATTTATTTTTATTTACATGCACCTACATAACATTTTAACTAAACACCCTACACATAATTGTAACTCCAAAGTCCAAAGCTCGAGCTATGAAGATACTTAATTTTTTAATTTGATGTTCCTCGCATGCTAAGACGAAATACAATAATCAGTTCATTTGATATTACTAACTAAATAGCATGTTTAATCATTTAGGTTTACTAACCAAATCAAGGTTTTAATTTCAAAAACTTACTAGTTTTATATAATTGGTTCTGCCTACTTTCATCTGAAAACCATCTTTCATTTACCTTCCAAAATATATAATTAATTAAATACCTCCACTAACTAGTGCCATCACATGATGCACGTTTATACAATTATACATCATTCGTTCTAAACCAATACAATTTCTTTTGTGTAACATGCATATAGTTTGGTTAATTGGTTTAAATATCATTTTTTTTCTAAAATACATGAAATGACTGTAATGATAAATTTGTCGATCACAGTCCAGATTACTACCTATTAACTATTTCAATGTAATGAGATTTAGTCGTTGATCAAGGTATATCTTACTATATATTACACAACTTTGAAGGGTATAAAATACATACTTATTCTAGCTTTGTATGATATTAAGTATTTAAAGATCTTATTAGTTTTTATGATTAAAGCCCTTAAGCAATTAGGGTTTCAATAGAGACCCCTATGAGGGGTCTTGAGACAGCGCCCCTAAGGGCATAGTATAATGATAAACTAGAGAGCCTCTGGCTTGTGTTGATAAACTTGATTACTATGTGTTTCATTTGATTTGTTCATTAAAAAAATATTTGTAGAACTTTTACATGAAATTTAGAATTTAGTGAAAAGTGAATTTATCTAAAAGGGGTAAAAAAACTTAAATAACTTGAGATAACACTTAGAAAACTTAATGATCATCGTATAAAAATAGTCCTGAGAGTAATATTTGTTTTGCGTAGGGAAATGTTCATATTTATGAAGAGCTTGCAGTAATTAGAAAGAGAAAATTAAAATAAAAGTTAATATGATTAGTTCGGGTAAATTTCAAAATCAAAAGATCGTAAATAATTATTTATAAATCTGGCAATATCTTGTATATAAAGTTAAAACTAATGATCAAATAAGACATGATTCATTCTAACACGTTTATATAAGCAATCATCTCTTTTGATACTACGTTAAAAAAGTTACATAAATACAATATTTTTCTGAAATGACATTATACGATGACTTTCTATATCCTCAAAAAGGGCTGATCATATTCACAATTTCACATATACACTGACTTAACCAAACCAGTCATGTACGCATCCGAATAGGTTGAAAAACAAAAACTGAAAACCTGATTGATTTTGTGTGTTTTGTAACGTTCTTAAGCCGAGATGGTTTAGTTATCAGCTTGGAGGGGGGAGGGGTGTCTTTTATTTTTAGTCCAGTAGTGTAAATTTTGTTATATGTATCGAGTTCGCTCTCCGTATAAAATTCAATTTCGCCTACTGCTTCCTCTATAGGAGTGCTCAAGATACGCTACTCGCTGGGTCGAGATATCAAACAGAACCTGACCCGTATTCTTATTCAGGTCAAAAACTTTGACCTTATCCTGAATTGATTTATATCATGTAAACCGAAACTTACCAGTTCAACCTATTTTCCTAAAAACATCAAAATAATCAATGGTAATTTAATATTGAAGTACTACTTTAAAATTGCATATACAACGAGACGTCAGATGTTATAGTTTTCAAGTTTAAAATATACGCTTTTTTCTAATAAGTTCTTGGAAAAATTTAAAAAAAACATTCAAAAGATAAGTTTAAAATTAAAATTTTAAACTAAGAAAAAGACAAAAATAATATAGTAATACAAAAATGAAAAGACCTATAATAAAAATTTTAAAGCATATCTTACTGAAACAAGTTAACAGGTAAACCCGAACTCAATCAGTTTTCTAAACAGAATAGTATTTCCTGTTGGAAAATTGGTCCATATTAAAACAAGATAAAAACCAATTAACCAAACAAGATAAAAAAAAGGACCAATAACCAGACTCGTTCTATATCCAGCCGTGTTCATCACTGTACAGCCCTACGTCTAACACGTTTTCATCCCAATTTTTTTTTTTTTTTTTATTATTATCAAACCTCACATAAACAAATTAATTAAATATGTATATATTCTTCAGAAGTACCCACCCCACAAAACAATGAATCGTTGACCAACAACGTCACCTCCCACCCATTGACTCCCCCACCCCTTCAAAACACCACCACCACCACTTCCCCCTTTCTTTCTCCAAAACTCTAAAACACACACACACACACAAACAAAAAAAAAAGAAAGAAAAAAAATGGCTAGAGAAAACCACAACGGATTGTACCTGAGTGTCCCAGCTTCTTCAAATGCCCAATCTCAATGGACGTGATGAAATCCCCTGTGAGCCTCTGCACCGGCGTCACCTACGACCGCACCAGCATCCAAAAATGGCTCGACTCCGGCCACAACACGTGTCCCGCCACCATGCAGGTCCTCCAATCAACCGACGTCGTTCCAAACCTCACGCTCCGACGACTCATTCGCGTCTGGTCCGATTCCTACCTCTTGCGACCTCAATCTCACACCACCTTCAACCACCACCTTGCGTTTCAATCGTTGAAGAAACTGATCAGCAACGAGCGTACGGAAAGCGTGTCTCTAGGTATGTTGTTGAGTATTGTTAGTTTTGCGAAATTGTCGGTTGAGAACAGAGAATCGTTGGCGGAATTGGACGGATTCGTGCCGTTGATGGTGAGGATGTTGAGAATTGGTGACGAGATTGAGGTGATTGAGCTTGTGGTGATCTGTTTAGATCTGATTTTGCTTGAGAAACAAGTTAAACGCGATTTGGTTAGGTTAATAGCCTCAGATGAAGGTTTGTTAAACTCGTTCGTTTTTGTTCTTCAAAGAGGCGGTTTAGATGCTCGAATCAGCGCCGCCAGGGTTTTGGAATCACTCGCGGCCTTCGACGACGAATCTAGCCGGATGATCGCCGGTCACGGCGGTGTATTGACGGAGCTCCACCGTCTAACAACCTCCGACGCGGACCACACGGCGGTGGACGCCGGTTTCTCCGCTCTAATCGCCGTTTCAACCTCTCGCCACACGAAAAAGGAGATCATCCGTTTAGGCATCGTAACAACCGCCGGTAGGATCATCTCCGGCGAGGAATATTCCGGCAAGCTCGTCGAGAAAGCGATGAAGATGCTGGAGATGGTATCCACATGTACGGAGGGTCGGACGGCGATATCGGAGGATGAGAAATGCATAGCGGCGGTGGTACGGCGGTTGATGAAGGTGTCATCTCCGGCGACGGAGTCCGGCGTGGGAGTGATCTGGAGCTTGTGCTACATGTCACGTGACCGTACGGCACAGGAAGCTGCAATGAGGAGCAATGGATTGACGAAGGTGTTGTTGGTGATGCAGAGCAATTGCTCCGGCACGGTGAGGCAGATGTGCGGTGAGTTGGTGAAGGTGTTCCGAGTTAACTCGAAGTCGTGTTTGGCGAGTTACGAAACTCGGACGACTCACATCACGCCGTATTGAGTTGACTCGGGTTGTGGAGTTTTTGTTTGTTTAGAAAAATTCGTCTGACTTGCGATTTAGATGCCAAACTGTACATTGAATTTGATGATGAAGCGACAAATTGATCCGTATATTATGTGGAAGAAATGGTCAACAACGAACAAAACTATGTGTTTATCAATCTACTTTGACTACATACGCTACAATAGGTAGACTTGAATTTAAGAAATTAAATTGCAAACAGAAATAAGGTATTTGTCAATGTACTTGGACTGCATACGCTTACAATAGGTAGATTTAAATTTAAAAAACTTTTAGAAGTGATTAAACAGAAAATCAGTTTGAACATGAAACCGTATAAAATCATACTGAATTATACGGTTTCAAACTAAACTGAATTAGTTATTCAGTTTTCTAGTTAGGTTTTTAGTTTTAAGAGATTCTGGGTGTATAAAGCAAGGAGAAATGTATTTAGCCTATTACGAAACCCTAGAAACCGAACCGAGAAACCAGAAATCCACACCGATATCAACATTGGGTTTGGTTTTGAATATATTGAATTCAATTTTGCAAATTTCATCCAGAAAACTTTAAACTAAAAAACTAATCGGTAAGATTGAAAAAAAAATTTGAAAACCCTATATAAAGCTTGATTACCTTAAACGCAGTTGATTTTTGCCCACTTTTGTATAAATTCTTGAGCAGAGTACGAGGTATAGGGAGATTTGTTAATGAGTGCTGATAAAGGGACATCCAAAATCTTAAATCGACACCCCCCTATACGCCGCGTATGGGTCCATACGCGGCCCATGCCCGGCGTATAGGGTACGACCATTAATGAGACATTAATGACTGACAACCGACGTCACATCAGTTTACCTATACGGGGCGTATAGGTCCATACGCCACGTATAGGTCGTTGTCGATTTAAAAAAGAATATAAGCTATACGCCGCGTATGGACCCATGCGCGGCGTATAGATCCTCGGTACACTATATCTTTCAAATTTTCTCATTTTTTACACACACTTAAAAAAAACACTCTCGTATAGCACTATACTACACGTATTGATCTTCGATTTTTCACATCCAGGTACGTATTATTGTCCATACATCATTATTATGTTAATCGTTCATTGATTTAAACGTTAAAGTAGTGTTTTATATGCCCCATAATGCGTGATTTAAAAACTGCTATAAAGAAATATACGCTGGTACAGCCCCGCGTATAGGGCTATACGCAGCGTATAGTTCTTTGGTTGGGGACGAAGACACATAGGTGTGTACCCTATACGCGGCGTATAGATATATACGCGGCGTATAGGGTGTTGCAATACGCGACTTGTGGACCATACATGGGTCCCCTATACGCCGCGTATAGTCCTATACGCGGCGTATAGGGTCGGATTCGACCTATACGTTGCCCTGTGACCCATACGCTGCTACCCTATACGCGGCGTATAGCCCTATACGCGGCGTATAGGGTAAATATATATATACAATGCATATATATGTATATACGCATATACATATACATATACATATACATATACATATACATATACATATACATATACATATACATATACATATACATATACATATACATATACATATACATATACATATACATATACATACATATACATATACATATACATATACATATACATATACATATACATATACATATACATATACATATACATATACATATACATATACATATACATATACATAAATATACATATACATATACATATACATATACATATACATATACATATACATATACATATACATATACATATACATATACATATACATATACATATACATATACATATACATATACATATACATATACATATACATATACATATACATATACATATACATATACATATACATATACATATACATATACATATACATATACATATACATATACATATACATATATATGTATATACACATATACATATACATATTGTATATGTACATATATACATATAACATGTATATGTATATGTGTATACATATACATATGCATATACATATGCATATGCATATGCATATGCATATGCATATGCATATGCATATGCATATGCATATGCATATGCATATGCATATGCATATGCATATGCATATGCATATGCATATGCATATGCATATGCATATGCATATCCATATGCATATGCATATGCATATCCATATGCATATGCATATGCATATCCATATGCATATGCATATGCATATCCATATGCATATCCATATGCATATGCATATGCATATCCATATGCATATGCATATGCATATCCATATGCATATGCATATGCATATCCATATGCATATGCATATGCATATCCATATGCATATGCATATACATATACATATACATATGCATATACATATACATATACATATACATATACATATCATATACATATACATATACATATATATATGTATATGTGTATATATATATATATACGTATACGTTGTTTTTGACCTATTTGTTTTCTTGTGCAGATATGTCTTCCGATTCTGAGATTGAGGCTGACGTTGTTGACCATATTGCTGAGCATCCTTGCTGCAGTTTGATGCCGGTTCCATTGAGCACGCTAAGTGCTCAAAATTTATTCGGATGAAGATCGGTCATCAAAAGGCCGTAGATTGGGAGGTTATGGCTGAGTTAGGAGAGCGCGATCGTCTTGCTGCTATTATCGAGACGATACGCCGTGGAGATGTCTTTTTGAGATCGCATTCTTACCGTCCCACCGTGAGCTGGTAGTGGAGTTTTTATCCACATTTACATATATTCGTCCAGATGAGATGGAGGAGGACGATGAGCGCTCGGAGATTTCTTTTACGCTTTGTGGGTATGCACATCAGATGTCCATTGAGCAGTTTGCAGTTGTCTCGGGGCTTTATTATGAGCCGGAGACTGTTACCCCTCTGTTCACTGAGGGTATTACTGAGATGGAGGAGGGCACATTGAGAGAGTGGTGGCCTCAGATTGCCGGAGGTCCGTTTCAGAGGACTAAGGGCAGGGTCACCGGCATTCGAGATCCTCTCATCCGTTATCTGCATCGCATGATCGCCACCTCCATCACGGGACGTGGCAAGAGTCGGGAGTGGTGTACCATTCCCGACTTATTTTACTTATACTGTTTGATTACGGGGACCAGGTGTAACCTGGCGAGATGTTTGGCGGAGTATTTTGCGTCGTATTATCATCGCCAGGAGCGAGGAGCGGTGTACGGCGGCGCGTACATCACGTTGATTGCCCGATCTTTAGGTTATCTTCCTCGGCATCTTGGTGACGTGTCTCCGCCGATCGAGCCGGTGAGATTAGATCGTCGTACGCTATTCGGCATGCGTATTATACGCCAGTTTCCGGTTGGCATACGATTCTCTCTTCGACCCGGGGTGATCTGGCAGCCGGCACCAGTTCAGCAGCTCGGCATTGTCGATCCACTGCAGCAGCACGGGCAGCCGCATGATCAGCCACCACCCGACGAGCAGCCACATGATCAGCCGCCTCCTCAGCCACATCAGCCGCCTCCTCAGCCTCAGTTCCCGCGACATATTTATAGAGAGGTGAGGCTACCTGCACGTGTGGAGACATTGTTGCAGGATATGTCTAGGAGCTTACGGCAGCAGAGTCGACGGCACGATCGCGTTGAGGATCTGATGGAGTGGCAGGTTCAGTCAGAGATTGCGCGGCGTTCTGGTACTGATCCTCCGCCGTTGCCACCGCCTCGAGATTACCCTGACTCCCCGTAGTTTTGCATTGTAATTTTTATTTTGTTATGTAATTTAAAAACTTTGTAAATATATTATCAGTTTATGTTTATCTTTTATGTTTATTATCAGTTTATGTTTATCTTTGTAAATATACATATATACATACAGACATACATACATACGTACAGACCACATACATACATACATACATACATACATACATACATACATACATACATACATACATACATACATACATACATACATACAGTCATACAGACATACATACATACATACATACATACATACATACATACATACATACATACATACATACATACATACATACATACATACATACATACATACATACATACATACAGACATACATACATACATACATACATACATACATACATACATACATACATACATACATACATACATACATACATACATACATACATACATACAGACATACAGACATACAGACATACATACAGATATACATACACATATACATACATACATACATACATACATACATACATACATACAGACATACACACATACATACAGACAGACATACAGACATACATACACACATACATACATACATACATACATACATACATACATACATACATACATACATACATACATACATACATACATACATACATACATACACAACAGACATACACACATACACACATACATACATACATACATACATACATACATACATACATACATACATACATACATACATACATACATACATACATACATACAGACATACATACATATATATATATATAACTCAAAAAATTAAAAAATATATATATATATAAGCTATACGCCGCGTATAGACCCATACGCGGCGTATAGCTCCTCCACGTACAGTGCTCATGCGACCACGTATAGTGCTCATGCGACCAATTCTTTTGCACTATACGTGGCGTATGGTTCCATACGCCACGTATAGGTGGTGTCAGATGTACTTTTTGTACCATGTATGATTACAAGCAACGTATGGGCTCATACGGGGCAAACGTGGCAAGACTATACGCAGAGTATAGAACCATACGCTGCGTATAGGCAGCTATACATGGCGTATAGACCCATACGCTACGTATAGTTGTCAGACGTACTATAAAGCGTTTTTGTACCATGTACGAATATACGCAGCGTATAGGTGCCATACGTGGAAGACGTGGCAAGCCTATACGTAGCGTATAGGCCCATACGCTGCGTATAGGAGCCTATACGTGACGTATGGACCCATACGCCACGTATAAATTATTTCGATATGACATGACCCAAGATTCGTTTTCACCTATATAACTACGATTTCGATAACACTTTCGATATGCTTTCGATTCCTGTAAATCCCAAACGTATTTCTCTCTCAAAATATCACACTTTTTATTCGTTCGGTATGTCGTTTTGGGATGGTAACTATTTGTTTGGTGAATATTCAAATGAATATTCAAATGAATATTCGTTCGTGGTGGATAGTAATCAAGATGATGCGTACGTTCAATCTGCTTACGAGACAGGACTGCCAGATTTAAACCAATCGTATGTTCCCGATGATGAAGTTGAGTTTTGCCGAGAGTCAACTTACGACAAGCAACAAAATAATATACTCTCGAGTGATGAAAAACAAACGACAAAAGTATCGTTTGAAACATCTCAAAATTTTTTATCTCTCGATGAGCTAGTCTGTTGGGCTGTTAATAGAGGACGTGATAATGGTTACGTTATTATTACACGAAGATCAAAGAAAAAAGAAGGTCATGTCGTAAAGGTATGGCTTATCTGTGATCTTGCTGGCGAACTCAAAAGTAAAGCAACAATTAGACGATCTGGTAGCAAAAAAATCAGATGTCCTTTTAAATTAGTAGGGATATACGACAACAAACGTCGTTCGTGGAAATTAGAGGTGCGAAGTGACGAACATAACCATGATCCTGCTCAACATATGGAGGGGCATCCTTTTGTAAGAAGGTTTTCTCAAAACGAATACAATTTGGTGGAGCAGCTTACTGATCAGAACATGGAGCCTCGTAGCATCTTATCAGCTATTAAAAAGCAAAATCCTAATAACGCATCAATAACCAGAGACGTATACAACGCTCAATATAAGATAAGAAGTGAAAGAAAAGTCGGTGAAACACCAATGCAAGTCTTAGAAAACCTTTTATCTATTAAAAGGTACGTTTATTACACCCGAGGTTTTTTTTTTCAATAGACTTAATTAAAATGAAGCCTAACTTGTATTTGTATCCTCACTTAACAACATCAATTTTCCTTCCTTTATCTATTAAAAGGTACGTTTATTACACCCGAGAAGATCCCGATACTAATGTCGTAGAAGATATATTTTTTTGTCATCCTAAATCATACGACACTTGGCGTGCATTTCCGCACGTGCTGATGATAGACGCTACATATAAAACAAACATGTACAAGCTTCTGTTTGTTCAGATTGTTGGTGTGACCTCCACACACAAGACATTTTGTGTTGCTCATGCGTTTATTAGCAAAGAACGGGAAGATAATTTTGAATGGGTGCTTAATAGATTGAAAGATACGTTAAGCAAGTGTATGGAGCCGCGCGTCATAATAACAGACAGAGATCTCGCTTTAATGAACGCATGTGTTAAAGTGTTTCCGAATGCTTCAAAGTGTTTATGCGGGTGGCATATTGATGAAAATATCGCGAAACACTGTAAAACAAGTTTTTCGAAAGATGACTGGAGAAAGTTTAAATATGCATGGGCACGTTTGTGTGAGTCTCCCACGGCGGAGATTTACGAGTATAACTATAACCTTCTTTACGAACGACTAGTTGAAGCGAATCGAGAAAGTAAGTTTTTATTATATTTTAATTATGTTTTATTATATTTTCAATATATAATTTAATTATGTTTTATTATATTTTCAGAGGTATTGTCATATATAAACAGAAACTGGTTAGAGAGTTACAAAGAAATGTTTGTATCAGTCTGGACTAACTCGAACCGCAATTTTGGCCAATGCACAACAAATAGGGTGGAGAGTCAGCATGCAAATTTAAATAGATATCTTAAATCAACAAATAGCTCACTGGATAGACTTGTGGAGTGTAACATCACGTATATACAATAAATAAAATTTTATTTTACGTTGATGTTAATTCAAATTTAACAATAATAATTTGATTATTAAAGTCCAGGGGTCTTAATGTCATTTTTTAAACCTAATTACAAAACTATTAGCATAAAATAACAAAAGAGTGAAACCACAGGGACCATTCTTGTAAATTTTTTTTTTTTAAAAAAAAAAAACAAACTGCACTCTCTCTCCTCTTCCCCGATTTTCCGGCGACCGTCCGGCGAGCTCCGGCGGTCCTCCGGCGAAGTTCAAACACCCAAATCACGTGGTTTTGACCCAAATTAAAGGTCCCGACACTCTCACAACCAAGATTCGAACCCTATGCACGTTTAATCATTGAAAAATACGGATCCAAAGCTCGTTACCTCGAATCCACTTTATTCCCGACCGTTCAACGGTCGGTTAACCCACTCAAACAACAATAATCAACAAATTAAAGCTACCAACTCGATCCTTTCTTCATTTCTAAACGAACTCAATTCTCAAATTCATCAAAAACACACTCGAACACTCCATTTCATCCTTCTCGATCGCGAACCTGCAACCTCTTTGAAATCCAATTTCCGATCCATTTCAATCAAAATTACCATAGGGTTTTTCATACTTATCATCATACGAAGCTTCCCCTAAGTTTAATTGGATTATAAACAAGATTTGAGCATCAAACGACTACTCACTGTGCCGCGACCTGCAACTTGCTTAAAATCCAATCTCCGAGCGATTTTAACTCAAATTGGCAAAGGGATTTGCTTCCAGATCATCATACGAAGATTCCCTCAAATTTAATTCGACTATAATCAAGTTTTGAGCATCCATCGATTAACACGAGGTCGCGGACCTGTTCTTCATTTGGTAAGCTTCGAACCGAACGCTATCCATGTAATTAAACATACCTACATATTCGGTTTTCCATGGGGAACAAAAGCCCCATGATCTTGTTCGTAAACAATCTCGATTTGATGGTCAATTTGGGCAAGGATCGATCTAGGGCACGAAATGAATTTGGGGATTTGTTTGGTTTGGTTTAAATGAATTAAATCCTGGGTTATGTTCGCTGATCAGGCTTTGGCCTGCTGGTACCCGCGCCCCATGTTATCCAGGAGGTCCCGGGTTCGACCCCGGGCCACCTCTGTTATTTTTAAACATTTTTTAAGGTTTTAAAAGCCTTTAAAAATTCCAAAAAAAAAATTCTAAAAATCATAAAAAATATTTTTAAATCATTAAAAATATTTAAACAACTAAATGATTTTTCTGGAATCTATTTTAACATTTTATCTATTTTTATTAAATGTTTTAAATAAATAAACTACAAATAAAACAAAATTAATTAAACAAAAGTGAACTACTAATAATAATTTAATTTATTAAATTATTATTCGATACTATATTAATTTTAATTATTTCACATAATATTTATTATTGTTTAAATAATGATTAAATATATAAATTTTTATATTTAAATCATTTCAAACAACAATTTCATTTCTTTTAATAATAATTAAACATATTAATTAATTATGTGATAATTAATTAATAAAATTAATTATTTATTTTTCCACATTTTCACAATAAATCAAATAGATACGTAAACTGATACGGTTATTTTAAATTTTAAACAAAATCATTTTCAATAAATTCACTTTAATTATTTCAAACATTTTTAACTAAATAAATTAGTTTATATTCAAAATCAAATGGAAACCCTAATTTATTCCCAAATTTTCACATTATTATCATTCTAATTCGAGACACCGTTCCTTAGGTTAACCATAAGGAAATCACAGGTGTCTAACCTATCACGATCAAAATCCAATCTCATCAATCAAGTGAGTATTCATATCCCCTTTTTATATCATTTCCTATTTGGGGGAAATCATGTGATACAATATATTCAATCATGATATTCTATTGTTATTTCATTCTAAATTCAATTCAAGACAGGTTATGTTATTACTTGCAATTATGTGAACATACTTTGGTAAACTGGACGACAGTAAAACCCTAATTCAATCAATCAATCCTGGTATCAATGGTAGATCTACTGGTTTGGGATAATCCACCCCACATGGCTTACGAGTGGTGATTATACAAACCCACCCCATATGAATAGTCGAGTGGTGATTGTGCCAGAGGCAGGAGTCAATCTATGGTTTATGTGTGGAGTCTATTATATGCAAGTGTCAAGTCAAGGGGTTGTTATTGTGTCGGTTTATCTATATGCTTTACTATTGTAATATAAGTCTTAACGTTACCTTGTGAATTGGATTATTCTCAATCAATCAATCAATCTATATGTATACTCAAAACTATGACTACTCACCAGCTAATTCGTTAGCTGACTTTATTTTCTCACATGATTTCAGGTTAAGCAAGTTAGTGGACTTCTACATGCTCATATAAGACCTGGACTTAGTCAAAACAAAAGACAATTATTATTTGTGATTTTAACTGTTGTATTTGTATCTGTAAAATTCATGTTATCCTGTAATCTGATTTTAATATTATTTTCACTATTAGACAATCATGAGTTATGAACAATCAATCATTCCCTCGTCCGCTCCGATGATTCCGCCGTCGGTCGGGGTGTGACATGGAGTTTGTAGATCAATTGGTGAACGCACAAGAGGTAAATTTAAAAGAAAGCTTTGAGACAAGCAAAATTAAAACCATGAATCATCATAAACTTCCGCTATTTGATTACTTAAGAGGCAAGGTTTCACACATAGCTCTTGATTTATTAGTTGCCGAAAACACTAAATTGCATGTGATGCGCTCTGCAAATTTAACATGTGGTTGTCATCTTTTCACTAGTTGTGGCTTGCCTTGTGCTTGTCGGCTGGAAAAATATGAACATTCTGGTAATAGTCGCTCCATCATTATCATTTTTCTATTAAAGTGACAAATTATGTATTAATTTATACTTTATAATGCAGGCACTAAAATTCCATTAGATGCAATTGACGTATTTTGGACGAAGCTTGATAACATTAAGCCATCATATACGGTGGATGAAAAAGTTGATGTTGAGAAGAAATGGAACGGGTGAAACAACAAATAATGACACAACCCGCAGCTGTAAAATTTAGTTTGGTGGAAAAAATAAAAAAAATTGTGTATCCATGGAAAAATAACAAAAAAGCGCCTGTTGTTCAAACAGATATTCGCGGTCGTCCAATGTTAAAGGTTCAACAACAAAAGTACGACACTCAACAAAGTACGTGCGACATGCCGAGACATAGCTCGTTTATTGCGTCTCACATTTCCGGAAGAACAAGTTCAGCTGTAAAGCCCCAGAAGCCTGCCATGCAACGTAGTCGTTCAACGTCATCTAAAGTATCACGGGGTACTAATGAGTTTTCATCGATTGTCGGAGATCACCAATTAAACAACATAAACAGGTTAAAAAATTGGATTCCGTCAATCTTTCATCAGTATATTTCACGTATACGAGATGTCAGACCCGATGGGAATTGTGGTTTTTGATCTATAGCTTTAGGCTTAGGGTGTGACGAAAATAAGTGGATGTATGTGCGGACGCAACTTTTAGAAGAGTTGGACAGACATGAATTGGAGTACAGAGAAGTTTTCGATACTTTGTACCCCGGACAGTATAACGAATTACGTCACACCATCGATTGGCAAAGTGTGGAACCTGCACCAGAAGAACATTGGATGATAATGCCGTATACGGGAATAGTGGTTGCTTAAAATTTTGGGGTTATTCTTCATTTACTAAGCAATAATGGTTGTCAAACATTTTTCCCATTATGGGCTGATCCGAAAACTGTCATGCCTCATCATGTCGTGTCGATTGTTCATGTCAACAACAATCATTTCGTTCACGTTAAGTTAGAAGGAGATTATCCGATGCCAACATTAAGTAATCTTTGGATTCTTAACCGAAGCGTACGTGCTGCAGAATGGGAGATTATGTATAGGATTCGTATCTCAGAATACAACGCAATAATAGAGAATAACCGAGAACCCCCAGCTTATATAAATTTATTTTAATTTATAATTTGTAATATGCGAATTAAATATTTTAATTTTAATTTTATTATTGTATTCGTATTATATTGTTTAAATAATTTTAATTCAAATTATGTATATATTAAAATAAAAACTCAAAAAATTAAAAAAAATATATATAAGCTATACGCCGCGTATGGTTCCATACGCGGCGTATAGCTCTTCCACGTATGGGTCATAAGTCACGTATGGGTATAAAATGTCAAACCCTATACGCCGCGTATGGTCCCATACGCCGAGTATAGGGTATAAAACGTCAAATCAACAACATACCCTATACGCCGCGTATGGACCCATACGCGGCGTATAGGGTATAAAACGTTAAATCAACAATGTACCCTATACGCCGCGTATGGACCCATACGCGGCGTATAGGGTACAGGGGTGTTGATTTAAAATTAAGGGGTGTCTAAATAAAGGGACCCTTGTTAAATTGCTGATTTGACACCATTGTCCAAGCCTTGTATATTTTGTATGGTGTTATTTAATACTAGCTTTAGTAAACCCGTGTATTACACGAGTTGGATAAATAAAATAATAATATAATAAAATTTAATAATTATAAAATTATATTCTAATAATAAAGCAGTAATATCAACCAATCATATAAAAATATCATTTTTAAAATTTTCCTATTATAACTCTGAAATTTGATTATATTTTGTTTTTAGAAAATACTTTTTAAAAATACCAATTTTAAAATATTTTATATTTTTAAAAAAGTTTTATGCTTTAGAAAAATTTATTTATTTATAAAAAAATTATTTATTTAAATAAATAGAATTCTTTCTTAATTTATTAAATCTAAAAATGTGTTAAAGAAATATTATTAGTGACTAAGATAATTATTTAATAGGAGAGAGAGGCGGTAAAATTTTAGTGAGAATGAATGTGGTGCTGCCACGTGTCATCCCAAAATACCTTTTTATTAGAGTAGGTGGATATGTATAATTCATATCATTATTAACTTTGTCATTCAAAACAAAAGTTTGTAAAATTTTCAATTAAAAAAACAAGTTGATTCATCGATCCACAAGCTAACTCAAGGGAGTTTGACGTGCTCACTTGAGTCGGCCTATCTCGTATACTTATTGACTTGAGTTGAGTCGATTGATTTGCTCATTGAACAACTTTAGAGTAGGAAATTAAGAAGATACACTTGAGAACATAAATTTCAAACATCCACCTTAAGACCTACGAGTTAGATTGTATAATTAATGTATGGGCCGATAATTACATCATAAACCACACAGTCAATATGTACATAGCAATTATAGTTTGTATATATTACCGTCTTTCTAACGATGTTAATATACCAGTAAAAGATCACATATAATGGTTTTTAATTAAAATTAAACAAAACAAATTATTTTAAAAAATGGCCGATACCGTATTAAATTTATTATAAAATATTTATTTGTTAACTTTTATTGTTTAACATCTTAAAAATGTGGACAGGGTAATGTGAAATAATACAATTTATATATAACTACTACTATAATAGCTAACTGCTAAACAACATTAAATATCAATTAGTTATTTAGTTATACGAGAGGAAACCCGAGAATTTGAGTTTTCAAAAAAGACAAATCATGTGAGGTCACATAAAGAGTCAAAAGTATCCCCTTAAATGAGGCAGAGTCATATGGAAGCAATGCAGAAAATATGCTAAAAGGGACTCATGGAGTGAACTTTTTTATTTATGTATGACACAAATTACGCTATTAAAAATGAGTTTGATTCAAGAAAACAAATTACACTATCAAAAAGTGAGTTTAATTCAATATTCAAAAGAAAATTTTTAAAAGTTAGTGCGTCTTCTAACAAAATACTTCCTTTCTCATTTTTCGTTTTCCACCTCAAACTCAAATTTGTCAAACCACATCTATTGAACTTGAATAGTTTTTAGGTCTAGTCAATAATACTAAATCTTATTTAACTCTATATATTATCTTAACGTTCTTTAGTCATTATCAATTCATAGGAAATCAAATATAAAAAACTATGTTATAACCCCATGTAACACACATCGAATAAAAACACATTAACTATTAATTGATGAAGAGTTAAAAGCTATAAAACAAAATTTGATATTAGATATGAGTGAAATTACGTATAAATAATTACATTAAATAATAAAAAGTTATTGTTCTTCTAATATTTTCTAACAAAAAATGTTCTAAAAAATTAACTTCATAAAAAGATCAGTTTTACAATATTTTGTATTTTTAAAAACATACGTTGTTTTAAGTAATTTCTTAGTTGTTAAAATCTTATTTCTTATATAGTGTATTTTTAATTTAAGATACCTTTTGCTTTATTATAAATATGTTTTTTTTAATATTGGTTTTAGAAAAATCTGAATTATTAAAATAAAAAAGAGAGAAAGGAAAGAAAAAAGAAAAACAAGATGTGATAATTAGTTATTTTGAGTAGTTAAATTGATTGAAATAGATTTTTGGGTGGGAAAATTGAGACTAAGAAGAGTCGCAAAGGGCTTAATCCATCGAGGACCTTCTTTGCTCTGGTAGCATTGTTCTCATGTACGATACTTTTAAAGATTTGATCTATGTTATTTTTTTTATTATCATTTGGTGTTTTTAGAAGACCAGAAACTAATGTTGTTTTAACAATAACTAGCAAAAGGCCCCGCGCTATGCGGCGGGCGTTTTTGTGTCATTAATAACTGCATCTTAAGGGAAGTAATTTTCAACTTTAATGTACGCAAAATAATACGTGAAACATTTTACATATCTAGTTTATGTACATAATGAATTATAATTTACAATAATACAATTACATCATCACTAAAAACATAATCAATTATTCATTTAAATTATTAGTTTATCACCACCTGACAGTTTTCTTCAAAATGGATTATTCTTGATTTAAAAGCTGTTTTGATTGGATATCATGTGCATGTGAGGAGGGTTTGCATGGTCATTCTTGTAACATCCAAAAGTTCAATATTAATTTATTTAATTAGGATTAGTGTTCAGTCGCACGCCATACGTGCGAATGGGGCCCAGCCGCACGAATGAGGGACGAATGGGCCCAGTCGCACGATTGAATCGTGCGAATGAGTCCAGTCGTGCGACTGAGTATGGCGGCTAAAATAGGCATGTAGGATAAGTAGGGCGGTTAAGGGTGTTCAAAAGCAGATTTTATCTGCAGTATCCCTATCCCCTTGTTCCTTTCGAACCCAAACACCCTGTTCTTGCCAAATCGACTAAGCTAACTCCGTTTTGGTAAGTTTCGCTTGGTACGGATCGATTCTTGAATATGTTAAGCTGTGTATGTGGTTGAAATTGATCTAAAACATGTTTAAATCTGGGCTTTTGTTCAATTTTCTGTTAAGCTAAAAAGTGAGGGTTCGGATCCTAGTTTTTGTGAAGTTTGATGAAATAAGGACCCGAAACGATTGTAAATGAAGCGTATATGTTCTGTTGTGAATATGGTATAATCCAAATGGTTAAAACTCGAGTTTTTGGATCAAATATGTCAAGAACACAGCTGCTGATCCGTTTCAGGCGAATGAGCCAGTCGCATGACCCATTCGTGCGACTGAGTCAATCGCATTGTTCAAATCGTGCGACTGAAGTTCGGTCGCATGAACCAATCGCACGAATGGAGGTCATTCGCACAAACCCTGTTATAGCTCATTCGCACCTCTGTCGTATGGTCCATTCGTATGACTAAGCTCAGTCGCATGTTCAGTCGTACGAATGAGTCCAGTCGCATAGCCTTAGTCGTGTGAAGTGGTCAGCTAGGAGTGATTTGACTAAGTTAGGGTTCTTGTTTTAGAATTGCTTTGAGAAGAAGAAGTTTTAGCTGCCCTAGTGTATTTGGATTGATAACCACTTGCTGAAAACATTAAGGTGAGTTCTAAATGCCCTTTTATAATGTGTTAACGCTGTTTGACAATGTTGTTTGACAAAATCGGGCACTGACATGCATGTAAATAAATAAAGATGTGAATAAAAGTTCGGAAGTGGTAAATTGTGGTGAATGACGAGGTGGAGGTTTGACCCACCAACTATAGACGGAGGTTTGACCCGTCAACGCCAACTATAGACGGAGGTTTGACCCATCAACGCGCGAGGTGGAGGTTTGACCCACCAACTATAGACGGATGTTTGACCCGTCAACGCGCGAGGTGGAGGTTTGACCCACCAAATTAAAATTGATAAAAAGATGTCCATAAATACCTAGTGGGTATTCGATATGCATATCAATACTGAGACGAATAAATGAACTGATGAATGTTTATGAATCATTCGGTGTTATAACAACTAATGAGTTATTATTATTGAAATGTGGTGTACGTTAGAACTCACCAGTTTATCTGATTTTGTGTTTGTTTTCTTATGCATGCCAGGTATTAATAGAAGTGTTCGTGGAGGCGCCCCACCGAGTTAAATTCCGGTTATGGTGTATGATACTGGCTAAATGTTGGGTTTTGGGAAAGATGTATATGAAGTTTGATAAAGTTTTGAGATGTCAGTTGAAGTGTTGTAATGATTGTTAATGATGTAAAAAGTTTTTAATATATAAAAAAAATTTCCGCTGCGTTTGTAGTCTCTGAATTATTATTATAACCCAAATAGTAGCAACCTCCTTATTATATTATATTGTTATGAGATTGAGGGTGTTACAAGTTGGTATCAGAGCCTTAGTTAAAGAGATTTGAACAGTTGATTGTTTCAAACTTTAACTGAATATATGGGAAGTGCCAGTATCTACAGCCGGAAGCGCCAGTATCAGTCAATTATTGAATAAAAGTAATTGTTTAAATTGAAGATTAGTATTATGTGTATGCATGATTTTGTGGTTTAGATAGGGTTAGAAATAAACTGTGAAAGGATAATGAAAAGAGGCAGGATGGTGTGAATAAGTAAATAGTTGATAACACCTGGCCAATGTTATGAGCAATTTACATTATATGCAGCATCCTGGTATCACTCATTATTTGATAATGGTTTATTTCTTATCGTAGATAGAGGAAACTGGTAATACAAACCCTAGACTTGAAGCTAGGATCTCAGGTGATGAACTTAAGGCGGCTATAGGTGATGAAGTCGCCCGAGTGTTGTGTACTACTTTACCTGAAATGTTAAGTGCCTTTAGGAAAGGTGGTGAATCGTCATCCCAACCAACTCCTCCACCTGTTGTTGTTGAGCCGGTAGTGGAGAAACCAGTGTCATATAAACATTTTAAAGAATGTGACCCGCCTAAGTTTGAAGGATAGAAGGATGTAGTAGTAACTTATAAGTGGTTACGAGAGATGGAAGCAGTGTTTAAACTTAGTAGATGCAAGGAAGAGCAGAAAGTGGGCTTTGCAGTGCATTCTTTTCAAGCAGAAGCGTTGTATTGGTGGGATATAGTAGAACAGGCCATGGGTGAGGTCGCCGTGAACCAGATGACGTGGGAAACTTTTAAAGCATTGGTGATAGAAAAGTTCTGTCCGAAAGGCGAGATGAACAGAATTAAGATCAAGTTTTTGCAGTTTCAGGCAGGCAGTTTAAGTCATAAAGAGTATACTTCTAGATTTGAAGAAATGGCTCGCTTGGTACCTCATTTAGTAATGCCTGAGGCGAAAAGGATTACTCGATATATCCAGGGACTACCCCCTAAGGTGAGAATGTTAGTAAAGTCTAATTCTCCTTCTACATACCAAACCACGGTAAATTTGGCTGCGGACATGTTTGAGGAAGTTGCTGAGTCTGAGAAACCTGTGATGAAAGAAGAAGTGGTTAGTCGTCAGAAAACTTTACTGAGTTCTAGGCCTATGTATGGATAGAGTGGGCCGCAGAAGAGAAAGTTTAATGCTAGGGGCTTTGTAGGTCCCCCTTCTCGGTGTAATAGATGTGGGAAGTTTCATAGATGGGAATGTAGATTGAATCACCCGGCATGTCGTAAATGCGGGAAGCCTGGAGATTTCATTTCCAGATGTCCAGAACTTCGGTGTTATGAATGCGGGGAGATGGGACATATGAAATCTGAATGTCCAAAGTTTAGATCTGGACCGATCCCTATTCGTGCAGTGGGAGGACCGAGTAAAGTCAGTGCGAGTGGTAGTAGCGGTACTGCGGGGAGAGCATTTACAATAACTACGGAGGAGGCTAAGGCATTACCAGATGTCGTGTCGGGTACGTTTCTTGTTAATGATGTACCAGCTAGAATTTTATTTGATTCGGGGGCTAATAGAAGTTTTATATCAATGAAATTCCATGCCTTAATAAAAGTTAAACCATCAAAGCTAGATGTTGCCTTTTCAGTAGAAACTGCCTCTAATGAATTTATAGTTGTTAGTGAAGTAATAGACGATTGTTTTGTCGAAGTATAAAGTGTAAAATTTTCTGCTAGATTACATATGATGAAGTTAGGAGGTTTTAATGTAGTATTGAGAATGGACTGGTTATCTATGTTTGAGGCTCAGATAATATGCAAAAGAAAGATAATTGTGTTGCGAGCACCAGATTAAGTAATCTGGTAACGGTTTTTGGTGATGATCATGATAGTGTGGTGAAGGTCATATTTATGATTAAGGCTGAGAAATTATTGAGTAGGGGTTGCGAGTCATTCTTGGCATATGTAGTTGATACTGCTAAGGAGACGGAGAAATTAGAAGATGTTCCAATGGTTTGTAATTTTCCTGATGTATTTCCTGAGGATCTACCAGGTATACCTCTTGATAGAGAAATTGAGTTTAGAATTGACTTAGTACCTGAAGCAAAACATGTCGCTAAAACCCCTTATAGACTTGCACCGTTGAGTTGAAGGAACTTCTGAAGCAATTACAGGAATTATTAGACAAAGGTTTTATTCGACCAAGCACTTCGCCATGGGGTGCTCCAGTTCTGTTTGTAAAGAAGAAAGATGGCAGTTTGAGGATGTGCATAGATTACAGAGAACTAAACAAGCTGACTGTCAAGAATAAATACCCATTACCTCGTATAGACGATTTGTTTGATCAACTCCAAGGTGCTAATTGGTTCTCAAAGATAGATCTTAGATCCGGGTATCATCAGTTAAAGGTGAAAGAAGAGGACATACCAAAGACAGCTTTTCGTACGCGATATGGGCATTATGAATTTTTGGTGATGTCATTCGGATTAACGAATGCTCCTGCTGCATTCATGGATTTGATGAACCGGGTATGTAGACCGATGCTGGATAAATCGGTAATTGTGTTTATAGATGATATTTTGATCTATTCTAAGAACGAATGAGATCATGCTTGTCACATTCGAGAAGTATTGGAGACCTTGAGAAAGAATAAGTTGTATGCAAAATTCTTGAAATGTGAATTTTGGTTAAGAGAAGTGCAATTTTTGGGTCATGTGGTGAATGCGAATGGAATATTGGTGATCCTGCGAAGATTGAGGCCGTGATGAATTGGGAGATTCCTAAAAGTCCTTCAGAAATTCGTAGTTTCTTAGGACTGACAGGATACTATAGGAGATTCATTGTAATTTATATTGTAATTTTCTCTTGTATTCATATACCATCTTGCTAGTTTTTTTGTTTTATATAATATCGCTGGCCTTTAAAAAAATTTAATAATTGTGATCAAACAAACGACCATTAATTGTGACTTTGAGTTTGACTTGTGAATTATGACTTATTTAATTGTGATATTTAGTTTTACGCTTTTGACTCGCTTGGACATGATTTAAAGTTGTGGCCTTGTGGGCATAATTTCAACCGAAGGTGCTTTTTTATATTCAAGAATATATGACGTTTGTTTAAAGACATGATTTCCATTATTGGTTTGAAGAATATTGTCACAAAAATTGTTCCGAAAGTTAGCATCTTATATTCTACGTTTTATTTCAAGTTGATTTCTACTTAGCCTTTTGATTTCTTTTGTTTAATGTCACTTATTTTTATATTTAAGGCTTGTCATGGTAGCCTCATGTTGTCTTTGCGCTTTCGTTCTCTGCCACCATGTTGTGTTCGTGCATTCAACTTTTGGGTCTAGTTGATGCTCGTGATAGTTAAAAGGCCATCAATCTGGCAAAGAAATTTGAAACATTTGGCATGGGCGGTCGGAAAAGTGTCCAAGTATGGTTGAATACGAGCCGAATTATATAACATGCTTCAGGGTTTGGGTATGTGTATGCCATCAACTGATAACTGTCTAAATTACTTCAAAATATTTCAATTCAGCTTTTAGGATGAACCAGAGGTTAAGATCATAAACATGAATCCTCGATATGTGCAAGGAATTAGGGAAACCCGCAAACTTATATGCAATCGAGTATTAGAGGGCATGAAATCGGTATGGGGTATAATGTATAAACATAGCATTAAGACATTATTGTTATTATTTAAAGTAGGATACATGTATTGACGAGGGTTGTTCATGTATAAAGTGAGGCTCAAAACTCTTTTAACTTTACTACGTGAATGATGGCTATTTATAGAAAAAGTACACGTAGTCTGGATCTCTAGCTCCTTAAATGGTAAAAAGATAATAAATAATAAGTATTGAAATAAAAGTGTGAATTGTGGATCACATGTATAGTAATGGAAATGGAATATATACTTCAAAGGATGTTCTCTAATTTTATTATTGTTTTTTAATATAATACAGAACTTATGTATGTCTTAAGCTGTCTATATACGATGCACGTCTTTAAAAAAACAGGCTAAGATCATACTAGACTATGGTTGTTCAAAACGCTTGCCGCTTGTTTTGAATTTGTTTAAAAAATGCTCGTTCGAACTTCTGCTCGGTTGTAAATTAGCCGATCGGCTCAGATCAGTTTGTAAACAAGCCAAGCACAAGCAAAGGTCTTCTTGGTTTGGTTAGACTTGTGAACAGCCCCATACCAAACCACACTAGGTCTAGAGACTAGACCGAACCAGATAGATGTTTGTCGCTTACAATTCAGGCGGTACTATCATAAAATCAATTTTAGACTACATTTATAGACAGATTTGACTCGTTAGTATTATACGTGTGCGCATGCACTAAAGACAAGGATCATTCATGCAACGAATGATAATATTATGAGTCTAAACACTTAAACAGTTACTTATTAATGTGCAACAATGATAGTTACCAAAGAAAAATATGTAATGTGACCACGGTATATCATGAAACATTAAAAAAAACAATAATGTGCCATTCACAAAGACATCATGAACCATTCATAAAAACAATAATGTACACTAACTAGAAGAAGTCGATGATGATGAACTCGTGTGAATTAAGAAGAAATCAATGATAATGATGATGTAGGAGAAACATCCATGATGTGACTGAGTGGGTATTGGGGTATTTGATTGTTTGAATTTGGATTAGGAAGCAATATTCATAATAATCACTTATTCTTTAAGCTAAACTCATGTGAATTTGAACAAGTGGTTAATGAATTATCTATAAAGTAATTTTAAAGCTTAAGTTTAAAAGGTAGTGTGTTACTCATATAATGAGTTCTATGTTGAGGAGTTGGAATAATTTGATTTATTAGTATAAGAAATAATTACTTTTAAAGAGTTTTGAAAATTTTAAAAACTTATTGAAGTGGTTTACTAGTCAATATTCCTGTCACTAATCAGTAATCACACAATTATTTTTGAGTATTCAGACTTGTGGCCTAGTGGTAAGAATCACCCCCTCCCAAAGTGGAGGTCAGGGGTTCGAACCTCTTTGGTCACAGTTTGGGGACATTTAGAGCAATGAAGAGAATTTTCCTTTAAGCCAGTGTTTGCGGAGGCCGATTCTCAGAGCTCGACCCGGTTTTCATCCGACTGTTACTCCAGAGGGGCAACCCTTGTGGAGGCAGTAGGTTTCCGGGGGAACGCCGTAACCAAGTCTGACAATCCAGCGTGGACCCGGTTCAGACAACATAATCTGGGGCAGATCTTGGCTAGGGTCGTCCAGGGGGGCGATGTGACATTGAGTCACTCATAAGAAAGTCACCGTTCAAAAAAAATATTTTTGAGTATTAACTTTTCTTGTAAAATTAAGAATCTACTTTCAACTTGATAATAATAATAAGAGTAAATTTCGGTTTTGGTCCCTGTGGTTTAACTATTTTAACCATTTCAGTCCAAAAAGAAACCTTTGATCATATCATGCCCTGTGGTTTTATTTTTATAACGATTTTAGTCCCTGACACTAACTCTCTCAGTTTTTAAAGTTAAATGTGAGTGTACTTTGATCATTTTAAATTTGAAGAACTAGTTATGTAAATTATATTATATTAGGATAATTATTGTAATATTTTAAAACAATAAAAAAATAAAAAATAATAAAACTTAAATATAATCCAACCCAAACCCCCAGCACTCCCACCATTCTAAAACCCTTAATTGGAACCCTAACCCCCCACCCCTTCCTCCCCTTGGACCACCGCCACCGCCTGCACCACACCGCCACAACCTACACCATACCGCCACCGCCACCGCCACCTCCTGCACTACCTCCACCACCAGCGCCAGCACCACAAACTACGGTTTTAAGATTCTTGTCGGATCACAAACACACAAACACATCATCAAGAATATTATTGCCACCAGACTTAACAAACATCATCCCTCACACATACCCACCTGATGGTCACAACTTAGTCACCAACCTCAAAGCTTCACCCGGAACCTGTGTCTCCAGATCGAGAAGAACCAGCCTCAGTGGCACCGAAGACCGCAAGTACTCGAACTCGATGGTTCCGATGACGGACTCCCATTCGTCAGTTGAATCACATTCAAAACCCAAGTCGGGAAAGAGTCTTTTTTGGTTGTTCCCTTGGTTAAACAAGAAAAAACATAGAAAGATTGAAAGTTGTTCGAAGGGAATGGGGTGGGATCGGATGAAGCTTCTTGCAAAGTTTCAGGGGTGATGTCGGTTGAGGCGTTGAAGAAAGAAATAAATAAAGCGAATGAGAGACGGGATGTGACATTAATAGAGGTTTTTGAAATGAAATCTTCGGTTGGTGGTTTGCAAGAGAAGATGGAGTATTTGGAAAGGTATTGTGAAGAGCTCAAAATGGAAGTGGAGGTGGCGGTGGCGGTGTAGTGCAGGCGCTGGTGCAAGGGGAGGAAGGGGTGGTGGGGGTTAGGGTTCCGATTAGGAGTTTTAGGATGGTGGGAGTGTTGGGGATTTGCGTTGGATTAGATTTAAGTTTTATTTTTTTATTTTTTATTGTTTTAAAAAATCACAACAATTATTCTAATATAATATAATTTACATAACTAGTCCTCTAAATGTAAAATGACTAAAGTACCCTCACATTTAACTGTAAAAACTAACAGAGTTAGTGTCAGGGACCAAAACCGTTATAAAAATAAAATCACAGGGCATGATATGATCAAATATTTCTTTTTGCACTCAAATGGTTAAAATGGTTAAACCACAGGGACCAAAACCGAAATTTACTCTAATAACAATAATAATGTTTTTAATAACATAACTTTAACCCACCCGACCCCACCCTAGTCCTTAATACGACATAACAGAAGCCCGATATATTATCTCATTCAAATTCAATCAAGTCTAATCTAGTTGTATATTAGATAGTCAATGGTTGTTGTAGATTACTTTATTATTCTCATGTTTGTTATTTATCTAACTTGTATATATAGATTCATCTCATGGAAATATAACATACGAAAGAAAACCTTTTCTTCATCTTTAAGCCTTCTCTAAGCCTTTATATGGTATCAGAGCTCGGTTCACAAACCTAGCTCTTCGACCGATTCACAACAACCCCTTTCTTCCTCATTCAGCCACAATGAGCCATAATGATTCCTCTCTCACGGTTAACACCGTAAGCAACCTCACAATGGTGAGTTTTCCAGCCACACTCAAACTAACATCCACCAACTACCTGGGTTGGAAAACCCAGATCGAGGCCCTCCTACACGGTCTGGATCTTTACCGATTCATTGACGGATCTTACCCCGCTCCGACCCCAACTACTGCCGATGACGGGTCGAAGACTCCTCACAAGGATTATGTTCAATGGTTCCGGCAAGACAGATTACTTTTCGGTGCCTTGGTTGGAAGTCTCTCGCCGGAGATTGTGCCACTCATCACCAACGCTAAGTCCTCCCAAGAAGCATGGAATATTTTAGCCAGTACCTACGCCTCTCCCTCCCGCGGCCATATCAAGCAGCTTCAACACCGGCTCAAACAATCCACTACAACGCCCACTCAATCAATCACAGATTACATGCAAGGCGTTAAAATGGTTGTCGATGAACTTGCCATCCTCGGGAAAAAGATGGATGAAGAGGATGTCATCGACATCATTCTGCATGGACTAGATCAGGTCGCCTACAAACCCTTGCTTGATGCTGTTCATGCCCGGGACAACCCCATCACCTTCAACGAGCTTCATGAAAAGCTCATTAATCATGAACTCACTCTCTCCCAACGAGTTGTCACAAATGGCATTCACCAACCGGCTGCGGTCTTTCATGTTCAAAACCGCTCCCCGCATAACCATTGGCAATCCCCTAAACCTTGGCAGTCTCGTCCGCTAAGCACCTCTCCTGGGCTACTTCCTACACCTCCCACGGGATCTAATGCCCTTCCATTCTTGGGGAAATGTCAATGGTGCCACCAAAAAGGTCATTCTCTCACTAACTGTGACTCCTTTAAAAAGCTTCATCCACATGTTTCTATCCCAGTGTTTAACAGGAACTCCCAGGCCAAGCATGCTCAAGTTCACATGGTGCACGCTCACCCAAACACCACTGCCAATTGGCTCTTTGATAGTGGGGCTTCGCATCATGTTACCAATGACCTTAACAACCTATCTCTCCATGCCCCGTATGATGGAACTGAGGAACTTGTAATTGGCGATGGTTCGTCTTTGAAAATCACTCATATTGGCTCTTTAATCATTCGCACTTCACACACACCCTTACTTCTTACTAATGTCTTATGTGTTCCAAATTTATCTCGTAATATCGTCTCTATATCTCAACTTTGTCTTGATAACAATTTTCTAATTGAGTTCTTTTCTTCTATGTTTATAATCAAGGAACGGCACTCGAGACTCCCCCTTCTCAAGGGAACGGCCACACGAGGGATGTATGAACTCCGCTCATCTCTCTCACCTTCCGTCTTCACCGCCCGCTCAACCACGCCTGTTCCCTGGCACCACCGGCTCGGTCACCCCAACAATAAAACACTCCAGACTTTAGCTTCTTTTATTAGTTCTATTTCTTTTTCTAATGATCATTGTAATTCTTGTCGCATCAATAAAAGTCACCGGTTACCATTTTCGGTTTCTACACTTCAATCGCATGCTCCTTTAGATTTAATCTTCTCTGATGTATGGTGTTCTCCGGTTATTTCTTTTGATAACTACAGGTATTACATTATATTTGTTGACCACTACACAAAGTACACTTGGCTTTACCCACTAAAACAAAAATCCGACTCCTTATCCATTTTCATCCGCTTTCAAAACTTAGTTGAAAACTATTTTCAACGCAAAATAAAACAACTATTCTCCGACAACGGCGGCGAATACATTAAACTTCTCCCTCACCTTCATTCTTGTGGCATCTCGCACCTTACTTCTCCCCCCACACTCCCGAACACAACGGGTACGCCGAGCGGCGCCATCGCCGCATCGTTGAAACCGGCCTCTCTCTTCTTTCTCACGCCAAGCTCCCCGTCACCCTTTGGCCATTTGCCTTCACCACCGCCGCCTATCTAATTAACCGTCTTCCCACTCCCACTCTCAACAACGACTCACCCTTTCTTCGTCTCTTTCACAAACTCCCTAACTATACAAAATTACGCAGCTTTGGTTGTTTGTGTTACCCGTGGCTTAGACCCTACTCTCCTACCAAACTACACCCCGCTCGACTCCGTGTATCTTCGTCGGTTACTCACCCTCCCAAAGTGCATACTATGCGTTTGATCCCACCACCACTAAGGTCTACTCTTCCCGCCATGTCATCTTTGAAGAATGTATCTTCCCTTATGAAACACTCACTGCCACATCCACTACCTCCCCCACTCTCGATGCCTGGCTACCATCACTTTGCCACTTTCGCAGTCCCCACCCTCCCCAACCACACCCCCACCCCCTTCTACCTCACCGCCACCTTCTTCCACTACCTCTCCAATTCCCCCCATTCCTGATCCGCCCGCTATCCTGGCCACCGCTAAACCCCATACTCGCGCCGCTCCTAAACCCAACTCTCGTTATCACAACTCTCAATTCCTACTTTACAACACCACTCCCGTCTCCCTCACTGAACCAACCAACGTCCTACAGGCTTTGAAACACCCTCTCTGGCGAAAAGCCATGTCAGCGGAATTTGAGGCTTTAGAACGCAATCACACATGGACACTTGTTCCATCCACCTCTGCACCAAATCTCGTTGGTTGCAAATGGGTTTACCGCACTAAATATAACCCGGACGGCTCCGTTGATCGCCTCAAGGCTCGCCTCGTTGCCAAAGGTTTTCATCAACGACCTGGCATCGACTATGTTGACACCTTCAGTCCCGTTATCAAACCCGCCACATTACGTCTCGTCCTCTCTCTTGCCGTCTCTCATAACTGGACACTCCGCCAACTGGACATCAACAACGCTTTCTTACAAGGAACGTTAACCGAAGATGTTTACATGGCCCAACCCCCCGGCTTCGTCAATCCCTCCTTTCCCAATCATGTTTGCAAGCTACAAAAGGCCATCTATGGTTTACGCCAAGCCTCCCGAGCATGGTATGATGAACTCAAATCATATCTCCTCTCTCAAGGCTTCAAGCCTACTATTTCCGACTCTTCTCTTTTCACACTCACCACCGGGCCTTCTCCCATTTTTCTCCTTGTTTACGTTGACGACATAATTGTCACGGGTCCTTCTCCTACTCATCTAAATCACTTCATCCACTCTCTTGCTTCCAAATTTTCCTTGAAAGATCTCGGCAACTTGTCCTACTTCCTTGGAGTTAAAGTTATTCCTCACTCCAAGGCATTCTACTTTCCCAACACAAATACATTCGTGACATTCTTGTTCGAGCCAAAATGAGTGACTCAAAACCGATATCCACACCCATTACTTGTTCCGAGCCACTTACGTTGCATGATGGAACACCCCTTTCCTCACCCACCGAATATCGAACCTTAGTTGGTGCCTTACAGTATTTATCACTCACGCGACCCGATATTGCCTTTACTGTCAACCGGTTATCTCAATTCATGCACCTACCCTCCACAGCACACTGGACCGCCCTCAAACGCCTTCTTCGATACTTGCACGGCACAATCCAGCATGACATTTACTCCGATGATCTTCAACCCTTCATCTGCATGCCTTCACTGATGCTGATTGGGCCGGTGATAAAGACAACTACCGAAGCACAAGTGGCTATCTTGTCTATCTCGGATCAAATCCAATCTCCTGGAGCTCAAAGCGACAAAGCACCATCGCCCGCTCTTCCACTGAGGCAGAATTCCGGGCCGTTGCTGCAACCACAACCGAGGTTCAATGGCTCCGATCCTTACTGTCTGAACTTGGCTTCGGATCCTTGCCCACGCCAACCATCTAGTGTGACAACCTTAGTGCCACCACGTACTCCGCCAATCCTGTTTTTCACTCCCGCATGAAGCACTTAGCTTTGGATTTCCATTTTGTAAGAGAAAAAGTGCAAGGTGGTTCTCTACGGGTCACCCACATCGTAGGTGATGATCAATTGGCAGATGCGCTCACCAAACCACTGCTTAAACCACGGTTTCGACTTCTTCTTCCCAAGATTGGCCTTGTCGCTAGACCGTCCATCTTGCGGGGGCATAATACGACATAACAGAAGCCCGATATATCATCTCATTCAAATTCAATCAAGTCTAATCTAGTTGTATATTAGATAGTCAATGGTTGTTGTAGATTACCTTATTATTCTCATGTTTGTTATTATCTAACTTGTATATATAGATTCATCTCATGGAAATATAACATACGAAACAAAACCTTTTCTTCATCTTTAAGCCTTCTCTAAGCCTTTATAGTCCTACCCCACCACACACATATATGTACGTATACATGTGTGTGTATATATAACATTCATAATTGTTAGGGATCAACACACATGTGATTGTAATCAACCACACATGGAGGAGTAGTTGTATTTATTATATTAAATTGAATTTATTATCGGTATTCAATGTTCTTGTGACTGGGTTTTGTTAGATTCCTTAGAAAATGTTATTTGCTTTTGTTTTATTTCAAGGGGTTTGATTTTTCTCTAGGAATGAAATAAAAATATATTGATTTGACTCTTTAACCGACCTAGTCAAAGTCCAAAATTGTTTCCATACGTTATACTTGATATGATAAATTAAACTAAACTAAAGAAACGGCTTATATATGTGTTAAATAAATTGATTATAATAAACAGTTCACCGTTTCATATTGTATACTCTTATAGAATTTCTATATGCCATAATTGATTAAATTACCAATTAATTTAAACATATGAATTTGTTTCGAGAGAAAAAGGCAAATTATTGTTTACATAATAGATTTACACTCTATTTTCATTTCATTTAACTTTAAAAAATTACATTTTACAATTTAGCTCTTAATCACCCTTCGAAATTAAGTATAAATCTACAATAGTGAAAGGACTCCATCTTTCAATCCTTAACCATAACATCCCTTAGCCCTATATCCTCTCTGAAGACATCAAATAGGCTTTATCATCTTTGTTTGGGTTGAATAGAAACTCGCTTTAAAAGAACTCGTGTACGACTCATTTGGTTTTGTTCCCTTTCTCGATGCTTAATGCATGTGGAATTATCGTAGAGTACGTTTAAAATAGAGAAAATTTATAAAGATTGTGTACAAAATAAGTTGGGTTGCATGTATTGTTGGTATAACAATTGGTTTAGTGCTAATTACAAACCTAATGATCCCGTGTTTTGATAATGTTGGAAATTATGCTCTTTGTTATTATGTTGTCGATCAAGGATAAACATACCATATACACATCCCTATACATTTAGTGAATAATAAATTATAAGGATTAAAGCAATATGCACATAGCTAAAACAAAAACCCGACAAATATGGATTAATATTACGAGTTTATTAAATTTAATCGTGGCCTTTCAACTTTTATTAAATATAATCTAGCTTGATCTTAGAAAATAATATTTTCAATAAAAATAGAAAGTAGAGGTGTTAAAGAATTCAAATAGTTAAAAGCGAATTGATCTTCAGTTTCTCAAATGGGTCGGTTTTGAACCCGTAAAAAAATCATAATCGAGGTTTGAGTGCCTTGTGTTTGGACCCGAGCCCACAAAACTTTAGAAATCAGAATTTTTTAATACATTTTTATTTACACATTTAGAATTTTATTGGAAATTCAAAAAATTTGAGTATTTAACAATATGGATTAATATTACGAATTTATTGATCATATGATATGGTATTCTGTAGAACATGATATTATTATTGTTTGATTCACATTTGTGAATGATGATGGCAAATTTCATTTCCGTTTAGTTATTTTAACATTTTTCTTTTTCTTTTTCTTTTTTGTTTGAAATGGCTTGGTTTGTCTTTAGAATTCGGTTTAACCTATACTCTTAAAATTTTACTCACTTTGATTTGGTTTAAACCACTTTCCAACCAAAGCTAAATGACAGAAACATGAATGAAATCGAGTAAAAGTTGAAATTCTAGACGGATTCGAAATAGAATTCAATTCTGACAACCCAGTATCAGACCGTTTTTTATTGGTTTGGTCTTTTGTCCCCGTTCGACTGTTTTTCTTGTCTTCAGTCCGGTCTAGGTTGTGTCGGTCCATGACTTTTGCACAACAAGTGTTACTTTAAATCTTAACTCTCATTCAAAAACAACTTTGGGTTGTCCTTTAAGCTATAAATAGAATTGGGCCAATATGGTTATCGTGTCCAATTTAGAATTTTGTACCTCTTATGACTTTGCCAAAGTTGAATTCCTTTTATGTTTTTCTTTTCAACTTCTTTCCCTTTTTAGCTACAACAAATTGAAATTGGTCACCTTCTAGTTTTGAATTGTGCTTCTCTCTTTTGTTTATTTGTTAAAATTTTGACTCGACTGAACCTCAAATACAAAAGAATAGTTTTAAGTAGAGCCAAAATAAATAACACTACACGTTAGTTTGAAAGAACATATCGTCACACTCTTCCGTCCACGTTTTAATGGTCACCAATACCGCCCACTGCTGCTACAATAACGATTCTTGTCGTGTCCATTATTGCAGTCTCTATGAGAATGATTTGGTTGAGATTTATCTACTGACTAATTAAGTCCATCTAAACCTATTCCACTCATTGTTCTAATTGCATCTTTCATAGAAGATCAAACTCCGTTAAAGCTTCTTTTTTTTTTAATAAAAAGAAAGGTGTGAACAATAAACATAAAAATAATACCATTATCTGTGCAATATCATGTTGTAGTCACCAAAACATAAAGGCATGTCATTAACCATACACCAATACTGCAAGAAAACTAAAAATTTTACAATTGTAACAAATCTTCATCAATTAGGTTAATTGGGGAGATTATCACCAATTTTTGTAGGAGCGACGACATGCATTACTACAAAGTCGCGTATCATCCTACAATAGCTGACTTATCTTATCATAAACCATAAGATCATAACATGTATCAATTGAATTATAATTCAAAATTTCAAACATTAACCTCATATAATCCATTTAACAATTATAGAAGTAAAATTAGTGGGCTTTTTATGGCGCAAAAATAGTGGGCTTTTCTTGATTTCATCATTACACCTGTAAGCCCAAATCTGAAAATTAAGCCCATAAGTCAGTGGGTTCATTAGTTTGTCAATATTAGAGGAGCACATTTCGGTTAATCCATAAATCCCGTTTGAGCATGTCTAGAAGACTAGAACCCTAACCTTCAGGGCTTCAGGCCGGTTAAGTTATTAAGCGGATCGGTTAATCAAAGTGTCATAACCGGTTCAAAAAATAATACTTGCAATAGAAACGACAATTAAATACTAATTATATACAATAAACTCAATAAAATGTAAAATACCATTTTTCATCCATGTCGTTTGATTAAATTCATCGTTTCAATCCTTTTTTTTTTCATCTCAGTCACTGTAGTTTACCAAATGTAGTCATTTTCATCCACTCAGCTAACGCCGTTAAGATATCCGTTAAATATGACGGTATTTTAGTCTTTTTCAACACCCTAATTATCCAATTATAACAAATTAATCAATTAATATTCAATCAAAATAAAAAACATATGAAGCGACTAATAAGATCGGGTACTTCGATTTAAAAGTTTTGATTAACTCTAACTAATGTTGTTCGATTGAGTTTTGTTGTGAGATTTCAATTGATCTTCACATTTTTTCTTCTAACGTGTAACTTTATTCGATTGAGGGCTGCTGTAGGATTGGGGCTGCTGTAGAATTGAGGTCTGATGTTGTGACTTTGTTTGATTGAGTTATGTTGTTGTCACGTTCGTATTGTCACGTTTGTTTGAACATGACAACAAGACCTCAATCAAACAAAATATGACAACAGTAGATCTCAATAAAACATCAGTGCACATTCGAACAAAACGTGAAGATCAATTGAAATGACAAAAAAAAGTTTTTAGATTGAAATGACAAATTTAACAAAAAGTCAAGGACGAAAATAACATTTTACTCTTCAATTTTATAGTTTTTAAAATTTGCATGTAGTGTTTATCCTTTGCCTTCGGGACTACTTGATGTGCACATCTTCAAATTGGGGACAAGTTTAAGTACTGGTCACAACCAATGCTCGATCGAAGTTAGCAGTTGTGATATGCATCTAAACTTACCCCAACTTGAAAATCCACATCTATTTGTGAGATTTTAGAGAATGTAGAGTGTTTTTCTAGTGTTTGTGATTGAACCCAACATTTACTACTTATTTATACTTACATATGAGGCAAATGGTCCAAACAAGTCAAAGTAACAACTACATAGCCATTTGAAAAAGGCTATTTTGTTTCGATAGTGATAAACAGTTAACTAACTTATATGATAAACAGTTAACTAACTATAAACGACTAAAAAACGGTTTGTTCTTCTTTCTCTAGATCCCAGTCCACCCCCCACCCCCCCTCTCATAGACATAGTTACCATTGTTTCTGATCCCGACACCTTCAAGTCAAATTAAATAACACCTATCACCTCCATTGTGTTCATAACTAGAAACCAGTAGGTCATGATATAATACTATCATATCTCATTGACAATATCTCACTCGTGGTTCTCATCAGTTGCACGTACAATTTGTTCCTCACCGCAACTTACTTCAACACACATGTATATGCACCTACATTCAAGGTCATGTATTCTCATAGTCTTGATTATGTTTGTCACCTTCAGAAGTTTTTATACTGTCTCGATTCTTAAGCAAGACGCATGCGCATGTTACCAACGATTTACCGCCTATCTGAGCACCAATGCCTTTATAACAATCGACGCAACCTATCACTACTTATATATCTACACTATCATGCTACAACATCTGTGTTGTTTTAAAGCGGGTCATATTATTCATAATAATTCATTTAATGACATGCAACATTATCACTTATACTAGTTCAGAGTCTGAGTCTGTTAAGAACGACATTTGCCCCTTTACACTATTTTCTAACAAATGTTGCTACTCCCAAAAATATATTACAAAATCATATAGAAATAAAGAACATTTGGACTCAAAACAGACGAGTATTGTTTGAATGTATAAATATGGTTGACCACATTGCAGTTATCTTCATCTTCTTGATTCAATGTACAGAACTCCATGGATGCAATGACTATAAACCTCATCTTCATCTTCATCTTCATCTTCACCACTGTATCTTCATCTCCACCATCAAACTTCACTCTCTACGGCACTGCACACATCAATCAAACCACCATCACCCTCACACAACACCTCCACAACTGCACCTCTAAACCACCATTCCCAAACACCGGAAGAATCTTCTACAAACCACCAATTCGATTTCTTGATTACAACTTCAATTCCACCATCTCTTTCTCCACACGATTCTCGTTCCTCATCGTCCCCCCGCCGCTGCACTGTAACTCCGGCGAAGGTATCGCGTTCTTGATCACCTCCGGCATGAGTTCGTTACCGTATTCCGTCGGATCAATCGGGTTACCACAAACCCATGATCGGAATTCAGTTGGTTCACCGTTCTTGGCGGTTGAATTTGACACTAAATATGATCAGAGTCTTGAAGATATCAACGATAATCATGTTGCAATTGATATAGATTCAGTTTTCTCCGTTGCGTCAGTTGATTTAATGTCGATTGGAGTCGATTTGAGGATTGGGAAACCGATCAATTCATGGATTGAATACAACAATTCACGAAAGATCATCGAGATATGGGTCGGATACCACGAAATCAAACCGGAAAACCCGATTCTAACAGCACCAATCGACCTTTCAAACCGATTTCATCGCTTCATGTACGTTGGGTTCTCTGCTTCCAACGGCGATGGATCCTCTGTTCATCAGATCAACAATTGGGAGTTCAGAACATTCGAATCCAAACCCATGTATCCCACCATCGAAATCGAAGAAATCGGGTTGGAAAACTGCATGATCTGCTTCCCAGAAGCTTCACACAAAGAACCCAAACACGAAACAGAGTCGAATCCACCAAGAACTCATCATACAGAACGAACAGGGCTCAAATTAGCCATCGGATTGTTGGTTGTCAATCTAATGTTGGTGATTTTAACTGTCTGTTGTGTAGTGATGTACGTCTGTTTCATCAAGAAACCAACCCCGGGTCAAAATCGACCCGAACAAACCCGAATTCGTTCGATACAGGGGACTATAAACACTATAATCACAAACTCAAACACAATCCCAAAAAGATTCAAATACTCTGAAATACGATCGGTGACAAGAGGGTTCAACCGGAATCAGATAATCGGAGAAGGGGTATCGGCGATTGTATACAAAACCGATCGGAACACCGTTGTAAAAAGATTCAAGACAGCGTCTTTTGGTACTCAAATCGCTACAGAGTTTGCAACGATGGTGGGATCTTTACACCACAAGAATCTGATGAAGCTTCAAGGGTGGTGTTGCGAACGAAACGAATTGTTTCTCGTATACGATCACATGCCAAACGGATCACTCGACAAAATCCTCCACAATCGAACACCAAATCCCCATCAATTGAGCTTCAAAACACGATTAAACATCCTAATCGGAGTATCATCAGCTTTACTTTACTTACACGAAGAATGCGATCGATTAATCGTCCACCAAAATGTCAAAACCAGTAACATAATGTTGGATTATGATTTCGTCCCCAAATTGTGCGACATTGGGATATCGGAGGTTTATGAGCATACACGTGACGTGACGGTGCCGGCACGTGCGATGGGGTATCTCGCACCGGAGTATGTGTACTCACGTGTTCCGACGGTGAAGACCGATGTTTACAGTTTCGGTGTGGTGGTGTTGGAGGCGGCGACAGGGCGGCCGGCGGTGGATGAGCGCGGGGTGGCGGTGGCGGAGTGGGTGTGGGACCTGTGGGAGGAGAGGAGGGTGGCGGCGGCGGCGGACGGTGGTTTGGGGAGGAGGTTTGATCGGAGGGAGATGGAGGTGGTTTTGATGGTGGGGTTGGTGTGTGTGCATCCGAATTATCGGATGAGGCCGACGATGAAGGAGGTGGTGAGGATGTTGACGGGGGAGGTGGTGCCGGAGCTGCCGGAGGTGAAGCCGACGGTGGTAATACAGGCGGTGGCGTCGGATACGTCGCCGGAGGTGGTGGTGAGGTGTCGTGGAGATGATGTGATGACGTCGTGGGGGACTCCCACGTCGCATTTTAGTAAGGTGTAGTTGAGTTTGTTTTGTGTGTTGGGGTTTTGTGAGGGTTTTAGTGTGGTTTAAGAGCAAAATAGGTTTGTAATTCGAAAGAGATTCTAATCTTACCTTTGACTTCGTATAGTTATCTTTACACATGATTAGTGTTTAACTTTAAATTTAATTCTGATTTAAGTTTAGTTATTTTATATAAAAAAAGTTTGTCAATTTTATAAGTTTAACGGGTTATTGGTCTCATGTTCAAGATTTTGGGAAGACTTGTGTCGAGTTTCTATTAAACCGTGTAATAATCAATTGCAAATTTACGAATATAAGTAATAGTTGATTAGTTAGTAGCAATACAAGTAGCCAATGACTTCAGCTCAAATAACTTTTTTGTTCTTTTATAATTGTTATCTTTACAATGGTTTTTGTTTAATTTAAATAGGAAAATTGTTATATTTTCACTGGTTTTTGTTTAGTTGATAGAAGTTGACTATCTAATTTAGTCTCATGTTCAATATTTTGGGAAGACTGGGGTAAATTGACCTTGCAAACATGAAAGTTGCACATAAAACAAAAGCACATGTTATTTAGAATGTCCACGGAAGCACCAAAGTGAAGACTTTGGTAAATTGACCTTGCAACCATCATACATATACATCCATCTTAAATAGATCCACCATTCAAAAACCAGGAAGCACCAAAGTGAAGACTTTGATATTAGACCTTGCAAACATGAAAGTCCACGGAAGTACAAGCAGATTTAGAATGCAAAAAATGTTATTTGGAAACATTCATAAGTTTTTAACTTCAAACCTCGCAGAAAATAGATACTACACAATTGTTGCTAAAACATTTTCAAACTATTGCAAGTTCTGAAACAAAATACCATGTAAATTTAAGTAAATAAGTTGGTATATATGAAGAGTCATTGTACATCCCTTAAAACTAAACTTAAACTTTACAGAGCCTGATGGAGCAATTAAAATGATCATTTTGTAATTTTTTTCTTATAATGTAAGGATAAGGTCCAATATAAAGAGTCTGATGTGGATGCTCTAGGCAAGTTAACATGTGAACCTGTTGTAAATCTATGTCATGTTCAGATCGAACTATTTAATAAAACAGGTTATGTTAGTAGATCCAGATTATGATTATTTACGTGTTGTGTTTCAGATCGAACTAATAACCCCATTACACCAGCAATTTCACGCTCCCCGCCCACCGATGCAACCACCCATACAACAGTTTTACACCACCAATGTTCATAACCAGCAACACCCCAGCCAACCACTTTCACAATCCCCTTCTATCGTTATTTAGTTTTTTTTTTTTCTTCTTTTATGATAACATGGAAACTAGGTTGACCTCATCTATAACCAATTTCAAATTAAAGAACAAAATTCAAAACCTATACACACTCTAATATAATTAGAAGGATATATTAGCAATACAATAAGTACAATAAACAGTGTCCGAACTGCACAAAAAAATAGAAACAATTTCACATTGTCTGCTCAAAAAACTACATTTGAACAAAAGAAATTACACTTTAAACTTTAATCCTTCTAAACTCAAACCAAATCTCATAATGGTTAAAAAGTAAACTATCATGTGTATGCTTTCCCATATATTCAAGCCCTAAGCTTTTAAGCCTCTTACTACACTCATCCCCTCCCAATCTTGTGCAAAACTTCACATTATGTGACACAAATATTTTTCCATCCAACGGTTTTAACCTACCAACTAATCTTTCTAACCCAACCCACACAAGTTTATCAGGCATATGAAGAAATACAGCACTAGCATATATCAGATCATAATCAAAACCCGACCCGAATCTTTCAAAATCCATATCTTCACCTTTTACAATCAAAGGGCGTTTTTGAAGCAACCCGTGGGATGGGAGTTCATACCTAAATGCAGCCATGAGAGAAAGCTCGTCTCTTTCAAGACAGTGAAAGTGTTCAGGAACCAAGTAGCTGATAAAATGTAGCCCAACGCGAAGGGTGCCACAACCAATCTCAAGGACGCGTGATTCAGGGGTAATGTGAGAAGCATCTGCAAGAAATTCGAATACGTCACGACCACCGGCCCAGGGCTCACCGTAGTTACTGTGGTGCTCTTCTACTAGGAGCTCATTAGGGCATGGTAAAGATGTGTGGTTCTTTGCTTCTTCTTCTTTTCATAGTGTGATATTCCTTTGTACCTGTTGATAAACAGTTATTTAGTTTTTGAGATTATGATTGTGATCATTTAGGGTCCATAATGATCAGATTTAGCAGCTGTTATTGCCAAAAATTGATTTCTAAGATAAACACAAATTCATCAAACATCTTTAGCTCGAAACAACATGTTTATTTGATCATCAGATTCTACTTACTCAAGCGGCGATAATCAATTTAAAGATAAACACCTGAACAGCTATTCAAATCACACTGGAAGAAAGCACAATTCCAACCATCTAAATAGATTATTAAGATCAACATAAATTCACCAACTATCTTAAGCTCTACCAACAGATTCGTTTGATTATCAGATTCCAATTACTCAAGCAGCATAAATCAATTCGAAGAAGCACATCCAAACACCTGAAAGCTATTCGAATCACAGTGGAAGAAAGCACAATTCTGATAATTTAGGCTCATAACGATCAGATTTATCAGCTGTTATCTACTTACTCAAGCTGCAATAATCAATTCAAAGATAGACATCTGAAAACCTATTCAAATGACACTGGAAGATAGCACAATTGTAAGCATAACTCCATACAATCTTCCAATTGGAGTAACAACCTCCCACATAAACTTTAAAGGAAGGTTGCATACATTAGATCGCGAAACGACCTGCCATGCGCAAAGCATGAGCTAAATCAAGCACTAGGTACGCCTATAGATACTAATTATTCAACCTGCAATAGTATATATGAGGAAGCACATCCAAACACCTGAGAAGCTTATCAAATCACACTGAAATCTTTACCTAAATCAATTTCTCACCTACTCATTTCACATCGGGAAGAAAGCACAACAGTAAGCTTAAATCAACACAATGTTCCAATTCGTACTTCGAAGTACTTAGGCACTCGATTTTAAACCCTAATTCACGATTCCTCATCTAGAGAGACTGTAATGTATGATCAGATCAGAACACTAATGGAGGACAAACTTAAGGAGATTCAAATTCTTAACTCCATATGCATCAATACGAAACGAATTTCAAAACAAAATCATAAGAACAATATTAAACAGATGGAGTTGAGTGAATTTACTGGATCAAATCCTGGAGCTGCTGAGCACGAGTGCGAGGATTAATCCCCTTACGAAGAACATTATCCTGCATATGAAGTCCGTTCACTTCGATCTGAGTTTTCACCCACTGTATATCCTCCGGCGACGGCGAGATCTGTTGTTGTTGGTGGTGGTGACTGGTTTGGACGGTGGATCCGGTGGGGCAAGTGCAGGAGGGAGGAGAGTATGAAGGGGATGACATGAGGAAGATGATGAAGACGACGGCGCCGGCGACGGAGAGGATCAATGTCGGCACGGGGATGACGACGGTTCTGGTGGCGGAAGATGGTGATGGAGCCATGGTAGGAGAGGATGGTGGAGATTGATGCGTGAGATCTCAAGTTTTATCGTTGGTGATGAAAATTATTAAATGATCGAAGAAAATATAAAAATAAAAAAACTTAGTTTTTTTTAATGACAAACAAACGACCATATTAATCGAGTTAAAACATTAATTTACAGCCGAGATCACACCCTCCATCACTTCTGTAAGAAATTTTTTTTGAACGGCTGGTTAGTTGTTAGTATCACCAAGTTAGTAATATTCACCCATGCCAAGGTTTGAACCTTGGACCTCCAAGAGAGACAAAGCCTCCCACCTCCCCTTTAACCACTAGGCCAAGAGATCATTGGTACTTCTGTAAGAAACTTAAAGTGTGAAAACTCACTGCCTTAATCTATAGTATATTTGTTGAGTTTTTTTTTCAAAAATGGTGTAGTTAGAAAACTTATTTACTAAAATTGTGTCGTTTGTAAAATATTTACCAAAGTAGTATAGTTTTGATTTTTTTTAATATCTCACTCCTATTTATATTGACCCCTTATGAAGATTTTTTTAAACAATATTTATTACTTTTGTAAGGATTATATCTTTAAATTTTAAAAATTCATTTTATTTTAATTCAACTTTTTTATAGCTTTCCAGAAGTACCTTTACGTTTTTCTCTAGAATTATAAGAACGTTTTATAAAATGTTAAATTATTTTATTACTATAGAAATTTTTTTATTTCTTTTTTATCGATAGAAATTTTTTTGTTTTTCTTTTGTTCTTTTACAGTTTCTATAATAACTAGGAATTAAACCTCGCGCGTTGCCGCGAGGTTTTCTTGGAACGCCATGGTAACTGATAACCATTTTAGTATAAAATAAGGACCGGTCAACGAACCGGATATTTTACTGGTTTACTGGTTGGACCGGTCAAACGGGATTCATAAACTGGGCAATATTATTAGCAATCCTAAAACAAAATATTAAAGACAGAATTAGAATAAAAAAGAATATAAACCTGTAGATAATGTAAAATTGATTAGAACTAAAAATAATTAAATATATGTTGTATTAAAATATGAACGCTTAATCTCAAAAACTATAACATAACTAAATTATGTGAATATAAAATAGCGGCAATAACTTCGGATTTCAAATTCACTATAAAACTGAGTTTAATACATTTTGGATTTACAATTTCTTCCAGTCGAACTGGCCGGTTTGTTGGAAGACGGTTTAAGTGTGCTCAACTGGACCAACCACCTTCCCCGCGGTTGTCCGGCCAAACGTATCTTCTTAAATTTGGTGGTAACTTTCAAAACCTCTAAAATGTTTTGTGGACACCGACTTTCAAGATTTATATATATAAGACTCGCACAATGTAAATGGGTCATTAAATGGGAAAAAAGGTAGTGGTAAACACGTTGAACCATACGCGCATATTGTGGCGTGTTAACTCGTAAAATTTAAACCGCAACGTACATACGCGCACATTGTGGTATGTTAACTCGTAAAATTTAAACCGCAACGTAAAACGTAAATTTTCTAAAAGTTGAAAGGTATATGGAACCAAAACGGAAAGTAAAATATATAAAGGCTAAATTATAAAATATGTAAAAGTATTGAGTTAAAACTTAAAAGTTATTAAAAATTTTGATGGTAAACTAAAAATAGCGAAAAAAAAGTAATCTACTGTTCACAGAAAGTGAGGGGGTCTTTTTGCAATTTCTAAAACTTTGGTGGTAACTTTCTAAACTTTTAAAAGTCCCTTGTGACACTGACATAGGGGATTTTATAATATATAATTTGGTTCCAGGATTTTCCATTTTTAATCATGTAACATTTTTTTAGTATAATAGCATTTTAGTTTTTTCTATTACAAATCATAATACGTATGTTGTATCAACATTTCAATATATACAATTGTGATTTACAAATTATAACATCTCCCAAATGCTTTTTACTTTAATCTTGTTTGAAAAAATTAGTGGTTTAACACATTAAAACATGTGGATCCTAATATAGACACGTTTATATAACAACTCTCTATGATGGAAAAATAAAAACTTGTCGTTATTCTTTTGTTAAACTACTCCATCACAACAAGCTAGGTAACTTTTCTATTTCTACTGAAAACCATTGAAAAATAAAAAAGAAAATTCAGATTTAGAAAAGCTAAAAGAAATAAAAAAATTCAATTTAATACAGTAATTACATAATTCAAAATCGTTCTTATAAAACAATATGAAAGAGATTAATAGATATTTGTGAAAACCTAAAAAAGTTTTTCTTTTCAAAATATTTCTTGAAATTTAAATATACGATTCTTAATTTAATTAAAAAAACATTTTAAAAAAATCTTTTGTAAAGTAGTAAATAGAAATAAGAGTGAGAAAACAAACAAAAAATTTAAACTACACTATTTTGGTAAATAATTTTTAAACTACACTATTTTGGTAAATAAGTTTTCACCTAATTTTTTTGAAAAAAAATCTCCATATTTATTATTAATTAGAGGTTGTTTGGCAATTTCTGATTGATTAAGTGTTGAACCAATAAGAGGTCTGAATCATTAAGTGTTAAAACATTAAAAGGTCTTAATCATTAGTATATCGCTTAATTATTCAAACGCAAATGTCTGACCAATTTAAATAAGAAATCTTAACTATTCGGCATTAGACCTTTTAACCATTCAACATTAGTATAATGCTTAACCAATTAACCATTCAGAGGTAAATGTCTGAATCATTCAGATATTTGCTCGCGAAACAAACAGTCTGAACTATTAAGTTTTGAATCATTCAGACATCTGAACCACTAAGAGACTGATTCAGATGTTAACAAACAGCCCCTTAAGTTTTAAAAGTGCAATATAGGCAAATTATTGGAATTATTCTGAGACTGGGTGGAGAAGGAGAAAAAAGGTCAAGAGACGGAAATGGAAAGGCGATGAAGGTGGAGAGCACAAGTGATTTTGAGTAGATTTGATCGAGTAATTGATGTTTTTTCGTGTAATGCTGGAGAACGTATTTGGTTTAGTTGCAATTATTTTTAGCGTCTCATTGTATTCTAGTTCTAGAATAGTTTACCTACAATTTAAGAAATATGATAGGAAGCGAAAATAGATGTTTATTTTTGTTCATTTGGGTGTGGTTTCTTCTTTATATGCAATAGATATTTATTTTCTTTATATGTTATGATGTCGTGACATGTGTTTGTATATTGTGATTGAGCTTTATATTAGAATTTAGATCGAGTGAAATAGAATCATGCAACTGAGATGAATTCCACACAGCTTATTGAAGGTAAGAGTAATGATGATTTCCACTTTTTTGATCCACTTTTGTACTTTTATTTTAAATTTTCAAACCTCAAGGACAATGTCCAAAAATTTGGGGATGAGGAGACGCTCACTAGAAAGATCTTCCTGATCTTCAAAGTTTCCTTATATGTGCATATGGATGCCACATTCAAATTATATAAAATCCTAAACTAACACACACCATGAAACTACTAGAGGTGATACGATTAAGCCCTTATTTAGTCACAAATTTGCTTTTACTTGTATACCTTTTAAAAACTTTATAAAAAACCTAGTATTTCAAGGGCTTTTTCAAACAAATGTACATAAAATGGTAAACCAACAAACGAGTTAATCTTCAATTCAACACCTTCGTAAATGGACTTTTGAATCATCAACGCTTACAAATACAAAAATCATCACTAATTTGGTTCAACAAACCCTGTTTATTCATCAGCGTCAGCTTTATCATCAATAGACACCTTTCTTCTGTAATGTGAATCATCGATTCATTTCACACCACTAATCGAATGAGAACTAGGGGTTTCACGTTTCGGCTTAAAACTTTGAAACCATCCAAACCAGTTACTAGTTTAATTTCACGTTTCGGCTTAAAACTTCAAAAGCTTCAAACTGTAGTGAACAATTTGGTTTACGATTATTACCAAAGACCAATCATATAAAACTAGACTTCGATTATTACCAAAGACCAATCATATAGAATCATACTAGATAGTGAGATTATACAAAATATATTCACCTTCATATATTTTAAGTTATATATCCTTATTTCATGTTAGATTTAATTAAAATAAAACTGTTTAATTGGACAATCCACAATATAAACAAATTATGTTAGCTTAATTGGTGTGGCTGACCCTTACATACACATTGTAACATATTACACGACACGAGTGTGCAATTCAATATTTGATGCATAGCTAACTACCGTGACAAATTGACCGTAACCTCACAAAAATTTTAATTATAGTTGCATACAATTTAAAACTTAATAAAAAACCTATTCTTTACAGAGCTTTTTCGAACAAATGTACAAAAAATGGTAAACCAGCAAAGTGACAAACCATCCAATCTTCAGTTCCTCACATCACTAAACAAACTTTTGAATCATCCATGGTGACTGTCACTCAAAACCAGACTGTTTTCTCATCAGCTTCAGCAATTAAAGGCACATTTCTTCTATAATGTGAATCATTAATGATTCACTTCACACCACTAATCATGTATATGTTAGTTTCAGATCACCTAAAAGCTCTAAAGAAAATTATTTTATATTTATGATTTCATAGCAGCCCTTCCTGTTTTAATCTATGTACAAATTCAAATAATTAGTGTATAACGATTGCAAACAATATGCACATAAATTTTCAGTGATTATACATGTTTTGATGTATGATGCTATGAAACAACTATGTACAAGTGTATGACTTTTGTACATGTATATGTGTTCCAACACTTAAAATCACTATACATACTAAATTTTTCAAACTTGATGAATAGTTATGACTTATGATTCACGCTGCTAAAAAATAACTCACCAAAGTAGTACTCTATGGTTCCTGTTAAACACCAAGAACACCCAACAAACTCACTAAACTATGTGCAAACACATTAACATTCCTATCAATTTGAGTTGAACATATATTATAATGTCTTTCATATCACATCTAGATCAGTAGCATTGTTACAGAGAGTAATATATGCATTTATCAGCAGGTGTAAATAAGCAGGTGTTAATCTAATATTGGTATAAAATAACAAAGCAAACAAAAAAGAATTCAAAATTTTAACAAAATAATTATTCGAATCAAATTTTGATGAATAAACCAGAGGATGAACCATCAGAAACCAAAAAATTATCCCCAAAAGCTTAACAAAGCTGTACGGTCCGCATCATGGTTTAATCTCTGAAAACAGAGATCCATCATCTGGATCATCCTCATCTTTTCAAATACTCGATAAAATCATCAATCAAACACATAAATTCATCATAAACACCAATACTTTTATAAACAAATATCAAGAACAAAGTTTTCAAATCATTGGGGGAGATTATCGGCTCAGATGTAATCTATGGTAATGAGAAAGTTTATCAATCACAATGAAGATCAGAGTGGTGCATGACTTTCAGGAGTATCATCACTGCCAATTTCCCCAATAAAAGTAAACACGAAATTGAAATTGAAATTGAAACTGGAACTCACTTTGATTGGGTGTAGTTCAGAAGGAAGAAGATGATGGTGTTAAAGTGGAGGAAGAATGGTGGTATTTGTAGGGGGGAAGTGATGGCGGCGAAGAGAGAAGTGATGGAAACCCTAAGAGAAGTATGCGGTGGTTCAATAGTCAAAACCCTAGTTTCGTGTTCGACGATATTCATGTTTCATGATGAACTCACTACAATATACATAGATAAAAATATATTAAATCCTTCAAATCTTTAATTACCGTTTTTTGAGATCTTTTAATCTATTACTATTCTTATTAAGGTATTTGGTCGGTTGAGGTTTTAATAGTTTTTTATTGTTTGCTTGCCACGTGTGTTGTAGGTTAGATGGTATTTATAAGGTTTGTTCGCCTCTCTTATTTGGCTTCCCGCTCTCTGCTTCTCTCTTACTGTTTTCCGGCCGTGCGTGTGTGTTTTTTGCTGTTTGGAGCTATGTCTTCCGGTACGTTGTCGTCATTGTTGTTATCTTCTTATGTTTTCTCTTTTGCTTTCTCTCTTTGCAAGTTTGCTTCGATTTTCCATGAAATTGAGCTTCTATTTTGGTTTTTGGTTGTTGCATGTGTTTGGATTTTGTTGATTTGGGTGACCCTGTGTGATTTGTGTGCTTTCCGTTTTCATTGTGATTCTAGATGTCGATTTTGGGGGTTTTCTGTATGATTTGTGTGTTTTCCGTTTTCATTGTGCCTGTGGATGTCGATTTTGGGGTTTTTTTGTGTTTTTGATTTCTATAAGGGTTGTTTTTTGGGAGCTGATGAAAATATTTTATTAGAATTGAATTGTTCCAATTCTTGGGCAGTCGCACCCAAAATTGGACTTCCTCTTCGATTTTGTTCTTCATCAATCACAACTGCAGCATTGTTATGGTTGCTGTTGGTTCTTTTTTTTAGGGTTTTTTGGGTTTTGCTTGGGGTTACATGTTTGGTTACTTTATGAATTTGGTTGGTTTGGATTCTTGAGTAATTGATTTGTTTGGCTGATTAGGTTAAGATTGTTGAATGTCTTATTGGCGAGGTTTATGTTTTGATGGTATATATGTATGTGTGTATATGTTCTGTGTATGATATGGTTTTCTACAGTTGATTTGTCGCTTATTATGATGTTTAGTTTTGAGTTTAGGTTAGATTTAGGCTGGGTATGTGTGAGCTTTGCACATAGCGTTATGTGTGTTCAAGACAACAATAAACTTTTATATGTTTTGCAAGGCGCTACGGTTGTGGGCTGCTATGCATTTGTAAAGAATTGGAGTTGTTTTGTTATTCGTGTGTTAATACATGTTTAGTGTATAGTTAATTATGCGATTGATTGTGGATTGGTTTGTTTGATAGGGTAGGTTTATTGGTTCTAAGGTTGTTCAAGTTAAGTTTATAAGTATAGTAGCTTTAGATTGTTGAATTGTTAGTCTATTATAATGTGTTGTACAATGTATATATGTTATTTCACGATCTGTATGTAGGTGTGTGAGCTGTGTGTATTATATACATATACATATACACATACATACATATATATATATATATTTATATATATGTAGGTGTCTGTATATATATGTGTTTGTTTGTTTGTAACCTATGCCTATGTATGTGTCATGGTGTGTGTCTGTGAATTTTTTTTATGTTTTAGAAGGTACTGCAGTGGTGCTGTATGATTTCTCTGTAGTGTTTGTTTGTGATCTTTGCCTATAGATGTATTTTGATGTATATTTATGAACTTTTATATGTTTTGCAAGGTACCGCGGCTGTGGGCTGCTATGCATTTGTAAAGAATTGGAGTTCTTTTGTTGTTTGTGTGTACTGCAATGTCTTGTAGCATTAGGTGTGTAAGCTGTGTGTATTATATTCACATATATATATATATATATACATCTATATATATAGGTGTCTATATATATACTATGTATATATTGAAGTTAATTGTATGGTTTATTCTTTCAATTTCTTTGAAGTCTGTTTTATTGTTGCTTCTTACTTTTTTATATGTTGTTTTGAATGCATTACGTTTTATAGTTAGGAAAATAACTAAATAAAAAGAAAAATCTCAAAAAAGTTTCTTTTGCTTCTTATATCTTTTAAAGATAGCTGTTTTTTTGGTGTTTTGTGTTTTGCCTAATTAAAGAAGCATGTTGATTTTGTGGTATGTGTTTTGTGTTGTTATTGGCAGATCATTGCGGGCTTAGTGGTATCCTTCTGTCGCCTTTAAGGTATGTTACATTGTTATATTTATATTTAACGTTAACTTTGAAAAAGATTTAATTTTAAGATAGATTTGACAAATGTGTGGTGGTTAGTATGTATGTGTGCTTTGGTTATAGTAGGTACCTTAGTGTTGTTGCATGCTGCTTAGATAGAATGTTGTGCTATGACGTTGCTTTTTGTACTTTTATTTTTATTCATAGTCTATGGCTTTGATGTTGCTGCTAGTGCTGTGTTTATCTTTATCGATAGCGTAGTGATAGTATAGCATATGCTTAGTTGTCTGGGGTATTGTATATGGCTTTTGCTCATAGTCTGAAGAGAAGGAAGGAGTTGTCTTCCTCCTCTAACATACCTTTAAATGCTATAGGCGGCAGTGTAGACGTACATCATGCTATTGTTAATGAGCATAATAGTGAATCCTTTAGGTTACCTTCGTCGTCTGATGAAATTGTAGATGCCTCAACTTCGTCTCTCGCTTATACGTCTGAACCTTACGTGTATGTCGATTATGGTGATTGCGACTTTCTGTGTGAGTTTTGTGGAGCTAATTTCTGGTCTGCTGAGCGTGTTAGTCATGTCGCATGGAGTCGTGCTCCTCGATATAATCAATGCTGTAGGGCTGGTCGTGTGCGTGTTCGCCTACCTCAAGATCCATCGGCGATTGTTAAACAGTTTTATCAGTGTTCTAATTTTCTTGACAGTATTCGCGCTTATAATTCGATGTTTTCTATGACGTCTTTTGGAGCTACTGTGGATAACTCGATTAATAGAGGTACTGGTCCTTACGTGTATAAGGTTGAGGGCCAGATCTACCATTGGATTGGCACGTTATGTCCTCCGCCGAATGAGAGGCCACGTTTCTTGCAGATGTATGTATACGACACTGATCGTGAGCTTTCCAATAGGATGCATTTATTCGGGGGTGACGACTGTTCGTGCGTTCGTGTTGAAACCGTAGAACTTCTAATGTCTCTGTTGGAAAATCTTAATTCTTTAATAAAGCTTTTTCGTTCCGCTAGAGATCTTTGCGTTCAAGAAACAGTTCCTAACTTTTCTATTAAACTTTTTGGTTCAGTCAATGAGCGCTCTTATGATAGTCCAGCAACTGGTACGATTGGGGTGATTGTGCTTGATAATCCTCCGACTGCAGATGATTTTGACATTGTTATTCATTCAAAGAGTGGTAATCCTCAACGTGTCAATAAACTACATCCTCGTTACATGTCATTACAATACCCGTTGTTATTCTTGCATGGAGAAAGTGGATGGTCACCTCATCTTACGCTTACTCATGACGAAGTAGGTGGTAGTAGGAAGTTATCCATGAACATGTACTACAGCTATCTGCTTCATGATCGACGTGGAGTGTACTCTTTGCTACTTAATGGAGGTCGTCTTTTTCAACAATTTTTAGTCGATGCTTACATTTGTATTGAACAAAGCCGTTTGGACTACATAAAATCTCATCAGAATTTATTTAGAACTAAATTTCTTCAAGGCATTCACGATGCTTTATTAAGGGGTGACACTGAGGGTCGTTCCATTGGAAAGCGTGTTGTGTTGCCGGCTTCGTTTACCGGTGGTCCACATTATATGTATAAACATTACCAGGATGCACTCGCAATATGTCGAGTGCATGGAAACCCACGGTATTTTATTACGTTCACATGTAACGTTAAATGGCCTGAGATAACGAGATATTTTGCTTCCCGCTCTCCATTGAAACCTCAAGATAGGCCTGATATTGTTGCTAGGATTTTCCGAATCAAAGTCAAAGAAATGCTTGATTTTTTGAGACTAGAACGACCTTTTGGTAAGGTTACTGCCGACTTATACACAATTGAGTTTCAAAAAAGAGGCCTTCCTCATTGCCATATGCTTTTATGGGTTACAGAGGCATTTCGAATTCGTGATAGCACTCATGTTGATAAATATATATCTGCTGAAATACCGGATGCTATATCGTCACCTGCGCTTCATAAAATCGTCACTGATTCGATGATGCATGGACCATGTGGTCTAGCCAAGCCTAACGCTCCATGTATGGCTAATGGAAAGTGCACAAAAAAATTTCCAAAGCCCTATGGAGATAACACGACATTTGACAAAAATGGCTATGTGCATTATAAAAGGCGCCCGGATTCTAGGACTACAAGTAAGGGAGGAATCTTGCTAGATAATTCTTATGTAGTTCCATACAATAAAGATCTTTGCTTGCGCTTTCAAGCTCACATCAATGTTGAATACTGTGGTTGGAACATGGTTATCAAGTATCTATTCAAGTATATATCCAAAGGCGCCGATCGAATTAGATTTTCTATCGTCCAGTCTGATGACCAACAGCATGAAGTCACCACTAGCAAACACGCGCCTATAGTCCTGATCGAAAGCCCTTTAACCAATTCGATTAAAATCGATCAAAGGTGGGTTGAATTCAAGTTGCAGGTCCGCGAAGATGATGGTATTCGAAGGTGGTATTTGGGTGCGTTTCGAATGAAATCGAGCACGATGGATATGTATAAATGATTAAACGATCGTAAGTGCGTGTTTACTTTTGATTATTATAAGTGTTTAGTGCGATTCGTAGCTGAAAGTTGGCCGAAAGGAATGCGCAGGAGGGGTCGGTGAAAGTGGGTGGGGAAGAAGAGGAATTTTCAAAGTTACCGAATTGGTTAAAGGGCTTTCGATCAGGACTATCATACGAAGCTTCCCCTCGGTTTAATTTGATTATATTGTCCATTTGAGCATCAATCGATTGGAACCTTCGTCGCGACCTGTTCTTCAAAAGGTTCAACACCAAATCGACATCATATGGGTAATTGTTTACATCATTACACTCGAAAATACATGGGGAATCAAAGCCCCATGATCGTTTCTGTTATTGTTGGTGAATTGGGGTTCGATTTGGATCTAATCGGGTATTAGGGTTCTTGAGTTTGGGGAATGCTCTCGGATTTTGTCTAAAAGGATTAAGAAACGATTGAAACCGCGGCCACAGCCCTTTGGTTCACCGGTTCAGCGTACTTATGGCAAACAGGAGGTCCCGGGTTCGACCCCGGGCACCTACACACATTTTTTTAAAGCCTTTTAAGCTTTTAAAAATTCCAGAAAAATTCCCAAAAATCATAAAAACGTTTTTACAAACATTAAAAATTTTTAAAACAACTTAATTATTTTTCTGAAATTATTTTAACATTTTATCTATTTTATTTAAAATTACAAATAATACAAAATTATTTATACGAAAGTGGACTTTTAATAATAATTTAATTTATTTAAATTATTATTTAACACCATATTACTTGTAAATTATTCAAATAATATTTATTGTTGTTTAAATCATGATATAAAAGTTAAATATTTAAATCCTGCCAAAAACGTGTTCTTTTCTTTTTATAAACCAAATAAATAATATATTAATTAATTATCATATGATTGATTAATAAAAATTAATTATTTATTTTCCACGCATTAACAATAAATCAAATGTTTACGCGTACGGATACATTTATTAAATTCTAAACGTAATCACATTCACTAAAGTCATTTTATTTATTTTAAGACATTCAAACTAAATAAAATTTGGTTATTTAAACTACCATTCAAAAAACCCAAATAGAAACCCTAATTCCTCTTAAAACATTAAAGCTTATTATTAAGACTTTAACCTTGTGAATATATATTTACATATTTAGGTGCCTTGTAACGATCCACGTTGGAACGACGCCTACTATTATTCTTATTAATCGTCATTATATACTTATTTGCCATGTGAGTATTTCTATACCCCTTTTTCTTATTTTCACACTTTGGGGTGAAACATGTTACTTATTAATCATTGCACTTGTAAACGTTTGGATTCTTGTAAACTTATGGCAATTTACTTGTGAGTTGTGGTTAGTTGAACTTTTGTGGTTACCATGTTATGGCATTATATGTACAATCATTAACTATTGCTAGCCCAGCGAAGTCATAGATCTATGGGTAAGACAAGCCTACTTGGTTGATTCAAGTACACTTAGCTGATCGTATATACTTTTAACGTTAATAGAATATTAACGTCGTTTGATACTTGTAAAACATTGTCGAGGTTTGATTGTTGCATTGTTCATAACATCCCTAATCACTTTATTCACTAACTTATAACTTGAATTGCCATCGTTTATATACTTATGTATTCAAAACTATAGAATGCTCACCAACAATATGTTGACCTTTTATTTTTAACATGTTTCAGGCAATAGCGTTATGTGGCTGTGAACAATCGTAACTCTCACGCCTCGACGATTCCGCCGTCAAGGTTGGGGTGTCACAGATTGGTATCAGAGCCCATAACTATAGGGATTTAGGTTATTAGAAATGGTGACCTAGACTATAGTTGCAAGAACCTCATAGAAAGATCTTTATACTTTTGTGCTCACATATTGTTTGAAATGCTACATAATGCTATGCCTTTTGTGCAATTTGATGCCTTAGCATAGGATTACCTTATGTATGCTTAAAACTTAGACTCCCTAAACTTAACTTCGACTCTTTGACTCTCCCCGATAAATGAACTTCCTAAACTTATCCTCAATGACACGTGGAATCGTATACTTATGCTTATGACTTGGATCTTTAGACGTTATGTCTAATCTATATAAATCTCATCAAGGTTTTGATTTCATGAACCTAAGAAATATTGTGTGACACATAGACACCTGTATTCTGGATTTCCTGGCAAAAAGCCCTCGGGCTAAGGCAAGCGTATTCGTATAAATCTCATTGAGGGAACCGTTACGCTACCTGGGGATTTCTGGGATGAGTGATAAACTATGGTCAAACTACACAAATCTCTAAGGCAAATGAGTCAATTTACCTTGACGTGTCAACGATTCCAAATGGTAATGCGTTACCAAATGGAACCATCCTTTTGTATCTTAAAAATCCTTGAATCCTTGAACTAGTTTATTATCAAAGTTTTAATATCTTCTCATTCTTAACCTAAATAATGATCCTGTTAATATTGAACTCATCCTACATTTCAATTCTTACGTTTAAACGCTCAACGTGTAACATGTAACGGTATTGAACTCAACGTTTCATGTAACTATTTCTATACCTTGACCAACGTGAACATGGATTTTAACATACCCAAAGATATTGGGAATCTAAACCGTATGTCTTTAAAACTTTAAACCGTTACTTAAGATTCCAAAGTCTTCTTAAGGATGTGTCCCATAACTAAGAACATGCAAAGCTGTAGATGGAATTCCTACATCTCAGGATACTTTGCTAATTGAATATTAACCTTGTTAATTTAAAGTGGTCACTCACCTCAATGATCGAATAAACTAATTATAACTTTGTTACCACTTATAAGTACGCGTGTCTTCAATAAGGCTATGGGTGACCTCATATCTTGGGAAGTCCTTGTATTTTCCTTTCGATTGTGAATCGAATGTTCACATCTCATTGTGATGTCGAATCATTTTATCCTTGATTTCGTCTACCCGATTTTAATTATCCAAGATTCGAACACTACAACAAATTTCTGTTATCTTGAACTTTGATCTTAAGCTTGTAAGAATGATTTTCTCTTTTGTTACATTGATGTAACTTGAAATTTTCTGAATTTCTAATTGATATTCTTTTCTTTTCGCTGTGATGTCAAACTTCGTACCATTTGTATCGTGGGAGATGTAAGAGTTTGTAAGTCAATCTATGACTAAGAACATTCGTATCTCCTAAATGATTCTAACTCATCAAAACAGGGGTGATTCCCTTACTTTGATGGTTCTCAATTCGTTTCGATAAATGGTTTCCAATCGTGTGTTTTATGAAATTCATCCTTTGGATTAGGGTGATTTCCTTATCTTGAGGATTGACTTCAATTATTTTCTTTGAAATGAGATTTCCCAAATGACATGATATCACCAAAATAGGATTGAAACCCGTACTTTGGTGACAATTGTCAATTTCTGATTGTTTTCTTGTCATGAAATTCAATCATCAAGATAGGCGTGAATTCCATACCTCGATGATAATTTCATTTTCATGGATTGTATTTTCTCAAATTAAACGACCTCATCAAAGTAGGAGTAAATTCTGGATCTTGATGAAGAAGTTCATCCTATTATATTTTGTTTTTGTAAAACTTCACCGTTAAGATAGGGGAGACGTCCCTTACCCTAATGGTGAGTTACCTCGTCTTATTTCTGTGGATCCTCAACAATGAGTTGGGATCGAGCTTTTTGATTGGTAAGTTAGAAGTCATACCTTGGGAATACACCATCAAGTTAGGAGTGAAAACCACACCTTGACGACTATTCTCATTTCTTGATCTTCAACTTACCAAGGTTGTAATCAAGTGACGAGAAACATGTAGTAACTTGACGGGTGAATCAATGTTGATGATTCGACCTATCAAGCCAAAGCATGATCTCTGAACTAGACCCGATTATTTTAGATTGATTTTGATTCCAAGCTTGAAACATGTAAATTCTTAAATTGATTTCTTTCCCTTATCTTCAAGTTTTGACTCGGTCTAGCTACATCGAACCATTTATTCCCTACTTATCAACTTTCATTTTGAGTTATCATTAAAACATGATTGCGTAATGATAGCTTCCTAAACAATCTTCCTGCCAAATAAAGACATTACTAATTTATGTTCATGGCTTCCTAGCCACACGAATGTTTCTCAACTGTGATTATGAATTTGATGAACCGCATGTGCAAGCCGTACTTGGAAAGCTACTGGTGTTTGCCTTTATCCGTAATATCCTGAATTATTTAAATTTTAATCCAATCATGAATGCTATCTTCGTTGATCAATGCAGTTTCTATTATTGTGTCATTTCTTGGACCATCTTTGAACTCCTAATAACAACCTCTGGTAACAATGTCTTTCCTTAAAAACGCACTTACTCTGAAAACCCATTACAATGATTTTCTTCATACTAAAGTTAATCTTTAATATTAACAAACACGATACTTGTATCAACGTAACACTAATAACACTTTGAACCCTCATTGACATGAGTAAACAAGATTCGATCACCTAGAAACCCGTTAAAGGCACTTGCTTGAGAAGCTCTTATGAATTCCATCCAAAAACATCTGAAACTTATTTCTCATAAGCCAAGTCCCGTATTGATCTAATGTATGGTGTTTCACACATGACAAAAATTCTTGTTAATCGTATTGAACTGTTGGAATACAAACATTTGTCAATTAAAAATCTTAAAGGAATAACTTGCACACTTTAGAACATATAAGATTATGAATAGTGAAACTTAACAAACTTAAGAATCATAGTTAAACTCATTGAATGTAGACATTCCCAAGAGTGCACTCGTGAACACGAAATGACATCTAAGTCTCCTCATAACCTTAAAATTTATTTCTCATGATTAAATTTCGGGACGAAATTTCTTAAAGTAGGGGAGACTGTAACATCTCGTAATTTTATTAAATAAAAAAAAAAAAAAAAAGAGGGTTAACTTTGTTAAATTTTAAAAGGGCCTTTATGTCATTTTGAGGACTTGTTTTGCTTGATAATTTGGTGCTTAACAAATTAATTTAATGAATAAAAAATATATATATTATTAGTATTTAAAACGTTTGCTTAATATTATATAACTTAACATAAGAAACTTAAAATAATAATTATTATTATGATAACAATAATAATAATAATAACAATAATAATATTATTAACAATGGTAATATTAATGATAATGATAAATATAAGATCATTATGTTAAAACTTATAAATGATAGGATTAGTTCATGAATTAATAATATCTCTAAACTTGGGTTAAATTGTGATTTAATTAAAACTAAACAAAACTTTAACTTTTCAAGAGTCAACTTGCAAGAACCTCAGGGACCAATTCGGTAACTTTGAAAATTCCTCTTCTTCCCCACCCACCTTCACCGACCCCTCCTGCGCATTCCTTTCGGCCAACTTTCAGCTACGAATCGCACTAAACACTTATAATAATCAAAAGTAAACACGCACTTACGATCGTTTAATCATTTATACATATCCATCGTGCTCGATTTCATTCGAAACGTACCCAAATACCACCTTCGAATACCATCATCTTCGCGGACCTGCAACTTGAATTCAACCCACCTTCGATCGATTTTAATCGAATTGGTTAAAGGGCTTTCGATCAGGACTATCATACGAAGCTTCCCCTCGGTTTAATTTGATTATATTGTCCATTTGAGCATCAATCGATTGGAACCTTCGTCGCGACCTGTTCTTCAAAAGGTTCAACACCAAATCGACATCATATGGGTAATTGTTTACATCATTACACTCGAAAATACATGGGGAATCAAAGCCCCATGATCGTTTCTGTTATTGTTGGTGAATTGGGGTTCGATTTGGATCTAATCGGGTATTAGGGTTCTTGAGTTTGGGGAATGCTCTCGGATTTTGTCTAAAAGGATTAAGAAACGATTGAAACCGCGGCCACAGCCCTTTGGTTCACCGGTTCAGCGTACTTATGGCAAACAGGAGGTCCCGGGTTCGACCCCGGGCACCTACACACATTTTTTAAAGCCTTTTAAGCTTTTAAAAATTCCAGAAAAATTCCCAAAAATCATAAAAACGTTTTTACAAACATTAAAAATTTTTAAAACAACTTAATTATTTTTCTGAAATTTATTTTAACATTTTATCTATTTTTATTTAAAATTACAAATAATACAAAATTATTTATACGAAAGTGGACTTTTAATAATAATTTAATTTATTTAAATTATTATTTAACACCATATTACTTGTAAATTATTCAAATAATATTTATTGTTGTTTAAATCATGATATAAAAGTTAAATATTTAAATCCTGCCAAAAACGTGTTCTTTTCTTTTTATAAACCAAATAAATAAATATATTAATTAATTATCATATGATTGATTAATAAAAATTAATTATTTATTTTCCACGCATTAACAATAAATCAAATGTTTACGCGTACGGATACATTTATTAAATTCTAAACGTAATCACATTCACTAAAGTCATTTTATTTATTTTAAGACATTCAAACTAAATAAAATTTGGTTATTTAAACTACCATTCAAAACCCAAATAGAAACCCTAATTCCTCTTAAAACATTAAAGCTTATTATTAAGACTTTAACCTTGTGAATATATATTTACATATTTAGGTGCCTTGTAACGATCCACGTTGGAACGACGCCTACTATTATTCTTATTAATCGTCATTATATACTTATTTGCCATGTGAGTATTTCTATACCCCTTTTTCTTATTTTCACACTTTGAGGTGAAACATGTTACTTATTAATCATTGCACTTGTAAACGTTTGGATTCTTGTAAACTTATGGCAATTTACTTGTGAGTTGTGGTTAGTTGAACTTTTGTGGTTACCATGTTATGGCATTATATGTACAATCATTAACTATTGCTAGCCCAGCGAAGTCATAGATCTATGGGTAAGACAAGCCTACTTGGTTGATTCAAGTACACTTAGCTGATCGTATATACTTTTAACGTTAATAGAATATTAACGTCGTTTGATACTTGTAAAACATTGTCGAGGTTTGATTGTTGCATTGTTCATAACATCCCTAATCACTTTATTCACTAACTTATAACTTGAATTGCCATCGTTATATACTTATGTATTCAAAACTATAGAATGCTCACCAACAATATGTTGACCTTTTATTTTTAACATGTTTCAGGCAATAGCGTTATGTGGCTGTGAACAATCGTAACTCTCACGCCTCGACGATTCCGCCGTCAAGGTTGGGGTGTCACATATATATCCAAAGGCGCCGATCGAATTAGATTTTCTATCGTCCAGTCTGATGACCAACAGCATGAAGTCACCACTAGCAAACACGCGCCTATAGATGAGGTGAGGAATCACGTTGACGGTCGTTTTATATGTCCACATGAAGCAGCATGGAGAATTGTAGATTTTCTGATTCACCACAGAAATCCTGCTGTTCAAGTTTTAGCTGTGCATTTGGAGAATATGCAAAATGTTAATTTCAAGGACAATCACTATTTACAAGAGATTGTAGACAATTCTGCTGGCAAAAGGACTACATTGACGGAGTGGTTAGCAAATAATAAAGCCGACACGACAGGTAGGCATCTTAGATATATAGATTATCTTTCACAATACAGATGGGATACCCACAGGAAGCGATGGCTTCGTAGAGTTAGAGACAACAACCCTACTATCGGAAGGCTTATTTATGTTCATCCTACGTATGGAGAGTTATTCTATCTGCGTATGTTGCTAGGTTGCCAGTTGGGATGCACAAGTTTTGAGGACATCAGGACTGTGGCTGGTGCTATCTTTCCTAATTATCGATCTGCATGTGAAAGATTAGGATTGCTGGAAGATGACAATGAGTGGTCTCAAGCATTCGACGAGGCGGCTGCATGGGCCAGTGCTTCTGAGTTAAGGTCTCTTTTTACTCATATGTTGCTGTATTGTGAGATTTCGAATCCAATCAACTTGTGGAATCGACAATGGCATCGTATGATCGACGATGTTACACGTCGATTAGGTGTTTTCCAAAATTGCTCCGAAGCTCATATTACAGATGACGATGTTCAGCAATACGTATTGTATGAAATTGAACTCATGTTAAACTCAAGCGCAACTGTTTCGTCACTTGTAGATTATGGGCTACCTATGCCAAGAGCGGATTTGCTTGAAACACTTAGGAATAGGCTTCTAATGGAAGAAAAAAATTACGATAGACAAAAAATTGTTGTCGAACATGCGCGCCAAAAAAGTAGTCTTCATGGAAAACAATTACATGTGTACGAAAATGTTATCAATTCAATTGAAGATAACAGGCAAATTCTGCTGTTTGTCTACGGTCATGGTGGAACGGGGAAAACTTTCTTGTGGACGACTATCATCAATGCACTACGATCTGAAGGAAAGATAGTTCTCGCAGTTGCAGCGTCCGGTATTGCGTCTCTACTCATGCCTTCCGGTAGAACAGCGGATTCACGCTTTAAAATACCTTTAGAGATAACAGAGGAAAGCATTTGCCATGTTAAGAAAAACACCCAACTTGCAAAGCTTTTGATTGAAACTTCACTTATAGTTTGGGATGAGGCTCCGATGAATGATAGAAGATGTTTTGAAGCATTAGATAGAACTCTTAGGGATCTACTAGATAATGCTGACAACCTTTTTGGTGGAAAATCTGTGCTACTAGGAGGTGATTTTAGACAAACGTTACCTGTAAAATGTAAGGCAAGTAAGCAAGATATCCTAGCATCTTCATTGCCAAGATCATACATGTGGAACAAGTTTAAGATTGTTAAACTAACAGAAAACTTGCATTTACGTCATGCTCAACTTAATAGATCTGATGTTAGCGAAATTGAATCTTTTGCATCTTGGCTGCTAGATGTAGGAAACGGCTCAAATGGCACACTAGATAAAGATTGCCCTAGCGATTCAAAGCTTATTGAAATCCCTGAAAAGTTTTTAATACCTCATGGCGATGATGGTTTACATAACCTCATACACTTCATATATGATAGGGAGACACTTGAAAGTCCCACAGCAGCAAATCTTTCTCAAAAAGCAATCGTTTGCCCAAAAAATGAAACTGCTGACTTGGTCAATGCCATTGTCTTGGGCATGTCTTCTGATGATTGTAGCGTCTACTTAAGCACGGACTCCATTGTACCTCATGCCAAAAATCGAGGTGATTTAGAGCTACTATACCCAGTTGAATACCTGAATGAATTGGACTTTAACGGATTACCACCACATAGACTTAATCTTAAAGTGAAAGCACCCATCATCTTGTCGCGTAACATAAATCAAAGCGCTGGTCTATGCAATGGAACACGTTTAATTATAACGCAGCTACTTCCGATATTACTGTATCGCAGCTGGTCATAGAGTCTACATACCTAGAATAATTTTGAGTCACACTGATCCCCAACTTCCTTTTGTGTTCAAAAGAAAACAGTTCCCTGTTAAATTATGTTACGCAACGACTATCAATAAAAGTCAGGGGCAGTCTTTAAATAAGATAGGAGTTTACTTGCCTCAGCCTATTTTTGGTCATGGACAACTGTATGTAGCGTTCTCTAGATCAACTTCACCCGACGCCTTAAAAGTTTATATAGAGCCCTCTGAAAATACATGTAACATCCAAAAAGTTTGATATTTATTTATTTATTAGGATTAATGTTTAGTCGCACGCCATGCGTACGAATAAGGCCCAAATCGCACGAATAACGGGCGTATGGGCTCAGTCGTACGATTGAGCCGTGCGAATGGGTCCAGTCGTGCGACTGAGTATGGCGGCTAAAATAGGCATATAGGATAAGTAGGGCGGTGAAGGGTGTTTAAAAGTAGATTTCATCTGCATTATTTTCATTCCCTTGTTTCTCTCGAACCCAAACACCCCTGTCCTTGCCAAATCAACGGTTTCGGCTTCATTTCGGTAAGTTTCGCTTGGTACGGATCGATTCTTGAATATGTTAAGCTGTGTATGTGATTGAAATTGATCCAAAAACATGTTTTAAATCGGGGTTTCTGTTCAATCTTTCTGTTAAGCTAAAAAGTGAGGGTTCGGATCCTAGTTTTTGTGAAATTTGATGAAATAAGGACCCGAAACGGTTGTAAATGAAGTATATATGTTCTGTTGTGAATATGGTATAATCCAAATGGTTAAAACTTGAGTTTTTGGATCAAATATGTCAAGAACACAGCTGCTGATCCGTTTCAGGCGAATGAGCCCAGTCACATGACCCATTCGTACGACTGAGTCAATCGCATTGTTCAAACGTGCGACTGAAGTTCAGTCGCATGAACCAATCGCACGAATGGAGGTCATTCGTACAAACCCTGTTATAGCTCATTCGCACCTCTGTCGTATGGTCCATTCGTACGACTAAGCCCAGTCGCATGTTCAGTCGTACGAATGAGTCCAGTCGCGTAGCCTTAGTCGTGTGAAGTGGTCAGCTAGGGGTGATTTGACTAAGCTAGGGTTGTTGTTTTAGATTTGCTTTGAGAAGGAGAAGTTTTAGCTGCCTAGTGTATTAGATTGATAACCACTTGCTGAGAACATTAAGGTGAGTTCTAATTGCCCTTTTTATGTGTTAATGTCGTTTGATAAATGTTGTTTGACAAAATCGGGCACTGGCATGCATATAAATAAATATAAAATGGGAATAAGAGTTGAAAGTGGTAAATTGTGGTGAATGGCGAGGTGGAGGTTTGACCCACCAACTATAGACGGAGGTTTGACCCGTCAACGCCAACTACAGACGGAGGTTTGACCCGTCAATGCGCGAGGTGGAGGTTTGACCCACCAAATTATAGACGGAGGTTTGACCCGTCAACGCGCGAGGTGGAGGTTTGACCCACCAAATTAAAATCAATAAAGAGATGTCCATAAATACCTTGTGGGTATTCGATATGCATATCAATACTGAGACGAATAAATGGACTGATGAATGTTTATGAATCATTCGGTGTTATAACAGTTGATGAATTGTCATTATTGAAATGTGGTGTACGTTAGAACTCACTAGTTTATCTGATTTTGTGTTTGTTTTTCTTATGCATGCCAGGTATTAATAGAAGTGTTCGTGGAGGTCCCCCACAGAGTTAGCTTCCGGTTATGGTGTATGATACTGACCACAAATGTTGGGTTTTGGAAACGAAGTACTTGAAGTTTAACAAAGTTTTCAAATGTCGGTTAAAGTCTTGTAAATATTGTTATCGATGTAAACAGTTTTTAACATATATGTAAAAATTCCGCTGCGTTTGTAGTCTCTGAATTATTATTATAACCCAACTAGTAGCACCCTCCTTACTATATTATTTTGTTATAAGATTGAGGGTGTTACAAGTTGGTATCAGAGTCTTAGTTAAAGAGATTTGAACAATTAATTGTTTCAAACTTTAACTGAATATATGGGAAGTGCCAGTATCTACAACTGGAAGTAGGGTGAAGTATTGTGTGAATGAGTATTTAATTGTTAGTGATAATTCAGTCAAGTGTTGAATGAAAGTGATTGTTTGAATTAAAAGATTAGTATTATGTGTATGCATGATTCTGTGGTTTAGATAGGGTTAGAAATAAACTGTGAAAGGATAATGAGAAGAGGCAGGATGGTGTGAATAAGTAAATAATTGATAACACCTGGCCAATGTTATGAGCAATTTACATTATATGCAGCATCCTGGTATCACTCATTATTTGATAATGGTTTATTTCTTATCGTAGATGGAGGAAACCAGTAATACAAATTCTGGACCTGAAGCTAGGATTTCAGGTGATGAACTTAAGGTGGCTATAGGTGATGAGGTCGCCCGAGTGTTGCATACTACCTTACCCGAAATGTTGAGCGACCTTAGGAAAGGTGGTGAATCATCTTCCCAACCAACTCCTCCACCTGTTATTGTTGAGCCTGTAGTGGAGAGACCAGTGTCATATAAGCATTTTAAGGAATGTGAACCGCCTAAGTTTGAAGGCCAGAAGGATGTAGTAGTAACTTACAAATGGCTACGAGAGATGGTGTGACATCCGTCACTTTCAGGTCCGTCAATTGACTCGGAACTCGTTAATTCTTTCTGTGCATTTATTATTGTGCGTCATATATATATATACCGATTTGTGTGCTTGTCGCGCGTCGAATCCGAACGGACCCGAACCGACCCGAAACCGACCGAACGTACTTTCTCTCATCGAACGTGCTTAAAGTTTTAATTATAATTATTATAGGTATTTGATCGTACATTGCTCACACCGTTTGGAAGCGTTTTGCTCGCTTATTTTCTAATCATTTCAAGGTGAGTTTCACGGCCCTTTTTTAATTTATTTTCTTGGGGGAAAAGCTTGCTCAAATGTTTTGTTCTACGCCGTGTTATAAACAACTTGTGTGTGGTTTGGACCATAGGATTTAGTCTAGAGTTCTTACAAATATACTATCTGTACTTGGACTGTATGTGGACTGGACTGTCGTGGAGAGGTATTGTTAGTACTAACGGGCTGGCACCCCACCCTTGTTGTTGGTATGCTAGCTAAGACCAACTTGGCCTTGTGCGAGCCCTTGGGTGAATATAATCCGGTTGTGGACATGGGCATGACTATTGATTTGTATGGATTCTATGGCTACTATGTTCCCTTACTTACACACTCTCTTTTCTGTTTTACATGGATACACGGCAAGTTTTGTACATTAAACCTGTAAACTCACCAACGTATGTTGACCTTTATGAGCATGTCTTTTCAGGTAACAATGCATAAGTGGAATGGATGTGGACTTAGATGGGACCGCTCTCTTGGGAGCATTAGACTATTTGGATTTTATTTGGATTTATTTAATTATGGCACTATTGGACCAATTATGTTTTGATGTTTTGATGGTGTGCTTGTTGGATCTGGGATTACTTATTGTGTTTGGACTATTGGTTATGACTATGTCGTCGTGGAATTGACTAACTACGACACAAGTTTCCACTATGTCGGGTGACGTCAGGACACGTTGTCCTTCATTAATTATTGCAGCTCTATTAATTAACAATGTGTTATGACGATCCCGTCCGTTACATCCTCGTGTTTCCGCTATTAGCGGGGGTGTGACAGATTGGTATCAGAGCCATTGGTTATAGAGAATTAGGTGGATTATTCAACCTAGACTATAACCTAAGTACCCACATGTAGTATGCATCATAGGATTAAGTGTGTACTGCTATACATGTGAAAGTTTTATGTGTATTATCTGTTGTGCTATGTTGCCTGCCTTCTGTGTTATGTGTGATTTTCCTATTTAGAGAACTTTGGTCATTGTCTTACCTGTGTGTGCTTTGAGAAAGCATTAGGTAAGGATGTCCTCCCGTTATACGCTTGATTGTTATTTGGATTGGATTGATAAGTGCGGGTCTACGGATTCTTTTATAGGACTTTGGGCGTTAAGCCAACCTTTATTATGTGTGTCTGCTGGTGTTGGCTATGTTGTACGAGGTCTTATTTACAACTTGTGAGTTGAATACTGGGAGTTGGACATGCTAGCTTAGTTGACAACAACAGAAAAGGGCCATGTCATATTCGGGTTAGATGGAAAATTTACGGGATCTCAAACTATACTAAATGGACTTGTTTGACCTTCCCTTACCTAAGGGAATGCTTTCCCAATCGATTCCTCTGTACAACTTCGGTAACTTAACCTTCGGTTATTGATCATATCCTTGATTCTCCAATCATAGATAACACTCTGTACTTAACAAGACATGTTAACTCTGGTGGGAGGAGCTAGTAGTGACCATGCAATGCAAATTACCATTACGGGTGCACACGTAATTGCAATTTGCAGTGCATGCAACATCTGGCAAACCTTTTCATGAGATAACAGTCATAGTTAGTACGAAACTTCTTTTTTTATACATGGGACATTGGAGTTCATGTTCTTATTATAATCAATGGTGTTGAAACACCTATATCCTTTATCCTTCCATAAGTACAAACTGATCTAGAACCTTCATGGGAATCATACCTTGACATTTTAGCTCAGTATCTATGGGACGTTGAAATCGCTTTTGTTTCTATGATCATGGAAATTGACTACATGTTCAAGATGTACTTAGCCTTTAAAGAATTGCAGTAGAGAGGTGAGACTCTTTGTACCTATGTTGCTTTGTTCGGACGGATCCTAAGACTTGGGGCATTCGGCATTTGGATGTTCTAGCATTAGGCTTGATGGAATAAGTGGATGTCATGTAACCAGTTTAAGCATCGTTCTTGGTATATCGTTGGTGTGATGGGAACACTACGGGGAACCCTATATATAAACATCTTCAGTATACTAAGGATGTGCTTGAACTGGGCTATGTGATGATCCTAGCAGTTTAGAGTTTGACATGGTGGAACTAATAACATGGAAGGAAATGGTATTGGAGGCACGATTGGTTATACATACATAGAACTCATGATGTGCAAGCCAAAGTGGGATGACGGGAAAGTTAGAGCAACACCCTGACCCATTGCATTGAGAAGATTAGAACAGATGAGGACACCAAGATCTATGCCGAGAATCAAAAGGTAAACTGTGTTGCTTGTTCATCGGTGGGCGAAGAACTAACCTAGTAGAATGCCCAAACACTCGTTCGAGGTACGGGGATCGTAATGGCCATAACTGTGAATGAGATTAAAGGATTGGTAACCGAGGAGTACTACCTTGTGGTCTAGATGGAAATGTTAGATCTTGTGTCTTGGAATCATGCAATGGTAGGATATGGCCATGATGCCCATACCTAAGAATTCCATAAACTGGCAAAGTTGGTGCCATAATTAGGACACATAAATAAAAAAAAGGGGTTGGTTCCATAGACATGGAAGGATGGCCGTTGTTGCAACCCTAACCGTTTAGAGTGAGATACTGAAGACATGTACTTTGGCCGACGAGATGGTTCGTATTAGAGCTTCGAGAGAGCTAGTGAGACGAAGAAGGATGTTTGGGAATCGGGTAAGTAGATGGTGTTTAAATGGACAAGAAGGACAATGTCGTGAAAGGATATTTGGCTATCGTGTTGGAAATAAAGAACTGTCGGCACTTATCCAGAGTGCACCAAGTGCAATCGTCACCATCCGAGCCCTACACCATGTCTGGTTTGTTTTAACTGTAAGCAAGTGGGGCACCTAGCTAGGAGTTGTAAGGTGGTAGTGAACCCAGTTGTGCCAATCAATGCGGTCAGACAAACAGGTGGACAACGTGGGTGCTATGAGTGTGGAAGTCTAGAGCATTACCGCAGTGCATGCCCGAGATTGAACCGAGCACCGGGGCAAGCGGTCAACCAGGATCCCGGGGATAACCATCAAAATCGGGTGTTGGCAATCGGGGCGAATCCAGCACAAGGCAACAATGGAAATCCTGCTCGTGGGAGAGCATTTGTGTTGGGAGCCAACGAAGCTCGTCAGGAACCACAAGTGGTGACGGGTACGTTTATCTTGAATGATCATTATGCTACAGTATTATTTGATACGGGGGCAGATAATAGCTTCGTGTCCTCTGAATTTGTAAAAATGTTAGATGTGGCCCCCAGTTATGTGCAAACCTCTTATGTGATTGAGTTGGCTAATGGTAGTTTTGTAGAAACTAAGGAAGTAATCCGAGACTGTACCTTAATATTAGATGATCATGTCTTTAGCATAAATCTTATTCCTTTTGGGCTTGGGAGCTTCGATGTAGTGGTGGGTATGGATTGGTTAATCGAGAACAAGGCTGAAATTGTCTGTAACGAAAAGACTGTACGACTTCCACTACCGAGTGGTGAGACACTCGAAGTGTACGGTGAATGGCCAGAAGTACAAAAGCGACTTATTATGAGTATGAAGACTGAGGCAAAGAAGATCGAGGACATACCAGTGGTGCGAGATTTCCAGGAAGTCTTTCCGGAGGATCTTACGGATTGCCACCTATACGACCAGTGGACTTCCGAATTGATCTTGTGCCTAACGCGACGCCCGTGGCTAAGGCCCCGTATCGACTGGCTCCGTCGGAAATGCAAGAGTTATCCAGTCAGCTTCAAGAATTGTTAGATAAAGGTTTCATACGACCTAGTCATTCACCATGGGGAGCACCGGTACTTTTCGTCAAGAAGAAGGATGGATCTTTCAGAATGTGCATAGACTACAGAGAACTGAATAAACTGACGATTAAGAACCGATATCCTTTGCCAAGGATAGATGATCTATTTGACCAATTACATGGGTCCAAGTACTTTTCAAAGATTGATCTCCGATCGGGGTATCATCAACTTAGAGTACATGAGGATGACGTACCGAAGACAGCATTTAGAACTCGATATGGACATTACGAGTTCCTAGTCATGCCCTTCGGGTTAACGAACGCACCAGCTGTATTTATGGATTTAATGAATCGCGTGTGTAGGCCGCATCTGGATAAATTTGTCATAGTATTCATCGATGATATTCTAAGTTACTCTAAGACGGAAAAGGATCACGAAGAACACGTGAGAACAATTTTAGACCTGTTAAAGAGGGAGAAGTTATATGCCAAGTTCTCTAAGTGTGAGTTCTGGTTACGAGAAGTAAAGTTTCTTGGATATGTGGTGAATGAGGAAGGAATTCATGTGGACCCTGGTAAGATTGAGGCTGTTAAAGATTGGGAGACACCCAAAACACCTTCGGAGATCAGACAGTTTTTGGGTTTAGCGGGCTACTACCGACGTTTTATTGCAAATTTTTCGAGGATTACACAACCTCTTACACAATTGACTCAAAAAGATAAAAAGTTTGTTTGGGGTGTTAAGCAAGAGGAGGCCTTCCTGACCTTGAAAGACAAGTTGTGTAATGCCCCAATATTAACACTTCCGGAAGGGTTGGAGGGGTTCGTGGTGTACTGCGACGCATCGCATCAAGGGTTGGCATGCGTGCTCATGCAAAATGGTAAAGTAATCGCATATGCGTCACGACAACTCAAGAACCATGAGAAAAACTACACTACCCATGATCTCGAGTTGGGCGCGGTAGTTTTTGCTCTCAAAACATGGAGGCACTATTTGTATGGTGCAAAGAGTGTAGTCTACACAGACCACAAGAGCCTCCAACATATTTTCGACCAGAAGGAATTGGACATGAGACAGAGACGATGGATGGAGTTACTCAGTGACGACGACTGCGAAATCCGGTACCACCCGGGAAAAGCTAATGTAGTGGCCGATGCCTTAAGTCGAAAAGAACGAATTAAGCCCATACGTATTCGGGCAACAAGTATGACAGTTCATCCGTGTATAAAGACTTGTATCATCTCTGCCCAGGTACAAGCAATGAAGGAATTGAACGAAAAAGAGGAAGCACTGAGAGGATTGGACAAACAGTTCATAAAGAAGGACGATGGTGGGCTGTACTTCGTCGAAAGAATTTGGGTTCCGTCCTTAGGAAACACGCGGGAAATGGTACTAGACGAGGCTCATAAAACAAAGTATTCAGTACATCCCGGTGCAGATAAAATGTATCATGACCTTAAGGACTTGTATTGGTGGCCTGGAATGAAACGGGATATCGCGGTGTACGTGAGTAGATGCTTAACTTGCTCAAAGGTTAAAGCAGAACATCAGAGACCGTCAGGTTTGTTACAACAACCTGAAAATCCCGAATGGAAATGGGAAAATATTGCTATGGACTTTATTACCAAGTTACCTAAGACCAGTAGTGGGCATGATACGATTTGGGTTATAGTGGATCGGATGACCAAATCTGCATATTTCTTGGCTATACGCGAGGACTATAAAATGGAAAAGTTGGCAAGGATCTACATCTGTGAGATTGTGTCTAGACATGGGGTACCCGTGTCAATCATATCCGATCGGGACGCACGATTCACATCCTGATTTTGGCAATCCCTGCAGAAGTCACTGGGGACATGTCTTGACATGAGTACTGCCTATCACCCTCAGACCGATGGTCAGAGTGAACGTACGATTCAGACATTGGAAGACATGCTGAGGGCTTGCACGATTGACTTTGGTGGTAATTGGGATGCTCATCTTCCATTGGTGGAGTTTTCATACAATAATAGTTACCATACAAGTATCGGGTGTGCACCATTTGAGGCATTATATGGGCGTAAGTGTAGGTCACCGGTGTGTTGGGCAGAGGTTGGGGAAAGCCAAATGACTGGACCCGAAATCATATAGGAGACTACCGATAAGGTGTTTCAGATTAAGGACAGGTTGAATGTTGGACCAAAAGAACCAATGAGCCAAGATCAGGAAAACCTCTAAGTCCCACATGACATCACAACAACTGCTAAAGACCCTCATCAGCTGTTCTGACAAAGTCTGAAGAATCAACAGCTGAAGTTCAAAGAACTGAAGTACAACAGCTGAAGATCCCAAAGTACTGAAGACAAGTACTGAAGTCTAAAGTACTGATAAACACAAGTACTGAAGACTTCAAGTACTGAAGACAAGTGCTGAAGATCAAAGTCTGAAGAACTGAAGAACTGATGAACAACGGCTGATGCACAAAGTCTGAAGAAAACGACTGATGACAACTACTGAAGTCATCAGCTGATGAAACATCTGAAGACCAAAGTCTGAAGACCAAGTGCTGAAGTTTCAGAGTTTGTCACAACAGCTGAAGAAGTCTTCTTCAGTTGTTGTGATGGTTTATTTTCCTTTCAGTAGTTTTATATTTTCCTTTCAGTAGTTTTATGTTTTTCCTTTCAGTAGTTGTAAACGACTGAAGAGTTTGTTCTTCAGTCGTTGTAGTTGTCAGTAGTTTACTTTTCAGTACTTGTAACAGATAGAACACTTAGGAAATTTTGTAAGAAGATGTCAGCTGTTGTGACATCTTCAGTAGTTGTGTTCTATCAGTAGTTAGTTTAATAATTGTTTAATGTCAGTGGAATCTGACAACGGTATGGGTCATTTGCCTATAAAAGGGCAGTGACCTGAATGTATTCCACGCCGAAATATAAATAAACGAATATTATTCTTTCAAGGCAGAATTATTCTCTCTATATCTACTTTTGGTTTGCATGCAATATTCTTTATGTTCTTGCTTTAAATGCTAATATTCATGCTAAATCCGCTGCGAACACAATCTAATTGATCAAACTAGAGGCTGAGATCCTAACAAATGGTATCAGAGTAGGTTAATCATTGATCGATTTCACTATTGATCATTTGAAACTGCTCTTTTGATCTCTAAGTTTGATCGAATTAGCAATTTGCAAGAATTAGCTGTAGAGAGAGATTCTGCTGTTTCTGGCCAAAACTTGAGGTTCTCTTGGTGGTTTTGAGCTACATTTGTTTTGTTTAAACTTGAGTTTGACTAATAACTGAGATGACTACACAAACAAACGATCCTCACAATACTGGTTCCTCAACCAAGCCACCGATGCTTGTGAGGAATGAGTACAACATATGGCAAAGACGTATGCTTCACCACTTGTCTATCAACAGTGCTGGTTGTTGGAAGTCAGTGGTACATGGACCATACAAGCCTATGGTGAGCGTCCCTGAATCTAATGAACAGGTTCCAAAGAAACCTGAACAATATTCGGACGAAGATCTAAAGCTGTTCGAGATTGATGCTAGAGCCCATGGAATTTTAGCCATGGCTATTCCAAATGAGATTTACTCAGGGCTCTTGCATCATGAAACTGCTCATGACCTATGGGTTGCTCTAAAGGAACAATTTGGAGGAACTGATTCGGTCTTAGCAAACAATAGGGAAATCCTCGCCCAACAATATGAGACATTCTCATATAGAAAGGGTGAGACTCTGACCCAGCAGTTTGAGCGGTTCTCTTGTTTGATTTCTGAGCTGAAGATGGTCAAACAAGAGTACTCCAACAGCCAGATGAACAACAGGTTCCTCAGATCACTGCCTGAGAGATGGGACACTTATACCATTGTCCTACGCTCCAGTGCAAATCTGGAAACTCTATCTCTCACCCAACTTCATGGGAAACTGCTCACTTTTGAGAGAGAGATAGAGCAAAAGAGGAAGTTGTCCACCTCTGGCAAGCTCGCTGATGACTTTGTTCAAGGAAATGCTGCCTTGATAAGTCAGGAGTCAGAATATGCTTCATCAGAAAGTTCTTATGATGAGCATATTGATTTCTCTACCAACTCAGAACAAGCTTTTGTTGGTGTAGGTAGTAGTTCAGGAGGCTGCAGTGATAACTGGTGCTTCTTGATGGATGATTTGAAGGGCATTCCAGATGATGATCTGGAAGAGATGGATATTTTGAGCCAAATGGCAATGATCAATATCAGATCTCAAAAGTTCTACAAAAGAACTGGTAGGAAATTCCCTGGTCTCTCTGGCAAAACCAAAGTTGGTTTTGACAAGAGCAAGTTGAGGTGTCACAAGTGCCAAAGGCTTGGACACTTTGCAAGAGAGTGTAGATCATCTGGATCTAACTCCTCTGCACCCTTTGTGACTTTTCCAAGCAATAGCTCACAGCACAGAGGGCAACCTTCCTCCAGTTCTGGTCATCCATCACAAGCACAGGCATCACCTGCTTATTTTGTGCCTCAGGGGTATATGCCATACTCTTACCCCTGCTACTATGTGCCTCAGTCCAGTCAAACTCAAGCACCTTCGGCTCAACCACCACAGGCTCTTCCTGAGCCTCAATCTTCCCCATCTCATCATCAAACACAACCTCAACAACACAGCTTCTTCACCCCAGGAGTTGTTGACTGGAGTAGTCTACCAGATGATCTATCTGGACAGGAACAACTACTCCAAGGTGCTGGTCAACATGGTGGTGATAGTCCTTTTGGAAATCTTGCTCTGATGGCCCTTGAGTCTGCTGAGGGGTCATCATCCAATGCCTCATCACAGGTATCATCTGAGGCCAAAGCCAAGCTTTGTTCTGAATCATGCATAGCAGCATTTGCTTCTATTAGAGAAGCAAATGTAGCTTTAATAGATAAAAATCTTGAGCTAGAGCACACTATTTCCAAAAGAAAAGCTGATTTTGAGGTTGTACTAAAAGAGAAAAATGATGAGATTTACAAACTTAAATGCCAAATCAAAGATGGTAAAGCTAGGGAAGATGTACTTCTAGAGAAGTACAGAGACCTCAAGGAAACTCTTGCCAACACCCAAGTAGAGTGTGATCGATGGGTGCAATCATGCAAGGGTTTTGAAATGCTTCTTAAGAAGCAATCAGCTTGCAATGTGAAGTTTGGGATTGGTTATAATCACACTGCTCCTCCTACAGATTTCACTTTAAGAGCAGAAGTTGAATCTGATAGAGAGAGCAATAACCAATCCTTCTCATCATGTGACCTACTATCTTCTGATTCAGCATCATCAGAGATAGAAGTCAGCAACCAATCAGCAGATACTACAAGAGCTGATGGTTCAAATGCTGACTGTCACATGATCAAAAAGTTGATCAACTCAGGTGTTGTCTCTAGAAGTACTGAAAGTACTAGAGAGCAAGTGATAACACTTGAAGTTCAAACCTCAACTACTGCCAGCACTGAAGAGAAGAAAACTGACAGTAGAAAAGGTTTGAAGACAACTAAAGAAGAGGTCAGGAAAGCAGGTACTAAAGGGAAGAAAACTGCTAGTACTGATAACAAACAGCTGAAGAACAAGTCTTCAGTGTTTCATCTTCTTTGGTTGATTGTCAACACAAGATGAAGAAGAAGCCATGTGAGATATGTGGCTTGTTCAATCATCTTACTGATGATTGCTGGTACAAAAGGGGTTCCAAACTCAAACAACAGGAGGAAATTAAAGAGCAAATAAAGAAAATGAAAAATGAGTTTGAAACCAAGTTTGTACTAGCAACATCAAAGCCTGAAATCCCTAAGCCCAAAGCTAAATCTAAAAGGAAAGTAGGGAATACTCAGGCAACAGCTGAGGTTGCTCAGAAAAAGATGTACAACATAGGAATCCATCATCAGCAAACTCCAGTGTGTCTGAAGAGCTGAAAGCTTTATCACAAAGTCAGACACAACTGGTGATGATGGTTCAGCATCTAATGGGAAGAGTCAACCATTTAGATGCTCCTGTGTTGAAACCACAGAAAAGGAAGTCCAAGCCAAAGGGTTCCTCTTCTATACCATCTTCTTCACCTCAGGCTGTTACACATAACACACCTGTTAGTGCTGCACCTATAGTTGAGAACAGACCCAAAACCAAACAGGTTTGGGTCTCTAAAACTAACTAACATGTGGTTATGATTGCAGGGTTCTTCAACATGCCAAAAGAGCATCTGGTATGTAGACAGTGGAGGATCTATGCACATGACAGGAAGCAGCTCCCTTCTTAATGACTACTCTCAAGGAAAGAAGGGATTTGTTTCCTTTGGCAATGATGCAAAGGGTTACATCATCGGAAAAGGCTTTGTTTCCAATGGGGAAATAAGGTTGATGATGTTAACCATGTGGAGAATCTCAAGTACAACCTCTTGAGTGTCAGTCAAATGTGTGATAAAGGCCATATCGCCCTTTTCACAAGCAGGAACTGTCGGATTCTGTCATCCAAAGTTCTAAATTTGATTGACAAGCTGTTGGATGAATACACTCTCCTGAAGGCCAACAGGACAGGAAGAGTGTATGCCTTAGATCTTTCCAAAAAGATAGATCTAAAAGGCCATCCTTGCCTATTCTCCAAGGCATCTCCTCAAGAGTCTACTCTATGGCATAGAAGGCTGGGGCATGTTAATTTCAAGAACATGAATCAGCTGAAAGCCATGGTTTAGTTAGAGGATTGCCCTTGAAGGAGTTCAAGTGTGAAGACAACTGCACTGCTTGCTTAAAAGGAAAACAACACAAAGTTTCATTCCCTTCAATAGAAGAACCAAAGTCCACTGCCTGCTTGCAGCTCTTGCACATGGATCTCTTTGGTCCTGTCAGAGTGATGAGCATGGCAAAGAAGAAATACTGCCTGGTAATTGTGGATGATTATTCCAGGTATGTATGGACTTTCTTCTTGCACTCTAAGGATGAAGCAGCCAAGACTATCATGAACTTTGTGTTATTTGTAGAAAAGCAGTATTCCCTACAGGTCAAGTGTGTGAGGAGTGACAATGGAACAGAATTTAGAAACCACACACTTGATGACTTCTACCTGTCCAAGGGAATTAAAAGGCAGTTTAGTATTCCTAGAACTCCTGAGCAGAATGGAGTGGTGGAGAGAAAGAACAGGACTCTCATTGAAGCAACAAGGTCAATGTTGGCTGACTCAGGTTTGCCACTGACCTTTTGGGCTGAAGCTGTCAATACAGCTTGCTATGTACAAAATAGAACTTTAGTGAATAAGAGGTTGATGAATACTCCTTATGAAATTCTTCATCATTTGGCTCCTCTAATTTCATTCTTTAGAGCCTTTGGGTGTCCATGTTTTATTCTCAACACTAGCAACCCACTCAAAAATTTGCTAGTAAGGTGGATGCAGGGTATTTTGTTGGTTATTCATCAACTTGCAAGGCATACAGAGTCTTCAACTGTAGGACAAAGATGGTTGAAGAAACTCTGCATGTTAAGTTCAATGAATCTCCAAAGGACAAGATTCCACAAAACCCTGTGGAGTTGTTTGATCTGGACATACTGCAATATGTTTCTTATCAACCTCCAGCTGTTGAGCCTGTCAACAGTTCTCCACCTGGTGGTACTGATGATGATGTAGTCAGTACTCACCTCTTCAGGTTTAGTGACAACCTGCCTGAGTTCACTAAACCTGATGCTCCTGTAGCTTCAGCAGCCCCATCCACAACAAATGCTGATGAGATTTCTGCAAGCTCTACTTCATTTGAGCTGCCATCTCCTACATGGTTTCAGGAATCTCCATCACCATTTGTTGCTGCTGAAAGTCCTACAAACACTTGCACTGACATTATAGTCTATCAAGAGCTGAAGAATCACCCCACATCTCAAATCATTGGTGATATCAATGCTGGAGTTTCAACCAGGAGTCAATTGTCCAATTTCTGCTTCTATGCTCTCTTCATCAGTCAGCAAGAGCCAAAGAACTATCATGTTGCTTTAAGAGACAATGGATGGGTTGAAGCAATGCAGCTTGAGCTTCTTCAGTTCAAGAAACAGCAAGTGTGGGAGCTTGTTCCTTTACCCCAAGGGAAGTGTGCAATAGGCACCAAATGGGTATTCAGGAACAAAACAGATGATAAGGGCCAAATTGTCAAGAACAAGGCCAGGCTGGTTGTCAAGGATTTGCACAAGAGGAAGGCATCGATTATGATGAGACCTTTGCTCCTGTGGCAAGACTGGAAGCAATCAGACTGTTCTTAGCTTATGCTGCCTTTCACAGTCTTAAGGTTTATCAAATGGATGTCAAAAGTGCCTTCTTATATGGAAAAATAAAAGAAGAAGTTTATGTGTGTCAACCACCAGGCTTTGAGGACAATAAACATCCTGATTGGGTGTACAAGCTTGATAAGGCTCTTTATGGGCTGAAGCAAGCACCTAGAGCCTGGTATGAGACACTCTCAACCTTTCTTCTAGAGAATAAGTTCACTAGAGGCACCATTGATAAAACCTTATTCATCAAGACTGTGGGACAACATAAGCTCCTTGTTCAAATTTATGTAGATGACATCATCTTTGCATCCTCTGATCCAAAGTTGTGTGATGAATTTACAAAGCTTATGAAGCAAAGATTTGAAATGAGTGCTATGGGAGAATTACAGTTATTTTCTAGGTTTGCAAATCAAACAACTGGATGATGGAATCTTCATCCATCAGTCCAAGTATACCAAAGAGTTGTTAAATAAGTTTGATTTACAATCCTGTAAGCCCTGTTCTACTCCCATGAGCAGCATCACACAACTAGATGTAGATCAGAAAGGTAAAGCGGTTGATGAAACCCTTTACAGATGTATGATTGGGTCCTTGATGTACCTTACAGCTTCTAGACCAGACATCATGTTTTCAACATGTGCTTGTGCTAGATTTCAGGCTGCACCTAAAGAATCCCATTTGATTGCAGTCAAAAGGATCTTTAGATATCTGCAAGGTACCCAATCACTAGGTCTTTGGTATTCACTGGGCATTCTTGCAAATTAGTTGCTTTCTCTGATAGTGACTATGCAGGATGCAAAGTCACCAGAAAATCCACTTCTGGTGGTTGCCAATTCCTAGGCAATTGTTTAGTTTCTTGGCAGAGTAAGAAACAAACATCAATTGCTACATCTACTGCTGAAGCTGAGTACATTGCTGCTGCAAGTTGTACCTCTCAGATACTCTGGCTTCAGAACCAACTCTTGGATTATGGCATTACAGAGACTAAGACTCCATTATTAATGGATAGTGCTTCAGCTCTTTGCATTGTCAAAAATCCAGTCCAGCACTCTAGGACCAAACATATAGAGATCAGACATCACTTTATTAGGGATTGCTATGAAAAAGGTCTGATTGATCCAAAGTTTGTGCCTAGTGCTGATGAGCTTGCAGATATATTTACTAAGCCTTTGGATAGTGCCACATTTCAAAACTTGGTACTAAGGCTTGGTATGCTGCAGCTCGAATAACTTGACCAATACTGATGCTCTCAGTTCACAAGTACTGATGAGCATTAGTATGCAAAGGTCAAATATAAGTACTGATGAGTAATTTAGTCTTCAGCATTTTCACAACTACTGAAGACTAAAAGGCTTCAAAGTACTGATGTACATTATTTGTTGAAAACAACTGATGTAGTGAGGTGGATTACAACTACTGATGTATCATTTTCAAACAAATAAGTACTGAAGAACAAATTTTGTTCACAAGTACTGGTGTGTAATTCACATAAGTACTGAAGACAAAATTTGTTCACCAGCTCTGGAATATTCCATCAGCACTTGTGAACATCTGATCACAAGACCTGAAGGCATAAATACTCACAAGAGCTGAAGGGTCAATGAAACATCTGAAAGTCAGCCAAAGAGCTGATGAGTAAATGTGGAGGTCAGCATGAAACAACTGATTTGACGGAAACAGCTGATGAGTAATTTTATTCTTCAGCTGATGCCAACAGCTGCTGTTTCATACCCAAACAACTGAAGGACAAAACCATGTCTTCAGTAGTTTCACAACTACTGATGACTAACACCAAGTCCTCAGTTGTTTACAACAACTGAAGCAATACCATGTCTTCAGTAGTTCACAACTACTGATATCAGTAGTTCACAACTACTGAAGGCTAACACAAGTCTTCAGTTGTTACAACGTCTGAAGATGAAAACTAGGTCTTCAGTAGTTTATAACTACTGAAGACTGACAATAAGTCTTCAGCCGTTTACAACATCTGAAGGACAAAACCAAGGCTTCAGTAGTTTCAACTACTGAAGACTAACACCAAGTTCTCAGATGTTACAACCACTGAAGGTTAAAACCACGTCATCAGTAGTTTCAACAACTGATAACTAACACCAAACCTTCTTTCAGCCTTTGCCTTACCCTATAAATACCCAACCTTCAGAGCTTTTCATTCTCACGACCTAACTTTTTCTAAAACCTCTGATATTCTCATACACCATTAATGGCGGCCATGCAACTCAAACCTCGACACAACTGTGTCGCTCATCTCACTAAACCGCCATTCTGGGCCAAGTTCCACAATGCCGTCGATCTGATGACCGACTCACAATACCAGACGGCATTCCTCCTCAACCCCACCATATACACCGACTCCTTGGCGGAGTTCTGGACGAATATCACCGTCCAAACCGGAGAGAATAACGGCGAGGTCTCTCTCCGGTCCTCCGTCAACAACCACCCAGTGGTTATTACTCCAGCTACTCTTCGAGAAACCCTAAAGCTGGAGGATGCCACCTACCCAACCTCCTACCCCAAAGGCGCCCTCGATCTATGCTTCACTGCCAATGACTATCAGGGTGACCTTTCAGCCACCACCTTGTTGAAGAAACACTTCCCAGATCCCCAACGACTGATCTTTCACATGGTGAATGTGTGTCTGGCTCCCAAAACTTCTTCATGGGACCAGATGTCAACAAGGTGGCAACAGGTATTGTACTCTATCCTTGAGAAACAACCCCTAAACTTCACTGATATTATATTTTGGGAACTCAGGGATATGGCCACAAAACCCATTTCTAACCGTTGGATCTTGTATCCTCGGTTTATAATGGCCATCATCCAAAGCCAGCTTCAAGCTGAGGGACTAGTTGGCACTGGAGTCCCTGCCATGGCTGTTCTAGCCGAGGTATACTCCAGGCACACACCGACCACACACTCAAACAGGCTGGCCGGCTGCGAAACCCACGCAGCAGGAACCCACAGCCTCCACCTCCAAATCCAAAGTCCCCACCAAGCCAAAAGCCAAGAAGCCCAAAAGGCTACTCAGGGAAATGAGTCCCCTGAGGATGCCCCTGCAACACAAAGGCAGGATGTGGCTGCTGGTTCGATTCTCCCAGCAGCTACCATGACTCCACCCACCACAACCGCACAGGTTTCCTCTCAACAGGAGCCTGATGCAACCACAACTGGGGCACCTACACATCTGGGGTCTTTCTCACTTGAGGAGACTGCCATTGAAATGCACACTCCTCCCCATGTGCACTCTGCTTCTAGCCCATCTCCCACAGAGCCGCCCCACAAAGTCCAACCCTAATTATTGCCAAAGTGTGACCCATCTGAGCACTCCACCCTCTCCCCAGAAACCTATTACAACTGGGGAGACTCCAACCGAAGAGGGGGTGGATACAAGTGCCGGTGGGAGCCCACAGCACAGAGAATCAGTCCAATCTCCCAGTGTGGCTAGGGAGACAGGACAATCTGGTGAGGCTGCCACTTCCCCTGCATCAACATCTGAGCAGGGTGAAGCTGGTAACATCACTAAGACCTCACCAGAGGCAACTGCCGATGATGGATCCAATCCGGAGGCTAGAAGTCCCCAGTACCATGAACAAGGGGCACATGCTATACTGAGCCACACTCAGGCATGTACATCCTGACATTGTCAGGAGGTCAGGTGATTCAGCTCATGCTGATGATGACCTGAGCTTCTTCTACGATGTAGTAGCTCAAACACTATCCTAGAGGATGAGATAAGCAGACTCAAAGAGCTGCTTGCTCAAATGACTCAGGATAGAAGTCCATCTGCCACCACTACCCACAGATGGCACCTTCACCCGAAGGTCTCACAAACACTGAGCCACTCCCACAAACTCAGCCACCAGCCCCTGCTTCTGGCACTAGCTCTCAGGGTCAGAACCCCCCTGAGCAGCTAGATGCTATCCTCCGGAAATCCCTGCCTCTCATCACACCCATAATCACAGAAATTGTGATGAAAACCATTGATGAGAGGCTTCCCACACATATCCAACCTCTGTGGAGGTTGCTGTTGCTAAAGCCCTTGCTGAGAGTCAAACCCCAACCAATGCACCCAAAAAGGGGGAGACCTCAGTGCAAGGAAAGAGGAAGAGGGGAGAGGAGGAGCTAGAGGTAGGTAGAAAGGAGATGGTTGAGAGGGAGAAGGTTCAGGAGACCAAGGGGAAGGGGAGGGAGGAGGAGGAGAGAGCTGAGAAAGAAGTGACTGGAATCCAAAAGGATTTCAGTGTCACTTATCAAAAGAGAGGAGAGGTGAAGAAGGTGGCTGATCCTGATCTAGCAGCCCTTGTCAAGGAGGCTGATGCTGAGCACAGCCGTTCAATGGACTCTGTCATTGAACAGCTGTTCAGGCAAGGCTTTGACAAGGACACTGCCTTGCTAGATCAAGAGATCAGGAATATGGAGAGAAGAGAGATTGAGTACCGATGGACTACTCATAGCCAAGAGGAAAGAAAGAAACTTGAGGCTATGAGTAGGTTCACTTCGAAGTACCTGGGCAGACCAGTCCTTGATGTCAAGGCATGGACCAGGGACAGACTCTTGGCAATAACCACCAAGATCTGTTCGGCTGGTGATTTCACTAAGGGACTGGTCGCAGAGGCCCTTTCTGAAGCAGGTGCTGGGAACAGGACACTGCTAGTAAAACAGACCAAACCACCCTTATTTCTAGGTTACTAGCAGTGCCTGCCAACATTCCCACACCAACAACCACCAAACCACAACCCACAAAACCAACCCCTTCACCATCAAAACCCGCAGCCAATGATCCACCCTTGGTGAAGAAGAGAAGGGTGTTGAGGCTGCAAGAAGAAGAAGATGAGGAGGATGAGGAGGATAGTCTGCCAATTTCAGCAGTTATACCTCTACCCAAAGCCAAACCACAAACCATCACTCCCACCTCACAGCAGGACACTGTGAGGGTAAAATTAGAAGAGGAGGAGCAGCAAAGGCGACATGATGAGGAAATGCTGAAAAGCATTGACAAATGCTATGCTGCTTCTACCTCTATAATGAACATGCAAAAGAAGCTCTGAGATTATTCACCCTCAGACAAACCTTTCAATATGAAAAGGAGAGGGTGAGAACTTGGCCTGACCCAAGGGTGTCTCACAGGATAGTCAAGAAGGACATGCCTGTGAGATACAAGAGCCAACTAAAGAGAATCGTAGATGAAGAGATCTCTGTGGCTCTTGTAATAACACCCTGGGAAATAGTAGAGGAATTCAGAAAGCTTATAGAGCCAACCAATCACCCCAAACAATGCTAGATAATAGGGTGATTAGGAAGGGTTTGGTCTATAAGAAGCTTGAGAATTTCCATAGGGATGAGCTCAACCTGCTGTTGGAGGGTAAACACCCTGATGAATTTGCATACAGGCAAATCACAACAGTTGAGCTCAAAAATAGTAGACAGGCCAAGTACATCTCAGAGCTGTACGGTCGGGAGGGATTATTCGATGGTGTGCCTGAAGACCTGTCCAAAGAAGAACAAATGATCTTTCTTCAGGCCTACACCCGAGAATCCTACTGGCTTGTACGTGGGAGGTAGATCTCATGGATGGGGCAACAGCTCTGTGTCCAATTCCCCAAGACAGAGCTCCCATCCATACTTAGCCAAACAAACACTTGAGACTACCTCTCAGGCCAGTGCTTATCTGGGTCAACTTCTAATCTGATCTAGAAGGAAATAGACCAATCATTATGCCACCAATAAGTGGGACAATAAATAATTAGAGGTTTTAGCTGCATTGGTTCAGGGGGAGTTTGTTGGACCAAAAGAACCAATGAGCCAAGATCAGGAAAACCTCTAAGTCCCACATGACATCACAACAACTGCTGAAGACCCTCAGCTGTTCTGACAAAGTCTGAAGAATCAACAGCTGAAGTTCAAAGAACTGAAGTACAACAGCTGAAGATCCCAAAGTACTGAAGACAAGTACTGAAGTCTAAAGTACTGATAAACACAAGTACTGAAGACTTCAAGTACTGAAGACAAGTGCTGAAGATCAAAGTCTGAAGAACTGAAGAACTGATGAACAACGGCTGATGCACAAAGTCTGAAGACAACGACTGATGACAACTACTGAAGTCATCAGCTGATGAAACATCTGAAGACCAAAGTCTGAAGACCAAGTGCTGAAGTTTCAGAGTTTGTCACAACAGCTGAAGAAGTCTTCTTCAGTTGTTGTGATGGTTTATTTTCCTTTCAGTAGTTTTATATTTTCCTTTCAGTAGTTTTATGTTTTTCCTTTCAGTAGTTGTAAACGACTGAAGAGTTTGTTCTTCAGTCGTTGTAGTTGTCAGTAGTTTACTTTTCAGTACTTGTAACAGATAGAACACTTAGGAGATTTTGTAAGAAGATGTCAGCTGTTGTGACATATTCAGTAGTTGTGTTCTATCAGTAGTTAGTTTAATAATTGTTTAATGTCAGTGGAATCTGACAACGGTATGGGTCATTTGCCTATAAAAGGGCAGTGACCTGAATGTATTCCACGCCGAAACATGAAATAAACGAATATTATTCTTTCAAGGCAGAATTATTCTCTCTACATCTACTTTTGGTTTGCATGCAATATTCTTTATGTTCTTGCTTTAATTGCTAATATTCATGCTAAATCCGCTGCGAACACAATCTAATTGATCAAACTAGAGGCTGAGATCCTAACATTGAAGGCGGCCCAAGATCGTCAGAAAAGCTATGCTGACAATCGAAGGAAGTCATTAGAGTTCACTGTTAGGGATAATGTACTATTGAAAGTGTCGCCTTGGAAAGGCATCGTACGTTTTGGTAAAAGAAGCAAGTTAGCGCCAAGGTACGTTGGCCCTTCAAGATCATCGAACGTATTGGTCCTGTTGCATATCGGCTTGAATTACTGCAAGAGTTAAACGGTATCCATGACACATTCCATGTTTCAAATCTCAAGAAGTGTCTTGCTGATGAGACGTTGCATGTGCCACACGAAGAAATTCAGGTGGATGAAAAACTTCAATTCGTTGAAGAACCGGTGGAAATGATGGACAGAGGGATAAAGACTGAAGAGAAGTAAGATTCTGATTGTGAAGGTAAGATGGAACTCGAAGAGAGGCCCTGAATTTACCTGGGAACGAGAAACGGAATGAGGATTAAGTATCCTCACCTATTTACGGATGACAGTGCAGTTGATACTCCAGTTGAATTTCGGGACGAAATTCTCTCAACTGGGGGATACTGTGACATCCGTCACTTTTAGGTCCGTCAATTGACTCGGAACTCGTTAATTTTTCTGTGCATTTATTATTGTGCGTCATATATATATATATATCGATTTGTGTGCTTGTCGCGCGTCGAATCCGAACGGACCCGAACCGACCCGAAACCGACCGAACGTACTTTCTCTCATCGAACGTGCTAAAGTTTTAATTATAATTATTATAGGTATTTGATCGTACATTGCTCACACCGTTTGGAAGCGTTTTTGCTCGCTTATTTTCTAATCATTTCAAGGTGAGTTTCACGGTCCTTTTTTAATTTAATTTCTTGGGGGAAAAGCTTGCTCAAAGTTTTGTTCTACGCCGTGTTATAAACAACTTATGTGTGGTTTGGACCATAGGATTTAGTCTAGAGTTCTTACAAATGTACTATCTGTACTTGGACTGTATGTGGACTGGACTGTCGTGGAGAGGTATTGTTAGTACTAACGGGCTGACACCCCACCCTTGTTGTTGGTATGCTAGCTAAGACCAACTTGGCCTTGTGCGAGCCCTTGGGTGAAATAATCCGGTTGTGGACATGGGCATGACTATTGATTTGTATGGATTCTATGGCTACTATGTTCCCTTACTTACACACTCTCTTTTCTGTTTTACATGGATACACGACAAGTTTTGTACATTAAACCTGTGAACTCACCAACGTATGTTGACCTTTATGAGCATGTTTTCAGGTAACAATGCATAAGTGGAATGGATATGGACTTAGATGGGACCGCTCTCCGGGAGCATTAGACTATTTTGGATTTTATTTGGATTTATTTAATTATGGCACTGTTGGACCAATTATGTTTGATGTTTTGATGGTGTGCTTGTTGGATCTGGGATTACTTATTGTGTTTTGGACTATGTTATGACTATGTCGTCGTGGAATTGACTAACTACGACACAAGTTTCCACTGTGTCGGGTGACGTCAGGACACGTTGTCCTTCATTAATTATTGCAGCTCTATTAATTAACAATGTGTTATGACGATCTCGTCCGTTACATCCTCGTGTTTCCGCTATTAGCGGGGGTGTGACAGATGGAAGCAGCGTTTAAACTTAGTAGATGCAAGGAAGATCAGAAGGTGGGCTTTGCAGTGCATTCTTTTCAAGCAGAAGCATTGTATTGGTGGGATACAATAGAACAGACCATGTGTGAGGCCGCCATGAACCAGATGACGTGGAAACTTTTAAAGCGTTAGTGATAGAAAAGTTCTGTCCGAAAGGCGAGATGGACAGAATTGAGATCAAGTTTTTGCAGTTTCTGGCAGGCAGTTTAAGTCATAAGGAGTATACGTCCAGATTTGAAGAAATGGCTCGTTTGTACCTCATTTAGTAACTCCTGAGGCGAAGAGGATTACTAGGTATATTCAGGGACTACCCCCTAAGGTGAGAATGCCAGTAAAGTCTAATTCTCCTTCTACATACCAAGCTACGGTAATTTGGCTGCGGACATGTATGAGGAAGTTGCTGAGTCCGAGAAACCTGTGGTGAAAGAAGAAGTGGTTAGTCGTCAGGAAACTTCACTGAGCTCTGGGCCTATGTATGGACAGAGTGGGCCGCAGAAGAGAAAGTTTAATGCTAGGGGTTTTGTAGGTCCCCCTCCTCGGTGTAATAGATGTGGGAAGTTTCATAGAGGGGAATGTAGATTGAATCACCCGGCATGTCGTAATTGCGGGAAACCTGGACATTTCGTTTCCAGATGTCCAGAACTTCGGTGTTATGAATGCGGGAGATGGGACATATGAAATCTGAATGTCCAAAGTTTAGACCTGGACCGGTCCCTATTCGTGCAATGGGAGGACCGAGTAAAGTCAGTGCAAGTGGTAGTAGCGTACTACAGGGAGAGCATTTACAATAACTACGGAGGAGGCTAAGGCGTTACTAGATGTCGTGTCGGGTATGTTTCTTGTTAATGATGTACCAGCTAGAATTTTTTGATTCGGGGGCTATAGAAGTTTTATATCAATAAAATTCCATGCCTTAATAAAAGTTAAACCATCAGGGCTGGATGTTGCCTTTTCAGTAGAGACTGCCTCTAATGAATTTATAGTTGTTAACGAGGTAATAGATGATTGTTTGTCGAACTAGAAGGTGTAAAATTTCCTTCTAGGTTACATATGATGAAATTAGGAGGTTTTGATGTAGTATTGGGAATGGACTGGTTATCTACGTTTGAGGCTCGGATAATATGCAAAAGAAAGATGATTGTGTTGCGAGCACTAGATGGTAATCTGGTAACGGTTTTTGGTGATGATCATGATAGTGTGGTAAAGGTCATATCTATGATTAAGGCTGAGAAATTATTGAGTAGGGTTGCGAGTCATTCTTGGCATATGTAGTTGATACTGCTAAGGAGACGAAGAAATTAGAAGATGTTCCAGTGGTTGTAATTTTCCTGATGTATTTCCTGAGGATCTACCGGTATACCTCCTGATAGAGAAATTGAGTTTAGAATTGACTTAGTACCTGAAGCAAAACCTGTCGCTAAAACCCCTTATAGACTTGCACCGGCTGAGCTGAAGGAACTTCTGAAGCAATTACAGGAATTATTAGACAAAGGTTTTATTCGACCAAGCACCTCACCATGGGGTGCTCCAGTTCTGTTTGTAAAGAAGAAAGATGGCAGTTTGAGGATGTGCATAGATTACAGAGAACTAAACAAGCTAACTGTTAAGAATAAATACCCATTACCTCGTATAGATGATTTGTTTGATCAACTCCAAGGTGCTAATTGGTTCTCAAAGATAGATCTTAGATCCGGGTATCATCAGTTAAAGGTGAAAGAAGAGGACATACCAAAGACAACTTTTCGTACGCGATATGGACATTATGAATTTTTAGTGATGTCATTTGGATTAACGAATGCTCCTGCTGCATTCATGGATTCGATGAACAGTATGTAAACCGATGCTGGATAAATCGGTGATTGTGTTTATAGATGATATTTTGATTTATCTAAGAACGAAGGAGATCATGCTTGTCACATTCGAGAAGTATTAGAAGCCTTGAGAAAGAATAAGTTGTATGCAAAATTCTCGAAATGTGAATTTGGTTAGGAGAAGTGCAATTTTTGGGCCATGTGGTAAATGCGGATGGAATATTGGTGGATCCTGCGAAGATTGAGGCCGTGATGAATTGGGAGATTCCTAAAAGTTCTTCAGAAATTGTAGTTTCTTAGGACTGGCAGGATACTATAGGAGATTCATTCAGGATTTTGCTAAAATTGCTTCCCCATTGACAAAGTTAACTCGAAAAGACGTTAAGTATGAATGGAATAAAGAACAGGAAGTTGCTTTTCAAGAACTGAAGAACCGATTAACACAGCTTCAGTATTGGCCATACCAGAAGGTGTAGATAATTTAGTGATATATTCTGATGCATCATATCAAGGATTGGGGTGTGTCTTGATGCAACGTGGGAGAGTTGTTGCGTATGCTTCTAGACAGTTGAAGACCCATGAAGTTAATTACCCAACCCACGATTTAGAACTAGCAGCTGTAGTTTTTGCTCTTAAGATATGGCGACATTACTTATATGGAGTGAGGTGTACCATCTTTACTGATCATAAGAGCCTGAAGTACTTCTTTGAGCAAAAAGATTTAAATATGAGACAAAGGTGATGGTTAGAATTAATCAAAGATTATGATTGTGAAATTTTGTATCACCCCGGGAAAGCAAATGTGGTTGCTGATGCATTGAGCAGAAAGGAGAAGTATGAACCGATTAAGGTTAAAGCGTATAAACTTGTAATTACTCCTGATTTTATGCAACAGCTGAAAGAAGCCCAATTGTAAGCATTGGAAGAAGAAATATTAAAAGAGAAAGAATGGTTGGTCAAGAAAAATATTTAGAAGAAAATAGTCATGGTGTTAAAATCAGATTTGGTCGAATGTGGGTTCCATTGGCTTTACGCGATATGGTACTAGATGAAGCTCACAAATCTAGGTATTCCATTCACCCAGGCATGACTAAGATGTATCAAGATTTAAAGCATGATTATTGGTGGCCAGGGATGAAATTTAATGTGATGCAGTATGTAAATAAATGTTTGACTTGTGCCCAAGTAAAAGCTGAACATCAGAAACCTTATGGATTATTGCAGCCATTAGCTATTCCAGTTTGAAGTGGGATGATCTGACTATGGATTTTATAACGAAGTTGCCCCGTACACCAAAAGGCTATGATACTATTTGGGTAGTGGTAAACCAGCTAACCAAGAGTGCTTTATTTCTACCCATACGGAAACTTATTCGGTGGAAAAGTTAGCTGATATCTTTACTAAAGAATAGTTAGATTGCATGGAGTTCCGAAAAGTATCACGTCTGATAGAGATGCTAGATTTACTTCTAGGTATTGGAGGAAATTTCATGAAGCAATGGGAACTAAACTTTACTTTAGTACAGCCTATCATCCCCAAACAGATGGCCAAAGTGAAAGAACTATTCAGACATTGGAGGATATGCTACGGGCATGTAGTATAGATTTTGGAGGTAGCTGGGATAGTCATCTTCCTTTAGCTGAATTTGCATACAACAACAGTTATCAAGCTACCCTTCAGATGTCTCCATTTGAGATGTTGTATGGAAGAAAGTGTAGAACTCCACTTTATTGGGGAGATATGGGCAATGGGAATTGGGGAATAGTGAAATAGTTGAAGAAACAATGGCAGAGTTTGAAGTAGTTAGAAATCGTATTAGAGAAGCGAAAAGCAGGCAGAAATCGTATGCAGATGGTAGAAGAAAACCATTGGAATTTAAAGTTGGGGATTTCGTTTTGTTGAAAGTTTCTCCATGGAAAGGCATTATTCGATTTAGAAAGAGGGGCAAACTAAGTCCACGTTTTATTGGACCTTTTCGAATAATGGAGAAAGTAGGATACGTGGCGTATAAGTTGGACTTGCCAGAAGAATTAAGTGCTATCCATCCAACCTTTCATGTTTCTCAGTTACGGAAGTGTTTAGCTAATGAAACTCAATATGTACCATTAGATGATTTGAGGTTGATGAGAAGCTCAATTATGTTGAACAACCCGTGGCCATTATAGATCGTAAGGAGAAGAAACTTAGAAATAAGAGCATTAGTTTAGTCCGGGTGCAGTGGGCACGTCGCCAAGGATCTGAATCAACCTGGGAACCCGAAGAGGAGATGAGATGAAACTACCCTCAGTTGTTTTAGTCGGGTTTCGAGGACGAAACCCTAATAAGGTGGGTAGACTTGTAACATCCAAAAGTTGATATTTATTTATTTATTAGGATTAATGTTCAGTCGCACGCCATGCGTACGAATGAGGCCCAAATCGCACGAATAACGGGCGTATGGGCTCAGTCGTACGATTGAGCCATGCGAATGGGTCCAGTCGTGCGACTGAGTATGGCGGCTAAAATAGGCATATAGGATAAGTAGGGCGTGAAGGGTGTTTAAAAGCAGATTTCATCTGCAGTATTTTCATTCCCTTGTTTCTCTCGAACCCAAACACCCCTGTCCTTGCCAAATCAACGGTTTCGGCTTCATTTCGGTAAGTTTCGCTTGGTACGGATCGATTCTTGAACATGTTAATCTGTGTATGTGATTGAAATTGATCCAAAACATGTTTAAATCGGGGGTTCTGTTCAATCTTTCTGTTAAGCTAAAAAGTGAGGGTTCGGATCCTAGTTTTTGTGAAATTTGATGAAATAAGGACCCGAAACGGTTGTAAATGAAGTATATATGTTCTGTTGTGAATATGGTATAATCCAAATGGTTAAAACTTGAGTTTTTGGATCAAATATGTCAAAACACAGCTGCTGATCCGTTTCAGGCGAATGAGCCCAGTCACATGACCCATTCGTACGACTGAGTCAATCGCATTGTTCAAACGTGCGACTGAAGTTCAGTCGCATGAACCAATCGCACGAATGGAGGTCATTCGCACAAACCCTATTATAGCTCATTCGCACCTCTGTTGTATGGTCCATTCGTACGACTAAGCCCAGTCGCATGTTCAGTCGTACGAATGAGTCCAGTCGCATAGCCTTAGTCGTGTGAAGTGGTCAGCTAGGGGTGATTTGACTAAGCTAGGGTTGTTGTTTTAGATTTGCTTTGAGAATGAGAAGTTTTAGCTGCCTAGTGTATTGGATTGATAACCACTTGCTGAGAACATTAAGGTGAGTTCTAATTGCCCTTTTTATGTGTTAATACCGTTTGATAAATGTTGTTTGACCAAATCGGGCACTGGCATGCATATAAATAAATATAAAATGGGAATAAGAGTTGAAAGTGGTAAATTGTGGTGAATGGCGAGGTGGACGTTTGACCCACCAACTATAGACGGAGGTTTGACCCGTCAACGCCAACTATAGACGGAGGTTTGACCCGTCAACGCCAACTATAGACGGAGGTTTGACCCGTCAACGCGAGAGGTGGAGGTTTGACCCACCAAATTATAGACGAAGGTTTGACCCGTCAACGAGTGAGGTGGAGGTTTGACCCACCAAATTAAAATCAATAAAGAGATGTCCATAAATACCTTGTGGGTATTCGATATGCATATCAATACTGAGACGAATAAATGGACTAATGAATGTTTATGAATCATTCGGTGTTATAACAGTTGATGAATTGTCATTATTGAAATATGGTGTACGTTAGAACTCACCAGTTTATCTGATTTTGTGTTTGTTTTTCTTATGCATGCCAGGTATTAATAGAAGTGTTCGTGGAGGTCCCCACAGAGTTAGCTTCCGGTTATGGTGTATGATACTGGCCACAAATGTTGGGTTTTGGAAACGAAGTACTTGAAGTTTAACAAAGTTTTCAAATGTCGGTTAAAGTCTTGTAAATATTGTTAACGATGTAAACAGTTTTTAACATATATGTAAAAATTCCGTTGCGTTTGTAGTCTCTGAATTATTATTATAATCCAACTAGTAGCACCCTCCTTACTATATTATTTTGTTATGAGATTGAGGGTGTTACAATACACCTCCTAATGTAACAAAAAATAGTGTATTCAGACTTTTGGCTGAAATTGATCGCAGACAAGAAAGCTAAAATGCCGGTTCAACGAATATCATCTCTCAGTCCTAGATGTAGCACAGAATCAATTGAAGTTAGAATCATAAAGAAATGGAAGATGTATCTACGTCCTGAACTCCACTTATTGTTTGTGATGAACATGTAAGCAGCGTTTTTATAATAACTACTTCAACATATTTATTCCTACAAAATCATTTAGTATGACACAAATTCATAATGTAGGACGATGCTATAGAAGCAACTACAGATGCGCACAGCGCAACACATTTCAATAAGATTATCAGACCAAAATCTTGCTATAAAATCACGGGTTTTGTTTGCGTTGAGCGAAGAACATCAGTTAATGTTGTAGATCGCAACGCAATTATTCTTTTTGGGAGATCTACAACAATAGCACCCATTGAAAACAACGTTATACCATACTACTACTTTGCATTGCCCCATACACAGAACTAGAGAAACGTTTGTTAGACAAAAACAAACTTCTGACAGGTTTTCTGTTTACCACGTTTTTGGTTTATCATGCATGACTTTAATACTCACCCACTAACTCATATTCCAACTATATTTCAGATTTCATTGGGCGTTATATTAATGCGAAAGGGGTAGCGGGACACAGCAGAAAAGGTCCACTACGTATTCGTCTACAACATGAGAGGTACAACCCTTAGTTTGAGGTATATAATTACAATAACCATCAGAACACTAATTGCATTTATATACCCATACAGTGGTAAACTCATTGACGTCGCACTGTGGGAAGAGATAGCGAAAACGTTCAACAGTCTACTGTTGAAACAGACCCAGAACCAGCAATCATTGCAGCTACATCTTTGAAAGTCTCAACGTTTGGAGGTATCACATCCAAATCATAGATTTACATTACTTTAGTTGCTTTGTTTCTACCCGATTTCAGTTAATAAACCTGTTATATTCGAATCTACATAATTTTAAAGATGAACTTTAAATAACGCTATTTGACACTAATCAAATTTCTAAAATTTCATAAAATTCAAAGTTTAAACCACACAGCTCTTCCAACAAACAAAAGAACATAAGCACACACAGAGTATGTATTTTTATTAAACCACATAACTCAATTTGCATTCACTTATCACCAATAATGAACGTTCTTCAGAAATAATTTAATACAAACACAAACAAAAAAACATAACTCTTCGAATAAACAAAAAAATGTCCAGCTAGGAACAAAGTGACACTACTCAAACTATCGGACTTTAATCAACTAAAGTCTAAAAGACAAAAATTGAAGAGTGTTACATGTTTGCCATTTGATTGTTTTAGGTATCATCAATCGATTATGAGATATATTTTGTCTGTTTAAAGTGTATACATGACGATGCCCTCATCCCTAATGAATATATTAGCTCACGTTCCGTTGTCGATATTTTGTATGTTTGTTTGAAGAGTTATATGATTTAAGCTTTGAGTTTCTTTGTTAAATTCTTCTAATTCAACAACAATAAACTTCTAGAGCTTTCTGTTTTTGGTTTTAGGTAATAATCAGATCTTTATATCTAATGATGATTCGAATTAAGTTATGAAAAAAAATTGATCTGATCATCAAAACCAAAAAGAATTTCTAACCACTACTTTAATGGTAATAATACTTTGTTCTCCATATATTGCTTGACATGGATTATCGTTTCTCGCCTTTTGATTCAATGACTGAAAATCTTAACCCATATATCGCTTGAAATCTACATGATTTATGTCTTTGTTTTCTTCTTCCTCTTATGGTCTGCAATATTTGTTGATATATAAATGAACATAGTCCAGATTAAAAAGAAAATTACATTCCAATAGCATATAATCTACGACCACATATTTTCTAAACTGTCAACATTCTGCAACCATTCTATGCAGGTGCTTTGCAGCTAGCTTCCACTTCTGCAACCGAAGTTTACATCAATCCATGCATAGCTCAACTACCAACCCTGATTCAAAGGTATAACAAGATTACAACTTTTATCCCTTGTACTAGAGGTTATAACTAAACATACCGATGTAAAATAAATACAGGTTCAAGCACCTGCCAACATCTGAAGTAGCTTCTCCTCCAACAAGAAACACATTTGCTGAATCAAACCTTACATTGCTTTCTGAAGTTCTGGATCAACTGCAACAGACAAAAAAAGTAAAGTCTATCTGCAATAAACATTACTGTTTAGGCATGCTTTAACTATATATAATACAACAGGAAACATCTTACACATGTCTAGCAAGAATAGCAAAGATTGAAGATAGTTGGTGCTATGATCATGTACAAAGTGCACACACAAAGCGTACCAAAGCGGTCACAAATACTACTGCCCTGCTCATGGATTTCAAGATGAACACTCATACCGGTATCTTAAACTTAAGAATAAAAGAATTTAGACAACAACATTTTAATCAAATTACTTATGCATTTGCAGTTATCGATTTAGTGCAACAATTGCTGATGACAGCTGCACAGCAGATGCAGTCTTTTTTGATGGCGTTGTAACAACACTAGTGGGCAAATCTTGCTACGATATGGTAACCTCTCAAACCGACAAAGACCCAAAGCAATTACCACAAGAGATAGAAAATTTGATTAACAAGCCATATATCTTCGAAATCCAAGTAAAGAAAGATACCCAAACTGAGGCAATTGCAGTCAACAATGCCTACGAGGCACCACCATCCCCATCAGAGACAACCACCTCATCTTCAACTGCACCAGCAACCCTATCCGTTAAAATCCCAAAAAGCCCGAGAACAAGGTAAAAAAAACAACTTTACAAAACAAAACTAAATGCTTCAACTCAACAACAACAACATAACATCCTTTGCAGATGCAGATGCTAGGCAAAAGCAAAAACCAAAGAACAATAGCAGCATATCGGGGACTCACTTTTGTAGCAAAAGGCTTAAATATGCATAGGCAACTAGCAGCAGCAGTAACCTACTTCGAAAGACAATAGCCTTCTGCCTATTTTGGAAGAAACAAACCTTTTGCCAACACTTGATCATTTTAGTAGCAGCAGCAGTAACCTACTTCGAAAGACAATAACCTTCTGCCTATTTTGGAAGAAACAAACCTTTTGGCGACACTTGATCATTTTAGTTAGCTTGGGTCTGGGTCTATTTCAACATGAGAAATATACCCTTACTTTAAGGTATATAATTACTCTAAAGTATAATCTTTTATTAGTAAATATGAATGATCAATCACTAAGCGCATCCTTCGCAGCGATCAGGTCCACCTTTTGCAAGGCCAACCCCAACAACAAGAAAGCTCGCAGCTATCAGCTTTATCTTTTGCAATGCCAAACGCAACAAAAAGATAGCTCCCAGCAGCCAATTAACACTCTATTGTACATATCTAACAAACACATGATGTTCTGTATTTCTTCGTTTTCTCTGTTTGGTGAAGATTTACTCTTATGCTAAATGTCTTTGTTGTGTATGCATGTATCACTACTATAATCTCTCTTGCTCGCCAAAAATAAGCAAAACTTTGGTTTATCATCTGCTATGTCGCTTACTAAAACAAAATATTCAAACACGAACAGCCGCAACAACGCGCGACATATATTCCTAGTTTTACTAATTGTTATATCTTTGGAGAAAGAAAATTTTAAATTAATCATCTAATTTTACATGTATATCAACTTATCAATAAGTTAAACAGTTATAATTTTTATCATTTTATGTGCACACCTGCTAAGCATCATGGTATAACAAGTTAACGCATATGCTCCCATTAAAAGGAGAGAGGGATTGAGAATTTAAGATGCAAAGGTTTGTTTGGTTGTGTTTCGGTGGTGTGCATGGGTATTTTAAAAAGAAAAGTGTCATGGTTATGGCTGTTTCCAACAGTACGTTTATCCTCCGCGAAGGTCGTCGTTGCCATAGATTGGCCACCTCCGCGCAGCTTCGGCTAGTTAGATGGCAGTTATAGCCTTGGGGATTTGCACCCCTTCTACGTCTCCCACCGGAACAGCTTTTCCCGGGACCCTCGCCGCGATGGTCAGCGGGTGGTCTGATGGTGGCCTTCCTCCGCCTACCGCCTTCGGCATGCCCGTTGGCCGACAGTAATAGACGGTGGTGCTAGCGACGGCGGTGAAGTTGGTTAGATCGGCTAGGGTTTAGTCCCCTGTTTTGGTTTGTCACGATGGCGCGTGTCGTCATGGGTGGCGGCGATGTCAGTACAACCATTCTAGGTTTTTAGATTTGGATTTGTTGATGATTTTTGTTGGGTGCTCGACGTTGATGATGATGATTCTACGCCTGATGCATCGCGTGTAGTACTGGTGGCGATGGTGTTGGTGGTGGCTGTGCCGGTTACATTTTCATTTTTCTGTTTACCTATGTTTGAATGAACAGTTATTGAGGTTTGAAGTCGATGACGATGAATGTTAACTCATATGACACCATTTGTGGTTTGTTGTATCATTCATGTTTTAGTTCTAAGGATGTTGGTTATGATGAGTTGTTGCTCATCTGAGATGAGGGTTGCTTTATTAGCTTCGATGTTTACTTGCAATAAACATTATGAGCTGTGATGATACAACCAAATCGTATCAGTTGCTTAGGCGCTGCTGTTATTTATGGCTAGCAGCCGACCATCGGTTCTAAGCCTCGTCATGGCGTTTATTATGATGTCATCTGATATTGTTGGGTTTCATTTAGTTGGTGATGATGATGGCAAAAGTTTATCCGTTTGCTGTTATGGTGTGGCGAATTGAAAAGTTTACAACCACAATAAACGACATTGGTTATCTAAGCAAATTCGCACAATGTGCACGATGGAACACACTAGTATTGAATTAAAATTATAAAATATCTTCAAATTCACTTTATCAATTGTTATATACGTAACTTTTAGAATTTAAATCTTTAAATAGAGAGTGCGAGACAATTACCATTAGGATTGCTTTACGAACTTTAACCTTATAATAGTATTACACAATTTTTAAACGAATAATTTTATAATATATTAATCAAGTTTTAGTATTGTTTAATCAGATCGCTTATAAAGTTCCAATCAGATGATTACAATCTTATTTTAATATTTCAATCATATATATTTAATCTGAACAATCGTCCTTTTGGATAATTCATAAATTGCAAAATATTATAGAATTTTAGAATTTTAAAAAATTTATGATATTTGTTAGAAACTAAATCATTTAAATTCTAGATGCTCAAGAGGCGTTACCTCTGTCACTAGACCGCCAACCCCAGTAAACACACATTTAACTACCGAAGTTATTGTTGACTCGGACACTCGGTAGAACGGGGCATTTGAATAATAATGTTTATAAACGTATTTATTTCTACAAAAGAAGCTACATCCGCCATCTACTCAGAAAAGTCTTAATTTGCAAAACATTTCATATTTACATCCATCATCTATGTAGATCATCCATATAGGAAAGTCAAAAACTAAAATAATATAATTATTCAAATGTATCACACAATCACATATTATAGGGCGTACCCGGTGCATGAAGCTCCCGCTTTGCGCAGGGTCCGGGGAGGGGCCGGATCGCGAAGCGATCTGATGTACGCAACCTTTCCTTGCACAATTTTGTGCAAGAGGCTGTTTCCACGGCTAGAACCCATGACCTCAAGGTCACAAAGCAACAACCTTACCAGTTGCTCCAAGTTCCGCCCTCGAATCACATATTATAGGTTAAAGATATATCATATATTTCTTATTATACCTCCTGTAATTGATCAACTATCTGTATATGTGTCGGTAACCATAATTTGTAGTCACGATTTAATTTAAATAGTCTCCAATCATATATTAACATCCTTATCGGTTTGATTTGAGACTAGAGGTCAATCTATGTAATATACAGGGTTATCAACTTCTTCCATCTCACCTAGTTCATGTCTAAATACTAAAAGGTTAAATGTTAGTTATGTTTATATGTTTTAAAGGTATTATATAAACATCTACTATATGTGAAATAAATTACAAATAAAAACGTAATGAAAAGAAACATTGGAATAACTGGATTGGGTTGGTACGATTTTCACCAAGTATGCCGAGAGCCCAATTTGAGAATAAAAAAGAAGCCCAATTTGACTTTCATGGGAACACTTTTAGACTTGTGCTTCACAATTAGTCATAAATCATAATTAGAGATTTAGGTGTTGTTTGTTTTTTCTGCAGGAAAACGTTTACCGTCTGTGGACCACATCTGCAGACATCTGCAGCAGAAGAGGTGGACCAAATGTCTGCAGTCTGTAAGAAAAAGACTGTTTGTTTTTTAACAGTATTCAATTTCTCCCCAAATGCACAAATCATTCATTAAACCCACAAGATTATTATATACATCCAACATGCACCCTCAAATCTTCCCTATATCTATCTCCAACTCCTTCGTTTCAGATCCCACACCATCATCTTCAATCATGCCCATTTCAGCAGCTTCAAAGGCTGAATCAGTGTTCTTGAAGGATTACGATTGTGACGATTTGGTTCATTCAGTGGGGAGGTGGCGGTGGAACACGAGGGGGTAGGGGCCGAAGGGGGTGGGGGCCGAAGGGGGTGGGGGGCCGAAGGGGGTGGGGGAACGAAGGGGGTGGGGACGAAGGGGCTGCGAGGGTGGTGTAGAGTGGGGAGGTGGCGGTGGAACATGACGGTGGCGGCTGGAGGGGGCGGCTGGAGGGAGGCGGCTGGAGGGAGGCGACGAAGGGGTGGGGGGCCGAAAGGGGTGGGAGACCAAAGGGGGTGGGGGACGAAGGGGCTGCGAGGGTGGTGTAGAGTGGGGAGGTGGCGGTGGAACACGACGGTGGCGGCTGGAGGGGGCAGCTGGAGGGAGGCGGCTGGAGGGAGGCGGCGAAGGGGGTGGGGGGCCGAAGAGAGGAGAGGAGAGGAGGATGAGGATGGTGGCTGGTTGTGTTTTGTGTTTTGTGATTAGGGAGAAGAGGTTTGATGAAATGTCTTCCCGCCTGAAGACACTAGTCCATGTCTGCACCAAGAAGACCTCGCGCAGACGTTTTTTAATGAAACGTCTTCCAAATAACAAACAGTCTGCGCACTCAAAACCTCTTCCCGCGTCTGCATGCGCGCAGATGAAGAGGTGGGGAAGATATTTTCTTAAAAAACAAACACCACCTTAAAGGTGAAAATAACAAGTTCCTGAACCGGAACTGACGACCTGAACTAGAACCATAACAGGGAAAGCAGTTTGACTTGAACCGTGTTTCGGTTATTATCAGAACAGTGTTTGTAAATGTAACACCCCAACCCGGGTAAAGTTGACGTGTCACATAAACAGTAATCAGAGTTTCATAACGATAGAATTAAAGTACTAAGAAACACTCAAATCCTTACATAGGTCCAAATAATTTAAATAAAGTCTTAAAATCAGAATACTATTAAATCTTATTAATCCAAATGTTCTCATCCTAACTTCTTGAATTAACACTCTTCACTCGTTCCCCTGAGCCCCTTGAGTACCTGCTATAAAAATAAGAGAAAACAACAAAAGAAAGCACGGCTGAGCCAAAGAATGCTCAGTAACGGAAATAAACAATAGCAATACAATGATCAATAATGATAACAATGAGATGATCAAGTTGAAAATCAAATGATAATGATCATCTAAAAGGAATACCCATATGAGCCAATAATAATAACAATTAACAATGTGTACATTAGCTGCAGTTCTAATGCACCAATATGTGAGATAGGAATGTGGGCATACACACCTAACCATCTCACCAATAAACAATAACAATGATATCCTAGGATCGATCCATACGCCTCCTTTAACATTAATCAATATGTGCAACAACTTAGCACGTAATAATAATGTAGAGACGCTGTGGTCTAATCGCTCTGCCACAGATAGAGCACGTCACTTGTGCCACAATGACGCCCTATGTCCCCATAGGTGGATGTGCTCGGGTACGGAGGTCAATAATACAATCGATCAAGCCAATATAACACAATAAGTTACACTAGTGCTCTTAACCCTCAATCAAGGTCACTAGCTACAATTAATAATTTAGGAAGCATGTGACAATGAGTACAAAAAGATAAATCATATCACATGCAAACAATATCAACTATACGATAATCCTTTATAACAATAAACTTATGAATTTAATAAACAACAAGTCAAGTTCTGGATTCAAGATAAAATCAAGAACGAGAGGAATTCATGCTACGAGAGAGGAAAGGTCGGAATCCGTACCTTATACCCGAATGACAATAATCAGAAACAAAGTCTAGGCTCGGTTAACGTCGTGAGAACCTACGATAACGTAACGCAAATTATAGTTTGAAAAATTCCAGTTCTGCCTCTGTCTTTTCGCACTCGTTAAAAATACTAAACGACGTTTAAAAATTCTGAAAATCTCCATTTTACTAGATTAATGATTTCTGAACAACTTTTATTTAGAAAAGTTTCTGATTTGGATTACCGAAATATGAGAAAAACGTGGATCTTTACAGCTGCGCAGAACTGCTAGCTGTTACGAAAACGACTGTTTGGAGGTCTAAACAAATGAGTTTTTCGATGTTTTATATATCAACGGATTCGTCTTTCGATGAACTTCGTCATGGACATAAATTTTAACTGATTTGAATCTGTTATGAAAGAGTTATGCTCTCTGTAAGTTGGCTGTAAAATACGAGCTTAATTCAACAAAATAAACTATTTCATACGTTTGTTAATAATATAAATATAAATTGTTAAGGTTTTTAACAAACTAATTTACAGGAGATTAATTGGGTACTTTCATATAAGAAGTTTTATGTTTAATCATATTTTACCATTTATTTAAAAGAAATCCATAAAAATAGTTAAATAAATGTCCTTGTTATATAATTTTATAAACGTTTAGACTTAAGAAAAATTACAGAAAATTAATTGGGTACTTTTAAAATAAAAGGAGTTTATAGAAGTTGTTTTTATAATTTTTGGTAATTTTTACATATTTTTAAAAAAGTCAAAAAGGCTTCAAAAAAAATATGGCAGGGGCTGGGTTCGAACACGGGACCCCTTGCCTGTCCCTCTTACGCTTTAACCAGCAGGCTAGGGCGCCTGCGCCTGATATGTATTGGTTTTAATTCCTTTTAACCAGTCCCGCATCTAAGAACCCAATTCCAAGAACCCTAGAAACGATTTCGCTTCAATTGAGCATCAAAACGATGTTAATAGCCAAATTAATGATGGGGCTTTCATTCCTAGTCTAGAATCGAGTATGTTGGTAGTTTTAATTACCTGTTTTGAAGTCGATTCGATGATGAACCCGATGAAGAACAGGTCGCGACACTCGTGTCAATCGAATGATGCTCAGACGATGATTGTAATCAAATTAAACTTGTAGACAGCTTCGAATGATGATTAAGAGCAATAGCCCCTTATCAAATGCGATTGAAATCGATCGGAGGTTGTTTTAAAATTGAGTTGCAGGTCCGACTTGTAATGGTGATTGAATGTAATGTTTGTGTGTGTTTCGGATGAAATTGAACTTAAAGGAAAGTTATAACCGATTAAATGATTGTGTGTGTTCAATTAATTTGATTATCATCGATTGTTAGTGATTTGTGGCTGTAAAGTTGACCGAAGTGGGTGTGGTTCTAGATCGCACTTAGAATGTCTGATTTTTAAATTGTTCGTGGTGGTTGAGTTCGAATCTATCATGTGGGTTTGTCGGGGGTTTTAATTTTGTTGAAGACGGGGCGGTTTTGGAGATTGGGGGTCGCCGGGATACGGCCGGAGAGTGGCCGGAGGTGGCCGACGGGCGGTGGTGGGGGATTTAAAACAAGTTTACACTTTTACCCCCTGAGGTTTGATGTGTTTAATATTTCATGTTTAAAACTTAATTTTAAGTTTCAAAAATTACCTATTAACCCCCTGGACTTTATTATTATTATTGTTATTATTTTTATCATCATTATTATCATTATTGGTATTATTATTATTATTATTATTATTATTTATTACGGGTATTATAATTCTACCCCCCTTAAAAAATTTCGTCCTCGAAATTCTAAATAATGTAGCATGAATCCTTCTGAAAATACAATACGGTGAAATTAATACTTCTTTAAGCACACACCACTTACGAATAGAGTAATCACTAACAGTTAGGCTTAGAAAACATACACTTAGTTGTCGAATAAGTATGGATACTATGAACGAATCATTCTTCTGTCTCCCATGTCGCCTCGCGTTCAGAATGATTTTTCCATAAAACTTTAACGAACGGTATAGACTTGCGTCTCATAACTCGTTCTTGACGATCAATAATAGCTTCAGGTTCTTCTTCATAAGAAAGATCTTCTTGAATCGCGTGAAGAGGGTAACTAATAACGTGCAACGGATGATAGTTGTATCCCCTCAACAAAGAGACATGAAAAACGTTATGAACATGAGAGAGTTGCGGTGGCAATGCTAAACGATACGAGACTTCTCCAACCCTTTCAAGAATCTCAAACGGACCGATAAAACGTGGACTTAACTTTCCTTTAATTCTAAATCGACGTATGCCACGACAAGGTGACACTTTGAGAAACACATGATCTCCGACTCTAAATTCCAACGCTCGTCGGTGTTGATCGGCGTAACTCTTTTGTCTAGTTTGGGCTTCTTTCAACTTCTCTCTGGCAATGGCAACTTTGTCATTAGTAATTCTAACCAATTCCGGTCCTTCGATTATCTTTTCTCCAACCTCATTCCAACATATCGGTGCTCTACATTTTCGACCATATAAAAGTTCAAACGGGGCCATATTTATACTAGCCTGCCAACTATTATTATACGCGAACTCAACTAGGCATAGATACTCATCCTAATTGCCCGTCCATTCGAGTGCGCATGCTCTAAGCATATCTTCCAAAGTCTGAATAGTGCGTTCGGATTGTCCGTCAGTCTGCGGATGGAAGGCAGTGCTAAATCTTAACTTGGTTCCCCAAGCATTTTGGAAACCCTTCCAAAAGCGTGACGTGAAACGCGGATCTCTATCACATACAATCGATGATGACGTGCCATGAAGTCGAATAATATCTTGCAGAAATATCTCTGATAATTTGCTAACTGAGTAACCCTGTTGGATGGGCAAGAAATGAGCCGACTTTGTGAGTCTATCAACTACGACCCAAATGGCGTCGTTCTTCTTGAATGTTTTTGGTAGGCCTGTAACAAAGTCCATGGAAATATCATCCCATTTCCACACAGGAATATCTAATGGTTGCAGTAATCCACTAGCTCTTTGATGCTCAATCTTTACTTGCTGACAAGTTAAACAATGACTCACATATTTAGCTACATCTTCTTTCATACCACTCCACCAAAAGTTCTGCCTTAAATCTCTATACATCTTAGTGGCTCCCGGGTGAATAGAGAATGGTGAACTGTGTGCCTCTGCTAATAAGGAGTCACGAAGGGTTGAGTCATCTGGCACACATATTCTATTCCCACACCAGATAACTCCTTGTTCATCAACTCGAAACTCAGATTGTTCCCTTTCTTCAAATTTTGTAATATCGCCCAAAGTTCTCCATCTTGATTCTGAGCTTCCTTGATCTGTGTAATAAGATCAGATTCTATCCTCATCTTGGCTAGATAACCGTTAGACTCACCAAGCTGTAACCCAACTTCCATTCTATCCAGATCTGAGATAATCTGTGGTTGGATTTGAAGACATGCTACTCCACCTGCACTCTTTCGACTGAGAGCATCTGCCACGACATTCGTCTTGCCCGGATGATACTGGATGTTGGCATCGTAATCCTTGAGTAGTTCTAACCATCTCCTCTGCCTCATATTGAGTTCTTTTTGAGTGAAAATATACTTAAGGCTCTTATGATCAGTAAAGATATCACATGTCTCTCCATACAAATAGTGTTTCCAAATCTTTAATGCAAACACTACAGCTGCAAGCTCTAAGTCATGTGTTGGGTAGTTTACTTCGTACGGTTTAAGCTGTCGGGAAGCATAGGCAATAACTTTACCATGCTGCATAAGAACACAACCGAGTCCCTTCTTTGATGCATCACTATAAATTTGGTATCCGCCAGAACCCGAAGGTAACGTAAGAATAGGGGCAGATACTAGTCTTTTCTTCAGTTCCTCAAAACTCTTTTCTCTATCCTCGTTCCAAGTAAACTTTACACCCTTTCTCATAAGTTGAGTTAGAGGTAATGCTACACGAGAGAAACCTTCCACAAAACGTCGGTAATAGCCCGCTAAACCAAGAAAACTACGAACTTCAGTGACGGATGTCGGTCGAGGCCATTTAGTAATAGCTTCCACCTTTGCCGGATCCATAGTGATACCTTTAGCTGATACAACATGGCCTAAAAATGCCACTTGTTCAAGCCAAAAGTCACACTTAGAAAATTTAGCATATAACTTGTTTTGGCGTAAGGTCTCCAAAATCGTGCGAAGGTGGTCTTCATGCTCCTCTCTACTTTTAGAGAATACCAAGATGTCATCGATAAAAACAATTACAAAGCGGTCCAAATACTCATGGAACACTCTGTTCATGAGGTCCATAAAGACAGCTGGAGCATTGGTCAAGCCAAAAGGCATAACTAGGAACTCATAGTGACCGTAACGGGTGCGGAATGCTGTCTTAGGAACATCTTGATCTCGGATCCTCAATTGATGGTATCCTGATCTGAGGTCGATCTTAGAGAAGAACTTTGCCCCTTGTAGTTGATCGAAGAGATCGTCAATACGCGGTAACGGATAGTGGTTTCGGATAGTAATCTTATTAAGCTCTCGGTAGTCGATGCATAGACGCATACTACCATCTTTCTTCTTCACAAATAATACCGGTGCCACCCATGGTGAAACACTTGGTCTAATGAATCCGAGTTGTAATAACTCCTGTAGTTGTTCTTTCAATTCCTTCAACTCTACTAGGGCCATCCGATAAGGTGCCTTAGAAATGGGTTCCGCCCCGGGGATTAAATCAATAGTAAACTCGACTTCACGCTCAGGTGGTAACCCTGGAAGTTCTTCAGGAAAGACATCAGAGAATTCCCGAACAATAGGAAAGTCTTCAATACGAGGAGTATCCACTGATGTATCTTTTATAGAAGCTAAGAATCCCTCACATCCACGGGATATAAGCTTTTGGGCTTTCAGAGCAGAGATAATTTTGAGAGGTTTCCGAGGTAGGCTCCCTTGGTAAACTAAGTCAGAATTCTTAGGATCACCAAATAGCACACGACGAGTTTGACATTCTATGGTAACCTGGTGTCGTGTTAACCAATCCATGCCAAGAATAATATCGAAATCACCCATGTGCATAGGAAATAGGTCAGCCTCTCTAATGATTGATTCGATCTGAATAGGACAGTTTTGATATACTTGTGAAATAACAATCGATTCTCCAACAGGAGTAGAAATCACTAATGCAGGCTCTAGAGCGGTAGGCATGATCGTAAGGCGGTTTGTGAATAGATGAGATACTATAGAGTGGGTGGAGCCAGTATCAAACAATACAGAAATATCATAGTCACCATAACGAAGTATACCACAAATCGTACCTATATATTGATAACTAATGAGATACTAACGACGGTAAAACTAGAATCAATGGAAGTAGATTATGATTATTAGAATGAATTTGTACGGGAAGATGTACCTGGAGCATTAGCAGCTTCCCCTGCAGTTAGTGCGAATACTCGACCTCCAGTAGTGGGTGGCGCATTGGCTCCCTTAGCATCATTCTCTGGTCGGTTCCTCGCCTTTGGGCATTGACTAAACCTATGCCCCATATCTCCACAACCAAGACAAGCTCCTGTAAGTCGACGACAAGTTCCGGGATGATGCTTTCCACAATGAGTACACATCGGATGTCTGGAAGGATTGCCTTTTTGATTCACCGGTTGAGCTGCAATTGGTTGTTGATAGGGTATCATTTGACCTTGACTTCGAGTCTTACCATGCCATGGCTTAGTGTTCTTCCCCGATCCTTGATTTTTCTGACGATCATTTCCATTTCGGTCAGATCCTTGAGATGACTCACCGCCGGCCTGAATACGAGTCCCATCTCTACTTCGCTTCCTATTATCCTCAAATTTTAACAAAAATTCCTTTCTCTCCAGGTCCACCCTTTTTGCAGCCCTAACTGCTTCCTCAACATTGTTGAAAGTGGAGTGAATAATAGCCTTACGAATCCGATCACATACTGTCCATTGATACTTTTCAGCCCGTTCCTCGGGTGGTCCAGCAGAAGAACCTAGAAATCCCAACAGTCGATAAAACCGGTCTGTAAAATCGGTGAGTGATTCATCGTTTCGTTGACGGATGTTATCATACTCCCGCCTGTATGCTGCTTTATCCACATTCGTAAAATACTTGTCGAAGAATATGGGACGAAAATCATTCCAAGATAGAGTCTCCACGAACTGTTCGCCTCCTCTTTCAGCTACCACATTCTCCCACCATACTTGAGCATCTTCCTCCAGCTTATAAGCAGCTAAACCCGCCCTGTACTGCTGATCAACTCTAAGCACGGTAAAAATTTTCTCAATATGAGCGATCCAGTCTTTGGCCACTGCAGGTGTAGCCGCCTTAGTGAATGATCGTGTTTTTGCTTTTGAAATCGCGCTAGCCAAACATCTGCACTAGTTGGGTTTGGATTCGGGTTTGGATTTGGGTTTGGATTCGGATCCGGATTTGGGTTTGGATTTGGATTAGGATTTGGGTTTGGGTTTGGATTTGGGTTCGGATTACGTACCGCATCAATCAAAGTCGGTAGTATAGCAGTAAGTGCTTGGGTCATAGCACCAACAAGGTTTGGATCAGGTCCATTCGACCCGCTAGAATTTCGTGAATTACGGCTGGAAGGCATCTAAAATGAAAACATTTCACCTTAATCAGAACAACGTGAATTAGAAAATAGCCATATAATATATAGAGAACCTAACCCAATGTCTACCCAATCCTCACATGTCTTAATTATTTAGTTTAAGTTTTCTACAGGAAGGAGCCTAAGCTCTGATACCATAACTGTAACACCCCAACCCGGGTAAGGTTGACGTGTCACATAAACAGTAATCAGAGTTTCATAACGATAGAATTAAAGTACTAAGAAACACTCAAATCCTTACATAGGTCCAAATAATTTAAATAAAGTCTTAAAATCAGAATACTATTAAATCTTATTAACCCAAATGTTCTCATCCTAACTTCTTGAATTAACACTCTTCACTCATTCCCCTGAGCCCCTTGAGTACCTGCTATAAAAATAAGAGAAAACAACAAAAGAAAGCACGGCTGAGCCAAAGAATGCTCAGTAACGAAAATAAACAATAGCAATACAATGATCAATAATGATAACAATGAGATGATCAAGTTGAAAATCAAATGATAATGATCATCTAAAAGGAATACCCATATGAGCCAATAATAATAACAATTAACAATGTGTACATTAGCTGCAGTTCTAATGCACCAATATGTGAGATAGGAATGTGGGCACACACACCTAACCATCTCACCAATAAACAATAACAATGATATCCTAGGATCGATCCATACGCCTCCTTTAACACTAATCAATATGTGCAACAACTTAGCACGTAATAATAATGTAGAGACGCTGTGGTCTAATCGCTCTGCCACAGATAGAGCACGTCACTTGTGCCACAATGACGCCCTATGTCCCCATAGGTGGATGTGCTCGGGTACGGAGGTCAATAATACAATCGATCAAGCCAATATAACACAATAAGTTACACTAGTGCTCTTAACCCTCAATCAAGGTCACTAGCTACAATTAATAATTTAGGAAGCATGTGACAATGAGTACAAAGAAGATAAATCATATCACATGCAAACAATGTCAACTATACGATAATCCTTTATAACAATAAACTTATGAATTTAATAAACAACAAGTCAAGTTCTGGATTCAAGATAAAAATCAAGAACGAGAGGAATTCATGCTACGAGAGAGGAAAGGTCGGAATCCGTACCTTATACCCGAATGACAATAATCAGAAACAAAGTCTAGGCTCGGTTTTCGTCGTGAGAACCTACGATAACGTAACGCAAATTATAGTTTGAAAAATTCCAGTTCTGCCTCTGTCTTTTCGCACTCGTTAAAAATACTAAACGACGTTTAAAAATTCTAAAAATCTCCAGTTTACTAGATTAATGATTTCTGAACAACTTTTATTTAGAAAAGTTTCTGATTTGGATTACCGAAATATGAGAAAAACGTGGATCTTTACAGCTGCGCAGAACTGCTAGCTGTTACGAAAACGACTGTTTGGAGGTCTAAACGAATGAGTTTTTCGATGTTTTATATATCAACGGATTCATCTTTCGATGAACTTCGTCATGGACATAAAGTTTAACTGATTTGAATCTGTTATGAAAGAGTTATGCTCTCTGTAAGTTGGCTGTAAAATACGAGCTTAATTCAACAAAATAAACTATTTCATACGTTTGTTAATAATATAAATATAAATTGTTAAGGTTTTTAACAAACTAATTTACAGGAGATTAATTGGGTACTTTCATATAAGAAGTTTTATGTTTAATCATATTTTACCATTTATTTAAAAGAAATCCATAAAAATAGTTAAATAAATGTCCTTGTTATATAATTTTATAAACGTTTAGACTTAAGAAAAATTACAGAAAATTAATTGGGTACTTTTAAAATAAAAGGAGTTTATAGAAGTTGTTTTTATAATTTTTGGTAATTTTTACATATTTTTAAAAAAGTCAAAAAGGCTTCAAAAAAAATATGGCAGGGGCTGGGTTCGAACCCGGGACCCCTTGCCTGTCCCTCTTACGCTTTAACCAGCAGGCTAGGGCGCCTGCGCCTGATATGTATTGGTTTTAATTCCTTTTAACCAGTCCCGCATCTAAGAACCCAATTCCAAGAACCCTAGAAACGATTTCGCTTCAATTGAGCATCAAAACGATGTTAATAGCCAAATTAATGATGGGGCTTTCATTCCTAGTCTAGAATCGAGTATGTTGGTAGTTTTAATTACCTGTTTTGAAGTCGATTCGATGATGAACCCGATGAAGAACAGGTCGCGGCACTCGTGTCAATCGAATGATGCTCAGACGATGATTGTAATCAAATTAAACATGTAGACAGCTTCGGATGATGATTAAGAGCAATAGCCCCTTATCAAATGCGATTGAAATCGATCGGAGGTTGTTTTAAAATTGAGTTGCAGGTCCGACTTGTAATGGTGATTGAATGTAATGTTTGTGTGTGTTTCGGATGAAATTGAACTTAAAGGAAAGTTATAAACGATTAAATGATTGTGTGTGTTCAATTAATTTGATTATCATCGATTGTTAGTGATTTGTGGCTGTAAAGTTGACCGAAGTGGGTGTGGTTCTAGATCGCACTTAGAATGTCTGATTTTTAAATTGTTCGTGGTGGTTGAGTTCGAATCTATCATGTGGGTTTGTCGGGGGTTTTAATTTTGTTGAAGACGGGGTGGTTTTGGAGATTGGGGGTCGCCGGGATACGGCCGGAGAGTGGCCGGAGGTGGCCGACGGGCGGTGGTGGGGGATTTAAAACAAGTTTACACTTTTACCCCTGAGGTTTGATGTGTTTAATATTTCATGTTTAAAACTTAATTTTAAGTTTCAAAAATTACCTATTAACCCCCTGGACTTTATTATTATTATTATTGTTATTATTTTTATCATCATTATTATCATTATTGGTATTATTATTATTATTATTATTATTATTATTATTATTATTATTTATTACGGGTATGATAGTAAAACTATCATGTTTGAACATGTTTGAAACCGGTTTAACCTGAACATAACCGATCAAAAACCTGGAATTGAACGGGTCAATTCTCTATAAAAAATCAGGTTCCACCAAAAACTAGTTTTGACTTTCTTTGACCAAAACCAAAACCGGAAATTGTACACGCGTATAAAGAGCCAACATTTCACCGTCAATTTTACAGGCAATATTTTCTATTATCATTTAAACACAAACTTATGTTTAGCATCCGTAACGTTGGGCACACATGGAAAACACTAAGAAAAATCCATGTTAAGTTGAAAAGGGTAACCTTAAGGTTACAACTTAGAACTTATGCATCGTAAGCTTATAACAACCGAGTTTTATAATTGTGTTGTATGTCCAAATTACTAAATTAGGTTACTATATCCATAAGATATGTGTTTAAAAAAAGCTAAGAATGCACGTGATAACTAAAATGACATAACCCCACCCCTTGTGGTGTGGTGGTGCTAACATGAGTTTTTAACATCAAGGTCAGGGGTTCGAACCCCACTAACAACTAACTTGGTAAATGATTTCACAATTAAAAAAATTAATCTTAAAAAAAAACTAAAATGACATCATTCAGAAAAACAAAACATTAGGTTGTTTGGTTTTGTCTTTAACGCCCTGTCCTTTATAATGATGCCTACAACGTGACGTTTTGTTAACTAATATATTAAATATGACTCATAATTGAGTTAGGACATCTATGATATGTCTTTAACTAAAAGGCCAAGGATATATGGTATGTGTCAACTAATATGACATCCTTCACAAATATAAAACATTTGTTTGGCTTTGTATTTCAAAGGTTAATCCTTTTTTATGTATGCCCTAAGATTTTTACGTCACCTCCTAGATTTTTTTTACTAAAAAAATTTAATAATTGCATTCTTCCTAAAAGTTATTGTGTTTATAGTTTTACATGAAATATTATAATATAGAGTTAATTTCAACTTTGCTCTCTAAACTTTGACTAAAATAACTATTTTCCTCCAAAAGATTAAAAAACATTAATTTTCCTCAAAAGTTTCATATGTTATTTTAATTTCACTCCAAATGTTTCATAATTTTAGATAAAGTTGAAACAACTAATGAAATTTTAAACTGAAATTGAAACAAATTATGAAACTTTTGAAATAAAATTGATGTTTTTAATTTTTTGAAAGAAAATAGTTATTTTTAACAAATCTCAAGAACTAAATGAAACTTAACTCTATAATATATATTCAAAAAGTATTATTTAGTTATATTATTTAAATCGAATATGATAATAAATTAAGTTTTCTTTATTGACGACTAACTCAATCTAAAGTTATTTTTAAATCCACACCGATATCCAGAAATTACACCCTTAGTTACTTGGAGAATAATATTTTAATTACAAACCTTGATACCATTAAACAAACTATTTGATATTCATAGTAAGTTATCCACTTATGGGGCATATTATACCCACACTGCTGATAATATAATCTCAAACTGTCTTCAAAAAACTCTTGGAAGTGCAACTGAATACAAAAATTACACATTAATCAACCTTCTCCTCTTAAAGGTGACATCAAATATGTTGAAATAAACTCTAATATATTTTAATAGTTAATCATACGACCATTAATAATTTGTTACGGGACTACTGTTTTATCCATGATTTTTGTCAAATTAAAATAACCAAACGACAGTTTAAATATATTATAGTGTGACGTACATCACAGTGGTGTAGGAATATCACCTACCTAAATTATGTCACCTCTTCACTGGTGACTTATAAAACCATTACCACATCTTTTCAAAACTTGGTGTCTTCTATTTTTTTGTGTGTGTGTGAGGCAAATTAAGAGTGTGTACATTCCATGGGTTCAACACAAGTAAACAAACCACATGCAGTGTGCACACCAGCCCCAGCCCAAGGTCACATTACCCCAATGCTAAAACTTGCCAAAATCCTCCACACCAAAGGCTTTTCATCACCTTCATCAACACCGAATTCACCCAACGTCGTCTTCTCCGATCTCTAGGCCCCGATGCCCTACACGACCTCCCTTCGTTCCACTTCGAGACCATTCCCGACGGTCTTCCACCGCCCGAAAACCCCGATACCACCCAAGACACTGCCCCTATACTCAAGTCCATGCATGAAAATAGTTTGGGTCCATTTAAAAGTGTCCTGGCTAAAGTGAGTGGTTTGTATTCACCGGTTACTTGCATCGTCTCCGACTTCCTTATGGGCTTCACCCTCGTCGCTGCTGAGGAGTTGGGTGTCCCGGGGGTCCTGTTTTGGACCTCCGGGGCTAGTTCTCTCATATGCTATGATCAGTACCCTAATCTTATACAAAAGGGTTTGATGCCCCTCAAAGGTAAAAGCTTTTTGCAATTAGTTAAGTTATATGATAATTATAACCATATATATATATGTGAATTCATGATTACAAACAAATTTCGAAGTGTTATTTATGAGGATTTGTATGAATTCATGAAAATTTTATCATTGTATGAAGCCAAGAGTTTTATGTAAGTAATTTAAATTCAGATATATTGTAAAATCACCAAAATGATCAAGCTAGTAGAGTTTTTATTTATTTATTTATTTATTTATTTATTTATTTATTTTACTAAAGTGATCATTGACTTTGTGTTTGATGTGTTTGTTACTTGCCGTGGTTTGCTCTAATTGGTCTTGTACATTTTTTAGAAGGCTTAAAGTTAATGATAACTTAAAAAAAAGTAATCAACTTGGCCATTTTCCCTATGTTTTATTTTTTATTACGCCGACTAACGGTGTGCAATTTGTTTTTATTGAGAGGAAGAATCTTTAGCAGTGGTGTGTATGGTGCGGTTAAAATCATTTTCAAAACCAAAACTGCTAGTGCGGTTAATACTTTTTTCAAAACTCCTAGTGCGATTAAGTTTAAATATGGGAGTGTCTATAATCTCCCGAGTTGGGATTAACCCCGGTCAATAAATAAAAGTTGAGATTATTAAAATCTAATAATTTATTTTAATTACAAATTATTTACTCCTATGTACCACATGATATTACACTCACTAGGTTACAAGACCATATTAGTTATATAGAAAGATAAACGTGATAGAATTGTTTTTAAAAATTAACAACTTTTTGTGACAATTTTTTAAATATATATTCTAAAAAAATAAAAAGCTAGCGATGTTTTTGTGACTTGTCAGTTTTCGGTAGTTAACTTTGTTATTAAACAAAAAGATAAAATATTTAGTGAACACTCTCCTTGTATCTAGTTTAATCTGTTTTTTTTTCTTTTTTAATATAGTAAGTGAATCCAAAATTAAATAAAACACTAAACAAGGTCGTAACCAAAGGGGCTTCTAAGCGTCGGATTTTGTATTTGATTATATAAATCAACATTTTTGGTGCTAACTTGAATCCATTTCTTCTTACTGTACACAGATCGTAGTTATTTAACAAATGGATATTTAGATACAGTTACAGATTGTATCCCTACCATGCCCGGTATACGTCTAAAAGATATCCCACCTTTTGTTCGAATCCTCAATCCCGGAGACGAGTTTATGGTTAGATTTTCAGATAGGGAAATCGAGAGAGCGAAAACAGCATCAGGCGTTATTTTTAACACTTTTGATGAGCTAGAACGCGATGTTCTAGACACGCTCGCTTTAAAGCTCCCTTTATGCTACGGCATAGGCCCTTTGCATCTACTAGAGAACCACATTGTTGTTGATAGGTCTCTAGACTCCATCAAATCAAATCTTTGGAAAGAAGAGCCCAAATGTTTAAAATGGTTGGATACCAAAAAGCCATTATCGGTTATTTATGTGAATTTTGGTAGCATCACGGTGATGACATCTCAACAACTAGTCGAGTTTTGTTGGGGACTTGCTAAGAGCAATCAATCATTCTTGTGGATAATACGACCCGACCTTGTGATTGGTGATTCCGCCGTGCTGCCACCAGAGTTTTTGGCGGAGACGAGCGGTAGAGGGTTGTTGGCTGGTTGGTGCCCACAAGAACAAGTTTTAAACCATCCGTCAATAGGAGGGTTTTTAACGCATAGTGGATGGAATTCAACGGTAGAAAGTATATCTAGTGGAGTTCCAATGATTTGTTGGCCGTTTTTCGCTGACCAGCAACCGAATTGCTGGTGGAGTTGCAATAAGTGGCAGATCGCGATGGAGATCGACAAGAATGTTAAGAGTGATGATGTTTCGAAGCTAGTGATCGAGTTGATGAACGGAGAAAAGGGAAATGAGATGAGGATGAATGTCACTGAATTGAAGAAAAAGGCTAAAGAGGCATGTGAATTTCCCTCAGGTTCATCAGTTGTTAACATGGAGAAACTGATTCATCTGCTACAAACATCTCCGAAATAATTCATAATCTCTTTTGAGTGTTTTCGATGCATGTTTCTTTATTGAACTTATGCCATCATTTTTCAAAAATGAATAAAGTATATTAGCTTAGAAAAATAAATTAAACTAGATTTAAATGGGAAAAAAATCAAAAAGTGAAGTTTATTTCTCTTTTGCACTTTCAATCATTTGTAATTTCCTATTGTTAACGGTGTCATCATAACGTATTATTAATTTGTAATTTCTCCTTTGACGAGGTGGTTGTGTGTTCAACATTGGTTTTGGGACAATATCAATGAGAAATTGAAGTGTACTGGAAATACTTTCGCTCGACACGAACTCATCCGAAGAATCTTGTTGAAAAATTAATTTACGATTCATTGTTTGCAAAGAAAAAAGGGAAAAAAATATGAGAAATTGAGTTTTTAGAGTAGAGGATATGACTTATGAGAATATAAATTTGGTATTTTGGGTGTAAAAGATGACGTGAATATGAGTTTATTTATATTGTTAAATTCTTTTTTCAATATTGAAATGTCTTTTGACAATTTCACAATGTGTCAAAAAGTGGACAAAAACAACGATTTGTAGTTGTGAGACCTATTTGCCGATAGCTTTGTTTAGGGTTTAAGGTTTAAAGTCTCTTACTGAAAATATTCTGAGTAGCCTAGTATGATAAATTACTTTCTTTGAAACTAACATTAACATTTTATTAAATTAAAAGTAAATTACCATTTGCATCCCTGACATTTGCCCATTTTAACCACTTGCATCCCTGCAGTTTCAAAATTGCCTTCCACCCCCTAACGTTTCATTTTTATTTCCATTTGAGTCCAACACACTAACGTCGTTAGATTTTTCCGTTAGTTTTTATAAAATGACAAAAATACCCTTGTAATTTCAGGGATGCAAACAGTAATTTACTCTTAAATAAAAACCCCTATTATCTCCTCTCTCTCTCTCTCTTCTTTCTTCACTATATATCCATCAAATTAACCCAAATCCCCCACTAATTCAATAAAATCAAACCACAACGTCGTTAGATTTCAGGGCTGCGGTGGTGGTGGTGATGGGGGGTTGCGGTTGTGGTGGTGATTGGAGGTCGCAATGGTGGTGATGGGGTTCGCGATGGTGGTGATGGGGGGCTGCAGTGGTGGTGGTGATGGGTGGTTGCGGTGGTGGTGGTGATGGGGGGTTGCGGTTGTGGTGGTGATTGGAGGTCGCTGTGGTGGTGTTGGGGTTCGCGATGGTGGTGATGGGGGGCTGCGGTGGTGGTGGTGATGGGGGGCTGCGGCGGTGGTGGTGATGGGGGGTTGCGGTTGTGGTGGTGATTGGAGGTCGCTGTGGTGGTGTTGATGGGGGGTTGCGGTGGTGGTGAAGGGGGGTCGCGGTGGTCGTCGGATCCACAACGTCGATTTGCATCACCATTTAAAGAATCGAAGATCTCACCCTATTCCGGCGAGCCACCGCCAGTGAATCACACGCTAACAGACCCAAATCGCGCATCGGATCCACCAATTCGAAGCCCAAAATCGCATTCCTCTTCCTCACGAACACCGATTTGCACTTTTCCCCTTTGTGGGAACGATTCTTGAACACCGATTTGCACCGATTTGCACTTTTCCCCTGCTGCGGTAGTGGTGAGGGGCAGTGGTGGTGTGGGTTGATCTGATGGTTTGCTATGGTGGTGGTGAGGAGGAGGTTGTGGTGGTGATGGGTGGTGGTGGTGTTTATGGTGGTGGTGTTTATGGTAGTGGGTGATGAAGAGATGAGAGAGAGAGAGAGAGAGAGAGTGTGTGTGTGTGTGTTTTGTGGAGTCAGAGAAGAAGAAGATGATGTGGGTATTCTTAAGGGCAATTCAGTCTTTTTAATAATAATTTTAACTGGAAAACTAACAGTGTTAAGTCATCTGGACTCAAATGGAAATAAAAATAAAACGAAAAGATTCAAATGGGAACAAAAATAAAACGTTAGGGGGTATATGAGGATTTTTAAACTGTAGGGATGCAAATGGTCAAAATCACCAAACCTCAGGTATGCAAATGGTAATTTACTCTTAAATTAATAATAAATATGTAATCCCGCTCAAAAAAATGAATTACCCTTGCCGAGGATGCCCAGAGTAGCCTAGGATGATAAATTACCTTCTTTAAAACTAAATTAACAATTTATTACATTCATAATATAGAAAATTACATATACTCAACTTAAAATTCTAATTACGGATATTCACTTTCAAAACTTAGTCATTTACATATATAGCCAAATTAAAATTTTGATTACATATATCATCTTTCGTTAAACATAAATGTTACAAATGTACTCATTTGAATATGTTTTATTAAAATATCATATATAATTACTACTTTACTCTTATATTTACTAAAACTATAAAATTACATATTCACTAATTTAGTATCCTGTTTTTTTACTAACTTTTGAGTTCTAATTATTTGTGTATGTTTTGATCTTAATGTTTCTCACTTTCTATATGCAATGTTTACTTTCCATAGTAATATTTCTAAGTTCGCGTACGAGACACTTTAATCCCGTCATGTAATACAATCCGAACACCTATTTTCCTTGTATTTGTGTTGTGTTACGAGTAATTATCCAGTCTTTGATCTTGCTTTTACATTTGTTTTATTCAAAAATTGACAGACCCCAAACCTTCTCACGAATCTGTTCATGTAGCTCAAAACTATTAGAAACTAGCTCGAATTTACTAGAATTTAACTCGAAACGAACACACGCTAATTATGTTGGAATTGTCTTGTCACCAATTATGTTTTTCCGCCCTCCAACGAAGGCTACTAATTGAGTGGTGGAAAGTTATAAGGCAGTTTTGGTGCAATTAATTGGAGTCTGCTTTACGTTCATTTCAAGTTATCAAGCAGATTCACAAGATGGTTCTGGTTGAAAGTTTTTGAACCAATCATGTGTAAAAGCTAGATTTGAGATAGGAGAATTACTCATGATACAAAATGAGTAAATATATATGTTTGGATCAAGCGCGCATGACAAGATTGGAAGTGTCTTGTACAAAAACCAGAAAAATTAGCATTAAAAGGTAAAAAAAAGGAACATAAAACACGTTACTATATAAATATTAATAAATAATCAAAACCCCAAAGCTAGTAAAAAAGGAAAAACATAACTTTGTAGTTTAATAAAAACAAAAGTAAAATATTAATTATATAAGTTATGTTTAATAAAAATAATCAAATAAGTAAATATGCAATTGTGCTTAATAGATCGATTATATGTAATTAAAATTTTTAGTCTGGGTATATATTTAATTAACTAAGTTTTAAAAAGGGATATATGTAATTAAATTTGTTGAAATATATAGATGTTCAATTCAATGACTGACAAACATTTTTGCTTATATTTTTGTTGTCTATTTTGCATGTATCTCATTGGTGTTGTGGGCTGGATTATGAGTGCTAATGGGCTTGGATAACAGCTGATGGGTTAAGAGTACATGTGGGCTTGTAGCTGATTAGCTTGTAGATGGGCTGGGCTTTGGCTTTGAGATGATTCTTTAGTTAAGTTTGGCCTTTTTACATTATAACAGATCTAGACCACAAAAGAGGAAAAGTGACCTTCACATTATTGTCTTCAGATCTATCATCTCTTCCTGAAGGTCATCTTTTTCATCAAGAGTGATTTTAGGGTTTTAACCCATCTTGGTTCTGTCTTCTTGATCTAGTGTAAGATCATTTTTCTGCTTCTCATCTTATATGGTCTTCATCATCAAGAACATGCTTCTTCTTTAACAATGACGGTGTGACCTGTTTGATTAGGATTAAACATCTTGAAAGCAGTGTATATTTAACTCTTCTTCATCTAATCTGTTAGGTCTTTGATTTCTTGATTTGTAGTGTTTCATTCTAGATTGTCATTGAATCATTGATTTGTGAGTATTAGGTTGAGAGTTTGTAGTCTCTTCGATATCTTTTTAACTCTTTGTAATCTTGTGAAGTTTTGGATTAAAATTAATCACAGATTCAATGTTGAATCTGTAAGTTGTTCAAGTTCTTGCGTTTGATTTTATTTGATACATGTTTTTGACATGGTATCAGAGCTAATGGCTCTGGTTGATTGTCTTGTTCGATTCTGGTCTCCTTCCGCTGCTCACATCCAAATGTTTGCAATTAGGGTTTTCAAGTTTGAAACTCTAACTCCTGGTTATGGTCTTGAGACATGTATGTGGTGACATCCGGTGTTTTCGATTTTAGATCTGCAATTTGAGTGTATATCAGAAAATAATCTAATGCTGGCATAAAGAAGGGTTAGTTCTTGTAGCACTTTGCTAACACCAACAGTGTGGCTATCATCTATTCTGAGGTTCAAGAGCTTGTGTGATTTGGTCTTTATCAACCAAGAGTTTATTTCTATCTGATCTATGATTGTGTCTTCGCTGGTGAAGAAAGTTGGTTGGAATCTAAGTGTATTTCTAAAAGGTCAAAGCGGAGTAGCTATTTCTTCTGCGTAGGTTGGAGAAATTGCAGCATATGCGGTATGCCTACTTTGTCTTCTTACGTATTGTTCAACTTGCATTACTGATTGGGGACACTACTCAATATTAACTAGACAAAACATGCAATGTGAGGTTTCTCATACTTTTTAATCTGTTTTTCTTTTTATAAAGCAATTGGTTAGTCATATTTGGCTTGCTAGATGGACCAGCAGTGGTTTGATATACAGGAAGAGCCACACTCGTTTTCTATGCTGCATATATACATGTTCTTGAGGTTCTTGTTTAATTATATGATGGTGTTCAATGAGTTTATTGATCTTGTTTCCATATACTGCTTGCTCATTTGTTTCTGTGTGCTTGATTGCATTTTGTTCTCACCGTCTTGGTTCTAATTTCTCACTCCCCGGTTAAGACTTGTCAATCCACCATTAAGTGTGTTAGGGTCTGGACACTGGCTAGGCTTTGTGAGCTTGTGGAAATCAGACTTAATTTCTATTCAGCGTATGCTTGTGTGTGAACATGAACGTTTGATTATTAGACTTGATACTAGTGATACTTGCCTACTCTCTCGCACACATTAGTTTTTCAAATTTATTTTAAGATCGATCAACCACGTATGTGTTTCTTACGGGAAATTGTTATAGAAACCATGTTTGTTTTTGCTAAAATAGTGGGTCTAAAGGTGTTATTGAAACATACTGATGTTTGTTTCTTTAAAGATTGGTAAACAAAGTTTTCATCTGTGATCTGTCTAATTTGTATTACATTGGAAAAGCCATGTGTGTTATCAACCAGTGCTGATGCTAATACTTTATGGCTGTTATCATAAACTAGCAGTTCAGGTTGGCTGTAAGAAAACTAAAGCAAATTTTAATCCTATTTAGGTTCTTTGTTTTGTTTAAAGGAAAGTTGGAACCTGTTTATAAAGTGTCTTGTGTTAATAACATTGTTGTTGAAAATACAAACGGGCAGTCCCAAATTTACTGTAGATTGATGGTGATAATAAAATAGTCAAATTCTCTTTGCTTTCCTGGGAACTAGTTAAATTCAAACTTTGTGTTATGACATTTTGAGAATATTGAAAATATCAAGTTTGATGAAGCTACAAGTATTTTTCAATTTTGTGTTTGGTATGTTGTGTAGTTAACCTGAATAAAATATATGAAAATAGTTTGATACTTACTTTTTAAAAAGAATTTGCTTATTTTAATCTTCTTTAAACAAATAATTTGATGTTATTAAGGTAAATAAAAATTCAGCAGATTTGAGTTAAATGAACAATGATCTGTGCCTTTATGCAAGTTTATGTGGATTACTATAAAGTACTTTAAAATTCTGCAGCTCAACTCTCTCTTGTGTGGGTTGAGTCTGTTAAAATTCAAATGGAAAAAAGGAGTTTATATAAGTTTTGTATTGTAAAAGTTCAGGTTAAATCTCTACTAAAGCTGTTTTAGTTAGAACTACCAAAACAAGAAAACTTGTATATGTTGTTCTTAAGAATTTTTTTAAGGAAAAATGTGGTGTCTAGTATATAATTGTTTAATCAACTAGTGGATTTATCAAAAGGTTCAAGTATAAGAAAAAATTGATTGTATGCTTGTGTGGTTCTTGGGCAATGTGTTTTGTAAATGACTGTATGTTTTCAGTATGGTCTAAAATTGTGGTGAGGATTATTTTGTGTTTTATGTTGTCATTAGTTCATTTATTATGATGTGTTCTATATGTTGAATATTTATCTATGGTTTATCATTGATCTCAATTCTTTGTCTTGAATTGTATGACTTACTTTTGTCTTGAATAAGTGCAAAATTGCCTATTGCCTATGACCGAGTTTTGACGGGTGTTATGTTGTATCATGAATGTCTTATTTCATTCTATAATTTTTTGATTTTATGATTGTGTGTTTAACCCGTATGGTCGTATGTCTTATTAGTCTTGCTGTCTGGTTAGCTAAACCGTGTGGTTTCTAGGTTCTTTAACCAGTCGTGTTATTGTGACTTTAAAAGTATTCTTGAATATCTTTGACAGCCTTGTATGTTTTCTCTTGTGTGAGATATGTTATTTTCTGATTGCAAGTCATGTGATTGTGTGTTCAATCGGAAATTCTTTTATGGTTATATCTTACTAGTCTGGTATGGGTATGATAGTTTTATCGTTATCAGTCTGGTTCTTTGAATCTTATGATTCGTTATTTTTTGTGAAGTTGTAAAAGTTTTTGCTTGTTTCAATTAGTCTTTATGTTCTTTATAAGTACTCTCATGATACTTTTTTTGTAAAGTTGTAAAAGTTTTGAACAAGTCAAATTAGTCTTTAAGTTCTTCATAAATTCTGTCTTCAGGCTTGGTTCTGAGTTTTTAAAAGCTGTGTGGCTTTTATCTTTCTTATCAGATATGTATCTGATATTGTTAGTGAATTATATGATTCCTTCTATCATAATCAAATGATAAGTTTATGATACTCTTAGTGAATATATGATTCCTTCTGTCTTAATCTGATTTTGTTATGATTTTTTCTTATCTTTCAGACATGTTCTGAAATGGTCAAAAATCATGTGTTTCATCAGATTTGTATATCTTTTATAGTCAAATTGTTGTCTTAAATGAATATGATGTTGACTGTTGTTTTTTCCGTGGTGATTACCACATGATATGTTGTGCCTTGAGGCATTGTGTATAATTACTCTTTATCAATAGTGAGTCTAAAACTTGTTATTTGATTGAGATAATTTTTATAACTATGTTGAGAGGAAATAATTTTTATTAGAAAATGTCAGCTTGTGTTATAACTATCTTTATTAACACTAAGCTGTAGTTTCTTGATTAAAATTTTCTCTTCAATGTTATTGTTTCTGCCTTCTTTGATTGAAAGGTGAGGATGATTCTCAGTTGTATGCTTTCTATCTTCTATATGCTTTGTTACTCTTGTGTGCTTCATCCCTCTGAATGAGACACTTGTGTTCTTGTAACACCAAGTATCTTTGTCTCATTTATAATAGTTTGTTGGATCTGATTGATTTGTTTGATCAGATGTTGGTTTGTTTTTTTAAGTGATCATAGTTGATTGAAAGGTGTAATAGTTTTTTTTTTGGTGTTTTTTGATAGACTTAAAGTTTTTCGTTGTTAATAAAGGAAACCCGTTTTGCAAAAGTCTTATTCTGTTGTCTTTGCTTATTTTTTTTTATCAAAATTTTTAAATACTATATATTCTATGATCGAATAACTTTGATAAAAATGGTAAGCATAAATAAAAAAGCCAACCTTTTTACATAAAAACGAATTTGGTGTCTTCATGTACAAAATTAACCATTTTCTAGGAAATGGTTATTTTGGTTGTTTATTCACATGGTTTTTGGGTGTTTTTTGAAGAAACAAAGTTCCATGATATTAAAAGAATATATACAGGTTTTAATGCAAAGTTTCTTCTTTAGTAATCGTTAGTTGTGTTTTGGTGTGTGGCTTTATTACATGTTTTTTTATGAGATTGCACTTGTTTCTTCGTAACAAAGTCGTTCATTACCTTGTATTATTACTTCTATGTATTTTCTTCGTACAGGTATATGTTATCTCAAGTATATATATATATATATATATATATATATATATATATATATATATATATAATTAAATGTGTTTAAACAAGTTTTTAAATATATGCCCATTGAATTGAGGGGGGGTGTTGAAATATATAGATGTTCAATTCAATGACTGACAAACATTTTTGCTTATATTTTTTGTTGTCTATTTTACATGTATCTCATTGGTGTTATGGGCTGGATTATGAGTGCTAATGAACTTGGATAACAGCTGATGGGTTAAGAGTATATGTGGGCTTGTAGCTGATTAGCTTGTAGATGGGCTAGGCTTTGGCTTTGAGATGATTCTTTAGTTAAGTTTGGCCTTTTTACATTATAACAGATCTAGACCACAAAAGAGGAAAAGTGACCTTCACATTATTGTCTTCAGATCTATCATCTCTTCCTGAAGGTCATCTTTTTCATCAAGAGTGATTTTAGGGTTTTAACCCATCTTGGTTCTGTCTTCTTGATCTAGTGTAAGATCATTTTTCTGCATCTCATCTTATATGGTCTTCATCATCAAGAACATGCTTCTTCTTTAACAATGACGGTGTGACCTGTTTGATTAGGATTAAACATCTTGAAAGCAGTGTATATTTAACTCTTCTTCATCTAATCTGTTAGGTCTTTGATTTCTTGATTTGTAGTGTTTCATTCTAGATTGTCATTGAATCATTGATTTGTGAGTATTAGGTTGAGAGTTGTAGTCTCTTCGATATCTTTTTAACTCTTTGTAATCTTGTGAAGTTTTGGATTAAAATTAATCACAGATTCAATGTTGAATCTGTAAGTTGTTCAAGTTCTTGCGTTTGATTTTATTTGATACATGTTTTTGACAAAATTTTAATTTATGTATATGTAAATATGTGAGTTTTACAAAGGGATATATGCAATTAATATTTTTAAGTTGGTTATGTTTTTAATTGATAAAGTTTATAGGAGGAAATTTATAATTCTTAATGTGTAATCCGCTCCAAATAGATAAATTATTTAAATTTTGGGCTTTAGTTAATTACTTTTTTTAAAGATTATTGGTCGTGGGAATTTGGCTCATATCAACATCTTGTGACCTGACCTATCAAGTGCAACGTTGAAGGTGGAATTAAAAGATAAATCTGACAGCACCATCAATATGGATGTTTTGTTGTTTTCTTTATTTACCCTTCATTTGTTAAGTTTTTACTTTCTATAAACCATATTGGTAATTGTCACAATGTCACATAGTCATCCATTCACCCAATGCGTTTTTGAAATTGTACTATATATCAAAGTTATCACCAATTTAAGGTGATGGCCTTTAAAACTACTAAGAGCACCTTTTTTTTAGAATTTCAAATAAACCTTCAAATTGGTTAATTACCAAATTATCAAGAGATAAAATACACCAGACAAACAAGATTAACTAGCCAAAACATCAACATTAAAACTACTCCAATCTACCGACTCCAATTTGGATAATCTCGCTCTATTTTTTATCCAAAGAAAACTCATTACTTTAATTTCTTTAAAGATTTTTTGAAATGAAAGCTTCTATTTTTGGAACATGACTTCATTCCTCACCCACCATAACAACCAACAAGTTGTCAAAATAACAGGCTACACCAACTCCTTCCGGAAATCAATAACCCTTAAAGAACCAACCGATCCAGCTCAATAAGATCATGAATAGTAAAGGCGAATATAGGTGGTATACATATAATTATAAATTTTATTGTTACATATATTTTCTTAAGAACAATACCTCATTTTAAAAGCATCTAATTATATTATTACTTATGTAAAATTATAAAAAAAAATTCTTAAAAGAACATGTACTCATACAGTCTCTGGAATTCAAATCCTAAAATATAAGTTTTCGTCGCTGGTTCTCCACTCTCTCTCCAACTTTCTCTCAAAATAAATATCGAGAACTGATTCTCAATATATGTAAAAGGTCGGTCTCGAGAGAGTAAAATACAAACCCTCAATACCTATGTGGTAAAATCATCAAAAAGACAAAAAGCAACTACTAAAATAAGATATATAGGTAAATTGAGCAATGGTGAGGTAATGGTTCAATCTTTTACAGTATAAAAGTCATTGATAATGATCGGCTGGGGCCATACAATGAATCATATTTTGACTAATATCAATCCGACCAATGTTGTTCAAAAAAAGATAATAATAAATATTCTAGTTTTGATTTAAAAACTACATAAATAGCAAGTTAATAGGTATTCTTTCCAAAATAGCTCCCAACATCTAGAGAAACAAAGTTTTCTTCTTATAAGTTATAAACCAACACATTTTTTGAAAAAAAAATTAAAATAAAGTTGTTTTAAGGCAACTCGAGTCGTCCGTTTCCATGAAATCAAACCCCTCTAAAAACGTCCACTGAGTGATCCACACGACACGATGACCATTGTTTGCGTTGCGGGTAAATTAATTTTATATAAGTAAGCTACAAACCCGATTAAGTTAGCAATTCATGTACAAGTCCATATATAAGTATTAACGGTAGTCTCAAGTTCAAGACTAATGTATGAGTTTCTCTTCAAAAACATATCAATCTATAGCCCCACCATTCCGTACTCGAATGATGAAAATAATCAAATGATCCGGTAACTATCGATCAGTGATAAAAACCATAAAAAAATATAACTATTGAGAAGTGTGATGACCATCACAGCCGCCACAAAAGACTTAATTCTCTCCCCCATAAGTATCCTATATAATCGATATCCAAAATGATCTTTTCATCACATAGCTATAATATTACTTTAAAAATGTTATTCTAGCTAGACTATAACACAAGTGCTACATGTTTAACTTTCCACATATATATATTTTGTGTGATTGTGGGTGTGAGGCATTTTTTCCATGGGTTCAAAGGCAGAAAATAAGCCCATGCAGTATGCATACCAATTCCAGTACAAGGTCACATTAACCCAATGTTAAAACTTGCCAAAATCCTACACTCCAAAGGCTTCCTCATCACCTTTGTCAACACCGAGTTTAACCACCAGCGGCTCGTGCGGTCTCGGGGCGCTGAAGCCGTTCGCGGCCTCCCTTCCTTCCGGTTCGAGACCATCCCCGACGGTCTCCCACCGCCTGAAAACCTCGATGCAACCCAAGAGACTTTGTCTCTAGCGCGGTCCATCGAGGAAAACTTCTTGGGTCCGTTTAAAACACTAGTCAGTAGAGTTAGTGATTCTTATACACCGGTGACTTGTATAATGGCTGACTTGCTTATGGGCTTCACCCACGCTGTCGGGTCCGAATTGGGTGTTCCGGTGTTCCTTTTATGGACCGCTGGAGCGGGTTCGTTAATATGTTTCGATCAGTATCCAAATCTTTTGGAGAAGGGATTGATGCCCCTTAAAGGTATTGAATTAATCATAGTTTTATCTTGCATATCAAAAATGAAACCCCAAATTCAAAGATCTAGGTGATTAGTTAAGTTATAAGTTGATTGATAGAATCACTACTGTAGATAAAGATTTAATGACTGACATGTCGTTGTTATAAGGTCTGTCAGCCTGTTGTGACTACATTTCGTCTCTGTAAAGGTCCCATAGGTTTATACTGTCATTGGATGGAAGCATAAACAAGTTTGTAATAACGACATGTAATCGCTACATGTCAATGAAAAAAGTTTAGTTTACATCTGAAAAAAAATTAATTAAATTATTTTTCACCTTTGTGTAATTGCTACAAGTTAATAAAAAAGTTTAATGTAGATCTTAAACAAAACAAAGTTATTTAAATTATGTTTACTTTATAGCAACGGTAAGTCTTAAACTTAACTGGGTTCATGAGCTCGATATCGGTAACTGGGCTCATGGGCTTGATATTAGTGACTATTAAGCCCTAAATACTATACATTTCAAATTTTCAATAGTTTCACTCACCAAAAGGAAAGATTAACCCTTTGTCACTCCAAGTTGAAAGATCCAGTTTTGATTACACACCTATGTGTTATGTATATATGTAAAAAAAAATTAAGACTAATTCTTGCTAAGTTGAAGCTAATATCATAATATCACTTTGTCTTACAGATCCAAGTTATTTAGTCAATGGCTATTTGGATACAGTTCTAGATTTTACAACTGCTATGCGTGGGATACGACTAAAAGATATCCCTAGTTGGATTAGAAATATCAACCCGGGGGATGAATACATGGCTAGGTATTTTGTTTACAATTAGAGAGAGCAAAATCGGCTTCTGCCATCTTTTTTAACACTTTTGATGAACTCGATCGAGACATTTTAGATGTGATCGCTTCAAAGTTTCCTCATTGTTATGGGATCGGCCCTTTGCATCTACTTGAGAACAAGATTAATGTAGACAAAACTCTAGCATCCATCAAATCAAACCTTTGGAAAGAAGAGACGGAGTGTTTAAAGTGGCTAGACTCGAAAGAACCTTCGTCGGTTATTTATGTGAACTTTGGAAGCATCACTGTGATGACATCTCAACAACTAGTCGAGTTTGGGTGGGGACTCGCGAAAAGCGATTATTCATTCTTGTGGATAATACGTCCGGACCTAGTGATTGGTGAGTCTGCTGTTCTTCCACCTGAGTTGTTGGAGGAGATAAGCGGTAGAGGGTTGTTGGCAGGTTGGTGCCCACAAGAACAAGTTCTAAACCATCGGTCGATAGGAGGGTTTTTAACACATAGTGGATGGAATTCGACGATTGAAAGCATTTCTTGTGGAGTGCCAATGATTTGCTGGCCGTTTTTTATTGACCAACATCCGAATTGCTGGTTGTGTTGCAACAAATGGGGTGTGGCCATGGAGATTGACAACAATGTGACGAGTGATGAGGTTCGAAAGCTAGTGATCGAGTTGATGAAAGGAGAAAAAGGGAATTCGATGCGAAAGAAGGTTATCGAATTGAAGAACAAGGCTGAGGAAGCATGCATCTTTCCTTCTGGTTCATCTATGGCCAATTTGGAGAAGATAACTTATCTAATGCGATCTTCTTTAAAATGATCCATAGTGAATTTTAGATGCATGTGTTTTTATTATATTTCATCTGACTTTTTTATAAATAAATTATATTTCATTGTTTCAAAGATATTATATGAAATAATTCTTTAATTAAATTTGATGCCCATTTCAAGAATGACATATTTGATTTTGATAATTCAAACTATAACGTATTGGCTGATACTAGGTGAGATGTGGTAAGCACGCACGACAAGATCAAACCATTTTTTCATTCTTCAAAATTTATATGTGTATAAAAGCATTCACATCACATTTTTCATCTTCATTTATATAATTACAATAAAATCATTGTTTTTTCTCTCTTCTTTTCAATTAAATAATATTTTCTAATACATTTATCATTATCTTTTCTTTATCCGCTACTCACAATCACTTTTAAAAAATATTAAAAAATTAATAGAGATTAACAGTGTTTTATTAAATATAGAGAGCACACTCACAAATATATAGAGGGTGAGATGTGAATGCTCTAAGAATTTGTTTGTGGGGATTAAACCCAAAAGCAGTACGTTCATGCCCTAGATGTTAGGCACGTACGTATAGACTGAAACTCACTGAAGTTCGAACTCTGCGGGATGGGGTTTTTGTTCAACAATTCTTAAGTTCATTTTTTTAGTATTACATCCAGTATCTTTACAAATATACGACGAATTACCATCCGGGATACTGGGGTTATAAAGTTCGTTCGTACAATATATATATATATATATATATATATATATATATATATATATATATATATATATATATATATATATATATATATAATATATAATGTTTGTTCCTTATTGCCACTTCTTCAATAATCAGTAGCCAATACTTGTGAAACCTCCACTACCTCATTTTGTTTCTTTTGGCATCTCAAGAAAATGATCAGCACCCAACAAGAAATTAATTCCTTTGGTCCACAAATTTGTATGAGATGTTGAAATGATAATTACCAGTTGCATTACTTTTGTGAATGAAAGCATCGAACAGAATAACATTCTTTTACAATTGGCTTTTCATTCTTGTTGTGTTCTTTACTCAACCTACTAGTGATAACATTCGATGACCAAAGTATTTCTAGTTAAAGTCAATTATATTGAGGGATGATGCCAAGAGGATCTAGGCCCATTTTGGGCTCTAGGTCCACTTCACAACATACACCAAGATACTATAGTTAGTGTTATATAAAATCCAAGTTTGAATTATGCATCATGATCATTTTTATAAACTCTTTCATATAAGAATGATTACATAAAGACTGTTAATACTTTATAGCCATTTGTTACGTGACTACAAGGTTGAGTATGATTAAAAAACGACGGATACACTCCACGTATATATGCGATAACTTGAATCATATCAACTACAAAATAGTATTGATATAGTCACCAGTTAGTGTTTTAAACATCACACTTGAAGGTTTTATGCTATGGTTATTTTCCAAAATGGCTGGCTTTAGAGAGGGTAAAATAACGTTACATTGAAATTACCGATCTGCATTTAACAGAAGCTCATGTAGGTTAGACATTTTGTAGTCGCTACATAAATAAAGATGACTATACTATATGCGACTTAAGCTTGCGTATATGCCATGTGGAGTATAATGGCCTTACGGTACATGACTAAAAGTTGATATGCCACCTGGTAGTCGCGTAACACATGATTATACGTGTGAAGTTATTCTGGCATAACCATTAATATCAATAGTCATAAGTAAGAATCCTAAAAATGGCTATTTTTGTATTTTCTCATAAGACAATATGTTAGCCTATAAAAAGGTACAAAGGTAACCACATTAACCCAACGTTGTGCTTTCTATATTTTAGAAAGAAAAGTGAAACAAAAAGGGTTCCATGGGTTCGAACCAAGAGAAAAAACCACACGTAGTATGCATACCAGCACCACTTCAAGGCCACATTAACCCAATGCTAAACCTTGCCAAAATCCTCCACACCAAAGGCTTTCTCATCACCTTCGTCAACACCGAGTTTAACCACCAACGACTCCTTACAACACACGGGCCTGACGCCCTACACACCCCCCTTTCCTTCCGGTTCGAGACCATCCCCGATGGTCTCCCACCGCCCGAAAACTCAAACGCCTCCCAAGATGTCCCATCTCTATTCAAGTCCCTTGATGAAACATGTTTGGGTCCGTTTATAAGCCTCGTGACCAAAGTGAATGCTTCGTATGCACCCGTGACTTGCATCGTAGGCGACTTGCTTATGGGCTTCACCCTCGATGCAGCCGAAGAGTTGGGGATCCCGGAGATACTCTTCTGGACCAGTGGTGCTGGCTCTTTGATATGTATCAACCATTATCAGGATCTTTTGGAAAAGGGTTTGATGCCCCTCAAAGGTAACTTTATGTAACTTTGTTTAAATCGTAGATCTAGAAATGAAAATGAGATTTTAAATTCAAACCCAACAAGACTAATTAAGTTGATCATACAACATTATTAGAGCCACGAAAATAAATAATGAAAGTTGTGTATAATAATAACAGATGACTAATAAAAGCATGAGAATAATATGAGATTACAGACACGAGACTTTTTTGACTGGAGGGTCTCAATGTAAATTTTCTTAAAATTGATTACAAGTGTATTTTAGTTACTTTTCTTTTTACCGGTTGATTTACTAAAAGAACGAGAAGATGGTTTCAGGAGTGCTATAAACGAACCAAACCGAATCGAACGAAGCCTTGTTCATGTTCTTTCATTAAGAGTAATTGAAGGTGTTCATAAGCGGTTCACGAACACATAAGCGGACGAAAATTCTTATTCGTATTTGTTCATTAAGAAATTGAACTTGTTTACGAACGGTTCACGAATACATAATTGGACAGTTTACGAACACAAATGAACATATAGTATTTAAAGTTAAGCACTTAATATAATGATTATATCCATGATTATGAACGAACATATTCCCAAATGTTAACGAACATAAACAAGTATAAAGTATAAATGTTAAGCTAATAAAAAAATATAAAATATATAAAGATTCAGTAGATTACTTAAAATTAAAAGTTACTAAATATATTAATATTTAATCAAGGAACATGAACAAACATACACAAGCGGACATGAATAAATGTATACGAACACCTTACAGCACGAGCGTAGACACAAATGAACGAACACGATTTTTGTTCATATTCGTTTGTTTAACTAAACGAAAGAAATTTCTTGTTCATATTCGTTCGTTTATCAAACAAGCGAACGTATGTTAAATTCCCGTCGAATGAATTCATGAGCCGGAAGCTGAACGTCCGATTCATTTATAGGTTTCAATTGCACACATAGTGTTTCAGTAAAGTTTCATGTAGTTTAATCTTTCAACTCCCCAACACTCAAACAAGAAACAATAGGTTCTCTTGGGCTTTTATTTGGGCCACTTGAATAACCTTTAAAGGCCCAGATAATAAAATGAATAATTACGACAAACCATCATTTCGTCTTTAATTCACCTAAATCTAATGACACCACCCGGTGACCATTACCTTCGTCGCTATCTGTCGGAGAAGAAGATTACGGTCACGTTTTCTTCATTCTTTCTATGTTTCTTTCAGCTATGACGATATAGTGAGGGCTCAAAGTATCTAAGAAAACGTTACTATTAGACGCCTTTTCAAGTATACATTTCAATCGAGCCGGACCAGTTTTTTTGACCCTTTTTTTCACTAAAACTGATTTTTTTAATTAACACATCTAGACAGGACGACGACTTGCTGTTAAGCGCTTGTCTGTTCCAAGTATTTTTTTTTAAAATATTATATTTATACAGTTCGGTATCTTTATCGTCCTGGTTGTTCATGTGATTACTATTCCGAACACATTTCATTCACGATGACTGTTTGTATGTCATCACACGATTACGGTACGTTGCGTTTTAGTATTTGTTAGTTCAAGCCCCTCAAGACATACTTAAAACACATAATTTTGGGATTCGATCTGTGTTATTAAACAAATACAGAATATTTTTTTATACTCCTTCTGTACCTTCAAATCTAAACAATATTTAAAAAATAACAACAATCGACGTAATGCCTCCATGACATCCCTGACTCCACAGCATATTGGACTCCAACCATATCTTCAATTTACTTGGTCAACGCTTGACTAATTTAAACAATAATTAAACTCTAGTTTAAACAAGCAAATAAATGTGACTAATACGAATTCTTCTAGTGCAAGTTTGGAACCATATTAACTAGAAAGTTTCCCCCGCGTGTTGCCGCGGGAGACCCCTGCATATAATTAAAACTATATGTATAATAATGTCAGATATATTTGTTCCAGCATTGAACATCTATGAACACCATATACACTAACCGTTGTATATTGAATTAATTTCACAATAAAACTACCATCGTGAGTTTCTTTGATCATTTTACCATTGTTGATTCATGTGATAATCATTACAACAAAGATCAACCACTTATTTCTATAAGTTGTAGTGATAATCAATCAAGAAGCTCAAATTTAAGATAGAAATATAACATCTAGAAAAAAGATGTAGAGATTACCAATTAAAGTGCCTAATTTGTTGTCATCTTCATCTTTGGAATGAATACCAACCACACAATTAGCCAAATCAATTTGCAAGTCGAAAAGTCTATGTGAGCGAAAGAATGTCCTTGGATACCTAAAAACAAAGACATTCAAATAGCCCGCGCGTTGCGCGGGAATTTACAATACCAGATATCAAAACGTAGATATCAAAACATGTCATAACGGTCACAGCTCCAATGTAAAAACCAAACCAAAGACATCAAGAAGAAACATGCTACAACAACTATCACTGCAATAAATAATAGAGAAACCATATACTTACGTTCCAAATGTGTAAGGCGTTAAAATGTGACTTGTACTAATATTATATTGTTTATGTAGGACCGACAATCCAAAAATATAATTGAACTAAGAAAGGTATGTTCATTTATCGAATTTCAATCATATAATTGAACTAAGAAAGCTATGTACCTTGCAATATCCATTCCTGAAAACATATCTAATGTAGGCATTGAGTCAGCCTTTACCTATGAAATAACCATGGTGTTAAACAAAGTATACAATCATTAGCTAAATAAGCTAATAACTATGTTGTCCAACCACGATCAACCTGTGAGGGCGGACATTGAGTTGTAAAAATTGGATTAACACATGAGCATTTAAGTAACCGGCTCACCTCCTCATTGTACGCTTTATAAAGTAACCGGAACAATAGGTTGGCAAAGCTGTTATGTGCATATTTTGATCAAGAACAAAAGGGTAAGATTAAGGTACTTTGTTCTATCAGACTGAACTCGGCAAAACCAAACACTCTACTATAGTGAAACTAAAACAATAGGTTGACAAACCATGTACATTTTGATCAAAAACAAATAGGTGAAACTCTGGTACTTGACCTTATGGGATTGAACCCAACAACACCAAACACTATAGTCAATTGCATAGAAATTTAAATGTTTTTAATAGAACTTTGAGCTGCATATTCCTGCAAAATCACTCAACCATAAATGCTAAGAAGATATATCTAAGAAAGACGATAGCTTTATCACTCATAATCGATCTGCCTTTTTTACATTAAAACTTATGAAGGGCGAACCATTATCTTACCGTTAGCAACCATTTTTCATTCAGCGAAATAGGATTTGGAAACGATTTGAACCCATAATTCTTTGCATTTGAAAGTCAATTCAACCTATTATGCAAATATTAATTTAAGGCGGCAAGAAGCGTGATCCAATTAGGGAATTGTGACTAAGAAAAATGAAGACCTAAAAGCTATTAAAGGAACCATCTCTGTCATGGAAAAATCAGTTCAAAACCAAGCAAAATCTTTCCCATAAAAACTAAATGTGCTCAAAATGTCAATACCATTTCTATTCTACAAAGTCGATATATTTAAACAAAATCATGAGGTTAAAGACCTCTAGGGTCACCTATGAATGACGAATATATAAATCCGATGAGTCTTTCAAGCATAGGATGACCACTGATACCCTAGAAACCGATGGTCACATGTCGCTAATTCTACATTTCCCACTGAAGCCCTAGAACTTACCTGACCGCATGCACCACAACGACCGAGGGTAAAGGACTTCACAGTCACAATGGCTGTAGTCTTTGTTGTCGGAGAACCGATGGTTCTACCCAGACCCCCTGTCTCTCAACATCGTTTTTCTCTCCTCCATCAAAGATGCTTCATACAAGTAATCAAACAAAGTATCAATTAGAAAAATAAGAAAGAAAAGAAAACAAAATTTGAAGAAGTCAACACATAATTACCTAATCGAAACCCTAATATCACCATGGTCGGCCATCGTCCACACTATAGCCATCCTCAGAATCTTGAATCTGTCCTTAAACGCCATCACCCCACCCATAATTACCTTATCGGAAACCTAATATCACCGTTGTTGGTCACCATCTTCATCACAACCACCCTCACTGCAAAATGAAGAGAGAGACCGCAAAGGGGAGAAGGGAGCGTGAGAGTGGTGGAGGCGGTGGTTGTTGGGAGACGATCTTCTCCCTCTGCATCCAGACATGTTATTTACACGTGTGAGCAAAGGTGGGAAGGCGACATGTAGCACTTGCGTTGTAAAATTACGTAACTACTCTCTGTTACTAGTAACCGAACAAAAGGATTTATATATATTACTATTACTATTCTAACTAAAACCTTTGGTCGGTGGTGGCTTTTCCCCTTTTTTGTTTTGTTTTTTATGTGAAATTTTCTTTTGATTATTATTATTTTTAAAAAAATTTCTTTGATTCTTTTGTTTGTGTGTTTATTTTTTTCTTTTTTTATTTGTGTTTTAATATGGTTTGTTTTGTGTGTGGGCTCGAGAATTTGAGATGGGGTTTTTTGTATCTGGACACGTGTTTTTGATTTGTAGGGTTCGTTGACCTTATATTTCTCCGGTTTCCTGCTCTCTTTCTTTCGTTATCGATACCCTGACGATTCTCGCTATTAAGGTTTGGGTTTTCCTTTTGTTTGCTCTTTTTGGGGCTTTGATTTTCGTCGGTTTTTATTTTGGACTGTGTCGCTTTCTTACGGCTTTGATTTTCGTTTGTTTTGTGTATGGTGTTGGGTTTTGATTTAGTTTTGGGTTCCGCATGTTTTGGTGTGTTATGGATTTGTGGTTTTGGTGTGTTTTACATTGTGTATTTTACTGATTTTGATTATTTTGATTATGTATTTTGTGTATTTTTTTTGTTTAAAATTTTCTTTGATTATTTTGTTTGTGTGTTTATTTTTTTTTTTTTTTGTTTGTGTTTTAATATGGTTTGTTTTGTGTGTGGGCTCGAGAATTTGGGATGGGGTTTTTTGTATCTGTACACGTGTTTTTGATTTGTAGGGTTCGTTGACGTTGTCTTTCTCCGGTTTCCTGCTTTCTTTTTTTCGTTATCGATACCCTGACGATTCTCGCTATTAAGGTTTGGGTTTTCCTTTTGTTTGCTCTTTTTGGGGCTTCGATTTTCGTCAGTTTTTTATTTTAGACTGTGTCGCTTTCATACAGCTTTGATTTTCGTTTGTTTTGTGTATGGTGTTGGGCTTTGATTTAGTTTTTGGGTTCCGTATGTTCTGATGTGTTATGGATTTGGGGTTTTGGTGTGTTTTACTTTGTGTATTTTACTGATTTTGTGGTTTTGAACATTAATTTTGATTTTGATTTGGGGTTACATTAAAACTCACATACGCGCGGCAACGCGCGCGCCATAATTACTAGTTTTTAATTATAATATGTATCTAAATACCTGATGGAAATATTGGATAAAGCAAACATAATATACGTTAATTTATAAGAACAAAACCATACAAATTACAAATATCCTACACATCTATTTATTATACACAAACTTGTATTTTACTTCAACTTTAATTCTTACTATAACTCAACATATCAATAAAATAAACTTTAACAATTATCTCTTAACAATTAAACAAATATTACACTAATACTAACGACCATCTTCAAATATTTTTTTCATTTATCTCAGCTTTTCTTCCATCCATATTTACAACAAATTAACATTAACTCTATCAAAACTTACAACTCTTGCATGATTCAGATTCTTGCTCGTACTCCTGTTATGGATTCCAGCTTGGTATCCCACATTTTAAGTTCTAGTTACATACTCGGTTTCTAGATTTCGGTACGTAGCAATAACTTAAGATGTAAGTTGGACATAATTAACATCAATGGTATAATTTAAGTTGCGATGTTAATTATATTATTCGTTATTTTTGTTATTATGCTTTTAGTGATATGTTCATTTCTAGAGCTTTTGACTTCTTTTCCTGAGAGTTCCCATCTATTGTACTTATAACTTTTAGTAAGTCGATATAGTTTGTTTTACACGGGGCTAGCCCTAATGGGGTCGGTGTGGGCGATCACTTAAAGTCCGATCTCCTCAGGTGCCTGAAAGTTTTTTTTATTAAATTTATTATATGTTTAAAAACCTCATATATACTTTGTTAAACAATTTAAAATCATTAACATTTTAATTATTTTAAAACCAATATTAGAGCCCATTAATATTTTAATTATTTTATCCCACTATTATTTACCTATTACTAGAATTTAAACCCATTTGAAAACTAAGAAAAACAATTTGCGATTTTGGGTGGGAGTGGTAAAAGAACGATCGAAACGTAGGAGGTTAGAGTGATCGATTGATCGAAATACAATGTTTTTTTTCTTCTTGCACATGGTCCAAAATTTTATATACGACTTATTCACTTAAGATAATAAATGGCCGTTTTTCTCCACTCGCACATGACCCAAAAATTTTCAACGATTCTCGAGGATGACCGTGTGCACATATAATGCCAACGTGCTACATGCATTTGTGTGTGTAAAAGAGAGATACAGAGAGATATTACGAAAGGCTAAAAATCAATCAAAAGAGATTATAACAGATGACAAAATCAAATATGAACATACGAGGAGAGTATATAGTTAAAAAATTATGTCAAATTTTTAAGAGTTAAATTGATTTGCATGAAGTTACATATTAGAAGCTAATGTAATTATTTTTGTTTCATGTACAGATTCCAGTTACTTAGTAAATGGTTATTTGGATACAGTTCTAGATTTCATACCTACCATGCAGGGCATACGTCTGAAAGATATTCCCCCTTTCATTAGACTTGTCAACCCTGCCGATGAATATTTGGTTAAGTTTTTGTGCTCGCAAGTAGAGAGAGCAAAAGGAGCTTCGGCCATCGTTTTCAATACTTTTGACGAACTTGAACATGACGCCTTGGACTCTCTCGCTACAATATATCCTCCTTGTTATGGTATTGGACCTTTACATCGACTCGAGAAAAATATTGCTAATAAGTCTCTTGCAACCATCAGATCAAACCTCTGGAAAGAAGAATCGGAATGTTTAAAATGGCTAGACTCACGAGCACCATTATCAGTTATTTATGTGAATTTTGGTAGCGTTATACCGATGACACCACAACAAATGTCTGAAGTTTGCTGGGGACTATCCAAGAGCAATAATTCATTCTTATGGATAATAAGACCAGACGTTGTGATTGGCAATTCTGGTATGCTCCCCCAGAGTTTGTATCAGAAACAAGTGATAGAGGGATGCTAGTTGAATGGTGCGCCCAAGAACAAGTTCTAAATCACCCATCAATTGGAGGGTTTTTAACGCATAGTGGATGGAATTCAACGCTTGAAAGCATTTCGAGTGGTGTCCCAATGATTTGTTGGCCTTTTTTTGCCGACCAACAAACGAATTGTTGGTGGAGTTGCAACAAATGGGGAGTGGCCATGGAGATTGACAATGATGTAAAGAGTGATGAAGTTTCAAAGCTTGTGATTGATTTAGTGAAAGGAGAACAAGGAAAGGAACTTAGGAAGAATGCCATTGAATTGAAGAACAAAGCTCATGAGGCGTGTGCTTTTCCTTCGGGTTCATCCATTGCTAACTTGGAGAAACTAATTCAGTTAATACATACATTTTTAAAATGATCTTTTCACAAAAGATGATTAAAAGAATGTTATTGGCTAATTTTCACAAAAGTGACAAGTGTTCGAATTTATTTTTATTTATTAGTATAGAGATTTAGTTTCATGGTATCAAATCCACTGCCACTGGGGGGTTTTGGGTTAGGCCCATCTAAAACTTTTAATGGACCAAGTCTAACAATACAATGAAAGTAATGAACGTTTTATTAGCCCAATTAATTTTGGACTAGGCCCAACAACTTCTTTTCATGGACAATCTAATCAGAGTAATTTTGGGCTAATTATTTTTTCTTGGTTTTCTCAACTTGGGCCTTGGCTCACATTTTGGCTTCACAGCTGACTTTTAAGGGAGTTGGGAAAAAATTGTTAAAGATAAATAAAAACATGATACATGTCTTAAAAGCAATGTTTGTAGAACCGGATCGGACGTTGAACCAGACACCTTACTGGTTTGGTGGTCGGACCGGTTGGACCGGATTTAACTATATTTTAATTATATTTATATATGTAATTAAATATAAGTAATTTATATATGATTTATATATGTATTTTATAATTATATATAAAGTGATGTTTGGTTTATAAGGAAATTTTTTTATCACTCTATTGTATCTTTATGACATATTTTGCCACAAGTACTACCCGCGCGCAGGGGGGTGCAAAAATGGAGAAAAATGTTGGATTTCCAGCGAACTCGTGTGTGCCCGCACGTGTCGCGGACACAATGCAGCTTCAAAAACCCAGGCCCGTGCGAGCCCCTTTTTTGAATTCGGTTTTACTTTTTGATCTAGCACACTAATTTATAGTTCAACACCTCGTTTTTACTCAAAAAATAAATAAAAAAATTTTCAAAACCGGTCCGAACCGGTCCGGTTCCCCTGTCCGACCACCGCCTCGGGTACAACCGGCCGGTTCGACCCCCACAAAACGATTCATACACGACCGGGCCGGCCACCAAGCCGATCCCCGGTTCGACCGGCCGGATCGGACGGTCCGATCCGGCTTTGAAAACACTGCTTAAAAGTTAGTCTTTTATTATATAAAGAAATTGAAAGATATAAGATTTTACTTCTACAAATGATATTATACTACTTCCAGAAAGGAAAAAAAAAAGAAAACGACACGATGCTATTTGTTGTTCAAAAAGTTCACGCTTCACGACTAGCTTAAAAATAGCTTGATCGAAATCGACTTTTTTTATAGGCGAACCAAGCTGGCTCATATCGGTTAGTAATTAAACTGAGCCTGAGCCATGGTTAGATTGGTTCATGACTCACTCGTTAGTTCGCTCGTTTGACTTTTAAAAAAATTAAATCTAAATTATAAATTATAATAAAAATTCTACAATATTTTATAAACAGATTATAGCAGTGTGATAAATTTAACATTTTTCTATGAAAATACTACAGTACAAAATATAGAAAATTTTATAAACAGATTACAGCAATGTGAGAAATTTAACATTTTTTATGAAAATACTACAGTACAAAATATAGAAAATGATCATAATACTTGAATAACAATCTCGTATCATTATTTTAAAAAGTTAAGATAAAAAATATAAAAAAATATTAGTTTTATTTGTACAATGTGAGTATTTGTAAAAAAAATAATAAAATTATTTTTTTTAAAAAGCAAGCAAGTTGTCTCGCGAGCCTATTCTGTTTGGCTCATGCATTAATAAATGAGTCAAGCTTGAGCCAACAATTTGAGCTCATCAAGATTGATCAGGGCGGCCCTAAAGCTTGTAAAAACAAGCTAGGGTTTTAGGCCCACTCAAAGTAATAGGCCTCCAATCTTCCATACATGCCAAGTCCCACAAGCCCAAAAAAAATTCTATAGTTCAGGGAGGAATCGAGGATTGAGGAACGGGAATTGGGAAACCGCAGTCACATAACCGATGGGAGTTGAGGAATTAAAGCGATTAATTAGTAGAGTCCTGTGATTGGGGGGTTGGGGCGGGCGGCCGGCGGCGGCGGGAGAGGTGGAATAGGGGAAACGAAAGGACGAAAGGTCGAAGTCGAACGGACCTGCGGGCTGCGGTTAAGATGACTTCTGTTTGCGTGCTTGTGTTGCTTTACGCTCGAATTGCTTTACTTTTGATCGACTGCTCGCCTAGTAGCCTGCTTGTGTTGCTTGTTGTGTTCAATCGGACCTTCGGTTCCGCCGTTCAGGGGAGGCCGTCCGTCGGTGGTGGGAGTTTCTGATTTCACTGTTCGCTCGAATTGCTTGTTGCTTGTTGTGTACTTGTGTTCAATCGGACCTTCGGCTCCTGCAGTAGTGCTTGATTTCACTGATTCAAGTTTCACTCACTTGTACTCCTAAATCACTGATTTCGCTGCTTGTTCTTCTTCATCAGATGATAGTTTTCACTTATAAGGTAAGTTTGTGCAATTTATCTTGTGCTCTTCTATTTATTTGATTTACAAATTGCTAACTATTATTGTTTATTAGAAATTTAGAATATAGAATCATTGTATCACTTGGGCTTTCATTCCTTTCAAATTTGCTTGAGTTTGATTTAGGAGTAGCTTTGGTATTTTAGAGTTTAGGAGTAGCTTTGGTATTTTGGAGTAGCTTTGGTATTTTGGAGTTTAGGAGTAGCTTGAGTTTGATTTAGGAGTAGCTTTGGTATTTTGGTTCATCTAGTCATCTAGATTTGATTGAACATGTTAAAACGAATTAGAAAACATGAATCAGGTTGGACCAAAGAGGAAAAAAGAAGAGAACAAGAAGCTTTAATCGAATCTCAAAAAGGGTCATTGTTAAAATACATAACGGTTAAAAATAATGATGTTCAAAACAATCCTAATAAACAATCAAATGATGCTCAAAATCAAGAACAAAATCAACTAGTTAATGATAAAGAAACATAAAATGCACATGTAAATGAACTAAACAATGAATACACTAATGATGAACTAAACAAAATCAACTAGTTAATTATAAACTTTTTAGTTTATTATTGTCGGTCTCAAGCCCGGATAAAAGAGGAGGGTTTTTATAATAATGTTTAAAAAAGTCTCAAAATTCAGTTTCGCTTTAGGCCTCCAAAAACATTGAGACGCCCCTGAGATTGATGAACCTGCTCAACTTAGCTCGATTGTTAAACAAGCCAAGCCTACCTCGATACGATACGACTCGACTCGTTTATTAGTATTAAAGTCAAGGACTCGTGTACCGCGATGAGCCGATGATTTGCATGATGGTTACGAACGGCTTCACACAAGCTGCTTTTTTAAATCTCAATAGATGTGCGTTATCTAATTTTTGTATTATAAAAACCGAAAATATTTAAAATTATGAAATAACATTAAAAAGTCAAACTTTTAAGAACTAAAATGGTTATAGTTTATAAAAAAGACTAAAACAATCAAAGTTATATAAAATCTCCCTATTCTAATAAAGTTTTCATCTCCATCTCTTTATTTTAATAAAAAGGGTATCTTGGAATGACACGTGTTAACACCACAATCATCCTTATCAAAATTTTCCTGCCTCTCTCTCCTACTAAATAAATACCTTAATTACTAATAATATTATTTAACATTTTTGTAAATTTAATAAATTAAGAAATAGATATTTATTAATGTTATTTCCAAATAAATAATTTTTTTATAAAATAATAATTTTTTAAAGCATAAAACTTTTTTTAAAATATGAAATATTTTAAATTGGTATTTTTAAAAAGTAAAGAAATCAACTTTTTAAAAACAAAAATAATTAAATTGTGAGTTATAATAAGTAAAATTTTAAAAATAACATTTTTATTCGGTTTGTTTTAAAACAAAATGTTTACTTTTTTTGAAAAAAATTAATAATAAATTTTTAAAAATTTAATATAACAATTTTATTACTGTAATTATTTCTCATATATAATTTCAGTCATATCATATCTTAAAATATTATTTTATAACTAATAGATTTTATTACATTAATATTTTATTGATTCAACCCGTGTAACACACGGGTTTATTAAAGCTAGTATTCTAATAAAATGGTATCTAAAAGTGACATATGTCAACACCATATACCTCCTCATCAATTTTTTCTCGCTTCTCTCTCATATTTAATAATCATATTAATTACTAATAATATTATTTAAGAGTTTTATATTAAAATAGTTTTTAATAGATTAATAAAAAGATCTTTTTATAAATGTTATTTCTAAGGAAATAGTTTTTCCTAAATAAAAAAATTAGAACATCAAACTTTTTTAAAAATATAAAATATTTTATAATTGGTGTTCTTAAAAAGTAAAATTTTTAAATAATTAAAATTGAGAGTTATAATTAGAAAGTTTTTAAGTATGAGATTTCTCAAAACGTTTGTTTTGAAATAAATTTTGTATTTTATTTATTATAAGAAAGATTTCGATCGTACTTTATTTTACAATATTGATTTATAATTAATAAATTTTATTCTATTTAATATTTTTTATTTAAATCGTATAATACACGTTTTTGGTAAAGCTAGTTTAGATGTAAAAACTTAAATGCTTTAAGTTGTAAGTCTAACCAATTCACAAAGATTTTAATGTGTAAAGCCGAAAGCGCTTTGGTTTAAATAAAAATTATTTAATTTTTCATATAACATTATATCGATCATATCCTATCACCATCATATAATTTCTTAACGGCGGAGCTTATCACAATCATATGAAATAAAAATTATTATAATGCTGACGGGTTATGTATATGGTTTCAAACAAATTAATGAATAAAAAATCCGTGCGTTCAAATTAATTTTATAATTAGATTAAAAAGTAGAACATATAAAATTAATAATATATAAAACCGTATTCTATTCTATTACTAATTTCCCCTATGTGGACATAGGAGATTTTTAGATATTTTTTTTGTATTATATATTATATATAATAAAATTGAGATTGTTTTGGCATATTATATTATTTAATTTTTGTATTATATATTACATATAACAAAATTGAGATTTATTTTGCATATTATATATTATATATAGCAAAATTAAAACATGAAAAAACATCTAGCTTGCTGGCTTGCGAGCTCTTTCACTATACATAGACCCGTGTTCGAGTCTAAAAACGTTATTATATAATACTACGTGTTTATTTTATGTGTTAAATTTTGTTTGGAACGAGTTAGGTCAAGTATTATAATTTTATTTCGTTGTTATAAATTCGAGTTACTCTATGTTTTGATGTAAAATTTGCTAGGAAATGTGTTAGAGCGAATGTAATCTATGTTTTATGATGTCGCCTATGGCTTCCCCGCACTTGCTTATTTTGATGTACGTTTTGAGTTGTTCTACGTTTTATCGTGTTACTCCATATTTTACGTAAATTTAGTTCGGAACCAAGTTGAGTCGATTATATTTTATACTTGATCATGACACGTACGCTCGCCGCCGCAGCAACGCGCGACGAGTTAAATAACTAGTTTATATAAAACCCTTTAAAAAACGGTGTCTAGACAAAAAGACTACAAAAAAATATGTTAAAAATATTTCTTTTGAACTTACCAATATACTTTTTCACAATCTTTTGGAGTTGGTTAAAGAAAACTTATATATTACAATTTTAAGAAGATAAGATAAATAAAAAATATAATAAAAAATAGAATACCACCTTCTGCAAAATCGAAAGTAGAAACCAAAGTCATCTAAGTTTCGTTTTCTTTTTTATCAAGTTACATATTTTATAAATGTCTCTTTTAACGTGTTAGTTCCCAACAAAATTTGAAGTTACCTTTTTCACGTTATTACAATGTCTTCGTAACGCAATAATTCCTCTTTTTTATATAAGGTTTCACATATGATGAACAACGTCTAGGACTCATTTTTCTATAATATTTTACCAATGGCCCCTTCAACGTGCGAGCTCATGCAACGTCTTGAGGTTAGTTTTTTTTTTTGTCACTCACGCTTTTACGCGCCACTACAATGCGCGGTTATTAATATATAGGGTGGGGGGCACTTATACCATGAACCCTCAGGTATTACTAGGCCATGAAACCCACAAATCATATATAATATGTCATGTCAATTCATGTCACACTATACACACTCACATTTAGAAGGGGCACTCATGTCATATCATGACACAAGAAAATATTTTTTAAACAACAATTTCCATATTTTTCACTAAATTAAAAGGTTACAAAATAAATAACTCAAAAATAAAAATAACTTAAGTAATAAACTAATCTTCATCATTCGAAACCACGATATCCTTATTTTTTATCGTGTGTTCCACGAATATGCGAGACAAAATCTAAACCTAAAATGTGTCTTCTTATCGTGCAACTCCAACATTGTCTTTTTGTTCTTAACCGGATCGGTCGGTGGCCTCGAATATGTATTTTATGGAGTATAATGCATGTATACAATTGATTTCTTATTTTTTTAATCTTTATTGCCCTTGTTGGTTGTGCAAGTATTTTGTCATTTCATTTGTAAAACACTAAAAGCTCATTCAACATCTTTTCTTCTCGAATCTTACACTTTTTATATTTCTCTTTCTTCTAGTTAACAAAATAAGAATATGATTTTACAAAAGTTAACCAAAAAGGATGTTTACCATCAGCTAGATAGTGACCACGTTTATATTGAAATATGTTAACATGAAACAGACAACTCGGAGCGGTTCCATTAAATCTGGGAGTGAAGAGTGGAGATTAATGGAGAACATTGATGTCATTGTTCGAACTGGCTACACCAAAATACGCATGCCAAAACCATAAATCTTGTGACGACACGAGTTCAAGAATGGTCGTTGAGCCATTGTGATCACCTCGATGGTATTGCCCTTGCAAACACATAGAACGATTTCTCCAAACCTAATGAGTGTAATCATTAACCGAACATTCCCTAAAAGCCAAGTCTATATTGATAAACATCGTACAATAATGTCGCGTCATGGCTGATAGGCCTTTGTAAAAATTTGTCACCGTATTAAAACATCATTGAGAAATATTTAAGATACTCACACGGTCTCCTAGTAGACATAGCTAAGTATTTATCATGTGCATCGGGTGAATTAACTGTGTGCATTTTTATATTGACGTGAAACTTTTTTTCTACCTCCCATCAAAGAATTTTTGAAATCATTCAAAGTTGTTACGTATATATTCAACAATCCGTAAAAATAAATTCCTAGGTAATCAAAATCTATTTCTAAACATTTCGCCTTTGTATTTTGGCTTAGCCCCTAAATAATCGTTCATAAAAATCATTAGCCGCAACACCCACGTTTCAAAATCCATTTTCATGATTCTTTTAGCCTTGTCGATGTGTTCGGCTAGAAGGCTAAAATATTCTAAACCTTAGGATTCAGAACTATTCGAAGAGAATTGAATATAATATTAGTGAGACATTTTGGTATAGTATGAATGTAAGAAATACAAGAAAGAAATATATGAGACAATTAGAATTAAAGTAGTGTAAAAGATTATGTGTTAATTTGATATTTCTAGGGATTTTTTAATTAATGAAAAATTAGCCGTCGAGGGAGGAAAAGTGGGAGAGGGGCAAACGTTCGGATTTTAAAGGGTAGGCATGGCGAAAACTCGCCTGGTGGCGTGTAAAGATGACTAGCTGCGGTGTTAAACGGTTACGTCAAGACCCACCGTGGCTCGCGGTGTGGGCGCCCCGTCCCCTATCACAATAGTTTCCATTCGGTTCCTATCCAAATATGAAAGGAAGACGTCCAAATTCTGTAAGGTCTTGTGGATGGTGATTAGTATACGTGGACTAGGAAGAACCATAAGGTAATGGTATAACAAATACAATATATGTTATTATGTTCAAAAATCGACAACCATAATAAATGATGGATATAACTGGTTTAAATTGCAAAAAAAGAATGATGGATATAATGTTTTATATTGCAAAAAAGGAGAGTTGACAAATAACGCAACATAAAATATCTATTTGATAATGTGATAACGCTTCTTTGAAAGGTTTGAATTGTACATTTTATCTTGTTTAGATAGTTCACATTAGGAATTTTATTTTTATTTTTATAATTACATTAAAAATTATTTTTTCCTCTATTATATAATATATTTATATATCTTTATCATTATATTTATTCTTTCCTCCACTAACAATTATTTTTTAAAAATATTAAAACATTGATAGGGATGAAAGTGTCACTTTAAATATACAAATAACCAGTAACATTTTTATATTATTCACTCAATACCCCTTACCATCATTCTATATAATATAAAAACACAATCATAAAAATGTGAAGAAACCTAATGGAATTTGATATCATGAAATGTCAAGTTTTACATCGGTTGTCAAATATATACTTATACAAACAATATATAAATTCATGAGTTAAATTCGGTTTTCTTTTGTAATGTTTAAAAGAAATAACTTCTTTTTTTAAATTAAAAGTTATAGTTACTTTTAAAAGTTTTATATATTTTAAGTTCAGACTAAAAGTATGAAGACAAATAAATAGAAGGTAGATTTATTGATTTTCTTTAAAATTTCAAGAGCTTACAGACTCAATTTTTGTGTTGATCGAGTCTCACACTCCCTCTCAAGCCCATGCAGCACAGCGTGTCGTGAGCGTTGTTGCAGGTGTAGCACTAACACCCTCCATCAAGATGCGGATTATACATCCATAAGTTCATAACTTATTGTACGTTTACCTTCGGAATATAATGCCTAAAACTCTAGACCTTTTGTTAAAAATAGTAATTCGTATCCAAATATATTCTTTATAGTTTATACACTGATATATCTTTATAGTTTATAAACTGATATAATTCTTTATGTTTGGTGTGTGTATGGGCTGGAGAGTTGATTGATGGATTTATGGGCTGATGCTGTGCTGATGGGCTGAAGATAAATGGGCCTGCGGATGGAGCTAAATAGAGTTGATACAAGTATATGTACTGTCAACACTTATCTCGATAATATCTTTCATCTCTCTCATCTCTTTCACACACTTACTCTCGAGAGTTCTGTTACGATCTTGTTAGGGTTTCATCGAGTTGATGAAATTGATCGATTTCTCTTTGTACTTGATTACGTAGTAAGGTCATCATAAAGATGATCTGATCTTGTATTCTTTGTTGTTAAAGAGTGTCATTTGATTCACTCAGATTATCAAGTGTTTTTTCTCATCTTCGTGACATGGTATCAGAGCCGAAGGCTCAGATCTATAGTCGCTTGTGACTCCTGGTAATCATCTTCCACTGTAGAATAAAATCTCTGTTTCTTGGGTTAGGGTTTCGCAATTTCTAAAACCCTAAGATCTGGATCTTGGTATCACTGAAGGCGCCTTAAAATAAGGCGTATTATTCTTGTGCGGTGACTGCCTGCACGTGTTGAAGGAGGACGTTCTGTGGTTCGATTCTTGGTCCGTAGAGAAGGACAGAACTGCTGTTGGCTATCGGCGGTGCAGTGCGCGACCCCCTGTCTTCTATCTTGACTCTGTAACCCTAAGTGAAGGTTACAGTGGTTGAGATTCTTCTACTGAAGCCCCTGAAGAAGGGAATTTCACTGTGAGATCTTGCTAACTCTATCTTTGTCTTACAGTTTTTCTTATTAAAGTGGTTTAGGCATTCTTTGTCCGGGTTAGGAGTACCGGAAATCTGATTAAACAGGGAGAGCCACCACCCTGTATTTTGTGCTGCATACTGTGATCTGTTCTTGTGCTCACTTGTGTGATCTGCATTTTTGTGTGTATTGCTGTGATCTGGCTGGTTGTTATTCATGCATCCGGCTGGTGTTAAACAGTGTTAATCCATGCGTGTGCTTGTTTGTTATCACTCCAGTGTGTGAAAAAATAAAATGAAAGAAGAAACACCCACTCAAATACCTACAACAACTCTAACAACTACTCTAGTAAGTAAGCTAGATGCTAGTGATCCGTTGTATCTTCACCCTAGTGATTCATGTGTTCTCACAATTGTAAATGTAAAACTTAAGGGAAAAGAAAACTACACAGTATGGGCTAATGCTATGAAATTAGCATTGCAAGTTAAAAATAAAACTGGTTTTGTGGATGGAACATGTAAAAAATCAACAGAAAATGATATATTGGCTGGGCAGTGGGAAAGATGTAATTCTATAGTATTAACTTGGATCTTAAACTCCATATCCGAAGAATTATATGTAGGTCAAGTTTTCTCTAAGCTAGCTTCGGAATTTTGGAATGATTTAAAAAAACTTATGATAAAATAGATGGCTCTGTGGTTTTTAATCTCTATCAGAAAATTAACTCAATATCTCAAAATGGAAGTATTGTTGCTGAATATTACCACAAATTAAACACCATGTGGAAACAGATGGACAACTTACTTCAACTTCCATCATGCACCTGTAAAGCGTCAAAAGAGTTCATAACTTTAACCATCTTATTAAACTCATGCAGTTCCTTATGGGACTTGATGACATATATCAACCTGTACGAACTAGCTTGTTAACGAGAGATGAACTGCCAACTGTTAAAACAGCCTTCTCCATAGTCTCAAGAAAGGAATCCCATAGAAACATAAATCAAACAGCAAAAAACTCAACTCAAAATGTGGGATTCACCTCAAAGTCAACCTAAAACTTTGATAAAAAAGAAACAACAGGCCACCTAACCAAATCTAAAATGTTCACATTGTAACAAAATCGGGACATACTGTTGATAAATGTTTTGAAATTATTGGGTATCCACAAGGAAATAAACAAAAAAATAATCTCTACCCTGCTCAAGGCTCTAAAACCTCAATCAATGTTGTGCATCTCCTAGCAAAACTAACTCTGCATCTGAATCTCAAGTGACAACTTTAACAGCTGATCAAATATCAAAATTGCTGGGTCTCTTGAATGAAAAAACTGAGCAGCACTCATCAAATTTGAGTGGTAATAATTCTATCTACTCACCTTTTGGTAAATAAACATGTATACAACTTCTCAACAGGACACCCTACAAAAGGAAATCCTGGTTGGGTTGTTGATTCTGGGGCTAACCAACACATGGTTATGGATGACAATGATATCATTAATCCAATAAATGTTACTAGTCTTAATATTACTATAAAACATCCTAATGGTACAAGTGCATCTGTAACTAAGATAGGAAATATAAAACTGAATGAACATATCATCTTACAAGATGTGTTCGTTGTCCCAGAATACTATATAAACCTCATTTCAGTTCATAAACTTGCTCGAGACAGTAAACTTCGAGTAACATTTGATGAACATAAATGTATTATCCAGGATTTACTCACAAAGAGAACCCTGGCGACTGGTAACCAGTTTGATGGCCTATATTTCTGTGGTGAAACTCAATCTCCTCAGAACATCTGTTTTAGTAGTTCAGATTCCTATAATCTTTGGCACATAAGACTAGGACATCCATCTGATAAGGTCTTAAAATTCATAAAACTGACTTAAATATAAAAACTCCAACTGAATCAATGCCCTGTGACACCTGTCATAAGGCAAAAAACATAGAGAACCATTTCCCTTAAGTGATCATGTGTCGAAAGAAGTTGGAGATCTGATTCATTTAGACGTATGGGGCCCTTATAAAGTGTCAAGTCAGGAAGGGTTTAGATACTTCTTAACCATAGTTGATGATTATTCCAGAGCAGTCTGGGTGTATCTAATGAAAAATAAAGGGGAGGTATATGAAAATCTTGAAAGTTATTTTAGAATCCTACAAAATCAATTCAACAAACCAATCAAAATACTTCGAAGTGATAACGGATCTGAATTTATTAATCAGCAAATGACATCCTTTATTAGAATAATGGAATAATACATCAAACTTCCTTCACTTATACACCTCAACAAAATAGCATTGTTGAGAGAAAACATAGGCACCTCCTGAATGTCTCTAGATCTCTGTTATTCCAAAGTGGTATTCCACTTAAGTTCTGGTCTGAATGCGTTCTAACTGCTGTTTATCTAATTAACAGGACGCCTTCATCTGTATTAAATGGAAGAACTCCTTATGAACTTATGTTTGGCTTTAAACCCTCTCTGTCGCATTTAAAATCATTCGGCTGTTTGTGCTATTGTACAGTTTTAAATAAAAACATAAGTTTGAAAGTAATGCACAAAAATGTGTTTTTATTGGTTACTCAAATAATAAAAAAGGTTATAAACTCTGGTCTCTCGATCAAAGAATAGTTCTTTTCTCTAGAGGTGTCAAGTTTTATGAGCATATCTTTCCTTATAAAAGTAACTCATCTCTAGCTGATGTGGATCCAAATTTAAATCATGTTAATTTTTTCGACTTAATAAACACAAACAGTTCTGATGTTATCCGATGATGAAGAGGGGGTACATGGTGATAGTTATAATCTCGATCAGCAAACTAGTTCCACTGCCGAGGATGTTAGGGAGGTTACTGAAAAGCAGCCACATTCTCTTGTTGATGGAACTAGTAGGGCAAATCTGGTAGAGGATGTTAGGGAGTTAGTTGAGTGTCCTAAAGAAAGAAAACCCATCGGGTGCAAATGGGTTTATAAGATAAAATATAAATCAACCGGTAAAATTGAACGGTTTAAAGCTCGCTTAGTTGCAAAGGTTATAATCAAAAAGGGAATTGATTTTGATGAAACTTTTGCACCTGTTGCAAAAATGGTAACTATTCGATGTATTATATGTTTAGCTATCCAGAATGACTGGCCTCTTTCCAACTAGATATAAATAATGCATTCTTATATGGCACGTTAAATGAGGATGTTTATATGTCCTTACCTGAGGGATATTTTTCAAAAAATGACACACGTGTATGCAAGTTAACCAAATCTCTTTATGGCCTTAAGCAAGCTCCTCGTATGTGGAATGAGAAATTAGTAAGTGTTCTATCTGAATTAGGTTTTGAGCAAAGTAAAAGTGACTACTCCTTGTTCATACGGTCTAAGAATTCTGTGATTGTAATATACTTGTATATGTTGATGATATAATTGTAACTGGAAATGATACAAGTGAGATACAATATATAAAGAAACTTTTACATTCAAAATTCCTAATAAAAGATCTTGGAAATCTGAAATATTTTCTAGGGATAGAAGTAATTAGGACAAATAGTGGTATTGCATATCTCAAAGGAAATATTGTGTGGAACTACTTACTGAATTTGGTATGTCTGCTTGCAAGCCTGTTAGTACTCCATTAGAACAACATCATGTAGTGACTAACATATGCAATAAGGATGACAGTATCCTTGAAAATGTGTCTGAGTATCAAAAATTGATAGATAAATTAATTTACTTATCTCATACTAGGCCAGACATATCCTACTTGGTACAGTTCTTAAGTCAATATATGCACAGTCCGACGATGTCTCATTTTAAATTGGGTCTTAGGCTGTTGCGTTACTTAAAGAATAATCCAGGAAAAGGATTGTTTTTTCAGAAGAGTAATAGTCTATCCCTTATGCATATGCTGACTCTGATTGGGGTAAATGTTTGCAGTCTCGTCGATCTGTGACTGGATACTGTATTTTTATGGGAGATTCTCTAGTTTCCTGGAAAAGTAAAAAACAGTCACAGTTTCTAGATCCTCTGCCAAGGCAGAGTATAGAGCAATGTGTGCAGCTACTTGTGAGGTGTTATGGTTGTCTAATGTGCTTAAAGAATTAAAAGTATCTGTTTTATTTCCTATCAAATTGTTTTGTGATAGTAATGCAGCTGTTTCTATTGCTGCAAATCCTGTATTTCATGAACGAACGAAGCATTTTGAAATTGATTTATTTTTTCTTCGGGAAAAAATTACTGCTGGTGTAATCAGCACTGTTGGTTTGTCATCTGTTGACCAACCAGCTGATATCTTTACAAAAGGTTTGTTTCCCCGTCAACATGAAGTTTTATGTGATAAACTAAAACTATTTGATGTATTTGGATGATTGAATTATGGGGGGGTGTTAAAAATAGTAATTCGTATCCAAATATTCTTTATAGTTTATACACTGATATATCTTTATAGTTTATAAACTGATATAATTCTTTATGTTTGGTGTAAGGCCCCGTTCCCGGCACCTCACAGTTGGACATTCACAGCATAAAACGTACTTATTATAAATTTAAGCAGCGGAATTAATTTTAAACAAAAAAACCTCCTTTCATTTAGAACGCTGTTGTAAGCAACATACATTTAGAAAGTCACAAAATATTTAATTGAATGGATTACAAAACAACAGTATCATCAAAATATAATTGGATGTCAGTCTTGCCCACCAAGTAGTCATCCCCTTGTGCCATCCTCAGTAACCTGTCACATGCCACTGGAAAATACATAAAAGTCAGCGTTGCTGAGTGAGTTCTAGTTTTATAGTTAAAATACTTACTTTTCGTTCAAAAACCGTTCCTCATTTTCACAGGTGATCACACACGTACGTACACATAGGTAATACTTTCATTATCTTCATCATCGTTCAATTCGTACTTTTATCATTCCTCTTTATTAAGCTGTGAGTCTGTTGCAACACCAAGTCGCTCACCTCTAAGTCAATCATGTAAGGCCCCGATCACCGGGCACCCTACAGTCGGTCTTTCATTGCATATATTTAGATAAACATGTATAAAAGCTTTTAATACACGATCATAACATACGCAGCGGAATTAATAAAGAAAACATATATTCATTCTCATTCATTCATAATAGTCATTACATCATTGACACGATTACAAAATACAACTTTCTTTACACTTCCTAACCTTACTATGATTGCTGGGGAGACACATAGAAACCTGAGATTTCATAGCAATCTCGTTTATTCGAATCCTCAGCAATCATAGGGGCATACTATACTATGATTGCTGCTGATGCATATTCCTCAACAATCATAGGGTCGTACAGCGACCTCTACCGAAATAAGAAAATATATTTTCTTCATAAAGAAGATATTAAATCAAAAAATATATAAGGAGATTTCTTGAGTAATCTCGTTGATTCAGATCCTCAAGAAATCTCGTAATGGCAGGCAACGTGACTTGTGCGTGCGTTATGGGCCCGCAACACGTGACGTTGCAGCATTACACAATGGAGAATGCCCTCCCAAAAGAGCTGAGTAGCCGCCTCGTGCCATCCTCAGCAACACTACCTGCGATCTGGAAACACATAAAAAGTCAGCGTTGCTGAGTGAGTTCTAGTTTTATAATTAGTATATAAAAATACGCTTTTTCTGTATTATACTAAACTGTACTGTACATGCGAGCACGCATCAACTGTGTGAACAAATAATGTTCGTTCTCTGTACTATAGGCCTTGTCTGTAGCTTTATCTTTATGTTTCACTTTCTATGTGGACCAGTGGGCGATACCCCAACTATGAGCGCGAGGGAGAATGGATGTCGGGCCATCATCTTATGCTCCGAAGAGCCAACTGTGTTTCCCCCGAAAGGGCTATGTGTATTCCCCCGAAGGGTTCAACGGTTCCCCCGAAAGGGCTATGCGTACTATGTACAAGGCCGACCCGAACATCCGGGGCACGTCCAAAGGTCCTGCCAATCTCAATTGATTGACCCTGTGTGCGTCAGTGGGTAGCTAGCCCGCTACACAGTTGAGCTAACGACACATAGTCGTATAACTCCTATATGCTTGCAAGACTTGTTACTTTCATTACTGTTCCTTTCTCTCTTTCTTATTCTCTTTCTCTGTACTTTACATAATACTTTCATTTCATATATTAAAGATATCAGGTGTACTATGGGGGATAAGCATGCATCAAATCAAGACACATTAATCTTACAATTCATCAGTGTTCCCATCTATCATGGAAACATCATAACTAGCATACACACATTACACCTACACTTCTTTATCCAATCACATCAGCCCTATTCGGGCGACTGAAATACCCTAGTCGCATGGTTTCCATGCGACTGAGTCAAGCGATTGGACTTCTATGCGACTGAATCCTCAGTCGGGCGTCTGTATTACTATGCGAATGGGTCTATGCGACTGAATCCTCAGTCGTGCGTCTGTACTACTATGCGAATGGGTCTATGCGACTGATCCTCAGTCGTGCGTCTGTACTACTATGCGAATGGGTCTATGCGACTGAATTACTCTGCGATTAGGCTTATGCGACCGAAACCTTCGATCGCGTGGGCCTATCGGGCGACTGAGGCTCAATCGTGCGTTTGAACTCAATCGGGCGATTGGACATCAACTGCCACTCATTCGGCCGAATGGCCTTCCAGTCGCATAACCCTAACTGGGCAGCGACTGAAGTTCTTCAAGAACAGTAGTCGCGAACCTAAGTGCTCACACCCACCTAAACCCGTTTTTAACCCAAATTGACCCTCCCAAGCTTAGGGATTCCTACTAGGAATCATACAAGCATGTGCAAGTCCTATATCACACTATAATCCATTATCTAAGATTTCATCAATTGGGTCAAACTATACACTTTTACAAAACTAGGGTTATTATGTGATCCAGCCCCAAAATCATTTTAAAAACATGTAAACGAGGGGTCCTAGAACTCACATTACAGGTAGAGTAGGTGAACTTCGACTTGGCTATCTTCTCGACGGATTCGGAGCTCGGGGCAGCACTTTCCCTCTTCTCTGCTGTTCTCGGTCGCTCACTGTCTCTTCCCGATGAAAATGGGAGGAGAATGGAGCTGCTCCTCTTTTATACCCACCTCTCAGTCGCATCTGGTCCAGGGGCGACTGGACCTTCAGTCGCATCAACACCATGCGATTGGACCCCCAATCGCACGTGTTCCATCGGCTCATACTTCATTGGGCGGTTGAGCCCCAATCGTGCGGTGAGCTCCAATCGGCCGAATAGCCATGCGGTTGGACTTCAGTCGCATAAATCACAGGCGACTGAAGCTCAGTCGCATCACATGCTGAGAAGTCAAACTTTCGGGTGTTACAAGTCCACCCCCCTTATTTTAGGTTCGTCCCCGAAACCTGTCATTCTTCGAACAATCGTGGGTAATGCTGCCTCATTTCTTCTTCAGTTTCCCACGTCGACTCGGATCCCTTCCTGTGCCGCCACTGTACACGCACAAGGGGAACCACTTTATTTCTCAACCTCTTCTCTTTGCGATCTATGATCGCCACTGGTTGCTCTACATAATTGAGCTTCTCGTCTACCTCGATATCATCCAGTGGAACGACCATGTCTTCGTCTGCCAAACATTTCTCAGATGAGACACGTGGAAGGTCGGGTGAATTCCACTTAGTTCATCTGGCAGATCCAACCTATAAGCCACCTCCCCCACTCGAGCAACAATCCGGAAAGGGCCTATATATCGCGGACTCAATTTACCCCGCTTTTGGAATCGAATGATCCCTTCCAAGGTGAGACCTTCAGCATAACCCGGTCTCCCACTTTGACTCAATGGTCGGCGTCGCTTGTCGGCATACGACTTCTGTCGATCTTTGGCTGCCTTCATATACGCTTTAATTCTCTCGAGCTTTTCAGTCGTAGCCTCTACCACTTCGACGCTCCCCAATCTTTCTGACCATTTCACCCAACAGACGGGGGCCTGCATCTTCTACCGTATAACATCTCGTAGGGCGGCATGCCAATACTAGCGTGATAACTATTGTTGTACGAGAACTCAGCTAAGGTAGATGGTCATCCCAACTTCCACCGAAGTCAATAACACATGCCCGAAGCATATCCTCCAAGGTCTGAATGGTCCTTTCCGACTGACCATCAGTTTGAGGATGATAAGCCGTGCTAATATGCAGTCTCGTCCCCATAGCATCGTGGAATTTCTTCCAGAATTTGGATGTAAACCGTGTGTCGCGATCAGATACAATCGACACCGGTACACCGTGACGAGTCACAATCTCTTTGATGAAAAGGTCAGCTACTTCTCGGACGAAATGTCTCCCGCATCGGTAAGAAGTGAGCACTCTTTTGTCAATCGATCCACAATCACCCAGATCGTATCATACCCTTTAGGGGTACGTGGCAGCTTTGTGATAAAATCCATGGTGATGTGTTCCCACTTCCACTCCGGGATGTCCAAAGGTGAATCTTTCCATACGGCTTCTGGTGCTCCGCCTTCACTTGCAGACACGTGAGGCATTTACTCACATACTCCACCACATCGCGTTCATACCCGGCCACAATAATCTTTCTTCATATCTTGGTACATTTTGGTAGCACCAGGATGAATGGAGTATCGAGACTTATGGGCTTCATCCAGAATCTTCATCGCAGATTCCCTAGACGAGGATCCAAATACGCCCAAACCGAGTTCTAACACCCGTCGCGGTCACCCAATTCCGCGACCAGACCTCTCATTCGTTCGGAGTTAAGATGTTCGTCTTTCAAAGCCTCATCTTGGAACTCCTTGACCTGTCTCATCACGTCGGAGGTCATGATTAGCTGGTACGCCTTCACTCGAATTGGCTCGGGCCTTCTTTTCGGCTAAGGGCATCAGCCACCACATTAGCCTTGCCCGGTGGTAATGGATTTCACAATCGTAGTCTTTTATAGTTCCAACCACCGTCTCTGCCTCATATTCAGATCTTTCTGCTCGAAAAAGTACTTCAAGCTTTTGTGGTGTGTGAAGATGGTGCACTTCGTCCCGTACAGATAGTGCCGCCAAATCTTTAACGCGGGAAAACACAGCTGCTAGCTCCAGGTCATGAGTAGGGTAATTAACCTCATGCACTTTCAGCTGCCGGGATGCATAAGCTATCACCTTTCCTCTCTGCATTAATACACACCCCAACCCCGAGTAGGAGGCATCAGAATAAAAACCAAATCTTCACTCCCCTCGGGTAATGCCAATACTGGAGCTTGGGTCAATCTCATCTTCAGTTCTTCAAACGCCTTCTCTTGAGCTTGACCCACACAATTTCACATCCTTTCGGGTCAACTTGGTCAGCGGAGAAGCAATCTTGGAAAAGTCTTGGATGAACCTTCGTAGTAACCCGCCAAACCCAAGAAACTACGGATCTCGGATGGCGTTTTCGGAGACTTCCATTGCATTACTGCTTCCACCTTCGCCGGATCAACTAGATCCCATCCGGGTTTACCACGTGACCAAGAACTGAACTTCACGTAACCAAATGCGCATTGGAGAACTTTGCATACACTTCTCCCTCTCAGTGTCTCTAGAACTTCGCGAATGTGACCAGCATGTTCAGTCTCGCTTTTTGAATAAATCAAGATGTCATCAATGAATACAATCACTGATTTATCCAACATCGGCCGGCACACCCTGTTCATCAGATCCATAAAAGCAGCTGGCGCGTTGGTCAAACCAAATGACATAACGAGGAACTCATAATGACCGTAGCGCGTACGAAAGCTGTTTTAGGGATATCCTGCTCCTTCACCTTCAGTTGATGGTAGCCTGATCGAAGATCTATACGTGAAAACCAGCTAGCACCTTGAAGTTGGTCAAACAAGTCATCGATCCTTGGCAAGGGTATCTGTTCGTCACTGTCAGCTTATTCAACTCGCGATAGCGATGCACATTTCTCATACTACCGTCCTTTTTCTTTACAAACAGGACCGAGCACCCAAGGTGAGATACTCGGTCGAATAAACCCTTATCCAATAGTTCTTGTAACTGCTCCATCAACTCTTTCATTCTGTCGGGGCCAATCGTATGGTGCTTTAGCAACTGGTTGGGCGCCGGTATCAATCAATCGGAACTCGACCTCTCTGTCAGGTGGCAATCCCGATAAGTCTTCCGGAATACGTCTGGAACTCACACACAACCGGAACATCAGACAGTTTGGTGGACTTCTCTACATCTTTCACTCAACATAAATAGGCGCTACATCCACGCCTCATACATTTCCCCGCCACTGCCATTGAGATCACTTTCGGAATCGTAGTAACTCGATCCCCATAAACTGTCACTGGTACTACCGTCAAGCGCTGTCAAACTGATCATCTTCTTGCGACACACAATGTTCGCTTCGAAATCTGCCAACCAATCATTCCAAGCAACAAATCGAAACATCCTAACGTCATCGCAAAGGGTTAACTGGGAATTTGTGACCCTCCAGTTTCTACATCGCAACCCTCAACTACCTCAGAATCTGGTGGTTTTACCTATAGCAGTCTCTACATCAAACGGCACATCCAAAGTCTACTACTAACAGGCAATTTGGCACGAAAAGCAACAGAAATGAAACCTCCTACTGGCAACCAATAATCAAATAACACGGAGGCTAAAGTTGGTTCACCAGAAACGTACCGGACACTACTCGGGGTCTGTCCTCGCCTCTTCCTGCGTCATTGTGAATGCCTGGCGCCTTGCTTTCGGACCTCACTTCCGTCTCTTTACCCTGAAGCCAAGCCCTAGGCTTCCTACAGTCTCTAGCATGTGGCCAGGCTGACACACCTGAAACATACGTTCACCCCCATCTGCACTCACCACCGTGCCTCTCCCGCATTTACCACACTTCTTTCCTCCTGAACCCGACGTGACCACCCGGCGGCGTCCACCTTCGTCTTCTTATTACTCGTCGAGGCACCCCCTCGACCAAACCTCTTTCCCTGCCACTTCCTTTCCTCACTTCCCTTCGTACTGCCTCAGCCTTTACCATCGCAGACCGTTCATCGTACAGCCTACCGGATAAATCCACGCCGACTGGAAGTACTGGTCTGGCAGAAATCAAATGCCAACGAATTTCGGCTGGCAACCCCTGAATATACCGGTTAATCTTGCGGGATACCGGCGTCACTTGCTCTGGCACCAGCCGTGCCATGTCGTTAAACTTAGTCGTGTATTGCTGATGGGTCATCGTACCCGCCTCTAGCTGCAGAGAACTCTCTCTCATACTCTATCCATCTCACGACGAGGACTAAACTCCTCGATCACCATTCTTTTCAACTCCGACCACTTCTTCTCCAATAGCCCGACTACCCTCGGCCTGGACATATTGTCCCACCAACACAACGCGTCCCCGTAAACGAGTGGGTAGCAAACTTCAACTTTTATCCTCATGGCAATCGCTGATATCAAGGACCGCCTCCATCTCTCTCACCCATTGGTGAGCCTCAGCAGCCGTACCGGAACCATCAAAAGTTGGAGGCTTGCACCTCATGAATTTCCCATAATCACAACCCCGGGCTGTCTCCCGTACCGTTCTCCTCTTCTTCCTCTTCATCATCAGACAATACTGTTTCTACCCGACCGTTGCTGTCTACCGGAGGACCGTCTCCTCCCTCGTCTGTCTACCGGAGGACCGTCTCCTCCCTCGTCTATCCTCTTCTCTTACTGCCTTTATCGCTTCGGTCATTACAGTCGGTAAAATCGTCTGCATAACTTGGTGCACTCCTCAATCACTGCCTCTTTTACCGAGGCTCTCAACTTGGCGCTTTCGTGTCCGTCTCCTCCTGGTGAGGAACCTCGTTCTCCTCACGAACTACTTTCTCTTTTCTAAGTCTTCCTCGCGTGATACCGGCTCATCACCACGTTCACCATCACGGAAGCATCATTGATCTATTATACCGACCATCTTCTATCACACTGAAAGATTAAAACACCCAAACACGGTCATTCAGGGAAATAGCTCAGTTTATGTTAAGTACAGTAAGTTACTAATTACAGTGGCCAGTTGTGATTAGTCACTTACTCCACTTTCGTACCCAAGCATTACCCTTCCTGACTACACCATATCCAAATCTAACAGCACACATAACCACACTCACACGCACATACTTTATTTACATTTATGAAAAAACCTGATGGCACGCAGCTACTCAGATGGCATTCTCATTCTCCCTGTCCCATTCTCAGTTTAAGTTTAGGTTTATTATGAAAATTTACCCATTTTACTTAAATTTTGCTCTGATACCAACTTGTAAGGCCCCGATCACCGGGCACCCTACAGTCGGTCTTTCATTGCATATATTTAGATAAACAATGTATAAACAAGCTTTTAATACACGATCATAACATACGCAACGGAATTAATAAGAAAACATATATTCATTCTCATTCATTCATAATAGTCATACATCATTGACACGATTACAAAATACAACTTTCTTTACACTTCTAACCTAACTATGATTGCTGGGGAGACACATAGAAACCCGAGATTTCATAGCAATCTCGTTTATTCGAATCCTCAGCAATCATAGGGGCATACTATACTATGATTGCTGCTGATGCATATCCTCAACAATCATAGGGTCGTACAGCGACCTCTACCGAAATAAGAAAATATATTTTTCTTCATAAAGAAGATATTAATTCAAAAATATATAAAGGAGATTTCTTGAGTAATCTCGTTGATTCAGATCCTCAAGAAATCTCGTAATGGCAGGCAACGTGACTTGTTGCGTGCGTTATGGGCCCGCAACACGTGACGTTGCAGCATTACACAATGGAGAATGCCCTCCCAAAAGAGCTGAGTAGCGGCCTCGTGCCATCCTCAGCAACACTACCTGCGATCTGGAAACACATAAAAAGTCAGCGTTGCTGAGTGAGTTCTAGTTTTATAATTAGTATATAAAAATACCCTTTTTCTGTATTATACTAAACTGTACTGTACATGCGAGCACGCATCAACTGTGTGAACAAATAATGTTCGTTCTCTGTACTAGGCCTTGTCTGTAGCTTTATCTTTATGTTTCACTTTCTATGTGGACCAGTGGGCGATACCCCAACTATGAGCGCGAGGGGAGAATGGATGTCGGGCCATCTATATGCTCCGAAGAGCCAACTGTGTTTCCCCCCGAAAGGGCTATGTGTATTCCCCCGAAGGGTTCAACGATTCCCCCGAAAGGGCTATGCGTACTATGTACAAGGCCGACCCGAACATCCGGGCACGTCCAAAGGTCCTGCCAATCTCAATTGATTGACCCTGTGTGCGTCAGTGGGTAGCTAGCCCGCTACACAGTTGAGCTAACGACACATAGTCGTATAACTCCTATATGCTTGCAAGACTTGTTACTTTCATTACTGTTCCTTTCTCTTTCTTTATTACTCTTTCTCTGTACTTTACATAATACTTTCATTTCATATATTAAAGATATCATGTGTACTATGGGGGATAAGCATGCATCAAATCAAGACACATTAATATTTACAATTCATCAGTGTTCACCATCTATCATGGAAACATCATAACTAGCATACACACATACACTACACTTCTTTATCCAATCACATCAGCCCTATTCGGGCGACTGAACATACCCTAGTCGCATGGTTTCCATGCGACTGAGTCAAGCGATTGGACTTCTATGCGACTGAATCCTCAGTCGGGCGTCTGTATTACTATGCGAATGGGTCTATGCGACTGAATCCTCAGTCGTGCGTCTGTACTACTATGCGAATGGGTCTATGCGACTGAATCCTCAGTCGTGCGTCTGTACTACTATGCGAAGGGTCTATGCGACTGAATTACTCTGCGATTAGGCTTATGCGACCGAAACCTTCGATCGCGTGGCCTATCGGGCGACTGAGGCTCAATCGTGCGTTTGAACCTCAATCGGGCGATTGGACATCAACTGCCACTCATTCGCCGAATGGCCCTTCAGTCGCATAACCCTAACTGGGCAGCGACTGAAGTTCTTCAAGAACAGTAGTCGCGAACCTAAGTGCTCACACCCACCTTAAACCCGTTTTTAACCCAAATTGACCCTCCCAAAGCTTAGGGATTCATACTAGGACATCATACAAGCATGTGCAAGTCCTATATCACACTATAATCACATTATCTAAGATTTCATCAAATGGGTCAACTATACACTTTTACAAAACTAGGGTTATTATGTGATCCAGCCCCAAAATCAGTTAAAAACATGTAAACGAGGGGTCCTAGAACTCACATTACAGGTAGAAGTAGGTGAACTTCGACTTTGGCTATCTTCTCGACGGATTCGGAGCTCGGGCAGCACTTTCCCTCTTCTCTGCTGTTCTCGGTCGCTCACTGTCTCTTCCCGATTGAAAATGGGAGGAGAATGGAGCTGCTCCTCTTTTATACCCACCTCTCAGTCGCATCTGGTCCAGGGGCGACTGGACCTTCAGTCGCATCAACACCATGCGATTGGACCCCCAATCGCACGTGTTCCATCCGGCTCATACTTCATTCGGGCGGTTGAGCCCCAATCGTGCGGTTGAGCTCCAATCGGCCGAATAGCCATGCGGTTGGACTTCAGTCGCATAAATCACAGGCGACTGAAGCTCAGTCGCATCACATGCTGAGAAGTCAAACTTTCGGGTGTTACAAATCACAAGATTGACCTACATACTGTGAGTCTGTTGTGACACCAAGTCACTCACCTCTAAGCCAATCACGAAGATTGACCTACATTCCTGTGAGTCTGTTGTGACACCAAGTCACTCACCTCTATATCAATCTCAAGGATTGATCCTGTGTGCATCCCTCGGGTAGCGAACCCGCATCACAGTTGAGCTAACACCTGCCAGGGGTGTGCACCTCCATTCATTTGCTTGCAAGACTTCGTTCATTCGTTCACGTTCCATTCCTCTTTATCATTAATCTTTCACTTTATTAATGATAATAATTATTGATCATGATCATTCCACATAGAAACATACAGTATTATTATTAATAAGCATTAATCTTTCACTTAAGAAGAGGATATTATTACATTCAAACCTCATCATCATTCATCATCATACATTCATCATCATACGTAATCATACATAGCATCATCAGTAATAATAAGGGTTAATCATAATCATCATTACATGCATGAAACATCATCATTTATTAACCCTAGTCAACCCTGATCAAAACCTCGAACTTCGGATTTGCAGGAAATTTCTGTAAAAAAAATTCTAAGTATCCTGGACGTTTGAGCCCTGTTGGGCGTATAAGCCCCCTGGGCGTTTGAGCCCTGTTAGGCGTAAGAGCACTGCTGGACTTTTCATCTTATACTTAGAATTATCATCTGGTCATACGACCACCCTGTTGGTCGTATGAGCACTATTGGTCGTACCATCCCAGACTTAGAAATATGTTCTGATCATACGACCACACTGTTGGTCGTATGAACACTAGTGGACTCATTAACATACTTAGAAAAATATCACCTGGTCATACAACCATACTGTTGGTCGTATGAGTCCTATTGGACCTTCAACACACTTAGAAAATTATTTCACCTGGTCATACGACCACACTGTTAGTCGTATGAGTCCTATTGGGCTTCAACACTTAAAAAAAAAATCTCCTGATCATACGACCACACTGTTGGTCGTATGAGCACTAGTGGACTCATCAACTTGTACTTATTTATTCTAAGTCCAAATCTCAGACATATTAGTAAATTGTTCATGTGTCTAATTCATAGTCCAGGTCCCAAACATCATAATGCCTAGTTCTAAACATATATACATGATTCTAGGCATAAATCTAACATAAACATAAACATACATACATTCATTTCATACGGGTATCAACCCAAATTTTATAAAACATACTTACATGCATTTTCCAGCCCCAAAATGTTTAAAACAGGTAAAAAGGGGTCTAGAAACTCACCTTAGTTGTTTCAAATCTTAAGACTCTTCACCCGAGCTCCTTTAATCGATTCTAACACCTGGAAACCTTCTAAACACACATTTGGAACACATAAAAACACAATTAAGCATTTAACCAAGGCTAAGGTTAGCCAAAAACAACTCAAAATACTCAACTTTACCTTAAACTCGAATTTCTTCTTCTTGTTCTTCAATGTCCGAAGGTTTCTCTGCTCTCTCTCTCTCTAAAATATCGAATGATAGGGAAATACAGGTATCATGGGCGGCCATGCCTCCCTTTTTGTACAAAATAAATAATAACTTTGCCCATTTGGCCCTTTTTGGCCCCTCCTCTTTAGTTGACTTTTATTTTCTCTCCTTTTTCTTTCTATTTTATTCTTTTAATTCCTTTAATAAGAAGTTACGGGTGTTACATTTGGTGTGTGTATGGGCTGAAGAGTTGATTGATGGATTTATGGGCTGATGCTGTGCTGATGGGCTGAAGATAAATGGGCCTGCGGATGGAGCTAAATAGAATTGATACAAGTATATGTACTGTCAACACTTATCTCGATAATATCTTTCATCTCTCTCATCTCTTTCACACACTTACTCTCGAGAGTTCTGTTACGATCTTGTTAGGGTTTCATCGAGTTGATGAAATCTGATCGATTTCTCTTTGTACTTGATTACGTAGTAAGGTCATCATAAAGATGATCTGATCTTGTATTCTTTGTTGTTAAAGAGTGTCATTTGATTCACTCAGATTATCAAGTGTTTTTTCTCATCTTCGTTACACTTTTAGGCTTTTGTTTATTAGATTGAGCAAGAGTTAAGGTTATATACTTTCACTTTACATATTCATTTCAAAAGAACTAAAACATATATTCATCTAAAATTGTAAAATCTTTACCAAGATAACTATCAGTCTATCACATCTAAGAAAAGGAATATTGTAGAATAATTTAGGCTATGTTATCTCTATTTAAATTACTATCTTCTAACTTTGAAATAATTATCTAATAATTATGTTTATATATATTTTAATCTGATGTGATTATTTTAGTGCGCCTTGATATATCTTTATGAGTAGGCTCCATAAAACCATTAATGATGGGTCACTATTTAACTAGCTGTCACACAAACGAGAACCACGTCTTAAGATCTTCAACCCAAAGAAAATCTCTTTTCTTTTTGTTTATAATCATACAAATTGTTTAAATGCACATTATTATATAGGTTCGTTAAGGGTCATTGATATCGGCCGCAATTTATGGATCACCACTTCACCTGTGGTTTTACCTATAAACTAAAGCATGTGTTAGAAATTTATGATCAACAAACGTTGTCTTTAAAAGAAGCATCAGAGAACTAATTAGTTAAAACAAAACATAAAAAATGTTAAACTGTTGCGCATTGCAAAGATAAAAAAGGTATTTAGTATTAAACTGGTATATATAAGTTTTTTACACTCATATTTCTTAAATCTTAAATCTTTATTACTAATTATTAAGACATTAATCTTTATTATGCCCCCTTGGTGGGAGTCCGGGGGCAGCACCCCTGGCTGGGGTCGAATTTTCCAAAGTTTCACTTGTGAAACTCGATACAGAAATTGGCTCCATTTTAATGTATTTTAAATTTAAAAGAAAATTGCCACATAGCGGTTTCTTGAAAGTTGAGACCCCAAAATACGTTGGTTTGTTCTCTACAAGAGACAATCTCAATGGTCACAATTCTTTAGCTCGAAAATCTCACAATCATTCATACTAGTTTTTGATATCATTTGTGTTATATCCGATTGATTTATTCAGATGAACTATCGAATAATTTGGATCTGAAAGTGATTTTCACGACTCTTAAATTATCCAGGTTTTAATCTTATTTTTCCTACATAGTGTATGTTAATTAACAGTTAACAGATTTACATCTGAGGTTGAGGTGTATTTTTACATGGAGGGTTGACACCTTACTTTGGGCTCCTACCCTTTTTCATGTCACATGAGTACCATGTGAAGTTATGTAAAATGCAAGTTAGAACAGAACAACAAAATGAAGACTAGAAATAAGATAAACCTAATTTAGACGACTAAGATCATGTTTGGCTGTTCATTTGAAAATGACTTTTTAACTTTTGGAGGGGTGAAATGACAAAAATGCCCCTCCAAATAAGTTAATAAGTTAAAATTTCTAGCTTATTGACTTATTTGAAGGGGTATTTTTATTTTTTTACCCCTCAAATAAGTCAAAAGGAGTTTAGAAATGAAATCCCAAACATCCCTTAACTTATAAACAACGTACTCAAACCTTAGAAGCATTTATGAGACAGTTGTGCAATAGGGTAAAAAAAAACCAAAACTTTACATGCTCTAATCAACTTGAATATTAAAAGAAAAATAATGGTTTCTTAAGCAAGACCACAGACATTATAATTTATAACTACAAACCATGAAAAGCATAGGTCAATAAAGTACAAGAATGAATGACGAAAAAGAAACCTTGTCTGCATCATTTCACTTTGCTGCTAACATTCGGTAGTCGGTACCATTTTCAAACCAGCCACTATTAAGTGGGCTATAATCTCTTTAAAACTTCGTATTCTATATAACTCATTAACGATACATGAAACTTCGATATTAGTAACCGTTTTGCTAATCCTAACAGAGTAACAGCCCCATTAGGCAGTACTTTGACACCAAACAACGCTAAACAGTAGCCTCAATTTTAATTATTGTCTTGCTCATTCAAGTAGCTCTATGAGCATTCACATCAAACAAACAAACAAACAAACAAACCCAGTATATCCCACTCAAGAGCAGGGTCTGGGGAGGGTAGGTGTAGGCGAGTCTTTCCTCTATCTTGTTAGGTAGAGAGACCGCTTCCAAAGAGACCCCCTGACTCGATAGCAAAAGCCATACTCTATGAGCATTCACATCATATTCCCTAAAATTATGTAAGTGTGTGTCCTATATATTATAAGATATGGTTGTAAGTGGTTGTGAGTAAAGAATAAAAAAATGTTATTGTATATCTGTATATTAAGGGTAAACACTATTTCGAGTCGAGCAGGGAGAATATAATGGTAATTGTATAAAAAACTATATAATTGAAAAAGATGAAGAAAAAGTAATGATTTTAATGTAATAATAAGAATAAGAATGAATAATAAGATATGAATGCTTTTAGGGTGTATTTGACACCAAATAGCACTAAAACATCTAATGATAAAAACTAAAATCAAATTGGTAGCAAATTCAAAAGCAAAAATGAACCTGGCCATTTAACATATATATCTAAGACAAACAAACAAACAAACATACTCAGTATATCTCACTCAAGAGCAGGGTCTGGGAGGGGTAGAAGGTGACGAGTCTTTTCTCTATCTTAGGGATAGAGAGACCGCTTCCAAAGAGACCTCTGACTCGATATATTATCTAAATTACATAAGAAGGAAAAAAAATTTGTTCGCAGATCAACCCAATCCAATCCATACGAAAAACACCCGTATCAACACGTCGCCCCCACCTGCCCATCGGCGTTATTAACTACCTGCCCAATAAAAACAATATACTTTGAAGCCCTTTTGTCTTCCCTAAAATAATGAATTAATAAGACAATTTAGTGTACTCGAATCAATGCTATTGATATCTATGTTACATGAAAAGAAATGTAAGCATTTCCCTTTCAAAGTAGCAATGCAGTTGCACAAAATCATCTAGTCTAACATTTTGTCCCTACAAAATTCTTTGCCTACCAACAAATAATGATTCAAAATTGACTACATAACATGAATTGGAGCAGATGGTATGGTTCCGTATAGATACATTTTATGTTAGTGTTATAATAAAAGAGTATCTTAAAAAAGCATTTGACATGATTTTAGACTGCTAAAATTTTTATTTTAGAAATATAAAGTAAGAATGCATACCAATCTTCTTATGAACAAATCCCTGGTTGAAATATTGTATATGGTAATTCATCTTAAAACCTTCAAATAGCCCAAAAGTGAAAAGAACATTGAGAGTCATGTATGCATAAACATTACAAACAAAGTAACAAAATCAGATAAAAAACAAAGGAACACAAATCGAGCAACATCTCAACCGCAAAACTACAAAATCAATAGCATGCAACAACAAATCACCTCTATTCAGATAAACAAAAACCCAAATGCACACCACATTACAACATGCAGCCTGTGACATCCAGCTAAATCATAATCGAAAATACGAATAGTAGAAAATGAAAATCCTAACCTACGACAACCACTTCAAATCAAAATCGACAACCACTAGCAAAACGAAAGCAAATACGAGCACAAGAAGGAGTGAAGATGAAATGGAACAGATATGACGCTATATAAACACACATGTCGACAGAAAAAACCCAAAATAGAAAAGCCCAAGTAAGAAGTCGAACCCAGGGAAGTAAAACTAAAATTAAAAAACATATAACTTAGCATAAACCAATGATCACTAGCCATGTGGTTGAGGTACGGTACATTAAAACTTAATTAAACTTAGGGAAAAGTCATAGTTTCAAGTTTTATCAGTAATAAAAAAAATAAGATTTCAGGTTAAGTCAGAGGGTTTCCATCTAAAGTGAGGTTGCTTCTAAAGATGGTCTTGGTTCTATACTCAAATAATGGAGAGAACTGTTTGGTCCGATTGCCCGTAATATATATATATATATATATATATATATATATATATATATATATATATATATATATATATATATAGGGGATGGATCCTAAGAAAACCATTATCCACCAATCACATAAATTCTAATTAAATTTTTATTTTTTATCAAAAGGGTACATTTGTAAAATTACATCATATCTATATTTGGTAGATTTGTCTCCAGATTTGAATATTTTTATTTTATTATTTTATTATAATCTTCATATTAAAAGGGATAAGGATTTGCTCAATCAAACAACTCATATTCTTAGTTTTCAAAAACCCTAATTTTCTCAATATTCAACCAGGAATTTCTCATGGAGGAAATTAGTTTAAGAAAGGGAAGGATGAGGTTCTCGTAAGAATTGAACCGGGTCCTCTACGTATGCAACTCGCCATTCAACATCACATTCAGAGATATACGTATCAGATTCAACAAGGATACGTGTGCATGGTCTTTATAGTCGATAAAGACATCTACGACACATTTCGAATCTGTACTTGATGGTGTTTATTATCAGTATGTGAAGATGATTAAGTAGTTTGATTAGGCAAAGAAAAAAGAGGAGCTAGATAAGATTCAAGAGAAGTATGGGGTTGCTTTCAAAGGTCTCAAGTGAGTTAGTAAACTATAAGGCTTTTTTTAATTATAATGCATATGATTGTAAAATTTTGAAATCTATGAATTTCAATACCATAAGCTGTTGTCATGAAATAACCGGTTAAAAGTTATTAATCTTATGTAACTTGGGTTACGTATACGTAAGTCACTTTCTTCTTTTATTCTTTCATTGTGTTTTACCTTTTGTAATATAGCTACTTATGTGTAACTTTAGTTATGTACATATATGTAATAGATATCAGTTAAATATATGAACTTTAATTTGGTCCATGGTTTTTTATTTTTGGATTTTACATCATAATACATATACGTAATAGATACTAGTTAGGTACATTCATTTTTGGTTTCTTCTTCTTCTTGTGTATAGTGGATTGCTAACGTATATGTAAACAAATGTAATCACACGTGTAAAAATGTTTACATGTACATAAACATATACGTAAGCCTTCTTACACAAAGGTAATCATATATGTAAACATGTTTAAAAGTATGTAAGCGTATATATACATGTGTTTACGTATACGTAAGCATATACTTGATTATTGAAAATGTGCAATAAAAATACTATCAAATGTTTACATATATGTAAGCATGTACTTAATTACTCATAATGTACAAAAAGAATAATATCGAATGTTTACGTATACGTAAGCATTTATTTAATTACTAAAAATGTGTAAAAAATATTATCATTCTTCCAGCATAGCAAATATTAGTATTGATTTGAATGAATGCATTTAGTTAAAAATAATACATTATGTTTAATTTTGAAGAGAGAGAGTGAGAGAGAGAGAGATTTAAGGGATGTTAGGTGTTTCCAAATTTAAAATTAGAATCTACCTATTATACCCTTGAATCATTTAATTAAATCAATTATCTATTAAATATTTACAGATTTGCCATTGATTGTTATTAACCATTGACCAATTTTGATCAATGGTTTAAAAGTAGTTTTCTTGGATTTTTTATAAGTTGAGGTTTCTTAGGAACCCTCCCCTATATATATATATATGTGTATATATATATATATATATATATATATATATATATATATATACTAGAAGGGTGCCCGCGCAATGCAGCGGGATGACATTTTACATTTAACACGTGCATTTAATATTTTGTTATTCTTGTAGTAGTTTTACAAAAGTTTATTATGTTTTTTCTAACCTAAAATTTAAAACAACAGATAAATGAGTTCTGCATGACAACTTGTATATATACGCATTAACTTATTATACTTCACAAATACAGATCATTTCAGTAAAAAGTTTACACCAAAATGTTTAAAAATAAAAACAGGTTAAGTTGTTGTCTCAAAACGTTTTTTAATATGATAGATTAAAAGATAGAACTGAATCTTAAAACATATTAAGTTTTTGATGTATGGGTAGATAAAATAAAATTTTATGCAAATATTAGTTAGTGTAAGGTTATTGTGTAACTAATTATAAGGGGTAATGTGTAAATAATGTTATAAATACTATTTTACCCTTAAAAGTGGTTATATCTTGTGCATTGAATATAGTAAGTGTTCTTAATTTTATGGTATCTTAAAATACCCCACTCATATGTTTTATATATAGTATATATATATATATATATATATATGCATATATATATATGCATATATATATATATATCTATATATGCATATATATATGCATATATATATGCATATATATATCTATATATATATATATATATATCTATATATATATATCTATATATATATATGTATGCATATATATATGTATATATATGTATATATATCTATGTATATATGTGTGTGTGTGAGTATATATGTATATATGTATGTATATACATGTGTGTGTATATATATGTATATATATGTATATATGTATATATATGTATATATATCTATATGTATATATATGTATATATCTATATGATATATGTATATATATATATGTATGTATGTATGTAGTGTATGTATGTATGTATGTATGTATGTATGTATTTATGTATGTATGCATGTATGCATGTATGTATTGTATGTATGCATGCATGCATGCATGTATGCATGCATGCATGCATGCATGCATGAATGCATGCATGCATGCATGAATGCATGCATGCATGCATGAATGCATGCATGCATGCATGCATGCATGCATGAATGCATGCATGCATGCATGTATGCATGCATGCATGCATGTATGTATGCATGTATGCATGTATGTATGCATGTATGTATGTATGTATGTATGTATGTATGTATGTATGTATGTATGTATGTATGTATGTATGTATGTATGTATGTATGTATGTATGTATATATATATCTCTATACTAATAAATAAAATAAATCCGGACACTTGTCACCATTATAGATTATCTAATAATTTATTTTCCTGCTTCTCTATGCTCTTAATTATAAATACTATAATAGTTATTTATCAATTAATAGCTATCCATAATTAAAATTTCAAATATGTTAACTTTAAATTTTTAAATGTGTAATACGTAGGTTTATTCAATCCGTGTAATACACAATATTTAAGACATAACTTTTCATATCATTAACAATGTAACAGTAAATTTATTTAACCCGTGTATTACACGGGATTGTAACCTAGTGTATATATATATATATTATATATATATATATGTATGTATATGTATATATATATATATATATATCTTAACATAAAATATAAACGCAAAAAGAATATAAAGATAAAAATTAAAAACACTGTAACTACCAACCAATACAAATAATATATTATAGCATTAGACACGCGCTTCGCCGCGGTTTGATTTGGAGCGTATAAAATAACGTCACAATTATAGTTTTAGGGATTATCATAGTTTCGGTGAGTTCAACTATATATGCATTCGGATTCTCGCTACACATGTTTTAGTGATTCATTATTATATTGTCATAATACAGTTATCAAAAATTAAATTGTTATAGATACAATAATATGAAAGATACACGATATTATATTGTAAATAATATAATAACATAATATTATAGTTGTTATTATTATTAACGTTATAATAATAATAATTAGTAGTAGTAGAAGTAGTATTAATATGATAATATTTATTATTATTATAATTACTTTCCAAAATATATTAAATAATATGTTATTAACTAACATATTTTACATAAATATTAAAATTACTAATATCATAATATGCCCCTAGAAAATATTAGTATTATTGTTATTAAATAATATGTTATCAAGTCTCACTTGAAGAGCACAATCTAATCAGATCTGACTTAAACAATAATTATTTTTTGTGTTATTATTATTTTTATTATTTATTATTATTATCAATATTACTATTATTATCAATATTATTATTATTATTATTATTATTGTCGTCGTCGTCGTCGTCGTCGTCGTCGTCGTCGTCGTCGTCGTCGTCGTCGTCGTCGTCGTCGTCGTCGTCGTCGTCGTCGTCGTCGTCGTCGTCGTCGTCGTCGTCGTCGTCGTCGTCGTCGTCGTCGTCGTCGTCGTCGTCGTCGTCGTCGTCGTCGTCGTCGTCGTCGTCGTCGTCGTCGTCGTCGTCGTCGTCGTCGTCGTCGTCGTCGTCGTCGTCGTCGTCGTCGTCGTCGTCGTCGTCGTCGTCGTCGTCGTCGTCGTCGTCGTCGTCGTCGTCGTCGTCGTCGTCGTCGTCGTCGTCGTCGTCGTCGTCGTCGTCGTCGTCGTCGTCGTCGTCGTCGTCGTCGTCGTCGTCGTCGTCGTCGTCGTCGTCGTCGTCGTCGTCGTCGTCGTCGTCGTCGTCGTCGTCGTCGTCGTCGTCGTCGTCGTCGTCGTCGTCGTCGTCGTCGTCGTCGTCGTCGTCGTCGTCGTCGTCGTCGTCGTCGTCGTCGTCGTCGTCGTCGTCGTCGTCGTCGTCGTCGTCGTCGTCGTCGTCGTCGTCGTGGTCGTCGTGGTCGTCGTCGTGGTCGTCGTCGTGTCGTCGTCGTGGTCGTCGTCGTGGTCGTCGTCGTGGTCGTCGTCGTGGTTGTTGTCGTGGTTGTTGTCGTGGTTGTTGTCGTGGTGGTTGTTGTCGTGGTGGTTGTTGTCGTGGTGGTTGTTGTCGTGGT